>CAWUFW010003129.1:1200000-1923210 GCA_963921515.1 Calotriton arnoldi | reverse complement strand
AAAGAGGACTTGGAACAAACCCTTTGAGATCTAGGACTTTGAAGAGTCTCTACCCACGGGAGCACCGGAGTACTCGTGTTACCTCACCCAGGGAAGCCGGGTGCATAGGTGCCTTTCGGGGTCGGGTTTCGTCGTCGATTTGAATGGCGATCTGCTGCAAAGTGCTGCTGGCGACCAAGTGAAAAGTGTCCGGGTGGATCCAAGAGTGGATCGGAGTTCTGAAGAACCTGAAAGCAGAGGGGACAGAGTCTGGGTCACTAGCCAGTGACCAGGAAGGCGATGGACAGATGCCCACCGATGTCGAGTGCTTCAGGTGCATTGACGGTCATCTTGACTCTTCAGCCACGAGGTCCAGGAGGCGTTGTCGGCAACCAGGAGCAGGATTCGGGCTGGTACACGATGTCTGTCAAGTGCTGAGGTGTCGGCGACCGGATTAGACTCAACAAGCCTTGGCAACGGCAAGTCTTGATGCAGAGGAAGATCATCGATGGTGCAGACCAGCAAGGTCTGGGGAACTCACCCAGCGAGGGTAAGTGAGGGCAGGCCTGGAGCAACCAGGATTCCAAGATAGAAAAAGATTGGCCTTCGTTAAGGGCTACTAGCCAACGGGCTAGCGACTGCAAAAGAGCCTCAAGACGTCGCACGTGGATCTGGCTCACAGGACACTCGTGGAGTGGAGGCCAGTGATCTTCGGTGCAGTTGGTGCTGGAGGCTAGGGCTACTCGGAGCCCAAAGCACGACTTCGTGGGAGACCCAGAAGAGGATGCACTTGCAAAGGTGCTCGGTGTCCAGGGGTCATGGTCTCACATCACCCACGATAGCTACGGGCCTCAGCTTTGCTGGAGACTCAGGGTAGCCTCGGGGAAGTCTGAAAATCTACCTCTGGTGATGCGATGACTTCGGCGTCCGACGGGAGCTTCAGAAATGTGAACCGGACAGATGCTTCTTTGGTGCCTGCCAAGCAGGGGAGTCACTCCTTGACCCCAAGGGAGATTCTTCTGTCCTCTAATCGTGAGTAGAGCGTCGAAGGTCCAGGATTCTGTTTCAGAGTTTCGTCCAGGGATAATCTAAAGTCCTAAGGACTGGGTTCCTATACTTATACTAAGGATAGGGGTTGGACTACTCTGTGGCCCCACCTATGGGTGGGTCAGGGCAGAGGGGTGGCTACACCCCTTTCCCTTTGTCCAGTTCGCGCCAAAGCAGGGGCTGCAAGCCCCTGATCCGGTTTGAACTGGGGTATGCACAGGGACACCAAGTGTGCCCCCAGTGCAGGACTTCAAAGCAACAGAAAGTGCTCCCGCCCAGCCCCAATACACATTATCCTGTCTGGGGAGGTGGTCACACCTCCCTGGGACAGGAAACCTATTGTCCAGGCCTCCCCTGCCGGAGTTTCGTCCAGCAGCAGGAGGCCAGACTTGTGTCTGTGGCAGTAGCATCCATTTTGTGATGCCAGGCTTTAGAAAGAAGTTACCGGCCAGGCCAGGGTTAACATGTCTCTCAGTCTAGAAGGGTGGAATGCTACCCCCGCTGCCAGAATTGGCGTGGGGGTAGTATTCCAAGATGTTTGACACCAAACACGACATGTTTAGGTGCAGCCATTCCAAAGTTAGCATTTAACGCGAGGTTATAATGCGCTTAAGAGTATATGGTCAGGATGCACTACAAACAGCATCAGAGAAGGGTCTCCGAACGCTGCAGAGGTGCCCTGCTCATGCAGGGGCACCCTCTCACATAGGAACCATGCACTCTGCCTTTAGGATTGATAAGGCCTGCCTTAGGAGTGACTTATAGGTTTATATGTGTGTATGTATTTAGTGATATAGGTAACCTATATCACAGTAAAGTGCACGCACCACCTTACCCAGGCTGCAGTAGCAGACCTGTAGTGTCAGTTGGGATGGCCTTCCAGGGGTGGCATAATACATGCTGCAGCCCCTGGTAGGCCTCTGAAGTACCTATGCCCTTGGTACATAGTATACCATATACTAGGGACTTATAAGGGCACTCCAGATTCCAATCAGAGATGTGCCTAAGGCACATGGAAACCTTTTACAGAGAAAGCAGATAGACTGGGGCCCTGAATAGCAGGATCCCAGTCCAACTAAGTCACAAACCAGCAAAACACCATAAAAAAAGTGGGGGCAACCATATAGTCAGATTCCACCTTCCTACATAACCCCCCCCAAACGAAAGGAGATAAGGCTAACCTTGGCCAGTTGAGCCTTCATTGACTAAGTGGTCATATAAGGAAGCACCTGCACTAGCATGGTTGCCCCCTGTCTTATGGTCCACTAAGAAATCCCTCACCCTAAGGGTATGAGAGGGTCTCCACCATGGGGAATCACTATCTGTGGTGTGCTTAGGTAAAGTACAAGGCTGGTGAGGTGTCTGAGTAGGGAAGTGAGGCCCTAGGAATGTTGGCCTCAGCTTCCTCAGATCACTGGTCACCAGGTATGCCTGTCTTTCCATGACTGAGTTGCACTTTGCTCTAAGGGTCAACCTTTGGCTGCCTACAGCTGGGGGTTGGGTCCCTTTGGATGGACTACTGGAGGGACAGGGCAGGTTTGGAACCTTCAGGTCCCAGGTTTGCCCTTGCCTACCAGAGTCCTTCTGGGGGAGGTCCCTACATAAAGGCATGGGGGATCCCTCAGTGTGTAGAGGAGTTTTCACCTGGCTAGGGCTACTAGACTGGGTGCCCCTAATCTGCTGATGGGGGGTTCCTCTGGACAGGGAGCCCTGGGGGTCCACTGACCTCCCTGACCTCTGCAGCCCTGGGCTGGCTGAGGCATGGTAGAGAGGGGCAGGTTACCTGCTCCAGACTGGGTACCACCTTGGAAGGGTCCTCTGCCATCAGGGGTGTGGCCAGGCCAGGCCTGACTACCTCTGGGGCAGTTCCTTCACTAGGGGTAGGGTCAGTTCCCTGAGGAGGCTGACCCTTACCTACTGTCTGGAGGGAAGAAGACTTTTCTTCAACCCTTGTGCTCTCTTTTGGGGGAGAGTGGGCCATTCTTTCAGGCTCCATCTCTCCAAATTCTTGGGCTGGGGCTGTGGCCATTACAGCCCCACTAACCTTTACAGGGACGCCCAACATCCTAAGGTGGGTTTGGTGTTCAACTTCAGCCCAGGCTGAAATCTCCAGATCATTGCCCATTAGGCAATCTACAGGTAAGGTGGGGGACACTGCCACTCTCTTTGGGCCTGTGACCCCCTCCCAGCTGAGATTGACTATGGCCATGGGGTGATCTGTTCTGACACCATCAATGTTGGTCACCTGGTATTTAAACTCAGGTAAAAGCTGGTGAGGGGGGACTAGTTTCCCTGCCACCATGGTGACACTAGCCCCTGTGTCCCTAAATGCCACAGCTTTCTGACCATTAATCATTGGCTCCAGTCTGTACCTGTCCATTGCTGTGGGACCCATGGTAAAGGTGGCAAATCCTACACCACCATCAGAGTCAGAGGAGTCTGTTGAGGTGTCCCTGTCTGAACCAGGGCCCACCTCTGTTCCTGTTGCAAAAGCACCTAACTTTTTGGGTGCACTACTCCCAACTGGAGGATTACTACTGGTAGTACCAGGAGGGGGGGTAGTAGTTGCTGGGGGAACATTTACTTTATTGCCAATCCTGGGGCAACTGGGATCTGATTTCCAGTGCCCAGGCTTTTTACAGACATGGCAATATGGTTTCTTTTCAGGAGAGGAAGGAGTTTGGGACCCACCCCCAGAAGAGGAATTTTGGGGCCCTGTAGTGGACTTATCCTTAGATTTATCCCCACCTTTCTCTTGGGACTTAGTAGAATCTTTCTTCTGGTCACCACCCTGATTTCTAGTTTTTACTCTGGTTCTGACCCATTTGTCTGCCTTCTTTCCCAATTCTTGGGGAGAGGTCAGATCAGAGTCCACCAGATACTGGTGCAAAAGCTGGTTTTGACAATTATTAAGGATCTGCTCCCTCATAATCAAAGTGTACAATCCTAAAAAGTCATGCACTTTGTTGCCATGTATCCAACCTTCCAGAGCCTTTGTAGCACAATCTACAAAATCAACCCAGTCTTGAGTCTGAGCTTTTTGGGTGTCTCTGAACTTCAACCTATACTGTTCAGTGGTTAGGCCAAACCCATCTATCAGAGCACTCTTCAAGACTGTGTAATTGTCAGCATCCTCTTCTCTTACAGTGAGGAGCTTGTCTCTACCTTTGTCTGCAAAGGAGAGCCACAAGATTGCTGCCCACTGCCTCTGGGGGACCTTCTGAACTTTACAGGCCCTCTCCAGTGCAGTTATCCATTTGTGGATGTCATCCCCACTCTGGTAGGGAGGGACAATCTTGTTTAGGTTTCTATGGTCATAAGACCTTTCCCTATCTCTAGGGATATTGCTGCCACCATGGGACTCTAGTCCCAACTTTCGTCTCTCTCTAAAGAGATCTAGGGACTCCCTGTCTATAGCCAGTTGCTTCTTTTTGATTTCAAGCTGAGCTTCCTCATATTGAACCAGCCTCTTTCTTCTCTCATGAGAGGATTCCCTCCTATGAGATGAGACAGAGCTCCCTATTGAGGTGCCAGAGTGGTTAGACTCCTGAGAAGGAGACCTAGACCTTCTGGGCACACTCATAATCCTTCCTGGGGGGACAAAGAGGGCATCATCCTGATTATCCTCTTCATCTTCCTCAGGAGGGATTGGGTTATCCAGGTCAGGGCCATTGTCGCCCTCCTGGCCAGTTTCAGAGGGGGGGCTGGGGGTACTGGTACCCCTGGTCCCATCCTCATCATCTGCCCCACCCTCAGCTCCTACCCCTTCAGTCCCCAAGGGCTTACTAAGGTCATAAGCCACCAACAACTCCTTGAGGTGTTGGGTGGTGAGGCTTTGGCCTGTCCTTATTTTTCTCAAGTTGCATAAAGCTCTCAATTCCAAGAATGGGAGTGTATCATACTTGGAGGGTGGAAGCTCAGTGGCTTCCTGCAAGGATTCTTTAGATCCTACCCTTAAAGACATTACTAGTGTGGTGTGGTGTATGCACTACCTACTCTAGTGTGGCCTACTAAACTCTCTTGAGTTGTAGAAAGGGTTGTGCTATCCCTTAACACACAACTCTAAGTTCAGTAGAACTTACTGTATTCTAAGCTTAAATTATATGTACCTTAGGTACCTTTAGTGGTTTTCAGTTGATCAATTCAATTGAGATTATCTGGTAAAACAATAGCAAGCTGGAATCCCACACGCTGCACACCAATGTGAGAAGTTGGCCTGGTATATGCTGTCCACTAATTATAGTGGGCACCTTGCACCAGTCCAAACAACCCCTTATTGGAGATAGGTTAAAGACAACCTTATTGAAAGCTATCCTAGTGGTAGCTATGGAGAGCAGCCTTCAGGCTAAGTCTTGAAGGAATGTAAAGCAGCTTGTTTTACCAGTCTATAATCTCTTGAGTGATCAAATGAAAGAGCACCACACCAGGTATATATTCAAAATATATGTATTTATTGCTAAACACACCCCTCTAGTCTCTTTATGAGGCTAGAGTTCGAAATACATAAGTTAGAAGTTATTTAAACACAGTAATAGCACAAATACACGTTTGGGCCCTAGGGGCGTACCAAACCATATACCAATAAAGTGGTATAAGAACCACGACTGAACTAGACACTAGGCCTAGAGCCTCTAGAAGTGCTTGGACCACAAGGAACCACCCAAGGTAGTGACACAGGGGACCCACGGGAGACGCGTGCAGTGTAAATACACAACCGCGATACGCCGTTGACTTCTATGGAGAAAGTCGTGATCGGGAAATTAGAGAAAAGGGACACTTAAAAGAGGACTTGGAACAAACCCTTTGAGATCTAGGACTTTGAAGAGTCTCTACCCACGGGAGCACCGGAGTACTCGTGTTACCTCACCCAGGAAGCCGGGTGCATAGGTGCCTTTCGGGGTCGGGTTTCGTCGTCGATTTGAATGGCGATCTGCTGCAAAGTGCTGCTGGCGACCAAGTGAAAAGTGTCCGGGTGGATCCAAGAGTGGATCGGAGTTCTGAAGAACCTGAAAGCAGAGGGGACAGAGTCTGGGTCACTAGCCAGTGACCAGGAAGGCGATGGACAGATGCCCACCGATGTCGAGTGCTTCAGGTGCGTTGACGGTCGTCTTGACTCTTCAGCCACGAGGTCCAGGAGGCGTTGTTGGTGACCAGAAGCAGGATTCGGGCTGGTACACGATGTCTGTCGAGTGCTGAGGTGTCGGCGACCGGATTGGACCCAACAAGCCTTGGCAACGGCAAGTCTCGATGCAGAGGAAGATCGTCGATGGTGCAGACCAGCAAGGTCTGGGGAACTCACCCAGCGAGGGTAAGTGAGGGCGGCCTGGAGCAACCAGAATGCCAAGTTAGAAAACGATTGGCCTTCGTTAAGGGCTACTAGCCAACGGGCTAGCGACCGCAAAGGAGCCTTGAGACGTCGCACGTGGATCTGGCTCACAGGACACTCGTGGAGTGGAGGCCAGTGATCTTCGGTGCAGTTGGTGCTGGAGGCTAGGGCTACTCGGAGCCCAAAGCACAACTTCGTGGGAGACCCAGAAGAGGATGCACTTGCAAATATGCTCGGTGTTCAGGGGTCACGGTCTCACGTCACCCACAATAGCTACGGGCCTCAGCTTTGCTGGGGACTCAGGGTAGCCTCGGGGAAGTCTGAGAATCTACCTCTGGTGATGCGATGACTTCGGCGTCTGACAGGAGCTTCATAAATGCGAACCGGACAGATGCTTCTTTGGTGCCTGCCAAGCAGGGGAGTCACTCCTTGACCCCAAGGGAGATTCTTCTGTCCTCTAATCGTGAGTAGAGCGTCGAAGGTCCAGGATTCTGTTTCAGAGTTTCGTCCAGGGATAATCTAAAGTCCTAAGGACTGGGTTCCTATACTTATACTAAGGATAGGGGTTGGACTACTCTGTGGCCCCACCTATGGGTGGGTCAGGGCAGAGGGGTGGCTACACCCCTTTCCCTTTGTCCAGTTCACGCCAAAGCAGGGGCTGCAAGCCCCTGATCCGGTTTGAACTGGGCTATGCACAGGGACACCAAGTGTGCCCCCAGTGCAGGACTTCAAAGCACCAGAAAGTGCTCCCGCCCAGCCCCAATACACATTATCCTGTCTGGGGAGGTGGTCACACCTCCCTGGGACAGGAAACCTGTTGTCCAGGCCTCCCCTGCCGGAGTTTCGTCCAGCAGCAGGAGGCCAGACTTGTGTCTGTGGCAGTAGCATCCATTTTGTGATGCCAGGCTTTAGAAAGAAGTTACCGGCCAGGCCAGGGTTAACATGTCTCTCCCTCTAGAAGGGTGGAATGCTACCCCCGCCGCCAGAGTTGGCGTGGGGTAGTATTCCAAGATGTTTGACACCAAACACGACATGTTTAGGTGCAGCCATTCCAAAGTTAGCATTTAACGCGAGGTTATAATGCGCTTAAGAGTATATGGTCAGGCTGCACTACAAACAGCATCAGAGAAGGGTCTCCGAACGCTGCAGAGGGACCCTGCTCATGCAGGGGCACCCTCTCACATAGGAACCATGCACTCTGCCTTTAGGATTGATAAGGCCTGCCTTAGGAGTGACTTATAGGTTTATATGTGTGTATGTATTTAGTGATATAGGTAACCTATATCACAGTAAGGGGTGCATGCACCACCTTACCCAGGCTGCAGTAGCAGACCTGTAGTGTCAGTTGGGATGGCCTTCCAGGGGTGGCATAATACATGCTGCAGCCCCTGGTAGGCCTCTGAGGTACCTATGCCCTTGGTACATAGTATACCATATACTAGGGACTTATAAGGGCACTCCAGATTCAATCAGAGATGTGCCTAAGGCACATGGAAACCTTTTACAGAGAAAGCAGATAGACTGGGGCCCTGAATAGCAGGATCCCAGTCCAACTAAGTCACAAACCAGCAAAACACCATAAAAAAAGTGGGGGCAACCATATAGTCAGATTCCACCTTCCTACATGGTTTCACTTGGAAATTCTTCTAAGTATGGAGTTTTGGAACTTTATAATATTACTCTAAAATCAGCCGAACTACAAATTCCGATTTACTCACCTGTTATCAGGTGAGACCTCAGTGCTGCATCTTTGAGCCCAGTACAGACCCTGAAAAGTAATTCTAACCGTATTTACCAGTAACTTGTATTTCCTTCCATAGGAATCCATTGTCTGGTTTTCAGCAGAAAAGTTTCAGTGTCGATTTTCACAAACTACAAATATTCCTTAAAAATCGCCTGTCTGACTTAATCGCATTCTTTCAACTGTTTACAGGAGATGCACCAGTGCTGGATCCAGGATCCACCACTGAGTAAGAAAAGTAACGATAACACTACTTACCTGCTAAGTGAATTTCCTCCCATAGGATAACATTGGTGATTCTATGTGAAAAAGTTTCTAAGTGTCAACTTTTAAAATACAATAATATTCCTTAAAAATCACTACTGTAACCAAAACGCTTTTACTCAACTGTTTACAGGAGATGTCGCAGGACTGAATCTAGGATCCAGTCCTGTGGTTAGAAAAGTAATCCATAAAGTAACTAATTGCATTTAATTAGAAATTCGCATTGAGCTCAAAGTTGCATTGTGTTTGAAATTGTGTTGCCCATTGCAACAACTGTAACTACTGTACTTAAAAGTCTATTGCCTATTTGCAAAGTATTTAAACTAAAGTAATTCATTCTGAGAAAGTATATTTTGTAATGTAATGTATAATGTAATTACAATGTAATTTAAAAAATAAAATATCTAAAAGTAAATAGTTTAAAAAAATGTAGTAAATCAGTATCAAAAAAATAAATATAACAATTAATACATTTAAAAATTGTCATTTACAAAACCTTTGAAATTCACTGAAAAAAACCATAGGTTTCAGACATGTTATAGTTAGGAATTAGCATTTAAAAAACCTTTGAAATTCACTGAAAAAACCATAGGCTTCAGGCACGTTATAGTTAGAAATTAGCATTTAAAAAACCTTAGAAATTCACTGAAAAAACCATAGGTTTCAGGGCGTTATAGTTAGTTGGACATTTCACTCGTACAAAACCATAGAAATTCCCCCGTTATAGTTAGTTCAGCTAACTATAACTCGCGCCCCCGCAATGCACTGCTGATGACGTCACATATTACATCACTCATGACATGGTCAGTGACATCACTGATGACATCACTGATGACATCTCAAATGACATCACTGATGACATCATCCATGTGATAATTTGATGCATCTTCTCACACCCTAATATAACTTTTGATACACCCACTGTAAATTACAGACTGCCATTGTCAAAACCATAGACACATGCGCAACATGCCATTTTAACTTCACGGCAGCAATGTTAAAATGCAAGATGCGACTGCCATGGTGGCAGTCGCATCCTGATTTGGTGTGCGGGACCGCCGCATGTATTGCGGACAGTCCCGGTCTCCACCACGATGGCGGACGGACTCCAGTCCATCTGCCATCGTAATCAGCCCCATAGCTAGAGTTATCGCAAGAAATTATAATTGTGCCCTAAGGTAACTATAACTCGCACCCCTGCCATGCACAGTTTTCTCATCAATACAAATTTTGCAATGATGTTATTAATTATTTCATAGAAGATGTCATCAGTGATGTAATATGTGGGGTAATTAGCAGTGCATAGCGGGGGTGCAAGTAATAGTGACCTTAGGGCACGAGTTATAGTTTCTTGAGATAACTCTAACTATAACTGCTGACTTTCTATGGATTTGTGTGTGTAAATTCAGAATCGAACTACAACATCCCCAGAACCTTTGGATTTTTAGTGAACTGCTAAAGTTTTTAAAATTCAATTTCCTAACTATAACCTCCCAGTAACCTTTGGCTTGTTTAATGCAGCAGGGGGTTGGCTGCAGCCAGGCCCTGTGGCCAACCCCCCCACATGCAGCCAAACCCAGGCAGCGCACGGCCTTCTGTGACCCCACACGCTACCCCCGGCCGTGCATGGCAGGGAGTTTGACCGCAGGACCTGGCCCCCGATTTTGGCCGTGGGGGCCCCTTTTTCCAGTACCCCGGCTATTGTCTGAAGAGGGAGGGAGGGGGAAGGCAGCCCCCCTCTCCAGGCCAATTTAGACCCCAGGACTCCATCCCCCAGTGCCTGCCCAATAAAGAGTGGGTGCCCTGGAGCCCACCCAGGGCACCCACTTTGCCATTTTTGAGGGGTGTCTTGGGAGCCCCCGTGGCCCCAGCTGGCTCCCCGTCTCCAGTAGGAGCCGGCATTGCTCCAGCCGACATTGAGCAGCTATATAAGTTGCTCCCTGCGGGTGGGAGCAATTTTTTCATCTGTTACCCGCCCACTTTACAGCGGGCAGGTAAACGGATGAAAAGTCCACTCCCAGCGGGCGGGAGCATTTTTCATGCTCCGGCCTGCTGGGAGCAGACTTACGGTCCGATTCTGATGCGGTTTAGAAAGCTTCCCAATCGAATGGGTTTGGGAATGGTTTTCAACCAAATCGGATCGGGAGAGTCCAACCAACCGAGTACGATGCATCCGGACTCTTCCAGATACAATTTGGTTAGACTCCCATTGACTTCAATGGGAGCCTTTGTTCCGACCAAATGCATAGGCTTCCATTGAAGAATGGGGTGGCTGGGGAAAATCGGGCATCCTGTGGCGGGCACCCCCTGGTGCCTGCCACACTGTGCATGGCTGGTAAGGGAAGACCCATGGGTACCCCCACGGGCCCGATTGGGAAGGCTCCAGGTGCAGGGGGGCCAACTACAGGCCCCCAAAGTCTGATTCCGACTGCTGATTTGAGTCGGATGGCACGATTCGGAAAGGCTGTCCAAATCTAGCATCGTACTCAGTCGTTTGGAAACGCGGCCCGTAGAGACGTACAATTCTGCTCCGTACGGCTTGGTCTTTCCAATAGGGTGGGAAGAAATTTAATTATATTAAATTAATTGATTATTTTTTATTTATTAATAAGTGTTTAATTGAGATTTTATAGTTTTAAATGTGTAAAGTAATTTATTATTAATTAATTATTGGTTGTTAATTAATTTTAATTAATTAATAGGTAATTAATTATGGTAATTGTGTAAATAATTTTAGGTGTGTGTTGTGGTGAATATAGGTGTAAAGGGTGGGAAGTAATTTATTTTCAATTGATGAATTAATATTGGTTGTTAATTAATTTTAATTAATTAATTGGTAATTATTTATGGTATTTGTGTAAATAATTTTAGGTGTGTGTTTTAGAGTTTAGAGGGTAAAGGATGTTAAGTAGTTTATTTATTTTTATTATTAATTTTTTGTTAATTGGTATTAAATAAATGAATTAAAATTGTATTATGGTAATTGTGTAATTAATTTTAGGTGTGTGTTGTGGTGTTTATAGGAGTATAGGGTGGGAAGGAATTTGTGTTCAATTAATTAATATATAGTTGTTAATTAATGTTAATTATTTGATATTTATTTTGGGTGATTGTTTCTTTTTTTGTGTATTGTTTTTACTTTTAAAGGGGTAAAGGGTGGGCATTAAATACATTTTAATTACTTTATTATTAGTTGTTAATAGTAATAGTTTTAAATTTAAAAATAAGTTTTAATTGTGTTTTATTATTTTATAGTTTAATTTAGGTGTGTGTTGTGGATATTATAGTGTTAAAGTGTGTGTAGTCAATTCATGTTTATAATTCTGTCTATTAATAATATTTCTTTAATTGATTATTAATTATGTTAATTATGGAAGTAAATTTAATTTAAAATATTGAAGTGTTTAGTTTTTGTTATGGTGTTATAGGGTAGGAAATAAAATAAATATATTTATGTATTAATTAATTTTTTTGTTTGTAAATATTTTCTAGTTTAATTTTTTTTTTTTTAAATGTATTTATTATTTTATTTTATACAATATTTGTAGGTTTTTGTTATATGTAATTAATATTATAATATGTTTTCTTTTATATATTTAATATATTTGATTTTCCACTTTTTAAATATTGTTTATTTATTTTAATGATTTTATTTTTTTTTAAATATTTTAACTTTGTGAATAGTAATTTTTGTCTCTCCGCTATCCAACACTTTCCCTAATGTTGCACTCTCTGGAGTGGGAATAGTAATTTTTACCTCTCCGCTATCCAGCACTTTCCCTACTGTTGCACTCCCTGGAGTGGGAATACTAATCTTTACCCCTCCGCTATCCAACACTTTCCCTACTGTTGCACTCTCTGGAGTTGGAATAGTAATTTTTAGCCCTCCGCTATCCAACACTTTCCCTAGTGTTGTACTCACTGGAGTGCGAATAGTAATTTTTACTCCTCCGCTATCAAGCACTTTCCCTACTGTTGCACTCACTGGAGAGGGAATAGTTAATTTTACCCCTCCGCTATCCAACACTTTCCCTACTGTTGCACTCACTGGAGTTGGAATAGTAATTTTTACCCCTCTGCTATCCAACACTTTCTCTACTGTTCTCTACTGGTGCACTCTTTGGAGTGGGACTAGTAATTTTTGCCCCTCCGCTATCCAACACTTTCCCTACTGTTGCTCTCACTGGAGTGGGAATAGTAAATTGTACCCCACCACTATCCAACACTTTCCCTACTGTTGCACTCACTGGAGTGGGAATAGTAATTTTTACCCCTTCGCTATCCAGCACTTTCTCTACGTTGCACTCAGTGGAGTGGGAATAGTCATTTTTACCCCTCCGCTATCCAACAGTTTCCCTACTGTTGCACTTTTTGGAGTGGGATTAGTAATGTTTACCCCTCCGCTATCCAACACTTTCCCTACTGTTGCACTCTTTGGAGTGGGAATAGTAATTTTTACCCCTCTGCTATCTAACACTTTCCCTACTGTTGCTCTCACTGGAGTGGGAATAGTAATTTTTACCCCTCCGCTATCCAACACTTTCCCTACTGTTGTACTCACTGGAGTTGGAATAGTAAATTTTATTCCTCTGCTATACAACACTTACCCTACTGTTGCACTGATTGTATTGTGAAATTTAAGTTTAATATTTTTTAATAGTTTAATGTTTGTTATAGATTTATGTTTTTTATATTTTAAATCATTAATATATATTTTTATTTTTTATATTTTAAACTTTTAACTTAAATTAAAAATAATATTTCTTAATTGTTTTTAAAGTAAATATATATGTATAAATTATGTTTGTGTGTTTATTTTTTATTAAGTTTATTTGTTATATTTTATTAAAATGTATATTAAATGTATTTTATTTTTTTAAATTATATTTAATATTTAATATATATTATTTTATTTTATATTTATATAAAAGTTGATATTTTATACATCTATATTTTTACATCGATATTTTTAGTCGATATTTTTGTACTTACCTGTTTAAGTATAGGAGTCGATATTTTTGTTGTCTATATTTTTTACTCAATATTTTTAACATCGATATTTTTTACATCGATGTTGTGTCAGTGAACCCGCATAGTGCAGGAGCCGGCATTGCTCCTTCCCAGAGGGAGCAGCTATTTATGCTTATGCCCTCTGCACTGGAGCAATATTTATTCAGTTTCCTTGCCCGCAAGAGTGTGAGAAGGTAAACAGAAGTGGAGCATGTTTAAATCTCCAGTTGGCTGGGAGCAGACATGCCTTCCCTACCCCCCTGTTGCAGACAGGAAAAGCGTGTTTGTTCATGCCTGGCTGGAAATTTAAAAAACTCCTGCAAAACATATTGTTTATCCTTCCAAACTGATGTAGGCAG
The DNA here is from genome assembly GCA_963921515.1 of Calotriton arnoldi. Classification (NCBI taxonomy): domain Eukaryota; kingdom Metazoa; phylum Chordata; class Amphibia; order Caudata; family Salamandridae; genus Calotriton; species Calotriton arnoldi. The sequence goes on along the minus strand of CAWUFW010003129.1, from coordinate 1,909,484 downwards.
GGAAACTACTCTGTTCTGGGTTTGGCTCCACAGGACATAAACATAGAGCTGGCCCTGGGGGATGGGGCTCCCTCCCTTATAACATAAGCTTGGCCCTAGGGGATGTGGTCCCTTGAGCCTACAAATGCCCAGGGGGGCACATAGACCCCCTCCCTCTTTTTTGTCAATAGGAGATGTGGTCCCCGGGGCCTTTGAAGGCTCAGGAGGAGGCTGCTTGGCCACCCAACCCATTTTATAATTTTATCTCTGTTGGATGGGGTCCCCAGTGCCTTTTAGAGGCTTGGAGAGGGGTGCCATGCTCCCCCTCTCATAAAACTATAAAATCACCTATGTTCTGCCCACCACCCAGGCCCTAGTGAATTTGTGACATTTTTTTTTTAGAATTTTGGCACCCCGGCAGGGGCCTGATCACCAGGCCTAGGAGGTCAGGATTTCCATATCCCGGCCCCCATGTCTTTTTTTGCTTTTTCTTAGGACTAAGGACTGAGTACAGAGTCCTAAAACGGCTTCCACCACATCCTGGTTGATGTGGTGCCACATCCTGGTTGATGTGGTGGCAGCCAATCAGATGTCAGCAGGAGAGCTCTTGCACCCGTGGAGCATCTGCAGCATGATATGTACAAAGTTTTTAAGCATTAATTGCTCAAAAACTACTAAACAGATTTACACCAAATCACAAAAAGCACTCTTTCTGGACCAAGATCGAGCTTTCTGCTGAATTTGGTGTGATCCTTTCAACGGTTTGAGCTGTAGCTGTGTCTAAAGTTCTTATGGAAAAAGGATAGGGGAAAATGCATTTTGGGACCTACCTTTTTTTGGCCCCTGCTTGACAGGTTCTCCCAGAACTTTATAGAAAGGAGCTGAGGTAAAAAAAAGTTTGGGGGGAAAACCTTTCCCAAGATTTGTCAAACTGCGCCAAAGATATAAGGAAATCAAAAATGCATTTTCTATGGAAACACGATCCTAATGTAAACTACCCAACTATCCAATGGTGACCGCCACTGGGTAAACCACACAAATATTACTCAGTGGCAGTCGCCACTGGGTATTATAGTTAGTTCAGCGTTTCCCTAGGAAATGCGTTTTTTGTTTTGCTAATAACTTTAGCATTATGCGATGAATATTCCCGAAACTTTCTGGAAAAGTGCTCTTTTTTGCCTGGTTTGTGCATGGAAAGTTTCAGGGTAATCTGCCAAGCAGGGGCTGAGCAAAAAGGGGGTCCCAAAATGCAAAATTCCCATACATTTTGCATAGACTTCTTTAAGAAGCACTTACGCATAAACTGCTGAAAGAGTTTACACCAAATTGGGCAGAAAGATAATTCTACCCCAGCAGATTGTGCTTTTTGTGATTTAGTGTAAATCTGTTTGGGAGATTTTGACAAATTAATGTGCAAAAATATAAAAGTATATCTGGACGGTTGGGTCCGTGAGAGGCTCATGAAGCTCTTTTGGGAGCACCAATTTAAAAACAGAGCGTTCTGGTTGACCCAGGGAGCTTTTTTCCCTCTGCCATCTCACTCATGCAGTAGTCAGACTCCTGCAGGAGCAAACACTCTGTTTGGCTGCCAGAAACATCAGAAAAATGTTGCTGGCAGCCAGTACAGGACTCGATGACTTAGTCCTCGTTCTGCAGTAAAGAAAAAAGATAATATAAGGGGGCAGGGTAGGGATACCCTGCCCCAATAGACCCTGTGGTGGAAACCCAAAGAGACCTCCCCTGCGGAACAGCAGCAAAACCAAAAAATAAAATGGCAATTATTTTTAAGTATATGGAGAGGAAGATGTGAGGTGGCCCCCCTCCCCTCCCCATTTTGGTACCCGGGGACCCCATCTCCAGGGGCGGTGTTAGACTTGGCATCTTTTGGCGTGTTTCCCCTGACTTTTTGCTTTCTAACCTCCTGTTTTTGACTCTGTTTTTGCTGGTGTAACGATTCTGCGCACTTTCCTCACTGCTGTCCAGTGGGAAAGTGCAAGTGCTCCTGTATAAAACGTGTATGGATTGGTATTTCCATGATTGGCCTATTTGATCTATGTGTCAGTCCCTAGTAAAGTACACTGTGAGTGCCAGGGCCTATAGATCAAATGCTGTTGGTGGGCTGCAGCACTGGATTGTGCCACCCACGCAAACAGCCCGAAAAGTGTAACTCGGGCCTGCCATTGCAGAGCCTGTGCGCAGCCTGGGGCTGCCATGTCGACTTGGCAAGTGCACACACTTGCAAGTCCCTAAACCTTCCCTTTTCTACATGTTAGTCACCCCTAAGGTAGGCCCAAGGTACCCTGTGGGCAGGGTGCATTGTATGTGAAAGGTAGGACATGCCCTGGTGTGTGTGGCATGCCCTGATAGTGAATTACAGCCTACTTCGTTTTCACTATTGCAAGGCTACCTGTTCCCCATAGGCCAGAATGGGCAGTTGGATTATTACATCCTATGATCCTAACTGACCCGGGAACATGGTAGAAATTCGAGTTTAGTATGCCTGAACTCAGAATGATAAAATGCATCTTTTAGTGAAGTTGGTTTTAACATTCTGGGGCCGATTCCGATTCGGGCCGGAAAACATACCGACTGACTCGGTACGGGAATTTAGTCCGACCGACTCGGACCGGCACCATACAACCCGGGTAGTACGATGAAATGCATGTGAAATCCGACCGACTTGGACGGAATACAAAACGACTGACCGAGCCGGACGGAAACAAGCCATCCGGCCGGGAAATCACGCGAAACGAACCGACCGACACGCACTCGGATTGAACCCGAACGAAACGTACCCGTGAACTCCGACCCGCGTAGTACGATGCTGTGCGTGCAAAACACGACCGACTCGCCCGGAGCACAAGCCGTACGACCGACACGCATACAAAACCCAGCCGAAGCAACCCAATACTACGCTACCGACTCGTACGCCGCATATGAAACCTAGCTGACACACAGCGGGAACGAGTCCGACAAGATCGCACCAGACAACTGCAGCGTCCTACTCAGACACAAGAACGACTCCTACATGCACCAAAAACACCAAGGAAAAATTAGAAAAAAAAGGGCCAAACAAGCAACCACTAAGCCAATAAATACAGGGAGGAAAAAAAATGGAACAAGGACACACCTCCAACTCCACCTACATAAAGGCCACAAATCCCTACCATGATCCTTTGAAAATTCCACTGACCTGCCAGACAGAACACCATCACACAGCAACCACAGACACACTCACAGCTCATACATCACACAAGCCACACACCATTACCACACCTACAAATAGCACACTCACACCCCCCCACTTGCACACACACACACATCAATCACCACCACCACCCATCACCATGCCCCCAGAGAAGAACCATAAGTTCCTAGAATGTGAATTGGAAGTCCTGGTAGACGAGATCCTGAGGGTAGAGCCACAGTTGTTTGGTACATTGGTACAACAGACCCCCATGTCGCAGAAAACCAAGATGTGGGCGAGGATTGTCGACAGGGTCAATGCACAATCACCATGTTTGCGCACAAAGGAAGTCATCCAGAACAGGTGGTATGATGTGCGCAGGAGGGTCCGGGACCTACTAAAAAAGGACTACCTCCTCAGCCAGCACACCTGCAGTGGCCCTCCTGCAAAACCAGTATACCTCAGGCCCTGGGAGGAGAAGGTGCGGGCCATCCTACCACCAGTGAGCGTATACGGACTAACAGACATCCCAGAGCCTGGTGAGTACACAACTAATATACACAATATGGTGTGACAACACACACACATCACAGTCAAGGGGATAGGCAAACCATGCACACTTAGCAAATACACAGCAACCAAAAGATATTCATCCCAAGATGTGAATGCTAGTCAGACAAACACAATACCTGCCATCTCATAGTGATATGTAACTATGTCATGACATCTACAAACCTAACAACAAATACAGCAAGGCAGTGGCACAAATAGAACCAACAAACACTCCCAGATATTTACCCACCACTAGAACACCACCTCACAGGGAAGCTCACTGAAAGGAAGGAATTCTGTGTATGCTGGTCAAGTCAGTGTAGCCAATAGCATGATGGGAGTGGTAGTCACAGATATTGGTCACACCCACAATTGGCCCATCAACACCACTCTGAACCATGCTCACATCACAGGGAGTGGAAAACAACTGACAAGATGGCTGACACTGGGTACTGCTGGGGGGAGCACAAGGCCCTGCTGGGAACTGGGCACCAACAAACAACAGGACCACACTGTCAGCCATATTGCCATTGCTATCACACTCACACACACTGAAGTCCACTCAAAAGGAAGGAAGGATGGGCATGCTGGGAAGGGGGTGTAGGCAATAGCATGATGGGAGTGGTAGTCACAGATCAACATCTCACACCCACATGGCCCAGCAAGTTAGCACTGAAGCATGCACACCTCACAGGGAGTCAAAAGCCACTTCAAAGATGTCTGACACTGGCCACAGCTGTGGGGCGCACAAGGCCCTGCTGGGAACTGGGCACTAACAAACAACAGGACCACACTGTCAGCCATCTTGCCATTGCTGTCACACTCACACACAGTGAAGTGCACTCAAAAGGAAGGAAGTATGGGCATGCTGGGAAGGGGGTGTAGGCAATAGCAGGATGGGAGTTGTAGGCACAGATATTGGTCACACCCACAATTGGCCCATCAACACCACTCTGAACCATGCTCACATCACAGGGAGTGGAAAACAACTGACAAGATGGCTGACACTGGGTACTGCTGTGGGGAGCACAAGGCCCTGCTGGGAACTGTGCAACAACCAACAGCAGGACACCACTGACTGACATCCTGAAAGACAACTTGCACTCCCTGCAATGGAAGCACGTTCCATGGTGGGATATCTGGCTGGGTGGGAAAGAGGACTCACAGCACTGACCATAGTTACAAGCACCTCCCCTCACACACCCCCTCAACACTAACTCCACATAACCCACCTGGGAGAATGCAATGCCTCACATCCTAACTGAAGATCCCACAAAGAACCACCACCCTGGGTTATGCTGTGTGAAGCACAGGGACACTCTTGGGACTTGTAGCCAAACAACTGCCAGGACAACACTCCCAGCCATCCTGTCAGCACAGGCACCCCACCCCACAGGGAAGCAGAGTCAAAAGGAAGGAAGGATGGGCATGCTGGGAAGGGGGTGGAGGCAGTAGCATGATGGGAGTTGTAGGCACAGATATTGGTCACCCTCACAATTGGCCCATCAACACCACTCTCAACCATGCTCACATCACAGGGAGTGGAAAAGGACTCACAAGATGGCTGACACTGGGTACTGCTGGGGGGAGCACAAGGCCCTGCTGGGAACTGTGCAACAACAAACAGCAGGACACCACTGACTGACTTCCTGAAAGACAACTTGCACTCCCTGCAATGGAAGCACGTTCCATGGTGGGATATCTGGCTGGGTGGGAAGGAGGACTCACAGCACTGACCATAGTTACAAGCACCTCCCCTCACACACACCCTCAACACTAACTCCACATAACCAACCTGGGAGAATGCAATGCCTCACATCCTAACTGAAGATCCCACAAAGAACCACCACCCTGGGTTATGCTGTGTGAAGCACAGGGACACTCTTGGGACTTGTAGCCAAACAACTGCCAGGACAACACTCCCAGCCATCCTGTCAGTACAGGCACCCCACCCCACAGGGAAGCAGAGTCAAAAGGAAGGAAGGATGGGCATGCTGGGAAGGGGGTGGAGGCAATAGTATGATGGGAGTTGTAGGCACAGATATTGCTCACCCTCACAATTGGCCCATCAACACCACTCTGAACCATTCTCACATCACAGGGAGTGGAAAAGGACTCACAAGATGGCTGACACTGGGTACTGCTGGGGGAGCACAAGGCCCTGCTGGGAACTGTGCAACAACCAACAGCAGGACACCACTGACTGACATCCTGAAAGACAACTTGCACTCCCTGCAATGGAAGCACGCTTCATGGTGGGATAACTGGGCTGGGGGAGAAGGAGGCCTGGATGGCAACCAAATACCACCAATGCTGGTCATGCACACACCTCAACATTCACATTGACATGCCACAGGTTGGCAGGACAATGTGCTACACCAATATCACTCTCTGACTGTCACAATTTAGGAGAATGCAATGTCCTGGCCCACATCCAGAGGTACAGTCTCAACTGTCAGGTGTTTGAACAATTGATGCCAGTAGAAACATAACATACAATCTGTGTCTCTCCCCAAAACAGGTGATGATGGGGACACAGCAGCAGATGAGGAGGAGTCCCTGTCCCAGGCTCCGGGGAACACTGAGCTCACTGGTGTGGATCAGCCTCTGCACTCCTCGGATGGCGAAGAACCAGCTGGACCCTCCGGTGTGAGTCATCATGCAGCACCAGCAGGACCAACATCTGCACCCCCTGCACCCACCCCTCCAACAACTGCCAACACACAGGCCACCCCTGCCAACACGGACAGACCAAGGACCACAGATGACAACAGCACAGGGACCCAGGCCCAAACTGGAGCTGGTGACAACGAGCCCAGGAACAACACCCAAGTGGGCCCACGGTCACCTGTGCGTGCCACCGCAGGTCCTGCACGTGTCACCAGGGGTGGTGGGAGGGGTGGTAGACATAGGTCGCTCTTTGCAGAGGAGTCTGGACTGCATGATGACCCACAACTGGCACACATCGCGGATGCGTACCAGACTAGCACCGGAGAGGTCAGCCAGGTAGTGGGGATCCTCAAGGACATACAACAGCAGCAGGCTGCCCATCATGCCCGCTTGGACTCCCACATGTCCCGTGTCGAGACACACATGTCACGTGTCGAGACACACATGTCTGGCATGGAGTCCAAGTGGGACACATTGGAACAACTGACAGCGGTGCATAGGGACATACTGACATGCCTCCGCCAGATCAGCACCAACATGGCCTCACCTCCCTGTGTGCCCACAACATCTGCTGCTGAAACAACTGCAAATGCCACAGGGAGGGAGGAGGACTCTGGCAGAGAGTCCCCTGCACCGCTGCAGCCTGCACCTGAGGGTCCCCCCCCAAGAAGAGGGGCCGTCCGAGGAGGCCAAACTGAGAGGCCGATGGCCATCTACATCCCCCAGGAAGCCAACACCTGTTCTGGAACATTTCCTCTGTGTGCAAACTGCACGCCCTGTCGAAGCCAACCCAACTCTCCCACATGACATGGGGAGCTCTAGTTGTCCAAATTTATCAGATGACTGTGGACTTTACTCTGGACATTTCAGCTACCAAGACTTCCAATTCACATGGGAACTTTGGATTCCAATTTCTATGTACAGCACCCACCATCCTGTGCACCATCCTCACACCTGTATGTAAATAAACTCACCAATACACCATATCTGCCTCTGTTGTGATTCCAACGTGGTTTTTGTCATGTAGATGGTGATCTGCAAAATGACACTGTGCATGCTAACTGCTACAGCAAGTCCAACACCGTCATGTCAGTCATGGCGACGTGACACATATGAGGGAGACACACCACTAGGGCCACACAACACATACACACCAGGGCCATCAGACTCATCACCTATACTGATGTTGCAACGAAATACAGTGGAATGCACAGACACGCCACCTATTCACAGTCACTGTCAACTAGACTACAGGTGCAGTAAGCAAATGTCAGTCAGATGTGTGACTACAGATAACGCACATCCCAAAGTGAAGCACAGGTTTATTACACATTTGCGACATGTTGTTTCCACTACAAATGCAAGCTAATCCAACCTGGCTGTGGCCACAAAGTCAAAAAGTGCAGAAGATAGAAAGTCCAGGGGTGTGTGGCACATCACCTGTAGGGAAACGACTGCTTCCACCTTGGAAGTTGAATCATGGATTCGGGGGATCCAAGTTGATCAGACAACTCTGGCAGCACCCTGTGAAGGACAGACATGACACACAGTCAAAACCACTGAAGAACAGCACAGAACGGCAATACTCATGTCTAATACATGTCACGAGATAACTACACAAAACCAAGTTAGCATGTCAACACTGTTGGGCAGTACAGACCACCTGCAAGGACACATCGCTGCACGCATCCAGTCAAGTAGCACATGGCCACACTCAAACAGCACCAGAGCACCACACACACATATCATGCAAACTCAAATCATTGACATTACAACCCTCTGGAGACTCACATTCAGCTGAAGAAGTTGGTGATGAGCTGTGTGCGGACATCACCATCATCATCATCATCATCTTCACTGGCATCGTGACCCAGGCCAGGATCTTCCACAGGTGGGGGACGTCGGTCATCGTCATCCAGGATGAGAGGCAACTCCTTCCGCACTGCCAGGTTGTGTAGCATGCAGCAGACAATCTTGCACACCTTTGCTGGGGCATATGGGAGGGCCCCTCCTGTCTTCTCCTCCTGTCCAGGCAGCGGAAGCGGCTCTTCAGGAGACAAAGGTCCGCTCAATCACCCTCCTCGTCCAACCATGTGCCTCATTGTAGCGCATCTGGGCTGGTGTCACAGGGTTCCTGAGGGGTGTCAGCAACCACTGCATGTTGGGGTATCCCGAGTCACCTACAGACAGACAATTGCACATTAGCCGATTTGAAAATGTGTGCGGAAAACAACATAGCAGAACACACACAATGGTACAAAGTCAGTACACACCACCAAGCCAGGCACGCTGGTTCGGCATCTGTGACATCATCCTCGGGATGCGACTACTCCTCATCACGTAGGCATCGTGTGCCGAACCGGGGAAATGGGCACACACATGTGTGATGGTCATATCTGCAAGACATACCACCAGAGCATTGATCGAATGGTAATGTTTACGGTTCCGGTATGCCTGCTCATGTGCCTGTGGTGGTATCAAAGCCACATGTGTCCCATCAATGGAGCCAATGACATGTGGCATCCTCCCCAGGGCATAGAAGTCACTCTTGACGTCAGTGAGTCGTTGACGTGTTGGGAAATAGATGTACTAGTTCAGGTATCTCAACATTGCCCCCAAAACATCGCGTAGCACACGGCTGAACATAGTCTGTGACATCCCACCAGTAGTTGCCACAGTGTGTTGAATGGTACCGGTGGCAAAGAAGTGTAGGGCTGCCATCACCTTCACCTTGGGGGTCAGCGCTGTAGGATACGGCCGGCCAGGCTGCAAATGTGGGTCCAACCGCACTGCCAAATCCTCAATCAGCTGCCTGGTGAAGCGGTACCGTCGGATGCTGTCACGTTCCACCATCGTTGCCAGGTCTGGGAATGGTCGATGGACAGCAGGAGCCCTGCAGTGCATAGGTGAAGAAATCAAGATTGTCAGTCACCCCACCTATGTGCCGTTCACCATACTCAATTTCACATGATACATCATTAACAAACACAAGTACTTGATGTGTGTGTCGTTCCGTTTGGACATATATGGCACCTACATGGACATCATCTAACATCTCTGTTCAACAAGTGTTGACAACAGGTTCCAGGGTGTGCTATGGGAAACCATTAGGCTGTGTCACAGTACCCATTAACTGCTCTCACGTTCCACACACATACCACAGTGACATGTCTGGACAGATGCTCCACAGGCATCACAGCTCATTGACAGGTAGATTCCTAGGGACCCTGTCTTGCCACATGGACACTGGCATGACATGGCGTATCATGTACACGTCAGAAAAACAAACATGACACCCACAGGTAGTGGCCCCTGTAGCCTCTGCAGGACAGACATGGACGTCTGTGACACACACACACACACCATCAAAGTTCATGCACAAACCACGTGGATGTGGAGACTGTCTCCCATTGTGCACATGGAGTCAGAGACATGTGATACACAACATGCACACAGACTGTGGAGGGACATCACTATTGTTGGAATAGGCCACCCTGTGAGGCACATGCCTTCCCACATGTGAGCCTGGGGGTATGTGACATGTCATACACATACACAACCTGGAAATGTGACCATGACACATGCTCAGAAATGAAAAGTTGCACACCACAGTGGTCAGGTGCACAACACACAAAGGACCCTGTCCCCATGAACACGTGCACAGCCTGGGTGTGTCTGCCCCCAAGTGCCACCCCAAAAACCACATGTTCTCCCCCATACACAGATAAGGTTATGCTGCCACACATGCCTTATATACAGTGTGGACTGGGTGTGGTGTTGTAGGTGTGCCCCTGAGTCCCTGGAAAGTAAATGTGGCTGGCATAGGTTCACCAGTGACCAGCATGGTGACATATGCGTGTGACCTGTCCAGGGACGCGTTGTAGAGCAATGGACCGATCGGTGTGCCCGGCCGGCCCATTGCATTGTATGTGAGCGGGTATGCGTTGTATCCCTGGTACGCGTTGTACAGCAATGGACCGATCGGTGTGCCCGGCCGGCCCATTGCATTGTATGTGAGCGGGTTCGCGTTGTATGCCTGGTACGCGTTGTACAGCAATGGACCGATCGGTGTGCCCGGCCGGCCCATTGCATTGTATGTGAGCGGGTACGCGTTGTAGAGCAATGGACCGATCGGTGTGCCCGGCCGGCCCATTGCATTGTATGTGAGCGGGTACGCGTTGTAGAGCAATGGACCGATCGGTGTGCCCGGCCGGCCCATTGCATTGTATGTGAGCGGGTATGCGTTGTATCCCGGGTACGCGTTGTACAGCAATGGACCGATCGGTGTGCCCGGCCGGTCCATTGCATTGTATGTGAGCGGGTACGCGTTGTATCCCTGGTACGCGTTGTACAGCAATGGACCGATCGGTGTGCCCGGCCGGCCCATTGCATTGTATGTGAGCGGGTACGCGTTGTATCCCTGGTACGCGTTGTACAGCAATGGACCAATCGGTGTGCCCGGCCGGCCCATTGCATTGTATGTGAGCGGGTACGCGTTGTATCCTGGGTACGCGCTGTACAGCAATGTACCGATCGGTGTGCACACATTGGCTGGGGCCTGGCATGGCAACGGACGCGTTTTCGAAGCTCCAACGAGTCTGATGCAGTGAATTCAGTTGGCCAGCCACAGCAATGTTGCAAAATCATGGGTGTCATGAAGTTGAAGATTTGAAGGATGCTGTGGGCGTGTATTAGTGCTGCTATTCCATGGATTGGTCAGATTCAGAAGATGCAAACGACTTGGAGCTATCACTTTGGACACATGGGACAGTATCTGCCTCTGCAGCACACATATAATGCTGGCTGTTCCCCTGAGAGCTCACTTGCCTGCACTACATGCTCCAGGACGACATCTGCCACCAACACTGCTGCTGTTTATGCATCCTCTGGCTCCTGCAATGGCACGTACTGTGGAGAGAGCCCCAGCCTTCAGCCTTGAGGAGAACCAGGCCCTGCTGGACAGCCTCCTTCCACAGTACAGCAAGCTGTATGGGAAACCAGGGGAGCAGGTGAGTGTGCTGTCCACTGCCTCACTAATTGTGCATGTTGTCTGACTAGCAGGACTTTCAGTGTGCACACCACTGGCTAGCATGCCCACTGAGTAGTTGTCACACCCCAAAGTGTGTAGTTACATGCACTGAACTGGTACAGTGCAGTAACAGTGGATTCCAACTAGGTTTACTTCCCATGCAATGATACCATGTAGTGACTGCTGGCAAACTGTTCATAGCCATTGTTGCACTGCCTGTGTACATCATATGCCCCTGTGATTGAGACATGTATATCCAACTGTGTGATGCACGTATATGTTGCATGTTTAGTAATGGCCTTTTCACTTTGTCATCCTCACAGGTTGATGCCCACCAGAAGCAGGAAATCTGGCTGACCATCGCCCGGAAAGTAAGATCCGTGGGGGTCTACAGGCGCAGGATCCGCAACTGCCAGAAGAGGTGGCAGGACCTTTGTGGCTGGACCCGGAGGATCGCAAGGGTCCAGCTGAAGCTGTCACCTCCTCGCAGGAGGGGCGGACACCGGACCCTGACCCCCCACATGCTCCGGATCCTGTCGGTGGTCTTCCCTGACCTGGATGGGCAGCTGAAGGACAGACAGCAGCAAGGAGGGGGTGAGTCCATGACTGCACTGTGCACTTTGTCTGACATGCTATGTGCCCTCCTCTGGCCTGGTTAAACTTCCACAGTACATCAGTCATGTGGTCCAGGACCCATGTCCCTCATTTGTGACATGCCCACTTCTCCTCTGATACGCATATGTGTGGCCCTTATAGTCAGGAAATTGTGTCATTTGGGGACTGTGTCATTGCATTTAGCTTTGCTCAAGCTGGGGGACAGCATTTGTTCCCGTGACTATGTTGTGCGATTCATGGGTGGGTCAATTGCTTACACAATTCCTAAGTTCTGACATGTAATCTGGGTGTAACTTTGATATGTGGTCCACTTGCTGCTCTGACTCACCACATGTCCCTGGGGAATTTGGCACACACCCATGCTGCTGGTGGGACCAATGTTTGGGCCTCAGGAGTATGTGTATCCAGTGTGTCACACATGCTTAGCCACCTGCCTACTGTCCAGGACTCATCCCTCTTACAGGTGGAGCTGGACAGTCATGCCTACTCCAGGTCATGCAATGCACTCTGTACTCCCACTCCTGTGTATCATCTGGCATGTTATGATCAGTGTAATGTACCCTCAGGTGTCTGCCTCTGTCTCATTGTGCTGTGTCTTCGTTGTCAGGACTACTGGTATGTTTATCGGTTAGGGCTCAGCATGCCATCTGAGATGTGACCATGATAGACGATACTTCTGTGACTTATAGGTGTCTGATCACTTGACTGTGCACACAGGTGTTTGCGACTGTGACTTTCAGGCAGCTGTATTGTCATTCACAGCACACTGTGAGGTGCTCATGTTCAGAGAGTTGTGTTTCATGTCCCCCATATGTCCAGTTGGTATGACGTGGACAAATAGTAGTACAGATGATGTGGTATTTGGGGGATCCACATTTAGACTCCGGCCATCCCTTAATCCGGACACCTGCACTGACTCAGTGGCAAGAGATGTGATGTGAGCATGTTCACATACTTCACTGTGTTCCCTGCAATGTCCAACAACTGTGTAGGTGGTGCATGTGTCCACACTGGGGTATTACCATCAGACAGGCACCAGACAGATGGGTGCAAGGGCAGGAGGGGTGTGAGTCCCATGGTTGACCATCAGACTGACAATTGGCTTCCCCGAATCTGTGTGAGGACTTTAGGCAATGTTCAACTAAGGATGCCAGGGCTTGCTCTGTAATGTGCTGTACTTACTGTGGTGTGTGCGGTCAGTGCAGGTGACTGATGTTTGTCTGTTTCCCTAATTGTTTGCAGATACATCCACGGCCACAGGAGGGGACAGCTCCACGGACCAGGAGGACCAGCGGAGCGAGTGGTCAGAGGGACCCAGTGGCACGGAGGGCGAGGGGAGCCACACCGAGGAGTCCTCAGCACCATCCACCTCAGCTGAGGACCACAGCAGCTCGGAGGATGACTCCCTTGTGGAGGCGGGTGTCAGCAGCCACCAAAGGCCAACTAGTCTGTCTGGCCCCGCCACCACCACCACCGCCCTCCCATTGGCTCCCATTCCTGAGGTCCGTGGAGGCTCCCATACTCGGGAGCGTGTCTCCTTCGTGCCAGGCACCGCAGCCCCTGCCCCTGTGTCCCCTGCTGCCCTGAGTGAGGAGTCTGTGTACCTCCTTCAGCAGCTCCATGTAGGGCAGACAGCAATGCTGAGTGTCCTCCATGCACACACCACTCTGTTGACACAGCTGGTGTCGTTCATGGAGGGCATCTCGACGGGTATGTCTGCCCTACAGAGGAGCAATAAGTCCATGGACTCCTCCCTGACGGCAGCAGTGTCCCTCCTCCAACAGTCCCTCACCCCTCCCACCTCTGCCCCATCCACACTTCCTGCCCCCCTACCTGTCCAAAGCACATGCACACCTGCACAGTCACCCAAACACGCAGACATGAGCAGCACAGACACACACAAGAGAAAGGCAAGATGTGCACACAAGCATCCTCAGGGGACTGATACCACAGACACAGGGGACGGGGAACACACACACACACAGGCATCCACATTAACTCCGCAGTCCTCCAAATCCTCTCCCTCCAAGACCCCTTCCCTTGCCTCGCCTGCTACCACACCTACACAGCAGATCTTCCTGTGAGACCTCGGCCTCTTCCCCTCCAATCCTGCTGATCCAGCATACCGGGGGAAGAGGAAGTCCATCCACACAGAGGGGAGTGCCCCTCGCCCCCGGACACCCTCCCCCAGGTGCAGGCAGAGTGAGCCCCCCACCCGCAAGTCCCCCCAGTCCCGGAAGAACAAGACCCTGCCACCGCCCTGCAAGTCAACCACCCAGTCTCTCACCTCCATCCCCCAGGCCACCACTCCACAGGTTCCACCGCCACACCCTGCCCCAGGTTCCCCCACACACCGATACCACATCCCCAGACTGCTTAGGCCCTCCCCCCCTGCCACTTGCTCTTCCACCCCCAAACCAGACGCTCTGCCTGTTTGTGCCACTGGTGTGGAGACCGTGTCCCCCCTCTGTCCTGCCCAGCTCTTCTGCCCCCCTTCCACTACCTTGGAGTCATGCACTGCGGTGGAGTCCACAACCACCCCGTCTGACTCGGGCACTGCATTGGGGACCCAGTCCACTCCATCTGACCAGCCCACTGCAGTGGTTGCAGCACCAACACCATCAGACTTGAGCCCTGCGGTGGTGCCAGCCCCCCCTGAGTCAGACACCTCCACTGCAGTTGCCGTTGACACTCCTGCACCCACCTCCCCTTCACTGCCTCCTTCTGGCATCCCCTGATCCTGTCCCTGCGGTGCCTGGCCTGCCCCTCGTATGCCCCTCCAAGGGGGATGTCCCCTGTCCGTACCTGTGCAGGCAAGCAATTGTTGACAAGTTGTCACACATCACCCTGTTGGGACTGTATATTTGGACTGGCCATTGGCCTTAGTTTATTTTGGACTTTTGATTTGAGTTGCACACTTGCTGAATAAAGCCTCTTTTTGTTTACTTGTGGTTAATCTTTGGAGGTCCATGATGTAGATGTGTAGAATCATGCATTTGCTGTTGTAATAGTGTTCAGATCAGGTAAATGAAGTTTTGCTGTGATGGGCTCCATGTGGTCCATGGGATATGTGTCCTAATCTAGTCTTGATCTATAGCATCCTTTGCTGCAGTCTGAGGGTGTAATGTTCAGCATTTGACACAGGGATGTACGTTTAGCTTTTGTAGATTACCATCTTTGTCCTACAATGATGCACATCTGGTGGGCTTACCACTGTCCAATGTTCCTAGTACCCTGACCGTGTGCCTGTCTCCATGGACATGCAGTTTAGCACATCAAATTTGGAGGACTCATCTGTGTACACAGTGCAAGTTGCTTGACACGTGTCTTGGGTTTATGCAGATGACTGACGTGACACTCCCGTGCCCAGGCTGATATGAGCAGAGCCTTGAGTGTGTTGTAGTTTTTGACTCACTGGCCGAGTGTTCTGCTGACATGTTTGAGTCGTGCACAGACAAGGTTTGGCACAGCTGACCTTCCACAGGAGTGGAGTGCCCTCATGGCAGTGCGTGATTCCGTGATATAGGCTGTGCCCGTGTTGTGTGTTGTGTAGGCATGTCTGTGCGTGTACCCTTCTCCTTTTCCTACACAGGCTGTGTCCCTACGGATGTTCCTGTTTGTGATGCTTGCTGAGTTGTTCTGTGTTCATCCAGCATCTTGGACCTGGTTTCTCCAGGATGTGGGTGCATGGCAAACTAATGTTAATGAGGTTGTCATCCCTAGTTGTCTTTGTTGTCAGGGCTGGGGATGTGGGCAAACGCAGATGGGACACAGTCAAGATTCCTCTTGGCACTTGTTGGTTACACGAGTAATGTGATTTTCTGTTTGTGTATGCTTTCAGTGATTGTGACACGTTGTGTGTGTGACTGCTGCCACTCCTCAGGGTCAGAGCTGCAATGTTGGAAGTTGTCTATGTGTGTCCTTTGTGGGTCAGCTTGGCTTCTTCATTGGTGTGTGACTATGGCCAGGATCCCATTGTTTGGGGTGGATTTCACGTCATGCCCATGTACGGCATACTGTGCAGTGTGTCAGACATTCACAAGTATTGTTGACTGGCCATGTGTGATGGGTTTCTGCACCTTATTTCCCCCACCACACCTGGGATTTTCATGGGTGCATGTGCAATGTCAGCAGTCCATGTGAGCTTCACTGCTGCACATTGGTGGAGTTCAAGGTGTGTGGCGTTGAGTGTGTGCAAATGTGAGTTGTTGCACGGCTGGGGCACTACCTCCATATTGTCCTTGGCTGGCAGGCCATGCTGAGTGCTTTGTGCTTGTATAGGTGTGATGGTAGATTGTTGCTCAGGACACATGGCTGTGGTTCACAGTGTGGATGACATCTACCTTTGCCATCACAGTGTGATTGTCATGCAGGCTAGTGTCACCACAATGTGGGGTCCCTGGGGGAGTGCTGTGGTGGTTCTGTCTCTTGCTGTGTTTGTTGCTGTTCCTACAAGCTTGTGTGACATGTGTAATTTGGGCTCCCTCTCATCTCACAATGCCTGTTTGCCCACATAGGGGAATCCAATCCCTGAGTTAGTTTTGTATGTGACTGTGTTGACATCTGTGTATTAGTGAATCTGGCCTCCTCATGTGTTGTGTGTTTGCCTGGGGACACTGGCACACAACCCCCTCACCTGTTGTGTATGATATGCAGTGTGAGTCTGCCTGTTTGTGTTTGTGCATTTGCACCACTGCATTGGCATATCTTTAGTTTGCCATTGGCTGTATGTTGTTTGTTGGCTTTCCCCTGCTGGCCCTGGGACTGCTAGGTCATCAGTCAGCACATTGATCATGGTTAGTATGTCCCATTGCTGCCATGGTATGGTATTTGTTCACATGACATCTACAGTCTCCACAGGATATCTACATTTGTGTGTCCATTGCTGCAGATATGTGGGTCTGCATTATGATGCTCACTTCTGTCATTGTGTTATTTGTGAATGTAGACAATGTGGGCCCCCATGGCTGATGTTTGTGTGCACATGGCTAGAACGATGTGTCATTGGCACTGCACTGCTTGCCTCACACAATCTATTTTGCTATGGGACACAAGCACTACAATGCCACTGTAGTGTTTGGTGTTGTGTGGCCAGGAATAATCCCTGCATTTTTGGTTTAGCAGCTTTTACCAGGACTATACTTACCTTTTGGGCACTGTGGTGATGGGGCTTAGGGCCCCATTGCCACACTGTTCAAAATGTGCTTCAGCTATGGAGCACACACTTACCTTCTGGGCACTGTGGTGATGGTGCTTAGGGCCCCATTGCCACACTGTTCAAAATGTGCTTCAGCTATGGAGCACACACTTACCTTTTGGGCACTGTGGTGATGGGGCTTTGGGCCCCATTGCCACACTGTTCAAAATGTGCTTCAGCTATGGAGCACACACTTACCTTTTGGGCACTGTGGTGATGGGGCTTAGGGCCCCATTGCCACACTGTTCAAAATGTGCTTCAGCTATGGAGCACACACTTACCTTTTGGGCACTGTGGTGATGGTGCTTAGGGCCCCATTGCCACACTGTTCAAAATGTGCTTCAGCTATGGTGCACACACTTACCTTTTGGGCACTGTGGTGATGGGGCTTTGGGCCACATTGCCACAGTGGTCATGGTCTGCTTGCATTGTGTAGGCCACACACACAATTATGTGTGACACATGTGTTAGGGGGTCACATTGTATGTTCAATGTCATGTTCAGTGTGGTATGCATTTGACACAGACCACACACGCTTGTCATGGTGTTGGGGGTGGGATGTAATTTACAGACAGTCCTTATGTGGGAGTATGCTAGTTGTGTCATGCATTACCCGTCCTATGAGTAGGGGTGGTTGTAGTGACAGGCATCCTGCCCCCCATGAGTGGGGATGGTAGTAGTGACAGGCATCCAGCCCACCCTGAGTGGGGCTGGTGTTAGTGGTAGGCATCCATCCCCCTATGAGTGGGGATGGTAGTAGTGGCAGGCATCCAGCCCCCCATGAGTGGGGGTGGTGGTGGTGGCAGCCATCTAGCCACCCATGAGTAGGGGTAGTTGTAGGGTGGTGTTGGTGGTAGGCATCCATCCCCCTATGGGTGGGGATGGCAGTAGTGGTAGGCATCCAGCCCCCCATGAGTGGGGATGGTAGTAGTGGTAGGCATCCAGCCCCCCATGAGTGGGGATGGTAGTAGTGGCAGCCATCCAGCCCCCCATGAGTGGGGGTGGTGGTGGTGGCAGGCATCTAGCCACCCATGAGTAGGGGTAGTTGTAGGGTGGTGTTGGTGGTAGGCATCCATCCCCCTATGGGTGGGGATGGCAGTAGTGGTAGGCATCCAGCCCCCCATGAGTGGGGATGGTAGTAGTGGTAGGCATCAAGCCCCCCATGAGTGGGGATGGTAGTAGTGGTAGGCATCCAGCCCCCCATGAGTGGGGATGGTAGTAGTTGTAGGCATCCAGCCCCACATGAGTGGGGATGGTAGTAGTGGTAGGCATCCAGCCCCCCATGAGTGGGAATGATAGTAGTGGTAGGCATCCAGCCCCCCATGAGTGGGGATGGTAGTAGTGGCAGCCATCCATCCCCCCATGAGTGGGGGTGGTGGTGGTGGCAGGCATCTAGCCACCCATGAGTAGGGGTAGTTGTAGGGTGGTGTTGGTGGTAGGCATCCATCCCCCTATGGGTGGGGATGGCAGTAGTGGTAGGCATCCAGCCCCCCATGAGTGGGGATGGTAGTAGTGGTAGGCATCCAGCCCCCCATGAGTGGGGATGGTAGTAGTGGTAGGCAGCCAGCCCCCCATGAGTGGGGATTGTAGTAGCGGTAGGCATCCAGCCCCTCATGAGTGGGGATGGTAGTATTGGCAGCCATCCAGCCCCCCATTAGTGGGGGTGGTGGTGGTGGCAGGCATCTAGCCACCCATGAGTAGGGGTAGTTGTAGGGTGGTGTTGGTGGTAGGCATCCATCCCCCTATGGGTGGGGATGGCAGTAGTGGTAGGCATCCAGCCCCCATGAGTGGGGATGGTAGTAGTGGTAGGCATCCATCCCCCCATGAGTGGGGATGGCAGTAGTGACAGGCATCCAGCCCCCATGAGTGGGGATGGTAGTAGTGGCAGCCATCCAGCCCCCCATGAGTGGGGGTGGTGTTAATGGTAGGCATCCATCCCCCTATGGGTGGGGATGGCAGTAGTGACAGGAATCCAGCCCCCCATGAGTGGGGATGGTAGTAGTGGCAGCCATCCAGCCCCCCATGAGTGGGGATGGTAGTAGTGGTAGGCATCCAGCCCCCCATGAGTGGGGATGGTAGTAGTGGTAGGCATCCAGCCCCCTATGGGTGGGGATGGTAGTAGTGGTAGGCATCCATCCCCCCATGAGTGGGGATGGCAGTAGTGACAGGCATCCAGCCCCCCATGAGTGGGGATGGTAGTAGTGGCAGCCATCCAGCCCCCCATGAGTGGGGGTGGTGTTAGTGGTAGGCATCCATCCCCCTATGGGTGGGGATGGCAGTAGTGGCAGGCATCCATCCCCCCATGAGTGGGGATGGCAGTAGTGACAGGCATCCAGCCCCCAATGAGTGGGGATGGTAGTAGTGGTAGGCATCCAGCCCCCCATGAGTGGGGATGGTAGTAGTGGTAGGCATCCAGCCCCCCATGAGTGGGGATGGTAGTAGTGGCAGCCATCCAGCCCCCATGAGTGGGGGTGGTGGTGGTGGCAGGCATCTACCCACCCATGAGTAGGGGTAGTTGTAGGGTGGTGTTGGTGGTAGGCATCCATCCCCCTATGGGTGGGGATGGCAGTAGTGGTAGGCATCCAGCCCCCCATGAGTGGGGATGGCAGTAGTGACAGGCATCCAGCCCCCCATGAGTGGGGATGGTAGTAGAGGTAGGCATCCAGCCCCCCATGAGTGGGGATGGTAGTAGTGGTAGGCATCCAGCCCCCCATGAGTGAGGATGGTAGTAGTGGCAGACATCCAGCCCCCCATGAGTGGGGGTGGTGGTGGTGGCAGGCATCTAGCCACCCATGAGTAGGGGTAGTTGTAGGGTGGTGTTGGTGGTAGGCATCCATCCCCCTATGGGTGGGGATGGCAGTAGTGGTAGGCATCCATCCCCCCATGAGTGGGGATGGCAGTAGTGACAGGCATCCAGCCCCCCATGAGTGGGGATGGTAGTAGTGGTAGGCATCCAGCCCCCCATGAGTGGGGATGGTAGTAGTGGTAGGCATCCAGCCCCCATGAGTGAGGATGGTAGTAGTGGCAGACATCCAGCCCCCCATGAGTGGGGGTGGTGGTGGTGGCAGGCATCTAGCCACCCATGAGTAGGGGTAGTTGTAGGGTGGTGTTGGTGGTAGGCATCCATCCCCCTATGGGTGGGGATGGCAGTAGTGGTAGGCATCCAGCCCCCCATGAGTGGGGATGGTAGTAGTGGTAGGCATCCATCCCCCCATGAGTGGGGATGGCAGTAGTGACAGGCATCCAGCCCCCCATGAGTGGGGGTGGTGGTGGTGGCAGGCATCTAGCCACCCATGAGTAGGGGTAGTTGTAGTGTGGTGTTGGTGGTAGGCATCCATCCCCCTATGGGTGGGGATGGCAGTAGTGGTAGGCATCCAGCCCCCCATGAGTGGGGATGCTAGTAGTGGTAGGCATCCATCCCCCCATGACTGGGGATGGCAGTAGTGACAGGCATCCAGCCCCCCCATGAGTGGGAATGGTATTAGTGGCAGCCATCCAGCCCCCCATGAGTGGGGGTGGTGTTAGTGGTAGGCATCCATCCCCCTATGGGTGGGGATGGCAGTAGTGGCAGGCATCCATCCCCCCATGAGTGGGGATGGCAGTAGTGACAGGCATCCAGCCCCCATGAGTGGGGGTGGTGTTAGTGGTAGGCATCCATCCCCCTATGGTTGGGGATGGCAGTAGTGGCAGGCATCTATCCCCCCATGAGTGGGGATGGCAGTAGTGACAGGCATCCAGCCCCCCATGAGTGGGGATGGTAGTAGTGGCAGCCATCCAGCCCCCCATGAGTGGGGGTGGTGTTAGTGGTAGGCATCCATCCCCCTATGGGTGGGGATGGCAGTAGTGGCAGGCATCCATCCCCCCATGAGTGGGGATGGCAGTAGTGACAGGCATCCAGCCCCCATGAGTGGGGATGGTAGTAGTGGCAGCCATCCAGCCCCCCATGAGTGGGGATGGTAGTAGTGGTAGGCATCCAGCCCCCATGAGTGGGGATGGTAGTAGTGGTAGGCATCCAGCCCCCTATGGGTGGGGATGGCAGTAGTGGTAGGCATCCAGCCCCCCATGAGTGGGGATGGTAGTAGTGGTAGGCATCCAGCCCCCCATGAGTGGAGATGGTAGTAGTGGTAGGCATCCAGCCCCCCATGAGTGGGGATGGTAGTAGTGGTAGGCATCCAGCCCCCCATGAGTGGGGATGGTAGTAGTGGCAGCCATCCAGCCCCCCATGATTGGGGGTGGTGGCAGGCATCTAGCCACCCATGAATAGGGGTAGTTGTAGGGTGGTGTTGGTGGTAGGCATCCATTCCCCTATGGGTGGGGATGGCAGTAGTGGTAGGCATCCATCCCCCCATGAGTGGGGATGGTAATAGTGGTAGGCATCCAGCCCCCCATGAGTGGGGATGGTAGTAGTGGTAAGCATCCAGCCCCCATGAGTGGGGATGGTAGTAGTGGTAGGCATCCAGCCCCCATGAGTGGGGATGGTAGTAGTGGTAGGCATCCAGCCCCCCATGAGTGGGGATGGTAGTAGTGGCAGCCATCCAGCCCCCATGAGTGGGGGTGGTGGTGGTGGCAGGCATCTAGCCACCCATGAGTAGGGGTAGTTGTAGGGTGGTGTTGGTGGTAGGCATCCATCCCCCTATGGGTGGGGATGGCAGTAGTGGTAGGCATCCAGCCCCCCATGAGTGGGGATGGTAGTAGTGGTAGGCATCCATCCCCCCATGAGTGGGGATGGCAGTAGTGACAGGCATCCAGCTCCCCATGAGTGGGGATGGTAGTAGTGGCAGCCATCCAGCCCCCCATGAGTGGGGGTGGTGTTAGTGGTAGGCATCCATCTCCTATGGGTGGGGATGGCAGTAGTGGCAGGCATCCATCCCCCCATGAGTGGGGATGGCAGTAGTGACAGGCATCCAGCCCCCCATGAGTGGGGATGGTAGTAGTGGCAGCCATCCAGCCCCCCATGAGTGGGGATGGTAGTAGTGCTAGGCATCCAGCTCCCCATGAGTGGGGATGGTAGTAGTGGTAGGCATCCAGCCCCCTATGGGTGGAGATGGCAGTAGTGGTAGGCATCCAGCCCCCCATGAGTGGGGGGGGGTGGCAGGCATCTAGCCACCCATGAGTAGGGGTAGTTGTAGGGTGGTGTTGGTGGTAGGCATCCATCCCCCTATGGGTGTGTATGGCATTGGTGTTGGCCATCCCACCCCTATGGTTCTGCTGTTGCTTGTGTACGTCATTTGTGCATCCCTATGTGTGTGTGACATATTTCAGGTACGTGTCGTTTGTTTGTGTTGTGGGTGTTTGACTTACCGTCTGCGCCGTACGCGTCCGTACCGGTTCCGGTAATAGATGTAGAGTATTGGTAGGACCTGCGCGATGGGATTCATGGTTGGTTCGTCTCGTTCGGGTTTCTCGTGTCTTCGACTCGTACTCGTCGCTGGCTTGTTCGTCTCGTCGACGTGGATCGTCTTGTGGTGCGAATCGGAGCTTATGTGCAGCTCTCCCGGATGCTCAAACGTGCCGGACGTAGCGACGAGTTCGGCGCGTACGGGAGACGCATCGTACTAGTCCGGCAGGAAGGTGCTGTGTATTTGGTTCCGTGCGACTCGATTCGGCGTTTACGGATCCGGCTCGGGCGGGGAACAGGAGCTGGAATGGGTAAGTACGGCTCGGTCGGAATCTGGGCTGTTATACGCATCGTACTTGTTCGTTCAGTAGAGTGTTCGAGTCGGTCGGAAAACACGCGTTCGGCTCGTATTTTTTCCGGACGAATACTGTTAGGTGCGCTTCCGGCCGACATCGGAATCGACCCCTCTGTGTTTGAAAATACCAATTTTAGAAAGTAGGTATTTTCTTGTCTAACCATCCAAGCCCGCCTCTGCTAGGTTGTGTATTCCTTGTCTGGAGTGTGAGTGACAGGGGCTGGGGGATTCCAGGAGACAGGGTGAGTTAGCACAGGGCTGAATAGCAAGATCTACATGTAGATGGGTGGGAGGAGTTGCACCTGGGACCTGAATAGGGCTGTGCCTTCCCTCCACAATACTGGCTCCACCTCCTGTGGTGTGTCTGATGTCCCTGGCCTACACTGCAAAAGGAAAGAAGGAGACTTGTCAGCAAAGTGCTCCAGGACTGACCAGAACTGGTTTGGACTAGGCAAAGGCCTCTCTGCCTTCAGAGAACAAAGAGAAATTGAGGATAAAAAGGGGGACCCAAACCCCAGAATTTTAGATCTCGCTGGAATCAAGGAACCTGCCAAGACGAAGAGCTAGAAGAGCTGCCAGGAGGAGTACTGCCCCTTTGCTGTGTTGTTGCTTTGTTGGGTTGGCCTGCAGCTGCTGCTCCTGCCTTGAGCAGTGAAAGGACTGGACTGAACTTTCTCTACTTGTGCTGAGTATCTCCAAGGGTCTGAACCGAGCTGGCCTCCTGTTAAGAAGTCTCAGGGACTGCAAAGACTTCACCAACCTCTGGGTACCGCTCCTGGAACTGCTGTTTCAGTTGCCACAGAGAAGAGGGAACCGCGACCGACTCTGTCAACCGACTCCGTTGCTGGCCTTGTTTCCCGAAGGCACCGCAAGCCGCACCGACTCGCCCTGCACCGTAAGCCTTGGTCTCACCGACTCCGTCACCGAGCCGCTGCCTGCACCGCATCGAGAGACACCGTGACCTGCATCGCCTCGCTTCACCTTGCTGGCCTGGGCTCACCGACACGGTCGCTGCTGGCTCGACACCCGTGACCGACTCGTCACGCACAGCTGTCCGGCTCGGCCAGCGCCAATTCCCGCCAACCGGCTCTGTCGCTCGCATCACAACTTGCCAGCACCGCATCGAGCACCGACTCGCCCTGCACCGCAAGCCTTGGTCTCACCGACGCCGTCTGCATGATCGTCACCGAGCCGCTGCTCGCACCGCATCGAGGGACACCGCACCTTGCACCGCTTCCACCTTGCACCACGACGAACGCCACAACCGGCTCTGTCACCCGCACCGCAACCTGCCAGCACCGCATTGAGCACCGACTCGCCCTGCACCGCCAGCCTTGGTCTAACCGACGCCGTCTGCACGATCGTCACCGAGCCGCTGCTCGCACCGCATCGAGGGACACCGCACCTTGCACCGCTTCCATTTTGCATCGCGACCGCGACGGATGCCAAGACCGACTCGCACGCCTGTGTGAGCCGCACTAAGAAAGGTACTGTGAACAAATCTGTCCCGCTGTTGCTGGCCCGTACCGACGCGGTCAGCGGGAACTGCGAGACTCTGTTGTTTTCAGCATCGCGGTAGGCTCGGACCGAGCTACCGACTCGTACAAACTGTGTTTTTCAACGTATTTTGCAACTTAAAGACATTTTGAGAAGTAACTATTTTTGAAGTACTGTATAGTGGATTTTTATCGTATTTGGTCTTGTTTTAAGTATATAAAAATATTGGATATTTTTCTAAACTGGTGTGGTGTCCGTTTGTAGTGCTGACATTGTATTACTGTTGGTTTTGTGCAAATGCTTTACACACTGCCTCTAGAATAAGCCTGACTGCTCGTGCCAAGCTACCAAGGGGTGAGCAGGGGTTATTTTAGGAGTGTAACTCCCTTATCCTGACTAGGAAGAAGGGTCCCTACTTGGACAAAGGTGCAAGCCCTTGCCAACTAGAGACCCCCATTTCTAACATTGGTTGTCAGCGGTGAGGATAGGACTTGTGTTTGCACTTGACTTACAGTGATTGGTGTGCACTACTACCATATCGCAGACCATTACGTACCACATACAGGTTCTTTTTTTTTTTGGCCTATTTTTGATCTTGCCAGTTTGAACTTGCTACTTCAACATGCCTGAATCTATAGTATCATCAATTGCATCAGTAGAAATTGCCTTTGAGGAGGATCGATTGGAAGCCTACAATGTCAAGGAGTTAAAATCGATTTGCAAGAACCTGAAAGTCCAGGTCAGAGGCCTCACCAGGAAGGATGAGCTACAAAAGGCGCTGAGGGCCTGGGAAGCAGCCAGAGGTGCCAGTGGGCAATCTGGTGATCTCACTGGAGAGGTGGAGGAGCCTGTTCCTAGGGTGAATGTGCTTTTGGGAGGGGGGGAGCCCTCCAGGCCAGGCAGCAGTAGCTTGTCCCCAGAGGAGCTGGAGGACAGGCGGGAAGTAAGGAGGTTTGAATTGGAGAAACTCAGAATAGAAAGTGAGAGGGAAGAAAAAAGAATAGCCATGGAGGAGAGGAAGATGATACTAGATCATGAAAGAATGATTAAGGAGCTGGAGCTAAAAAGTAGAACCGGCTCAGATGGTGGCAGCAATTCTTCAGCACACACAGACAGGATCGTAGACATCCCCAAGAATGTAGGTAAAGAGTACAAGAAGGGTGATGACATTCAAAGGTGGTTTCAAGGGTACGAGTCGTCTATTCATATGAATGGGGTCCCTGAGAGGAACTGGGGAGCGGGGTTGTGGCCTCTCTTTCCAAAGGAAGCTAGGGATACTCTGATAGCTTTGGGTAAGGGGCAGGACCTCACCTATGCTGACATGAAAGATGCTCTCCTCACTAGATATGGGCTCACACCTGAAAAGTACAGGGATCAGTTTAGGTCCAGTAAAAAGTCTGAGGCCAACACTTGGTTGGAATGTGTGGATATGTTCTGTAGGTCGCTGGATGGTTGGGTGAAGGGCAGTAATGTAACCGATTTTCAGGGGCTCTACAATTTGATTGCATGGGAGCACTTGTCTAGTCTATGTTTTGCAGATCTGCGCCAGCACCTAGTTGATAGTAAGCTAACTGACCCCAGGAAGCTTGCTATAGAGGCGGACCGCTGGGTGAGTACCAGGGTCCACAAGAAAGCGTTTGGGGAGACTCAGCCAAAGGTGGGCAGGGTCCCCAGCAGAAAGGCGGGGGGACAAGGGTAAAGCACAGGAGTTCTCTAAAGGGCCCCAAACTAGTACCCAGGGTAAAGGTTCCCATCCCCCAGGTGATAAGAAGAAAGGGGTCTCTACAGGGAAGCCTGTTGAGACCGGCCCCCGCAAGTGTTATGCATGTGACCAGGTGGGTCACTTTAAGGGGGACCCCAAGTGCCCAAAGGGGACACAGCCACCCACCGGTGGACAGTCCAAAGTGTTGGCTAGTGTAGCGCTTGGGGGGGAGGGGTGCCCACAGGAGGGTGGGGATCCCGCAGAAATGACCCTCGTCTCACTAGGGGACAGTGAGATGGTCCCAGGAAACCAGGTGCCCCCTAACACAAAGAAATATAGCACCTGGGTGACCATCAATGGGAACAGGGTAGAGGCTCTCAGAGATACTGGAGCCAGTGTGACCTTAGTCCGGTGTCACCTGGTCTCTGAGAAGCAGGTAGTCCCAGGGGCATTCCACCAAGTAGTTGCTGTAGACAACTCTGAGCGCCAGTGTATGGTGGCGCAGGTTCCCTTTGAATGGGGGGGGTCTCAGGTCCCTTGAGGGTGGTTGTGAGCCCTACCATGCCTGTAGATTGTCTGCTAGGTAACGACCTGGAGCAGTCCTTATGGAAGGATGTTGAGCTCAGGTCTCACTTGGAGATGCTTGGGTTGCCAGAGTGGGCATGCGTGTCTACTCGGTCAATGGCAGCCAGAAAGGGTGATCAAGAGGACTTGGAGCCTGGAACAAGGGCCCAAGTCCCTGCCAAGAGGAAGGGCAGGGGGCACGGGAAACCGGCCCCCAAAGTTCCCACGGACCGGGAGGAGGCGGACCTCGAGGGGGATGCCCTGGTGCCTACAGGGGAGCAGGTAGCCGAACTGGGAGAAATCTCTGAGCTGACCCATTGGCAGCAAGAAGGGGGTCCCACCAGGGAGGAGTTCTGCAGGGAGCAGAACGAGTGCCCTACTCTACAGGGTCTGCGGCGGCAGGCTGTAGACCAGGCAGCTGGTAATCAGTCCGGGTCACATCTGATCTACTGGGAGAATGGTCTCCTATACAGTGAGCCTAAGGTTGCTGAGCCTGTGTCAGCCCGTGTGCTGGTGGTACCCCAGCGCTTCAGGACCTTCCTACTGGGTCTGGCTCATGACGTGCCTTTGGCAGGACATTTGGGGCAGGACAAGACCTTTGACAGGCTTGTCACCCATTTCTTTTGGCCCCAAATGCGAAGGCAGTCAGATGCACACTGTATGTCTTGCCAAACTTGCCAGGCAAGTGGTAAAAGTGGGAGGAAGGTCAAAGCTCCTCTCCAACCTTTTCCTGTTGTTGGAACACCCTTTGAAAGGGTAGGGATGGATATTGTGGGGCCACTGGATCCCAAGACAGCCATGGGCAACAGGTACATCCTGGTCTTGGTGGACCATGCCACCCGGTACCCGGAGGCAATCCCTCTCAGGACAACGACGGCGCCAGTGGTGGGCCGGGCGTTAATGGTGATCTTTTCCCCTGTGGGCTTCCCCAGAGAGGTGGTTTCTGACAGGGGGACCAATTTCATATCCAAGTATATGACATCCCTGTGGAAGGAGTGTGGTGTAACCTACAAGTTCACCACGCCTTACCACCCTCAAGGAAACGGTCTGGTGGAGAGATTCAACCAGACCTTGAAAGGCATGATCAAGGGTCTAACAGAACCCATGAGGCGTAAGTGGGATGTCCTCTTGTCATGCCTACTCTTTGCATACAGGGAGGTGCCTCAGAAGTCTCTTGGGTACAGCCCCTTTGAGCTCCTGTATGGCCACCCTGTCAGAGGACCTCTGAGTTTGGTAAAGGAAGGCTGGGAGGCAGCTCCCAGGAAAACTCCCCAGGATGTGTTTAGTTACATGCTGGCCTTTAGAAACCAAACTGCCCGTTTCAGGAAACTCGCTCAGGCGAACCTAGAAGCAAGCCAGGAAGAAATGAAGAGGTGGTATGACCAGAATGCCACTCTGGTCGAATTTCAACCTGGGCAAAAAGTGTGGGTCATGGCCCCAGTGGAACCTTGTACCTTGCAGGACAAGTGGACTGGGCCATATGAGGTGGTGGAGCGCAAAAGTGACGTCACCTACCTGGTGGATTTGCAGGCTCCAAGGAACCCTTTGAGGGTCCTTCACGTGAACCGCCTCAAGCCCCACTTCGAGAGGTCCGAAGTGAGTATGCTCTTGGCGACAGATGGTGGGGTGGAAGAGGAGAGTGAGCCTCTCCCTGACCTCCTGTCTACCAAGGAGCATGATGGGTCAGTGGAGGGTGTGATCCTCTCCCCTACACTGACACAGGAGCAGCAGGGGGACTGTCACCAGTTGTTGGGACAGTCCGCCCCACTGTTCTCTCTGACCCCCGGTATTACTCACTGGTGTACCCATGACGTGGACACTGGTGACAGCCCTCCTGTGAAGCACAAGATTTACAGGTTGACTGACCGGGTCAGGGCCAGCATCAAGGAGGAGGTCTCTAAGATGTTGGCGTTAGGGGTGATTGAGCCCTCAAACAGTCCTTGGGCCAGCCCAGTGGTCTTGGTCCCAAAGGCTGCTGCACCCGGTGCCACTCCAGAACTCCGGTTTTGTGTGGACTACCGTGGGCTCAATGCCGTCACCAGGACTGACGCGCACCCCATCCCCAGAGCTGAGGAGCTCATTGATCGGTTGGGAGCTGCCCGGTTCCTCAGCACGTTCGATTTAACGTCTGGGTACTCGCAGATTGCCTTAACCAATGGGGCCAAGGAGAGGTCAGCATTCTCAACCCCAGAAGGTCATTACCAATTTCGGGTGATGCCCTTTGGGTTGTAGAATGCCCCTGCCACCTTTCAGAGGTTGGTCAATCAGGTGTTGGCTGGACTGGAGGATTTCAGTGCCGCCTACCTGGATGACATTGCTGTGTTCAGTTCCAGCTGGGAAGAACATTTACAGCACCTTGAGAAAGTGTTGAGGGCTCTGCAAGGTGCAGGCCTCACGATCAAGGCGAGTAAGTGCCAGATCGGGCAGGGTTCTGTAGTGTACTTGGGACACCAGGTAGGAAGCGGCCAGGTGGCACCCCTACAACCCAAGATTGACACCATTCTGGCTTGGGAACCCCCCAAGACCCAGACAGAGGTGAGGGCCTTTTTAGTCCTCACCGGATACTATAGTAGATTTGTTAAGGGCTATGGCACCATTGTCGCCCCCTTAACAGAGCTGACTTCCAAGAAGCAGCCCAGGAAGGTGATCTGGACTGAATCTTGCCAGAAAGCTTTTGATGCCCTGAAGGCAGCCATGTGCACGGCGCCCGTGCTCAAGGCACCTGACTTCTCCAAGGAATTTGTCGTGCAGACTGACGCTTCAGAGCATGGTGTGGGAGCAGTGCTCTCACAACTGAACGAAGAGGGCCTGGATCAGCCTGTAGTCTTCCTGAGCAGGAGACTACTCCCCAGGGAACAGAGGTGGAGTGCCATAGAAAGGGAAGCTTTTGCTGTGGTCTGGGCACTGAAGAAGCTGAGACCATACCTGTTTGGGACTCACTTCCGGGTTCAGACAGACCACAGGCCCCTCAGATGGTTGATGCAAATGAGGGGTGAGAATCCAAAACTGCTGAGGTGGTCCATCTCCCTACAGGGAATGGTCTTTATGGTGGAACACCGCCCTGGTACAGAACACGCCAACGCAGATGGTCTGTCCAGATTCTTCCGCCTTAGTGAAGAGAACTCCAATGGGGTTGGGTAGTTCTCCCTACTTTCAGCTGGAGGGGACATGTGTTAGACTTGGCATCTTTTGGCGTGTTTCCCCTGACTTTTTGCTTTCTAACCTCCCGTTTTTGACTCTGAGTAACTCTGTGTAACGATTCTGCGCACTTTCCTCAATGCTGTCCAGTGGGAAAGTGCAAGTGCTCCTGTGTAAAATGTGTATGGATTGGTATTTCCATGATTGGCCTATTTGATCTATGTGTCAGTCCCTAGTAAAGTGCACTGCGAGTGCCAGGGCCTATAGATCAAATGCTGTTGGTGGGCTGCAGCACTGGATTGTGCCACCCACGCAAACAGCCCGTAAAGTGTAACTCGGGCCTGCCATTGCAGAGCCTGTGCGCAGCCTGGGGCTGCCATGTCGACTTGGCAAGTGCACACACTTGCAAGTCCCTAAACCTTCCCTTTTCTACATGTTAGTCACCCCTAAGGTAGGCCCAAGGTACCCCAGTGGGCAGGGTGCATTGAATGTGAAAGGTAGGACATGCCCTGGTGTGTGTGGCATGTCCTGATAGTGAATTACAGCCTACTTCGTTTTTCACTATTGCAAGGCTACCTGTTCCCCATAGGCCAGAATGGGCAGTTGGATTATTACATCCTATGATCGTAACTGACCCCGGGAACATGGTAGAAATTCGAGTTTAGTATGCCTGAACTCAGAATGATAAAATGCATCTTTTAGTGAAGTTGGTTTTAACATTCTGTGTTTGAAAATACCACTTTTAGAAAGTAGGTATTTTCTTGTCTAACCATCCAAGCCCGCCTCTGCTAGGTTGTGTATTCCATGTCTGGAGTGTGAGTGACAGGGGCTGGGGGATTCCAGGAGACAGGGTGAGTCAGCACAGGGCTGAATAGCAAGATCTACATGTAGATGGGTGGGAGGAGTTGCACCTGGGACCTGAATAGGGCTGTGCCTTCCCTCCACAATACTGGCTCCACCTCCTGTGGTGTGTCTGATGTCCCTGGCCTACACTGCAAAAGGAAAGAAGGAGACTTGTCAACAAAGTGCTCCAGGACTGACCAGAACTGGTTTGGACTAGGCAAAGGCCTCTCTGCCTTCAGAGAACAAAGAGAAATTGAGGATAAAAAGGGGGACCCAAACCCCAGAATTTTAGATCTCGCTGGAATCAAGGAACCTGCCAAGACGAAGAGCTGGAAGAGCTGCCAGGAGGAGTACTGCCCCTTTGCTGTGTTGTTGCTTTGTTGGGTTGGCCTGCAGCTGCTGCTTCTGCCTTGGGCAGTGAAAGGACTGGACTGAACTTTCTCTACTTGTGCTGAGTATTTCCAAGGGCCTGAACCGAACTGGCCTCCTGTTAAGAAGTCTCAGGGACTGCAAAGACTTCACCAACCTCTGGGTACCGCTTCTGGAACTGCTGTTTCAGTTGCCACAGAGAAAAGGGAACCGCGACCAACTCTGTCAACCGACTCCGTCGCTGGCCTTGTGTCCCGAAGGCACCGCAAGCCGCACCGACTCGCCCTGCACCGTAAGCCTTGGTCTCACCGACTCCGTCACCGAGCCGCTGCCTGCACCGCATCGAGAGACACCGCGACCTGCATTGCCTCGCTTCACCTCGCTGGCCTGGTCTCACCGACACGGTCGCTGCTGGCTCGACACCAGTGACCGACTCGTCACGCACAGCTGTCCGGCTCGGCCAGCGCCAATTCCCGCCAACCGGCTCTGCCATCCGCACCGCAACCTGCCAGCACCGCATCGAGCACCGACTCGCCCTGCACCGCCAGCCTTGGTCTCACCGGCGCCGTCTGCACAATCGTCACCGAACCGCTGCTCGCACCGCATCGAGGGACACCGCACCTTGCACCGCTTCCATTTTGCATCGCGACCGCGACGGATGCCAAGACCGACTCGCACGCCTGTGTGAGCCGCACTAAGAAAGGTACTGTGAACGAATCTGTCCCGCTGTTGCTGGCCTGTACCGACGCGGTCAGCGGGAACTGCGAGACTCTGTTGTTTTCAGCATCGCGGTAGGCTCGGACCGAGCTACCGACTCGTACAAACTGTGTTTTTCAACGTATTTTGCAACTTAAAGGCATTTTGAGAAGTAACTATTTTTGAAGTACTGTATAGTGGATTTTTATCGTACTTGGTCTTGTTTTAAGTATATAAAAATATTGGATATTTTTCTAAACTGATGTGGTGTCCGTTTGTAGTGCTGACATTGTATTACTGTTGGTTTTGTGCAAATGCTTTACACACTGCCTCTAGAATAAGCCTGACTGCTCGTGCCAAGCTACCAAGGGGGTGAGCAGGGGTTATTTTAGGAGTATAACTCCCTTATCCTTGACTAGGAAGGAGGGTCCCTACTTGGACAAAGGTGCAAGCCCTTGCCAACTAGAGACCCCCATTTCTAACAGGCGGGTATATTTTTTAAGAGGAGGGAGCATGTGGCCCCCTCTCTGAGCTGTTTTCAGCCCCAGGAACCCCACCCGTGAGGCCCACAGTATAAATTAATGTCATTTTCGGCCCCAGTACCCCATCCCCAGAGCCCAATGTATCAATGAAGAAGGGTACAACCCCATCCCTGAGCATAAAGAGGCCCTGGGGACACCATCCCCCAGAACTGTATTTAAAAATAAGGGGACGGGGGCACACTGCCCCCCTCCCCAAGCCTTAAAAAAGGCCCTAGGGATCCCATCTCCCAGGGCATCTCTTTAAGCAAATGGGAGAGGGCAGTGCGACTCCCTTCCCCGAGCCTTTAATTGTCTCAGGTGACCCCATCCTTTGGGGCCGGTTTACTTACTGTGTCCCGGGGAGTGCAATCCTGGGACACAGTAGTCTGCTCCCATTTGGCGGGAGCATTTTCAAATCACTCGCCAAACCGGAAAATACACTAAGGGGCCGATTCTGATTCTGATTCCGATCTCGCTCAGAAGGGCTCCGAACGCGATCCGGCCGAAAAGAGTGCGAGCCGTACGCGTGTTTTCCGACCGATGCGTACAGCTGTACGAGCGAGCAAGTACGATGCGAGAAATGCGAAATCGCTGACCGAATCGTTTCCGGGTCCGAACCGCTCCGTACGTCTCGTCCGTAAGCAAACCGTGCCGTACAATGGAGGTGATTTCCGACCGAGCCAGTCCGATGCACGATTCGGACAGCCGGGTCGAGTCGGAGCCTCCGACACATAAACGCTCCAGGAAGCGGACTTCGGGGGGGTTGGTTTTACATATGGTGATAAAATATCACATTATATTTAAAAAACCTAGAAATTCACTGAAAAAAACAAAGGTTAAAATAACATTATAGTTAGTTGTGATAAAAAGATCTGGTTTTGTTTTGTTAAAAAACCTTAGAAATTCACTGAAACAAACCAAAGGTTAAGGCAACTTTATAGTTAGGTGAATATGTCAGTGTCAACATTAATGTTTTGAACTAAAATAGTCCTTGTATTTTTTTTATATTTTATAGAGCTCGAACTCTACTCAAAGGCATCAGAGCACTTTATATGAGCATCATTTGTGTTACAGACAGACCCCTTCATTTTGTTAGGCACGGGGAGATTAACTGATTTGCCCAGAATCACAGGATGTTGAATGTCCTTGCCGAGACTAGAACCCATTTCCCCTGCATCGTGGTTGACTGCTCTAGAAGTTAGGCCACATATCTCTGTGTGAAGATGACAGTTGGTGACTTGGGCCCAGTATGTTCAGCATAAGTATTTTGGTGCTGCAGAAAATGTTTCCAACAGAGAAAAGATACTAAGGGCGTAGTTGATACTAAGGGGCTCATTTATGAGCTTTGTGATGCAGTACAGCAAGTCACAATGCTGCGCTGCTCTGCGTGACAGGGAAAAGGCAGAAATGCCGTGTGTTTAATGGAATACAGCTCATTCCTGTCCTTTCCCATGCGCTGGTGCACAGAGAGCTGCCTAGCGCCAACACAGGCACCCTTGCGACATGCAAGGCTGCCTGCGTTGTAGGCAGTATTGTTTTTATACAGAAAGGGACACCTTCCTGTACAAAAACAATGCTGAGAGGCTGAGAGGCAATTTCCCTTTTCCATGTGTGCTGCATTCACATGTAGAAAGAAGAAATAACAAGGAGAAATAAAGATATTTCTCCTCATTACGCCTCACCTGGGTGGGTGTAGCATTTTGACACATTCCTAGGTCTACCACTAGTGGTAAATCTGGGAATGCACAAAATCCATGAGTGGATGCGTGAGAACACCCATGCTCCACCCATGGAATGCCTGCCTGCTGCAGAGTAATGCAAGGTAGTAATTTGCGCTGCCTTGCGTTACTCTAGATTTATCAAGCCATGCAGGGCCACCAAAGGTGGCCTTGTGTGGATTGATAAATCTCATGTAGGCTTTGCATCGTTCTAGCACCCCGTTGCGTAGCACAAGGGCAATGCAAAACCGTGATAAATAGGGACCCGATTAGAAAAATGATAGCCAACAGACTGACTCCAGTTTCTGAGACCCTGGCCCACCTGGATTGAATGACAGAAATCACATTTCTGAACCTGAGGTGATTATTTCATCTTACAGAAGAACTCCAAAAGATGGCCCTCTCCACATAACAATGTCACTCATCATTGAGAAAGCATTTGACAGCTTGGGATGGTCCTACTTTCTGAAGGTGTTAGAAAGAATGGGGATGGTGTCCGAAATTAGACAATAGATCGGATTGCTATATTCCAACCCGAAGGCCAGAGATATCTCCAATTCGTTTACTATAGGCAGGGGCACTAGTAAGGGGTGTCCTCTCTCTTTGATAATATTTCCTTTGGCCATGGAAATTCTGGCAGGCTTCTTTGGACTGAGAGGTCCGGAGCGGGGGATACTGAGTAATGGTACATGGGAGGACATCTCGTTAAATGAAAACTTGTTTATCTGAGAAATATACAGAGTGATCTGCCCCAGGTGATGGAGACACTGAATAAGCTCAGTGTTATCTATGGACTGAACCGCAACAGGACAAAGTCATACCTGTTCCCACTTATTCGATTGTTGGAAGCAGAACAGGAGGCACTGCTAGATGTAGGGACAGAGTAGAAGTATGACACCTCTAAATATTTGGCAGTCGATGTATATTATACTGAGTATACTGAGTTTGATGGTGACAAAAATACAACACTCCCTGATGTTCTGGAGGACCCTTCCTCTATCTCCAATGGGCAAAGTAGCTAAAATCAAAATGCTGGTGCTGCCCAGACTGTTATATCACTTCTCTGCGCTTCCAGTGTTACTGCATAAGGGAATCTTAGTGGATTATCTGAATTGATATGAGGGATGGGCAGGAAAAGAGTGACCCTGCATAAAGTTTGTAACCCCTTGGACAAGGGAGGACTGGGCGCTCCACATTATGAGTTATGCTACGTAGCACCATAGCAGCAGTGGCTTATGAAATGGTTATCCACTACTGCTAACCCAGAAAGGAGAGGAATACTACGATAGTTAGGGGGTGTTCAATACTCAAATGATTGGTGGAGCCACAGGGCGGAACCGCCCCTTAAATAAACTGGCGACAGTTGTTAAATATTATTGGCACAAGTATGTCATTCCAAGAAAAACCCTCCACCATACTCCCTGTATCTACCAATATGGCCACTTATGGACTTTCATAATATTGGGTGTAGAGACAGAATACCGAGGAAAAAATATTGAATTGCACAAATATCGTGGGTCAGGAATATCGATAGACAAATTCTCATGGTCAATAATATCGATTTTAGGGAAGTTATATTGATTTAAAAAGTGTTTAATATCGTTTGCAAAAATATAGTTGTTAAAAATATCGATATTTTTATTAATGCTATGTATTTTAGTATATATTTTATATGTGTGTGATGTTTATTTTTTTGTATTAGAATTGTTTGTATTTTTATTATATGTGTTTAAATTTTAGTAGTTATTCATTTTTTTATTTGAATTTTGCGTTTTAGTTCCGTAGCGGGTTGTGGGTTTATAGGGGAATAAGATGGGAAATAATTTAATTATATAAAATGTATTGATTATTCTTAGTAGTTATTATTTTGTTTATTTTAAATTTGCGTTTTTAGTTCCATAGCAGGTTGTGGGTTTATAGGGGAATAGGGTGGGAAGTAATTTAATTATATTACATTTATTGAATAATTTTTATTTACTAATATTTGTTTAATTGAGATGTTATAGTGTTAAATGTGTAAATTAATTTATTATTAATTATTTAATAATTAGTTGTTGATTAATTTTAATTAATTAGCTAGTAATTAATTATGGTAATTGTGTAATTAATTTTAGGTGTGTGTTGTGGTGTTTATAGGTGTAAATGGTGGGAAGGGTGGGAAGTAATTTATTTTTTGTTGATGAATTATTAATTAGTTGTTAATTAATTTAAATTAAATAATTAGTATTTAATTATGGTAATTGTGTAATTAATTTTAGGTGTGTGTTGTGGTGTTTATAGTGTTAAAGATTGTGTACACAATGAATGTTTATTATCTTTTTTTAGTAATAATATTTTTTAAATTCATTATTAATTATGTTAATTATGTAAATACATTTAAATAAAAATGTTGAAGTCTTTTTTATTTGTGTGGTATTATAGGGTAGGAAATAAAATAAATACATTTAGGTTTTAAATAATGTATTTCTTAGTTAATATTTGCTCCTTTTAAATAAATATTGTTTATAAATGTTTTTATTATTTATTTTATATAATATTTGTACCTTTTTGTTATACACAATTAATATTTATATGTGTTCTTTTTATATGTTTAATATATTTAATCGTATATTTTTAAAATATTGTTTATTTATTTTTAAGATTATTTAATTTTTTTCAATTGTTTAAATGTTATTAGTAATTTTTGTTTCTCTGCTATCCAACACTTTCCATACTGTTGCACTCACTGGGTTGGGAATAATAATATTTACCCCTCCGCTATCCAGCACTTTCCCTACTCTTGCACTCATTGGAGTGGGAATAGTAATTTTACCCCTCCACTATCCAGAACTTTCCCTACTGTTGCACTCACTGGAGTGGGAATAGTAATTTTTACCCCTCCGCTATCCAGCACTTTCCCTACTGTTGCACTCACTGGAGTGGGAATAGTAATTTTACCTTGCGCTATCCCGCACTTTCCCTACTGTTGCACTCACTGGAGTGGAAATAGTAATTTTTACCCCTCCGCTATCCAACACTTTACCTACTGTTGCACTCTTTGTAGTGGGAATAGTAATTTTCACCCCTTCGCTATCCAGCACTTTCCCTACTTTTGCAATCACTGGAGTGGGAATAGTAATTTTTACCCCTCCGCTATCAAACACTTTCCCTACTGTTGCGCTCATTGGAGTGGGAATAGTAATTTTTGCCCCTCCGCTATCCAACACTTTCCCTACTGTTGCACTCACTGGGTTGGGAATAATAATATTTACCCCTCCGCTATCCAGCACTTTCCCTACTCTTGCACTCATTGGAGTGGGAATAGTAATTTTTACCCCTCCACTATCCACAACTTTCCCTACTGTTGCACTCACTGGAGTGGGAATAGTAATTCTTACCCCTCCGCTATCCAGCACTTTCCCTACTGTTGCACTCACTGGAGTGGGAATAGTAATTTTATCTTGCGCTATCCCGCACTTTCCCTACTGTTGCACTCACTGGAGTGGAAATAGTGATTTTTACCCGTCCGCTATCCAACACTTTACCTACTGTTGCACTCTTTGTAGTGGGAATAGTAATTTTCACCCCTTCGCTATCCAGCACTTTCCCTACTTTTGCAATCACTGGAGTGGGAATAGTAATTTTTACTCCTCCGCTATCTAACACTTTCCCTACTGTTGCACTCTTTGGAGTGAGAATAGTAATTTTTGCCCCTCTGCTATCCAATACTTTCCCTACTGTTGCACTCACTGGAGTGGGAATAGTAATTTTTACCCCTCCGCTATCTAACACTTTCCCTACTGTTGCACTCATTGGAGTGGGAATAGTAATCTTTGCCCCTCCGCTATCCAACACTTTCCCTACTGTTGCACTCACTGGAGTGGGAATAGTAATTTTTACCCATCCGCTATCTAATACTTTCCCTACTGTTGCACTCTTTGGAGCGGGAATAGTAATTTTTGCCCCTCTGCTATCCAACACTTTCCCTACTGTTGCACTCACTGGAGTGGGAATGGTAATTTTACCCCTCCGCTATCCAACATTTTCCCTACTGTTGCACTCACTGGAGTTGGTATAGTAAATTTAATTATTCCGCTATCCAACATTTACCCTACTTTTGCACTCACTGGAGTGGGAATAGTAATTTTTACCCATCCGCTATCTAATACTTTCCCTACTGTTGCACTCTTTGGAGCGGGAATAGTAATTTTTGCCCCTCTGCTATCCAACACTTTCCCTACTGTTGCACTCACTGGAGTGGGAATGGTAATTTTTACCCCTCCGCTATCCAACATTTTCCCTACTGTTGCACTCACTGGAGTTGGTATAGTAAATTTAATTCTTCCGCTATCCAACATTTACCCTACTTTTGCACTCACTGGAGTGGGAATAGTAATTTTACCTCTCCGTTATCCAACACTTTCCCTATTGTTGCACTCTTTGGAGTGGGAATAGTAATTTTTACCCCTCCACTATCCAACACTTTCCCTACTGTTGAACTTGCTGGAGTTGGAATAGTAAATTTAATTATTTCGCTATCCAACATTTTCCCTATTGTTGTAATTATTGTATTGCGAAATGTACGTTTTAATTTTTTTTAATAGTTTCATTTTTAATTCATTATAGAATGTTTTTTTATTTTAAATTATTGATATATGTATATATTTTATTTTTATATACTTTAAAAGTTTAAAAATTAAATAAAGATAATAGTTAATACATTATTTTAAAGTAAATATATGTATATGTATAAATTATTATGTTTGTGTGTTTATATTTTTTAAATTAAGTTTATTTTTATATTTAATTAAAATGTATATTAATTTTAATTTATTTTGTTAAAGATAATATTAAATATTTATAATATTAAAATTTAATATAGTTAATATCTATTATTTTATTTTATTTATATTTTCAAATCGATATTTTTTACATCTATATTTTTAACTTCGATATTTTTGTACTTACCTGTTTAAATATAGGGAGTCGATATTTTTGCATTCTATATTTTTTTAAAATATTTTTTACATCGATGTTTTTAGCAACGATATTCTATCAGTGAACCATAATATTGCTGAGTGACATAACCTCAAACCGTGATCGGAAGTTGGACTGACCTCACTGGAAAACGTGTACATGCATAATACATTATTACCATTACAGAAGGTTGGGCATAGTTATGGGTTTGATAGGGGGCACTTCCTGAAGTATAATGCTTTAGTACACTTGGGGCCCGATTCCGATCTCGTAAGGAAAGCCCTCCATACGACTCGGATCTGGAGGGCTTTCCGAGCGAGACGTGCTCTGGGAGTCCGAACGAGCTAGTACGATGCTGCCATTAGCTTATGGACTCGGCTCGCTCGGACTCCCATTGAACTCTATGGGAGCCCGTGTACAGACGCATACACAGGCTCCCATAGCAAAAAAGAGGTGGGCTGGGAAAAGCATACACCCTGTGGCGGGCACCCCATGTGGCCCGCCACACTGTGGATGCTTGGATCAGGGGGACCCATGCGCACCCCCCGTGACCGAATCGGGGGGCTCCGGGTAAAGCGGGGCCTGCTACGGCCCCCCGAAGTCCGATTCCGACTGCCGTTTCATCTCGATGAGACCAAGACGATACAGCTGTCTGATTCGTGCATCGTACTTGCTCGATCGGAAAACGGCTCCATTGAGCTGCACGATTCGGCTACGAACGTGTCGGACGGACAGGTTCGGGTTCGTAAACAATTTGCACGGCGCATACAGGATACTCGCATCGTACTTGCTCGTTAGGAACAGGGGACGATTCGGGAGGAACGATAGGCTCCGAATCGGATTTGGTCTTTACAAATCCCGTTTGGAGGCTTTCCTTACGAGATCGGAATCGGGCCCTTGGTCGGGGGTTGGGGACAAGAATGAAAGGAAGCGCACACATATGAAATGTTACATCTGCTGTTATGACACAGAGGTAACAGGAAGGCGGCCACCTTGTTGTATGGTCCCTTTCTGACAGATCATACACTTGAATACTCAAACCGCTGGGATAAATGGACCAATAACATAGGTCAAGTAGTGATGGACAGACAATAGAAATCCTCCTTAGAACATGTTCAAAAGGTGCCTAGGTACCCCTGTCTGAAATTTACCTAATTCAATTATTTACACCAAACTTAGCTTACCCCTGAGCAGGCTTTTAAAATATGGTATGGTCTTGCTAGGAGATTACACGGCTGTGGATGGAGACAGTGGCAGCGACAGCAGAAAATGTTGGTAAACCACTTGCAGCAGATCCCATCACATGTCCATTTGGGGTACCACCACCATCTACAAAAAAAGGAAATACATCATGAAATTTGTAGACCTGGCATACATTTTGATTAGGAGTAACCCTGGGCATAGTACTACTCTATGCTCGCGGAGCGTGCGTAGTTTGTGCTACTGCGCACTATGCGAATTGCACGTAGCACAGTGCAAAAACGCTTAGCGTAGCGGGCATTTTTTGCTTGCTCGCGGTCCTCAACGTCAAATTGGCGACCGCGAGCGAGCAAAATCAACATCCCGGCGAGACTTTTTCCTCGTTCGCGATCAGCAACATCAAGTTGCCGATCGTGAGCGTGGAAAATAAACCTCCCGCGAGATTCTCAACGCGGGGAGGTCAGGTTTCTCATTGCGAGTGGTCGCGTATACTCGCGACCGCTCGCGATGAGAAACTATCAGTCCGCGTTGAAAGCTGCCGCTCGAGTACAAATCTACTCGAGCGGCAGAAAGCGACCGCTTGCACTGTGCAAGATGCCGTTTGCAATGATTGCACAGTGCGGACAAGCATCCGGCACTGTGCAATCAGTGCGAACAGCATTTCCCTACCGCACTACGCAGTTCACGTAGCTACGCGTAGCTTGCGTAGTGCGAAGTGCACTTCGCGTAGCTACGCGTAGCGCTACTACGCAAACTACGCCCAGGGTTAGGAGACAGATCGCGATGGCATGGTTATCACCCACTGCCCACAACAGAAAAATTGGTTATACAATCTCACCAAATGGGCCACTGCTGAGGCGGGCACATGGAGCATTTTACACACCAGGAGTTGGAGGGACCCCAGGAGATTTATGGGGAACATACATGGATGCACTAGTGGCGAAATCAGATGAAAGACCCCGCTGCCTGAGAGGGAGTTCTTCATGGCGATGCTGTATGCAGGGACGAATGAGGTAAGAGCTAATGCAAGATGATACATGGGCAGCAGTTTGAATTTCCCTTCCCCCTTCTCCCTGTTCCCTGATATTGAAGACTAGACACATGGCTACCATGTAATGCAGGATGTTTGACAACTTATCACAGCAGAAATTTTGATATTGACATATTGATGTAGGGACATGTAATATGAAATGTGCCACAGCTTTTTTGAAAGGTAAAGACCGTCCACTGTGCTTGGCTATATCCCTGGAGTTATGTTAAGGTATCTTAAGGGCTTTCTTTTTTTCTGTAGCTGTTGATGTGCTTTTCTCTCTTGTATGTGCTAGTCTATAATCACAGCTTACAGACGAGGCAATGTGTAAATTGTAAATAAGCAAGACCTTCTTGTGCATTGTTCTGTGACAGAACTGCAATGCAAAAATGTTACACACCTTTTTTCCTATTTATTGTAAAACTATACTGGAAAAAAGAGGTGAAAATGTCAGTTATAACATTGCGTTTTAAATCTAAAAATACTGAATTCAATAGCTATATAATTCAGCAAGCTAATTTAAACTTTGTGCCCCGTCATGCAATTCTTATGTCCTCACATATTAGATCACCATTGACATGTTCAATTATTACATCACTGACTATATAATCAGTTAAACATTTGTTTTTTTCAGTGAATTTCAGTGTTTTTAATGTAAACTAAGATGTAATTACCATACCTAACTCCAACTTTTTTCATTGCATCTCTGTTTTTTTACATAAATTAAAATGTTATTAAGCTAGTTAGGTATAACATCAATGTTATCTTCAGTTTTCTTTCTGAATTTTCAGTAGGGTGTTTCAATTTTTTTAACTTAATGCCTCTTATTCTTTGTTCTTCCCAAAGGACTCTAGAACTAATGGGAGGGCCCCAGGGAGTTCTGTGTGGGTTTTAGTTCCTGTTCCATGTCTTGTGACAGTACCGCGAGACCACCAAAAAATAAAAAAAGTTGTGTTTAGTATGAAAGAGTTTGTTTTTTATTTAAATTTGAGCATTGAGCTTTTGTAATGGGATTAATTCACAAGGATCCCTTGAATCTTTTTCATGAAATTGCCTTGTGTTTTGGCTGTCATGACCCCTGGTAGTACTACGGAAGTACTTCAGTATCTATGACACACTACAAGATATCTTATTGGTTGAAATCACTGCCTAGCTATATACATGAAGTTCCCACCCTTTCTTCCTCATTTGTGATTAGCACTTGGCCGTTAACATATCCTGTGCTGGGCTCTTGACCTGGTTTTGCATTTTTTTAACTTATTTGTGAGCTCTACATTGGCT
Organism: Calotriton arnoldi; assembly: GCA_963921515.1. Classification (NCBI taxonomy): domain Eukaryota; kingdom Metazoa; phylum Chordata; class Amphibia; order Caudata; family Salamandridae; genus Calotriton; species Calotriton arnoldi. The sequence goes on along the minus strand of CAWUFW010003129.1, from coordinate 1,867,047 downwards.
TTTGGAGATGAGAGGATGCAGAAAATTGGGGAGGACCTGAAGGAGAGTCATTGGCCCACAGGGGAGTCCCTGGTGTGGCTATTTATTGCTATTCCTGAAGAAGCGCAGAAAGTGCCCTCCATTTTTATTATCTGCGACAAGCAGCTTTCTAGGGGGACTGAAAAGAAACATTTGCATAGGACTTTAAGACTGCAGAAGTGCATGCCCTCACGGCATCCTGCACGCTTTGCATGTGCTGAGCAAAAAAAGGGATGCGGAGGAAGTGTAGCCTTCAACATCTAGACCCTCCATCGGATCGAAAGATACAGTTCCTAGAGAGTGCTGCTTGGTCACTCTGACATCATTCCTGCATTTCTGGATATGACAACCTACTTTAGGAGGTGCATTAAAATTATGTATTGTGGAGATCACAGTGCGTCAGTGAGGGACAAGTTAGTGTTGGATCACAAGCGTCCCAAGAATAACAAGTTTTTTTCTCTCTCTTCAAGTTCATATACACTGTGTTTTTTTCAAGTTGAACCTCACAAAAAATACAATTAAAAAACGTTATTAGCAGAACAAAACAAGAAACAAAACAGAGCTTTCTGATTGAGTATTGCAGGACTGAGAGTGATCCCCTGGGACTGGGAGGTCTAATTGGCTGGCCGCAACATGAGGACAAATGTTGACGTCTCCATACCAGGACTTGGGAACTTCGTCACTGAGTCCTGCAAAACAGATTAAAAAGCCTAGAAGGCGGCATGATAGGGATTCTATGACCCAGTAGCCCTTTTGTAGGGGACACTGAAAGACCACCTCAGCGGTCAAAAAGAAAAAAAAAAAGATTTTTTTCTTTTGGGTTTTTGTGGTCCCACTGGACTCCTGTGTGACCCAGTGCAGCCCCCCCCCGTATGGTCCCGTGGAACTCCTGGTAAATTTCACACGGGAAAGAAGATACAAATATTTTTTAATGTGGTGTGGACATCTGTGGCTGGTTGAGCACTCTTGAGGATGTCACATACAATAGTAAGATATTACTTCACGTTAAAAGAAAATAGAAATTTACTAGAAAATACAAAGGTCAATGTGGAGTTATTAGTTCGGTAGTAACATTTTTACTTATGGTAAAAAAAAACTACAAATTTCACAGAAAAACAGAGGGTAAAGTGAAGTTATATGTAGCTCTTCTAATAATCAAAAAACATCGAAATTCGCCAGTTATAAATAACTGACCTAAGTAACTCGCACAGCTATGAAATACTGCTTATGACCACACATATTACATCAATGATGACATAGGAAATCTATGGCATTGCAGGTTATGCTTAGGTCAGTTATGCGTAACTGGTGAATTTCAGCGTATTCTTTTGTTTTATGAAAATGAAATGAGGGTTTTTGTAGAGCGCGTGTATGCCATGGCATCTTAGCGCTATCTGCCATTGATTAATGCAGTGGGAGAGCTAGAGCGATTATGGTTTAGGGGCAAATAACCATATTTTCAATTCTTTCCTGAATAACAATAGATTTGTTTGATTTCTAAGATGGATGGGCAACGAATTCCATAATTTAGGGGCCAGATAGCGGAAACTTCTGGCGCCCCATTTCAGGGTCTTTACCCTAGGAACTACCAGTAGAGAGGCCGATGAAGATCTAAGGCTTCGCTGAGGAGTGTAGCGCTTGATATGGTGACTAAGGGGCCGATTCCGATCTCGGCCGGTAGGGCACCGAATCGGATTCGGCTTAACCGGATCCGATTCGGAGCCCTATTTCCCGACCGAGTCGTACGTGCGTCCGGGCGAGCGAGTACGATGCGTGCATTCGCGAAATCTCCGACCGACTCGTTCGCAGGACCCGACTGCTCCGACCGACTCACACGGGGATGACGCGCACCTCGCAATGGAGACGTTTCCCGGCCGGGTAAGTACGATGCGCACCTCGACCGCTCCGACCGACTCGCGCAGCCCGGCTCCAAGGAGCTGTCGGAGCCACACTTTGGGGTCCGTGTCGGACCCCCTGGAAGCGTAGGCGTGCGATTCGCACACAGGGGGACACATGGGTCCCCCTACACGTGCATGCACGGTGCGACCCGCATCGACGCGAACACGCTGTAGGGGCGCCCTTGTTCGCGTCGTGCCCATTGAGTCAATGGGAGCCCGTGTAGCGCGTCGTACGACAGGCTCCCATTGACTTCAATGGGAGTCCGACCGAATCGAGTCCGATAGCATGCGTGCGCATCGTACTCGTTCGGTCAGACTGCTAGGGTCCGATTCGGTCGGAAATCTCTCCGGGTCCAGCTCGGTCGGAGAGATTTCCGGCCCGAATCGGAATCGGCCCCTAAGTTGGGCGGGTCCAGCCCCATACAGAGTCTTATGCACAATGCACATGCATTTGAATTGGATCCTTGCCAATACAGGTAGCCAGTGCAGATCCCGAATGGCTTGACTTATTGGACTGAATTTTGGAATCTTAAGCAGCAGACGAGCAGCAGCATTCTGTAAGGTCTGCAGCTTATGTATCACGTTCTTTTTTGCTCCCAGGTAGAGTGCGTTACAGTAGTCGATTTTTGATAGTATTAAGGCAGTAATGACTGTTTTTCTAAGGGCCTTGGGGATGAAAGGTAGGATCTTTCGAAGGATTTTTAAAGTGTGAAAGCACGAGGAAGTAATGGTGTTGCCCTGATCTGATAATGAAAGATGGTCATCTATCATGATACCAAGGTTTTTAACCTTTTTTACCGGCTGAGGGCAGGGCCCTGCTTCATCAGGCCACCATGTAGAATTCCAAAGGGAAGTATCTCTTCCGAACATAACCACTTCCGTTTTACCGGTGTTTAAAATTGAACATATAAATAATGTGTATATATATATATTTTATATATATATATTTTATATATATATATATATATATATTATCTACTGGCGGTCGCCAGTAGATAGTTATAGTTAGGACCAATTTTCCATAGGAAATCTGCAACATTCTATTTGCAATAACGTTGGCGCCGGTTGACGAATCTTCGCGAAAGCTTCCAACTTGTTGGGGCGCTCCGGTCGGCTCCTATCCTGAAAGTCTCGGGGTGATTCGTCGAGCGGGGGCCCAGAAAAAAGGGGGCTCCCAAAACGCGTTTTCCCCATTCATTTTTCCATAGGAACCATTAGTCGCAGCTACAGCCCGAACTGCTGAACTGAATTACACCAAATTTGGCAAAGAGGTAGCCCTTGGTTCAGTGTCGTGCCTTTTGCTTAAATGGTGTACATCCGTTCAGTAGTTCCTGAGAAAATCAAAAGTAAAGTCACATATATATCTATGGCCGAGTAGGGTCCGCGTACCCTCCCGATCACGAGCTGCATGCTAATTGGCTGTCAAGTGGCTGTCAACACTCCAAATCAGGAAGTGTTGGCAGCCATTTTATCCCTCGGTAGAACCGAGGGACAGAAACAAGTGCGCAAAGCGCAAAAGGGGGCAGGGTAGAAACACCCTGACCCCTAGGTCTGCTCAGGGGTCCCACAAGGACCCCTGGGCAGAAAAAGCATTTTTATTTTTTTAAACGGCGGTATGCGCATAGGGTGCGCGGATCCCGCCGATTAAAAAAAAAGCACAAGAAACAAGTGCGCAAAACGCACAAAGGGGCAGGGTAGAAACACCCTGACCCCTAGGTCTGCTCAGGGGTCCCACAAGGACCCCTGGGCAGAAAAAGCATTTTTTTTTAAATCGGCGGGATGCGCTTAGGGTGCGCGGATCCCGCCGGGAGCATGCGGGGGTTTATTTATTTTTAATGTGGGGGCCTCTAAGGCCCCCAAGCCCGGGGACCGCCACCCCCGGGGCTTTAAATAAATAATGTTGGCGGGGGGCACATGGCCCCCCCGCAGCCCCGGGGACCTCCACCCCCCGGGGCTTATTTTTTTTTCCTGGAGCCTGTGGTGGCCCTGGGGACCGCCACCCCCCATGGCCGGCTCCTGCAGTGTCCCGGGGTGCCTAACCCCGGGACACTGTAGTTTGCAATGACAGGACGGGAGCCTCGCGGCTTCCGTCCTGTCATTACAAACTGCTTTGGATATTAGAGCGAGAGCAGGAAACCTGCTCTCGCTTCCAATATCCAAAGCACATTGCTTTCCACATGGGGAGCTGCATGTTAGCAGCTCCCCATGTGGAAAGCAATGCCGGCTCCGCAGGAGGCGGGGAGCCGGCATGGTCCGTGGGGGAGTTGGGGTTCCCCCACGGACCCCAAAGGATAGGGCCAGCCCCGGGGAATGGGGTCACCGGGGCAAGTAGTGGCCCGGGAGGGAGGCCACGCGGCCCCCCTCCCCAAAAATAATAATAACATTTTTTTTTTAGAAAGGCCGGCCCCGGGGGATGGGATCCCCGGGGCATAAGGAGGCCTGAGGAGGGGGGCAACGCAGCCCCCCTCCATGAAATTTTTTTTTTTTTAAAAAGGTGGCAATGACCCGGGGGATGGGGTCCCCGGGTCGAAATTGGCTACGGGAGGGGGGCCCACGCGGTCCCCTTCCCGTTCCTTTTTTAAAAAAAAAATAAAAGGGGATCAGGCCCTGGGGGATGGGGTCCCCAGGGCCCAAAATAATTAAAAAGAAGGGGGCCACACAGCCCCCTTTTAAAAAAATAAAAATCCGGCATCGCGCCGGAGGCCACGCCCCTCCTTGGCAGCACTCTGCAAACGCGCCCCCTGGCGCGTTTGCAGAGGGGAATGAATTCCCTTCAATACTGGGGGTCCCTGAGGGCCAACTAGCCCACCAGGAACCTCCAGTATGCGCCAGGGGCTGCGTTGCAGAGAGGTGTTCTGAGGCCACGCCCCTTTTACACCTCTCTGCAACGCAGCTCCGTGGCGCTTAATGGAGGTAGCTGGTGGGCTAGTTGCACCCCAGGGACCCTCAGGATTCAAGGAGAGTTAATCCCCTGACTTAAAACGCGCCACGGGGCGCATTTGCACAGTGGTGAAGGGAGGGGGCGGGGCCTGAGGTGACATGTGTGCAAACAGGCCCCGTGGCGCGTTTTAAGATGGGGAATTAAATCCCCTTCAATCCTGAGGGTCCCTGGGGGCCAACTAGCCCAACAGGTACATCCAGTAAGCGCCACGGAGCTGCGTTGCAGAGAGGTGTAAAAGGGGTGTGGCCTCTCTACACGTCTCTGCAACGCAGCCCCTGGCGCATACTGGAGGTTCCTGGTGGGCTAGTTGGCCCCTAGGGACCCTCATGATTCAAGGGGACTTAATCCCCCAACCTAAAACGCGCCACGGGGCGTGTTTGCACAGATGTCACCTCAGGCCCCGCCCCCTCCCATCACCATTGTGCAAATATGTCTAAAATCTGCCGAACAACGAATTCTGATTTACTCACCTGTTATCAGGAGAGACCTCAGTGCTGCATCTTTCAGCCCAGTACTAATCCTGAAAAGTAATTTTAACCGTACTTACCAGTAACTTGAATTTCCTTCCATAGGATATCATTGCCTGCTTTTTGCAGAAAAAGTTTCTGTGTTGATTTTTGAAACATACAAATATTCCTCTAAAATCAGCCGAAATACGAATTCCGATTTACTCACCTGTTATCAGGAGAGACCTCAGTGCTGCATCTTTCAGCCCAGTACTGATCCTCAAAAGTAATTTTAACCGTACTTACCAGTAACTTGAATTTCCTTCCATAGGATATCATTGCCTGCTTTTTGCTGAAAAAGTTTCTAAGTGTTGATTTTTGAAACATACAAATATTCCTCTAAAATCAGCCGAAATACGAATTCCGATTTACTCACCTGTTATCAGGAGAGACCTCAGTGCTGTATCTTTCAGCCCAGTACTGGTCCTAAAAAGTAATTTTAACCGTACTTACCAGTAACTTGAATTTCCTTCCATAGGCTAACATTGACTGGTTTCACTTGGAAATTCTTCTAAGTGTGGAGTTTTGGAACTTTAAAATATTCCTCTAAAATCAGCCGAAATACGAATTCTGATTTACTCACCTGTTATCAGGAGAGACCTCAGTGCTGCATCTTTTAGCCCAGCACTGACCCTGAAAAGTAATTTTAACCGTACTTACCAGTAACTTATATTTTCTTCCATAGGAATCCATTGTCTGGTTTTCAGCAGAAAAGTTTCAAAGTGTCGATTTTCACAAACTACAAATATTCCTTAAAAATCGCCTGTATGACTTAAACGCATTCTTTCAACTGTTTACAGGAGATGCACCAGTGCTGGATCCAGGATCCAACACTGAGTAAGAAAAAGTAACGATAACAGTTTTTACCTGCTAAGTGAATTTCCTTCCATAGGATAACATTGGTGATTCTATGAGAAAAAGTTTCAAAGTGTCAACTTTTAAAATACAATAATATTCCTTAAAAATCACTACTGTAACCAAAACGCTTTTACTCAACTGTTTACAGGAGATGTCCCAGGACTGAATCTAGGATCCAGTCCTGTGGTTAGAAAAGTAATCCATAAAGTAACTAATTGCATTTAACTAGAAATTCACATTGAGCTGAATGTTGCATTGTGTTTGAAAATGTGTTGCCCATTGCAACAACTGTAACTACTGTACTTAAAAGTCTATTGCCTATGTGCAAAGTATTTAAACTAAAGTAATTCATTCTGAGAAAGTATTTTTGTAATGTATAATGTAATTACAATGTCATTTAAAAAATAAAATATGTAAAAAAAAATTGTTTCTAAAAATGTAGTAAATCAGTATGAAAAAAATAAATATAACAATTAATACATTTAAAAATTGTCATTTACAAAACCTTTGAAATTCACTGAAAAAACCGTAGGTTTCAGACATGTTATAGTTAGGAATTAGCATTTAAAAAACCTTTGAAATTCAATGAAAAATCCATAGGTTTCAGACACGTTATAGTTAGAAATTAGCATTTAAAAAACCTTTGAAATTCACTGAAAAAACCATAGGTTTCAGGCACGTTATAGTTAGAAATTAGCATTTAAAAAACCTTAGAAATTCACTGAAAAAACCATAAGGTTTTAGGGACAGTTATAGTTAGTTGGACATTGCACTCGTACAAAACCCGTGAAATTCCCCGTTATAGTTAGTTCAGGTAACTATAACTCACGCCCCGCAATGCACTGCTGATGACGTCACATATTACATCACTCATGACATGGTCAGTGACATCACTGATGACATCACTGATGACATCTCAAATGACATCCCTGATGACATCACTGATGACATCATCCATGTGAGAATTTAATGCATCTTCTCACACCCTAATATAAGTTTTGATACACCCACTCTAAATTACAGACTGCCATTCTCAAAACCATACACACTCCAATACCAATAAGTACATACCCACTCACTGATTCTTAGGTCTACACACACACATCTACTCACTCACCCGTACAGTCACTCATACTTACAGTCACTCAGTACAGGACTATCAAATGCACTCATACACCTATATAAACACTCACACAACGCAACTCATCCATAGAGGTACTCACACACCTAGTCAATCATGCAAATAATTAATCACACTCCAATTTACTCACCTATACAGTTATACACACCAGCTCACTTACTCATAAAAATACTAGCACATTCTTACGCTCCTATGCAATCACTGATGCAAGCACACACTCATCCATATAGCCACTCTCACAATCACACACTCTCACTTATAGCCATTTATATACTCCAACACACATATATACTGCCTTTCACATATGTAGTTACTCACACATGTACCACTGAGATATACATTCAATCACTAACACACCCATACACACACTCACCCACCCATTCAGTCCATCACAGACGCACTCTTGAAACCATGCACCCAGTGAATCACCCACTCACACATCTATGCACAGAGTCACACACACCCCACCCACACAAACACTGAGGCACCCATACAGATCCTCAGAGAACCAATTCATAACCCATATAGACACTCATTTAGCTAGTCAGAAACCCATGCAGTTGCTTACACAACAACAGACAGACGGATACAGACATTCACACAGTTTAGTCACTCACCCATGCATCCAGTAAGATACGTTTAATCACTCACTTATAGACTCAGTCACGCACCTACTAAATCATCCATTCAGGCGCTTCTACACCCACTCATTCTTCAATACGCCTTTCCCTATATATATTAAACATATTTAAACTTTACAGAAACACACAGTCACTGGATGATGTCATCAGTGATGTCATCAGTGATGTCATTTGAGATGTCATCAGTGATGTCATCAGTGATGTCACTGACCATGTCATGAGTGATGTAATATGTGACGTCAACAGCAGTGCATTGCGGGGGCGCGAGTTATAGTTACCTAAACTAACTATAACGGGGGAATTTCACGGGTTTTGTACGAGTGCAATGTCCAACTAACTATAACTGTCCCTAAAACCTTATGGTTTTTTCAGTGAATATATTATCTACTGGCAGTCGCCAGTAGATAGTTATAGTTAGGACCTATTTTCCATAGGAAATCCGCGACATTCTATTTGAAATAACTCTTGCGTCGGTTGACGAATCTTCGCGAAATTTTCAAACTTTATGGCCTGCTCCCGTCCGCTCCTACCCTGAAAGTCTCAGGGTGATTCGTCAAGCGGGGGCCGAGAAAAAAGGGGGTCCCAAAACGTGTTTTCCCCATTCATTTTCCCATAGGAAACTTTAGACACGGCTACAGCCCGAACTGCTGAACGGAATTACACCAAATTTGGCAAAGAGGTAGTTCTTGGTTCAGAAAGAACCCTTTTGTTAAATGGTGTAAATCCGTTCAGTAGTTGCGGAGAAATTAAAAAAATAAGAGTCAAAAATCAATTTCCCATAGGAAACTTTATGCAAGGCTACAACCCGAACTGCTGAATGGAATTACACCAAATTTGGCAAAGAGGTAGTTCTTGGTTCAAAAGAACCCTTTTTGTTAAATGGTGTAAATCTGTTCAGTAGTTGCTGAGAAATCAAAAGTAAAAACACATATATATCTGGGCGGAGCCTAACCACACATGTCATCGTGAGATCTGATTGGCTGTCAGCACTTCATCCTGGAATTGCTGGCAGCCATCTTGAGACCAATATAAATGATAGTACCCCATTGAAATGCATTGTAGTGAATCGAAGATTTTGAGGGTTACCAAAAGGAGAACTATAAAGGGTGATAACAGACTTTAGTTACATTAGAATTCATTTGTTGATGGTACCATACTAATTTCAGGAATTGTGGTGTGTTCTAAGGTGATTTTACCCTGTGAAAAACCTTCTGCTGGGATATCATGAATCATGTTTGAGAGAAAACTATTTTCACATGCTTGTCCCATACAGTTTTGGAAGGTGCCCCAGAAGCTAAAATGAGAGCATATTTTCTGTAAATTCACATTATCTTTCTCAGTCATGTGAGAATGAAGTCTGACATTCTCAGTAAAACATGTACATCCAACAAGGGCAGAGACTGTCAGTTGATTCCTTTGTGTTCTACTGCAGCTTCCCAGAGTGTTCTAAAGAACAACTAGAGTGCTAACAGCCTTACTTATGACAAAAGTATGGCACACCTGAAGCCATCTTGATTGAAATAAACTGGTAACACTTAAAACATTTAATTTAAAAAGGAACAAAATGATGGGGTTCATCTTGTCTTAGAAATTATGGTTAGTGCTCTGGAAAGAAAAATTAGGACATGTTTCAAGTGTGATCTCAAATATCTTCCTGTTATATTTCAACAGGAGCAGCCTGTCAGTTGATGCCTTTGTTTTCTACTGCAGCTTCCCAGAGTGTTATAAAGAACAACTAGAGCGCTAACAGTCTTACTTATGACAAAAGTATGGCACACCTGAAGCCATCTTGATTGGAATAAACTGGTAACACTTAAAACATTTAATTTAAAAGGAACAAAATGATGGGGTTCATTTTGTCATAGAAATTATGGTTAGTGCTGTAGAAAGAAAAATTAGGACATGTTTCAAGTGTGATCTCAAATATCTTCCTGTTATATTTCAACAGGAGCAGCCTGTCAGTTGATGCCTTTGTGTTCTACTGCAGCTTCCCAGAGTGTTCTAAAGAACAACTAGAGCGCTAACAGTCTTACTTATGACAAAAGTATGGCACACCTGAAGCCATCTTGATTGGAATAAACTGGTTACACTTAAAACATTTAATTTAAAAAGGAACAAAATGAGGGGGTTCATTTTGCCATAGAAATTATGGTTAGTGCTGTAGAAAGAAAAATTAGGACATGTTTTAAGTGAGATCTCAAATATCTTCCTGTTATATTTCAACAGGAGCAGCCTGTCAGTTGATGCCTTTGTGTTCTACTGCAGCTTCCCAGAGTGTTCTAAAGAACAACTAGAGTGCTAACAGCCTTACTTATGACAAAAGTATGGCACACCTGAAGCCATCTTGATTGGAATAAACTGGTAACACTTAAAACATTTAATTTAAAAAGGAACAAAATGATGGGGTTCATTTTGTCATAGAAATTATGGTTAGTGCTGCAAAAAGAAAATTTAGTGCATGTTTTAAGTGAGATCTCAAATCCTCTTCTATTTCATTAGAAAATTCTGACATGCAGACTGAAACAATCACTTTCAATACCAGCAGTAGACTTCCAGTTAACTCCTTGGTGAGCAGTAGCTTTACTACAGTGATCTAATGAACAACTAGAGTAATAACATTCTGAATTTATGGCAAATGTGTGACACATCTGAATGCCTTCTTGATGGAATCAAAGTAAAAAACTGAAAGCATTTCCTACTGAGGAGACTGCAGTAAATGAGGAAATTAGGAAACTTCATAACACAGAAGTCTTCCAAGATGGCCACCAGTGAAAAAAGAGCCCAAATGTAGCACAAATATTACCCAGATGTAGCCCACATATAGCCCAATGACAAAAGTGTGCAAAACACTTTTTATTTTTAGTTTTTGCAGTTTTATGTAGTGCAGACTGGTCAGGTATTGGAGCGTTGCATCTTAAAACATGACCCCCTACACTACAAACACACCACTGCACTACCCTAAACCCTAAAACACTACCCCAGCACGACCCCCTACACTACACAAGCACCACTGCACTATTCTAAACCCTAAAACACTACCCCCAGCATGACCCCTACACTACACAAACACCACTGCACTACCCTAAACCCTAAAACACTACCCCAACACCACTGCACTAACCTAAATCCTAAAATACTACCCCACAGCACGACCCCCTACACTACCCAAACACCACTGCACTACCCTAAAACATGACCCCCTACACTACACAAACACCACTGCACTACCCTAAACCCTAAAACACTACCCCCAGCACGACCCCCTACACTACACAAGCACCACTGCACTACCCTAAACCCTAAAACACTACCCCCAGCACGACCCCCTACACTACCCAAACACCACTGCACTAACCTAAATCCTAAAACACTACCCCAGCACGACCCCCTACACTACCCAAACACCACTGCACTACCCTAAAACATGACCCCCTACACTACACAAACACCACTGCACTACCCTAAACCCTAAAACACTACCCCCAGCACTCCCCTACACTACACAAGCACCACTGCACTACCCTAAACCCTAAAACACTACCCCCAGCACGACCCCTACACTGCCCGAACACCACTGCACTGCCCTAAACCCTGAAACACCAGCCCCTGCACAACCCCCTACAGTGCCCGAACACCACTGCACTGCCCTAAACCCTGAAACACATACCCTAGCACGACCCCTACACTGCCCGAACACCACTGCACTGCCCTAAACCCTGAAACACCACCCCTTCACGACCCCCTACACTGCCCAAACACCACTGCACTGCCCTAAACCCTGAAACACCACCCCAGCATGACCCCTACACTGCCCGAACACCACTGCACTGCCCTAAACCCTGAAACACTACCCCCAGCAAGACCTCCTACACTGCCCGAACACCACTGCACTGCCCTAAACCCTGAAACATCACCCCCAGCAAGACCCCCTACACTGCCCGAACACCACTGCCCTAAACCCTGAAACACCACCCCCGGCACGACCCCCTACACTGCCCGAACACCACTGCACGTCCCTAAACCCTGAAACACCACCCCCAGCACGACCCCTACACTGCCCAAACACCACTGCACTGCCCTAAACCCTGAAACACCACCCCCTGCACGACCCCCTACACTGCCCAAACACTACTGCACTGCCCTAAACCCTGAAACACCATCCCATGCACGACCCCCTACACTGCACGAACACCACTGCACTGCCCTAAACCCTGAAACACCAGCCCCAGCAAGACCCCCTACACTGCCCGAACACCACTGCACTGCCCTAAACCCTGAAACACCACCCCCAGCAAGACCCCTACACTGCCCGAACACCACTGCCCCTAAACCCTGAAACACCACCCCCAGCAAGACCCCCTACACTGCCCGAACACCACTGCACTGCCCTAAACCCTGAAACACCAGCCCCAGCACAACCCCTACACTGCCCGAACACCACTGCACTGCCCTAAACCCTGAAACACCACCCCTGCATGACCCCCTACACTGCCCGAACACCACTGCACTGCCCTAAACCCTAAAACACCACCCCCAGCACGACCCCTACACTGCCCGAACACCACTGCACTGCCCTAAACCCTGAAACACCACCCCTGCACGATCCCCTACACTGCCCGAACACTACTGCACTGCCCTAAACCCTGAAACACCACCCCCAGCACGACCCCCTACACTGCACGAACACCACTGCACTGCCCTAAACACCGAAACACTACCCCCAGCAAGACCCCCTACACTGCCCGAACACCACTGCACTGCCCTAAACCATGAAACACCAGCCCCAGCACGACCCCCTACACTGCCCGAACACCACTGCACTGCCCTAAACGCTGAAACACCAGCCCCAGCACGACCGCCTACACTGCCCGAAAACCACTGCACTGCCCTAAACCCTGAAACACCAGCCCCAGCACGACCCCCTACACTGCCCGAACACCACTGCACTACCCTAAACCCTGAAACACCACCCCCAGCAAGACCCCCTACACTGCCCGAACACCACTGCACTAAAGCCTGAAACACCACCCCCAACAAGACCACCTACACTGGCCGAACACCACTGCACTGCCCTAAACCCTGAAACACCACCCCCTGCACGGCCCCCTACACTGCCCAAACACCACTGCACTGCCCTAAACCCTGAAACACCACCCCCTGCACGACCCCTACACTGCCCAAACACCACTGCACTGCCCTAAACCCTGAAACACCACCCCTCAGCACGACACCCTACACTGCCCGAACACCACTGCACTGCCCTAAACCCTGAAACACCACCCCCAGCACGACCCCTACACTGCCCAAACACCACTGCACTGCCCTAAACCCTGAAACACCACCCCTGCACGACCTCCTACACTGCCTGAACACCACTGCACTGCCCTAAACCCTGAAACACCACCCCCAGCATGGCCCCCTACACTGCCCGAACACCACTGCACTGCCCTAAACCCTGAAACATCAACCCCATCAAGACCCCCTACACTGCCTGAACACCACTGCCCTAAACCCTGAAACACCACCCCCTACACTGCACGAACACCACTGCACTGCCCTAAACCCTGAAACACCACCTCCAGCAAAACCCCCTACACTGCCTGAACACCACTGCACTGCCCTAAACCCTGAAACACCACCCCCAGCACGACCCCTACACTGGCCGAAAACCACTGCACTGCCCTAAACCCTGAAACACCACCCCCAGCACGACCCCCTACACTGGCTGAACACCACTGCACTGCCCTAAACCCTGAAACACCAGCCCCAGCAAGACCCCTACACTGCCCGAACACCACTGCACTGCCCTAGACTCTGAAACACCAGCCCCAGCAAGACCCCCTACACTGCCCGAACACCACTGCACTGCCCTAAACCCTGAAACACCAGCCCCAGCAGGACCCCTACACTGCCCGAACACCACTGCACTGCCATAAACCCTGAAACACCAGCCCCAGCACGACCACCTACACTGCCCGAACACCACTGCACTGCCCTAAACCCTGAAACACCAGCCCCAGCACGACCCCCTACACTGCCCGAACACCACTGCACTGCCCTAAACCCTGAAACACCAGCCCCAGCACGACCCCCTACACTGCCCGAACACCACTGTACTGCCCTAAACCCTGAAACACCAGCCCCAGCACGACCCCCTGCACTGCCCGAACACCACTGCACTGCCCTAAACCCTGAAACACCACCCCCTGCACGACCCCCTACACTGCCCGAACACCACTGCACTGCCCTAAACCCTGAAACACCACCCCCTGCAGCACCCCCTACACTGCCCGAACACCACTGCACTGCCCTAAACCCTGAAACACCACCCCCTGCACCGCCCCTACACTGCCCGAACACCACTGCACTGCCCTAAACCCTGAAACACCACCCCCAGCACGACCCCTTTACTGCTCGAACACCACTGCACTGCCCCAAACCCTGAAACACCACCCCCAGCACGACCCCCTACACTGCCCGAACACCACTGCCCTAAAACCTGAAACACCACCCCCTGCACGACCCCCTACACTGCCCAAACATCACTGCACTGCCCTAAACCCTGAAACACCACCCCCTACCTACACTGCCCAAACACCACTGCACTGCCCTAAACCCTGAAACTCCACCCCCAGCACGACCCCCTACACTGCCCGAACACCACTGCACTGCCCTAAACCCTAAAACACCACCCCCAGCATTACCCCTACACTGCCCAAACACCACTGCACTGCCCTAAACCCTAGAACACTACCCCCAGCACGATCCCCTACACTACCCGAACACCACTGCACTACCCTAAACCCTAAAATACTACCCCCAGCACAACCCCCTACACTACCCGAACACGACTGCACTGCCCTAAACCCTCAAACACTCCCCCCAGCACGTCCCCCTACACTACCCGAACACCACTGCACTGCCCTAAACCCTAAAACACTCCCCCAGCACGACCCCTACACTACACGAACACCACTGCACTGCCCTAAACCCTAAAACACTCCCCCAGCACGATCCCCTACACTACCCGAACACCACTGCACTGCCCTAAACCCTAAAACACTACCCCCGCATGACCCCCTACACTACCCAAACACCAATGCACTACCCTAATCCCTAAAACACTACCCCCCGCATGACCCCCTACACTACCCTAAACCCTAAAACACTACCCCCGCACGACTCCCTACACTACCCAAAGACCACTGCACTACCCTAAACCCTAAAACACGACCTCCTACACTACACAAACACCACTGCACTACCCTAAACCCTAAAACACTACCCCTACACTACACAAACACCACTGCACTACCCTAAACCCTAAAACACTACCCCCAGCAGTACCCCTACTCTACCCAAACACCACTGCACTAACCTAAACCCTAAAACACTACCCCCAGCAGTACCCCCTACACTACCCAAACACCACTGCACTACCCTAAATCACTACCCCCAGCACGACCCCCTACACTACCCAAACACCACTGCACTACCCTAAACCCTAAAACACTCCCCCAGCACGACTCCCTACACTACCCAAACACCACTGCACTACCCTAAACCCTAAATCTACCCCCAGCATGACCCCCTACACTACACAAACACCACTGCACTGCCCTAAACCCTAAAACACTACCCCCAGCACGACCATCTTCACTACCTAAACACAACTGCACATTTTGTTACAGGCGTTGCAACGCAGGCCTGTGGTGCTTACTGGAAGTACCTAGTGGGCTAGTTGGGCCCCAGGGACCCTCAGGATTCAAGGTGACCTAATCCCCCAACTTAAAACGCACCACGGGGCGCGTTTGCACAGTGGTGAAGGGAGGGGCGGGGCCTCAGGTGACATGTGCGCAAACACGCCCTGTGGTGCGTTTTAAGTTGGGGAATTAATTCCCTTTGAATCCTGAGGGACCCTGGGGCCAACTAGCCCACCAGGTACCTTCAGTAAGCACAACAGAGTTGCGTTGCAGAGAGGTGAAAAAGGTGCATGGCCTCGGAACGCCTCTCTGCAACTCAGCTCTGTGGTCCTAACTGTAGGTACCTGGGGAGCTAGTTGGGCCCCAGGGACCCTCAGAATTCAAGGGGACTTAATCCTGCAACTTAAAATGCGCCACGGGGTGCGTTTGCACACATGTCACCTCAGGCCCCCTCCCTTCACCACTGTGCAAACGTGCCCTGTAGCGCGTTTTAAGAAGGTAGTTTTAATCCCCCTGCCCTATTATGTACTAGGGACTTGCAGAGGAGGTCATGCTAATCACAGGGGTACCCCAACGCATAGTGTTCCCTAGTGTATGTAGGTGTTTTCACTGTATTCTAAGTGTCTTTTAGCATAGCACTGGCTCTGGTTAGTCAGAGTCAGTTACCACCAGTACCCGTCTGAAAAAGTTGTGGGCACAGGATGATTTTGCAACAAGGCCTCTTTCTGCTCCTCTGTTGGTTCTTTCTGCACATCTTTTGCTTCTTTCTGTGCGTTTTGTCTTCTCTCTTCACATGTCCTACCTCTGTAGGCATTTAGAAACTAGCATTTAAAAAACCTTTGAAATTCACTTAAAAATCATAGGTTTCAGGCACGTTATAGTTAGAAATTAGCATTTAAAAACCTTTGAAATTCACTGAAAAAACCATAGGTTTCAGACACGTTATAGTTAGAAATTAGCATTTAAAAAACCTTTGAAATTCACT
This sequence comes from Calotriton arnoldi, assembly GCA_963921515.1. NCBI lineage: Eukaryota > Metazoa > Chordata > Amphibia > Caudata > Salamandridae > Calotriton > Calotriton arnoldi. The sequence continues at coordinate 1,850,356 of CAWUFW010003129.1, read as the reverse complement.
GAAAAAACCATAGGTTTTAGGGACAGTTATAGTTAGTTGGACATTTCACTCATACAAAACCATAGAAATTCCCCCGTTATAGTTAGTTCAGCTAACTATAACTCGCGCCCCATAATGCACTGCTGATGACGTCACATATTACATCACTCATGACATGGTCAGTGACATCACTGATGACATCACTGATGACATCTCAAATGACATCACTGATGACATCATCCATGTGATAATTTCATGCATCTTCTCACACCCTAATATAACTTTTGATACACCCACTCTAAATTACAGACTGCCATTCTCAAAACCATAGACACTCCAACACCAAAAACTACATACCCACTCACTGATTCTTAGGTCTACACACACATCCACTCACTCACCCGTACAGTCACTCATACTTAGTCACTCAGTACAGGACTATCATATGCACTCATACACCTATATAAACACTCACACACCGCCACTCATCCATAGAGGTACTCACACACCTAGTCAGTCATGCAAAAACTTAATCACACACCCATTTACTCACCTATACAGTTATACACACACCAGCTCACTTACTCATACAAATACTAGCACATTCTTACGCTCTTATACAATCACTGATACAAGTACACATTCATCCATACAGCCACTCTCACAATCACACACTCTCACTTATAGCCATTTATATACTCCAACACACATATATACTGCCTTTCACATATGTAGTTACTCACACATGTACCACTGAGATATACATTCAATCACTAACACACCCATACACACACTCACCCACCCATACAGTCCATCACAGATGCACTCTTGAAACCATGCACCCAGTGAATCACCAACTCACACATCTATGCACAGAGTCACACACACCCCACCCACACAAACACTCAGGCACCCATACAGATACTCAGACAATCAATCAATAACCCATGTAGACACTCATGTAGCTATTCAGAAAGCCATGCAGCCGCTTACAAACCAACAGACAGACGGATACAGACATTCACACAGTTTAGTCACTAACCCATGCATTCAGTAAGATACATTTAATCACTCACTTGTAGAGTCAGTCACTCACGTACTAAATCATCCATTCAGACACTTATACACCCACTCATTCTTCAATACGCCTTTCCCTATATATATTAAACATATTTAAACTTTACAGAAACACACAGTCACTGGATGATGTCATCAGTGATGTCATTTGAGATGTCATCAGTGATGTCATCAGTGATGTCACTGACCATGTCATGAGTGATGTAATATGTGACGTCATCAGCAGTGCATTGCGGGCGCGAGTTATAGTTAGCGGAACTAACTATAACGGGGGAATTTCTATGGTTTTGTACGAGTGAAATGTGAAAACTAACTATAACTGTCCCTAAAACCTATGGTTTTTTCAGTGAATTTCAAAGGTTTTTTAAATGCTAATTTCTAACTATAACGTGTCTGAAACCTATGGTTTTTTCAGTGAATATATATATATATATATAGACATACCATAACCCAGCGGGAGCAATAAACAGGAAATTAGGTGTCTTTAATTGGTACTTAACAGCTATCCCAAATGAGTTTGTATCCACCCGTGATCAAGGTCAGAGTCTCACCGAAACACGTAGGGATTGCCTTGGTCCTTGTATTATGAAATAAAGAAATTATTAACTTTATGTCGTGAGTGCGGTCTATCTTCTTCTGGAGGATTGTGGCTGATATATGTATATATAAACCCCCCAAGTTTTCTTTTTTGGGGTTATTACCCTAGACCCCCTTTATCTCTAATCTCCCTTTATCTTTACCCTCCCTTCAATCCAAGGAACCCCTTACCTTGTTTCTTTCTACACTCCTCTAAACTCTAAAAAGCCCTTACCACCCTGTACCTCTAAACGCCCCTGAACCCTAAAAAGCTTTTAACTCCCTTTAGTTCTACTCGCCCCAGAACCCTAAAAAACCTTTCCCCAATTACCCCACTTTCTCCTAACCCAAAACAAATCCACCTGCTTTTATTTAACCTGCCTCAAAATCCCTAAAAATTCTTCCCCTTTACTTCGACTCGCCCCTGGGCCCTAAAAAATCCTTTACCCCTTAATCTCTACCATCTGCTGAAACAACCCTTACTTCCCTTGGCCTCCCCATGCTGAACCCCAAAACCTCTTACCCTCTTTACCTCTACTCTTCATTATCCCTACCATCCCTTAACTCTTACCCTCCCTTAACCTTAAATTAATTTTTTTAATTTTATAAAATTAATGTCATAAAAAATACTTGTCTGCGTGGAAAATAATTGCAGGGCAAAGTACCAAAAAGGTGCCTGCTTCATACTTACCTGTGGGGTAACGCCATGTGGTGTAAAAACCGAAGGGTGAAGACTGCATGCCTTTCAAAACATATGGGATATACATATCCAGAAACTCTGGTCTACCTAGGTGTAGGAAGCTGGCTGAGTATATACTATACCAAAGTGTGGTATAGTGTGCACAGAGTCAAGTGGATCCCCAAACGTAGGCAGAGGTAAAAGTAGATAACACCTTACACTCTATTTGTGGTAGTGTGGGTGAGCAGTAAGGCTTTATCAGAGGGTAGTGCTAAGCATTTGTTGTACACACTCAGGTAAGAAATGATGTCACACACTCAAAGACTGAACTTGGACCAATTTGTTTGTATAAAAATATTATTTCAGTTATACTTATTTTCTAGAACCAAGCCAGGCATGGTACAGATAAGTATAGAAATATTTTGCAAGCATATGCAGTGTAAATACATTTTGAATTAAGTGAATTAGCTATGAAAGAATTACAGTGTTTTTGCAGATAGTCAGGATTACTTTGCAATTACTTTTCTTACTCAGCCAGGTATCTCTAGATACTAGGCTGGTGCATTTCCTAGGAGGAAAGAAAAAGGATAATATGTTTTGCGATATAGTTACAGTTTTGCAAGATTTCTCACGATACACATCTAGTCTTGAGGGAACAAAACGAGGGTTACGGGTCCGTGCGTAGGATTCGGTCAAATGGGCACTCGAGTCGTACCACCAGCGGCACAGAGTGTATGGACCACACGTTAGCCAATGGGCTAGGCACGGTCTTGGGGACTGCGGGCAAGCAGGCCACCAGGTTAGGGAATAAAAAGTTCCTGGTGTTGAGGTCAGTACTTTGGGGCCCACTGGCCATCAAGAACTACACCATCAGTGGCACAGAGGCGGCCGGGTGCAGGATGTGGTCTTGGCTGAAGCGGCCAAGTCGGTCGGGGATCCCTCAGAGTCAGTTAGCGGCTGATCAGGCGAATGGGGGTTTGGGAGCTGTCGTCCAGTGACCGCGAGCATTCAGTGACAGAGTTGGTCGGATGGTCACGGTTGCTCTTTCTGGACTGCTTTGGTTACGGAGTTGGTCAGGGGTCCGCCTTTGGTCGCGGTTGAGGAGACCTTCCGGGTCTTGGCTGCAGGTTTGATTTGGGAGCTTGTTGAGGTTCAGGGGTCACCGAGATCCAGGCTAGGATCGCTGGGCGGACCTCTTTAAGGTATTGGCTCACTTGGGCTTGGGCTCGGGGTGCTGGGAGCGGAGTGTTGGAGACTCATGGAGTCAACCGGAGTCAGAGTCAGTTGGATTGGTGCAAGACCGGTGCTCACGGGAGACAAAGTCTTTTGGGAGTGTGAAGGCAGTGCAGGTTCTCCTCGTTTTTGAAGGCTGCTTGCTGCAGGACACAGCGAGGTTCTGCTGGGGGAGTGCGAGGTCGGGAAAGACAAGTAGGGCTGGGGCCAAGTCAGTGGGTGTCCTCCTCTACTTCTTTAAGCCCGGCTGTTCGGTCCATCTTCTTGTTTCTTCTTGTCGCCTCTTGTCTGAGGAGGTAAGGTTCAGGGTTGCCCATAAATACTCAATTTAGGGGCTGTTACAGGTAAGTACAGGTTGGGACCAATGAGTCCCTTCCTTGGGGTGGGTACACCCCCTAGCTTGCTACCCTCCAGTGGGAGGAGGCATGAGCCTCACTCGGGTTGGTTGGGTCCCCTCATCTGCAAGATAGCGGGAACTGAGAGTTTTAAAAAAAAATATATATCTCTATTGACCTTTTAAACAAACAAACTGTACTGATATCGGCATGCACCAAAACATTAGTATATCATACTGAGTGTTCACCTTCGGATTACCGTAGGCTGTAGCCCAAGTACAACATCAGTAATATACAATTTATTCGGGTGCCCCCTCCCCCTGCACCTTCCGTATAATGCCTCAATCGTGAACAATCCGACGGATCCCAGCCATGGCCCATGACCCCAGGCTTCTGCGCTACAGATCAACTACCCTACCTCCCCTTCCACCGCCCTTCCCCCAACAGAACTCCCCCCCACCATGTCTGGTGTATAATCCCTTATGGCATACCCTGACCCCTCCGCTTCTTTTATCCCCTTCCAGTAGAACCGTGCTACCCTGCGTCTCTCATCCCTTTGTTATTATCTGGCTCCCGTCCTGAGTGCACGCTCCCCCCCGTTACCTCATTGTCTGCTCCGTCTGTACCCCCGTTTACCAACTCCGCCACCATTGGCCTCCAGGCCTGTAAGTCATCTTCTAGTTTCTCATCGCGTCCGGTCGGCTGCATTCGGATCACCTCGGCAGTCGCCCACTCCTGCACATCCCTCACCCACTGTGACATACTGGGCGGACGGCGACCCATCCATGATATGGAAATCCGCCTCTTTGCAAGCACCAGCCCTAAAAGGACCAGCTTTCGACTAAGATTCTTATTCTTGGGTCTAGGCAACAATCCCAGCAGTACCACCCGGATCTCTCCTGCTATCTCCCAGCCTGTTGCCCCCCTCAGTGCCTCTAGAACTGACGCCCAGTATCCCTGCAACCCAGGGCATGTCCAGGCCATGTGTATGAACGCAGCCTCCACTTCTCCACACTGAGGACACTGCCCCGACTGCTCCGGGTAAATCTTGCGTAACATCTTGGGGGTCAAATATGTTTGGTGGACATAATTAAATTGAATTAATTTAAACCGCGTATTTGCACTCACTTGTTTGACCCCTTCATGGATCTTGACCCAATCCCCGTCAGTAAAATTATCCCCTGTCAGCGCCTCCCATTTCGCTTGAATCGGCAACCCCCCATTCACTCGATCATTCCGGATTGCCCGGTATAAATGTGAAATCAGCCTACTGCCTTTAGCCATCATTAGCAGAGTCTGTAGCGTCCGGGAGATCGAAGGTTCATCCGGGAACGTGGGCCAAAGGTCCCTCGCCACCTGTGCAATCTTTTCATATTGTAAGAATTGCCCTGGACCCAGCCCAAACATCTCCCGGGCCTGGTCCCGTGAGATGTATTGCGCATTATCATAGAGGTCGCCCATAGTCTGGCAACCACCCTCCCGCCATTTCCGCACTGACATTGATGCAGCAATCTGCCGGAATGGATGGACCACCCACAGGGGCATGTCTGGCACATACGGAGCCCTCTTCAGTACTTTCCAGACCGCCACTTCCCATAGCTCCGCCACATGTCGCACTATGTAGGGCATGTCGGAGGCACCCCCGCCCCCATCATAAGTAACTCGGGTAGCTCCTTTTCTCCTAAAGACCCCGCCAGCAAGGTCTTTTCCCAATTGTCGTCCCCATCTAACCAATGCACTGCGTGCTGGAGCTGTGCGGCAATGTAGTAATATTCCAAGCATGAGACCTCTAACCCCCCAGCCTGCGATGTTTGTTGCAGAGTGGCCAGACTAACTCGCTTGCGTTTGGACCCCCATAGCAAGTCTACGAGAAGCTTGTTCAGTTCAATAAAAAAGGATCGGGGGATCCGATAGAAGGAGTGCTGCATTGCGTACAAGCACCGAGGCAGGACCACCATTTTTGTCAGCGCTATCCTCCCCATAAGAGATAATGGGAAGTCCCGCCAGAAACGTACCGAGCCTCTCAGACCCTCCACTACCCTGCCAATATTCTGCACCAGGAATTGCTCAGCGGTATCTGCTAGCCGGACCCCCAAATAATGTGGTGCGGACCGAACCCATGGAAGACCCACCTCTGGTAATTCCTCGTCCACGCGGAGGGCCAATTGTCCCAACGGAACCAACTTGGACTTCCCCTGGTTGATCCGCAAGCCCGACACACTCCCAAACCCCTCCAAAGTGCGCAACAGCACCGTTACTGCCGTTTCCAGGTCCCTGATGTACACCAGGGTGTCGTCCGCATACATGGACACCACGTGGTTAGATTTGCCAGCCCTGATCCCGAATGGTGCCATCCTTGTTCGGAGGTCCACCGCCAGTGGCTCCATCGCCACAACGAAAAGTAATGGCGATAGAGGGCACCCCTGCCTGGTGCCCCTATACAGTCGGAAGGCCCGAGACACTAACTGCCCCACTCTAATCCTAGCACACGGCTCCGAGTACAGAAGCTGCACCCATTGTAAAAACCGGCCTCCCACTCCCATTGCCCGCAGAACCTCCCAAAGATATGACCACCCTACAAAATCGAACGCTTGTTCGATGTCAAGAAGTACTAACGAGCATTCCTCCTGCTGGAGTATGGACAAGTGCCTTACATGAGACAGGCATCTATTGGACTCGCCCCTAATAGCCTTTAAATCTGAACCCTTCTCCCTTGCTTCATAGGACCTAAGCTGATGGAAAACTGAACCATACTTCTGCCTTAATGGTGGTGGGACTTTGTAAATATGCAACTGATTTTTATTATTAACCACTCAATAAGTCTTTGTCTAAATGCTTGGTGCTTGAATGCAAGCTGTGATATTCCTGACTGAAATTCTTAAGAAACTGCTTATTGCAATGAATTTCAAAACTTTAATACAATAATCAAATGTATCTAAAATCTGTCTGTCTATTATTGAGTCCTGTTGGTTCTTCCATTTAAACTGTGTTATTCTACAAAATATTTAAATGGGTTGTAGGGAGAATCAGCAAGCTCTATCAGAACACCAAGTTTTACTTATTTTATTTTATGTTGCTATTGCAGAGTTTTTGGTTTGTATAATTCTAACTCGACTTAACTTCTTCAGGAGGTTGGGTCTACCAGTTGCTATTCTTTATTTCTACAGAATGGTCTTAAGAGTGGTGTATCTCAATCTGATTTTGAATTTGTGAGTTGGCTGTCAATTAATAGTCCTCATTGGACAGCTAATATTGTGTTTGGCCACTCTAATTTCCACCCCTCCTATCGACAGAGAAAGATTCGTCAGAAAATCATTGCCTCTGGGGTAAATGGAAGTGCTGTAGATTGTTTAATCGTAATAAGCCCAGCACAGTTAGAGTAGTAAAGAGAGTAAGCCCATAATATTATTTTTACCATGCTGCAGCAAATCTTTAAACTGAAGGGTACACCATTCCTCCCTGCGGTCAATCAGCTGCAAAGGCCTCGCTCTCAGACTTGGCTGTCAGCATGAAAAATAAAATGGTAATACATTTGTTTTATTACCTTTTTATTTTATAGGTTTGCTGCACTCACAGGGAAGGGACAACGCTACTTCACCCTAATGGAGGAACTGCTGCTGACTAATTATTTGTTTTGAGGCATGGACGAGCGTCATCCTGTCTGCAATCATGCCTACTAATTGGACCTCAAGTCTAACAACTCAGGAGCTCAGAGGGAGCATATCTGCCCAATTGTTTATCTCCAGGTCTTGGAAGATAAGTAACCTAATGTCCAATTTGGCCTGATGCACAAACCTTTACCCAGTTGAAACACACAATTAATGTGTCTGTCTACTGTTTAATGCTTACAACATGGTGGTTTAAGGCCACCAAAACTACAGAAACACGTTTTTAATTTACGTTTGTTAAATATAGTCATTTTTCATGTAATTCAGCAGCATTTAATTTACTGGGCTAAGGTCAGTCGGCACACATGATTAACCCCTTGACCGCGATCGGAATTCCGCTCGTGTGCTGGACATTCCGATCGCGGGTGTGGTCGTGACGAGCTCAGCTCGTCATGCGCACAGCGCTACCACGCAGCATGACGAGCTGAGCTCGTCACGCGCATCGAAGGGGTTAATATAACTTTCTAATAGAAAAATGTTACCTGAACCTGAAGGGTCTACAAGGTTTAGAGTGTGAAGAGTTAATGCTATATTGTGGATCTGGTGTTTGGCCATTAAAATCTGCCATGTGTGGAATGTCTGTCACCAAACAAGGTATCCAGTCCCTTCACAAGAAGGAGGAGAGGTGTCATTATTCTCCCGGACCCATGCTTTTTCTGGGCCAGGCTCTTGTGCTGCCACATATTTATTTATAAGATTTGGGGGCATATTAGCAAGACCCACGTTAAAATTATCGCCGTTTTAGCGGCAGGAAACTGCCGTTAAAACGGCGATAATGGGCTTGATAATATGCGTTATAGAATTCAATAGAAGCCCAGGTTAGATGTGCAGGACATCTAACCTGGGCTTCTATTGGAATTCTATAACGCATATTAGCAAGCCCATTATCGCCGTTTTAGCGGCAGTTTCCTGCCGCTAAAGCGGCGATAATTTTAACGTGGGTCTTGCTAATATGCCCCTTGTTTTTAAAACTCTTGTCTTTATTTATAACAATGCAGCTAACTCAGCAAATTACACAAGATGGCACCAGATGAAGATCAGCTGTGTTTTCTCTTTTTCTGGGGGCCAAATAATACATTTTGAAACATGTTCTCTCATTTGAAGAGCCCACTTCAATTTCATGGTCCAGGTTCCAGAAGAACTTCTGACATGCATGAATGGAGCAAAACAAACTGTTAAAACAAGATATTAAAATATTATCTCCTTTCAATGTACCCACCTGTTGCTGTGGCGAGGTTTCTTAACATTTTGTAAAATAATTTCACTGTCCATGATAGAAGGGTAGCTGTTATTTCTCTGTTCCAATTCGAGAAATACATTTTCACTCCAGGGGACCCCTTGATAGTGCGCTCTTGTCTATTGTTTATATGATCTGATGTAACCGTATGGTTAGAAAATAGTAATTTCCTAATTGTGCTATGAGCTTTTCATTTTCCAGAAAGGTTTTATTATGTTAGTTTATGTTTCATGTATAAATATTTGTTAATTTAGGATTGCGGTTTATTTTTCCAGTTTATGTAGGCTAGGATTTAATTTAGGGATAGTGTTGATTTCCCATTTTATTTTGTCAGTTCTGTGCTATAAGGTCATGATCCTTTAAGGAACTCTCAAGACCAAAAATAAATTTAAAATAAAACATTTTATTTATTGCATTAATTCATCAAGAATGACGGCAGAGAGGTAGCAATGTTATTTCAAAGTGCGTATTTGTAGCACTCTGTATTCCAGGGGCCGTATTACAGTAGTGCCCCGGGGGCTCAACGGGCATTTGCATCCGCTTTGCACGCCCCCGTGGCACGTTGGCATTACAGAAGAGGCTGCAAATGCTTGTGCGTCCCCTTCTGTAATACCAATAGTGATGGAGCATATAAAGCACCAGCACTATCATCCGATGACATTTCCTCATTTGCATGAGGGCGTGGCCCCGTGCAAATGAGGGAATCCCTTTGCCTCTGCTCCCGCGCAGTATTACAGACGTGGACGAAGAGGCAAAGAAGCTGCCTGGAGACGCACTACAGTGTGCTCCTTGATGACAGCCCTCTGGAGCGGGGAAAAGTGGGTCCCATGGCCCATCCCAGAAATCCCCTTGTACGCGGGTGCAGTTACTCACTGCACCTACATCCAAGGGGATCTCAAAACCCCCTTAAAAGTGCAGACAGGTTGCCACTGTGAAACACGGAGGGATTCAAAGCTTTTTTCACATGAATGTGCTGCTCTGGGGGCAGCGCAAGTTCATGGCTGGCCTGGGGGCAGCGCATTCATCCTAATGCTGCTCATTTTCCTTATTTGAACTGGGCATGCTTTTTAAATGGTTCACTGAGCGCAAACAATGAAAATGCGCCGTATGTATGATTGCTACCATAAAGACCGGGTCCCCATCAGACCCTTGTCTACGGAATATAATACATCTTGCGCCCAATATTGTTGCAAAATTCTTGAGAAATACTATCAACTCTATGCTCAGTACAGGACTGTTTCCAAAGCTATGGAAAAAGGCTGCAGTACTTCCTTTATTTTAAAAAGCTAATTTGGATCCTAAGGACACCAATATCTATCGGCCGATATCCAGACTTCCATTTCCAGCCAAACTGGCTGAGAAAGTTATGAATACCCAACTGTCCTCGTACATCGAGTCCAATGAACACCTTGATAAAACTCAGCTCGGATTCAGGAGTAGCCATAACACAGAAACTGTGCTCATTGTAGCCACAGCGGAAATTAGATTTTCCTTAGATTCGAGTGGCAGAGCAGCCCTGATCTTATTTGACTTGTCTGCGGCCTTCGACACAGTCAATCATAAATGTCTGATTGAGCGTTTCCGATCCATTGGGGTCAAAGACACAGCCCTTGCTCTTCTCCTCTCATTTCTTAGTGATAGGACTCAAACAGTAACCCACAAAGGATTCACTTAAAAGTCTTTCACTCGGCCATATGGGGTCCCATAGGGCTCGTCATTGAGCCCGACCCTTTTTAACATCTACGTCTCCCCTCGGGCCAGTTTGATAAAGTCCTTTGGGTTTTCAATGGTAACCTATGCAGATGATACTCAGATAATAGTGTTAGTTACCAATGATCTTCAAAACATTCCCGAGACATTTTGTAACTGTATGAGGGCAGTTAGTGAATGGATGAGCAATAACGGCTTAAAACTAAACTCAACAAAAGCAGAAGTCAAACTATCTGGGAATGATGTGTCATTTTGGTCCCACTCTTGGTGGCCCCATGAGCTTGGGAATTTACCTATGCCAGTAAAAAAGGTAAACAATCTGGGTGTGCTTGTAGATGACAAGCTCACCTTTAAAGAACAAGTCAACACAGTGATCTTGTCCTCTTTATATATTTTAAAAATAATAAAGAAAGTCACTCACCTGCTCACTTTCGATTTATTAAAGACTATGGTCACTGCTCCAGGCTTGTTAAGACTGGACTACTGTAATGGTCTTTTCCAAAACCTTCAAAAAAGATAATTGAAAAAACTTCAGACAAAGCAAAACACAGCAGCAAGGATGCTCTTTAACATCCCTAGGTCTAAATCCGCATCCCTAGCTCTGAAACAACAACACTGGCTGCCTATTGAACAGCGCATCACCTTTAAAGTTCTGTGCCTTGCATATAAGGTGCTTCACGGAACTGGCCCAGATTACCTAAAAACTATCTTAAATGGTACACTCCAAGCAGATCTTTATGCTCTAGCCTCCAAGAAGAAAAAATTGGTAGTTCCTCCCCACAAGCGTATATCCTGGGGAAGCAGGAGTTTCATCAGAAGTACTGCCCTGAAATGGAACAGTCTCCCTCAATCGGTGAAATTTGCAATCACTCCTTTAGCCTTCAGAAAAGCCCTAAATCCTGGCTCTTCTCTAACTAAAAAGGATTCCCTTATTGATCACAGACAGCGCTAAGATGCCTCCGGGTATACACTGCGCTTTATAAATGTACTCAATATCAATGTTTCACCATAGATATTGCAATAAAAGGTCTACAGGGGTAATTAAAAAATCTAATTTCACATGTAAACTCTTTCCAAAGCATTATGGTAACATCCTACACTGTAAATCCTATATGTCTGTGTATAACTATATACCATACATTGTATCAATGTGTTATACTGTGTTAAGAGCAGAGAAAGTCCAATTCACTTCCCCCTGTAGGAGTTACCAGCTCCTCAGGGTAAAATACATTGTACTTGTAATTAAGAGAAGATGTATAATGAGATTGAGAACTACGGGCCAGATGTCCAAAACTTTTGAACGGTCAAAAACACTCTGATTTTACAAACTCAGAGGGTTTTTGACTGGTACAAAGTGATCTCTTATGTTCTAAACCCGTTTTGTGCAGGCAGTAAAGTTTTACTGACTTATAAACTGGGTTAAGAAAAAGACACCAAATTCAAATTTGAAAGGGATGTTTTGTGGCCTCCCTTCCAAACTGAGATTCGGATCAGAATATATCAATGGTTTGTGACCAGAATTCTAGTTGCAAACCATTGAAATGTTATCAACCTAATTTCACCACAGAATATGTAGGAATTTTGGGAAATATTTGTAGAAAATGTTTACGCATACCTTGTTCCTTTGTGTTATTTCATGTATGCCTGGCCATGAAGGTGAGGATATGCAATTGGCATGGATTATGTTTGAGAGTCTAAAATATTTATAATTTAATCCTAGGTCAAGACACTCACAGCCATCTACAAGCATGACTATACACTCGCAACCAAGACATAAATTGAATGTAAAAATAAAGGTTTCTATGTGAAATAAAAAAATAAATATGATTTAGGGCAAGGGTATTGGAATGGAAATGCACTGCTCTTGCGATGGGGCCCAAAAACAAAATAGTGCCTGAGTCCAAGGAGTCAATGTGGAGAACAGGCAATTGAAAAAAACATATCGGGAAAATCAGGGGATAAGTCTTTTTGCACTGTCCAATGAATTGATGGTTAAGAAAAGAAAGCACATTTTCCAAAATAATAGTCCAAAACAATTGTTCCAAAGTTTCAAACTAAAATTCACATCTAAATAAAATGTCCAACATCAAATACAAAGTTAAAGTCACAGTCCCAATCAAGATGGTGTATTGGAAAGTCTTTCTTGGGTTGAGGGGATTAATTCCAGGCTATCCGCCATGAGGCACGCTGGTATCTTCTCCTTTGGCACAGGCATTTGCCGTGGGGTGGGATCAGACACTTCCTGAGTTTGAGGAGACATAGGGATAGTTGTAGAGACAGAGTGGGAGATATATTTGGAGGCAGAACACCAGTGGGTCCCATCATCATACTCCTTATGGTGTCCAGATCAAGCTTTTGATGGTCTTTACAGCCTCGCCTGAAATCTCTTGGATTGTGATTTAGCCACTCTCTGATAGAGCACACCATCCTTGCTGGTGCCTATCCTGTTGTTGATGACTTCTCTTGTGCAGATCTAATGGGCAAAGTATTTCCTCCCCTTCTCACCCAGTTCTGTCTTTCCCTGCTTACTTCTTAGCTGATCACTGAAAAGGAAATGTGAAAAAAGAAAAGACTTGTGAGTACATATGTCAACTACTTCATCCACATAACAATATATGAATAAAATACTCGCTGTTATAAATGCTGACATTTCCCATATCGCACTCCCCTGTCCCATGCAAGGTTATCATTCCCATATGCCACTTTTAATGGTGAGTGATTATGGTCAAGAATGGTGCATCCAAAGCGTATGTTGCTTCCTCTAAAACATAATGCATTGTTTATGATCTATGATCTACCTACAGAAATGTTACCTTAGTATTAACTTTGTCAAGCACTGTCACCCTCACATTCCCTCACAGTGACAAACAGGAAGATAGGCATGATTCTGACATAAAGATGGATGATGACTAATGGGTGCAGCATGCAAGCATGTATGGCTTTTAGTTAGACAAATGATGGCTAATACTTCCAAGTGTCAATTGTATATACATGACTTGACAATGATCATGTGTGTGTGTTATGTTAAAAGGAGAAGGGTGTGTGTTCATCACTGTCTATGTTTTGTATCGGGCATGATAGAATTAATCATGATTATAGGTGTCATTTAAAATTAGTAATAGAAATTTACTCATTAAGACAATTAGGCAATATGACCATGAGACAGTAAACATTATTTAAACACAAACACGATTTATCAATATCTGAAAACAAATAGAACATTTTTTCATTACCAATTTTCCGTGGCCCAAATACCTTTAGTATAAAAATAAAACATATTCAAATAGACGGCGTTCCCCCAAGTCTGCATTATAGAAGACAGTAAGGAGTACAGGCAATTTGGATATAAGAAAACATATTACACTTTAGACACTACTAAGATTTCAATACAAAGACAAAAAAATATAAATATTTATTTTAGTAAGACTTACTGCCTTTCTACTGCTTGTGTGCCTCCAGCTGAGTATGGTTGGTTGGACAAGCTGTTTCAAGACCCTCCTATGCTTTGGGGAGAGCCTGAGGTACTAAGCTGGGAGCATACACCTAGTATATCATGTGCCTTCAGCCTTGCCCAATGCCCACGGTCATCCTATCACTTGCAGTACTCCCTGGCTATACAGATGTGAACACCAGCTGCAGTGCAGTGCCTCACAGTGCCCAACAATGTTTCCATCTGCACAGAGTTACTCATTTGATTGTTTGGTCCCCTTACAAACTAGGATATTTTGGTAGCACCCCCCTCCCACTCACCTTATTCCTCTAGGAAGAAACTGGGAGTCCTCTCTTAATTATTTGTTACCGTTTAGAAGGATTCCTAAACAAAAAGAGCAGCAGGATGGAGAAAGATTAAGTAGTGTTCATTAGATAACTCGGTAATGGTCTACTTCCTGTTCCAGCGTGTCACTTCCTTTTTGACATATTTGATGGAAAACTTTACATCCACTACATAGTTTTCTACCTACACTACCTGCTTCTTCACCCATATACCAGGTGTGGACACTTCCATCACATTGGCATAATAACTAGGGAATGAGAGCAAGGGAAGGTAAAAACATTGTAGAGATTATGAATGTTATGTAGTGTCATATGACAACATTCTGAACTAACAACTGTGATTATATTACATTACTACTAAAATATGCAAGAATGTATGGGGTGTACTCCTCCATGTGTTATGTACTTTTCTCTCCACACTACATGGGCTTGATGTAAGATGAGATTACAATTGTGGATAAATGTTGCATGTAATTGTATGATTGTGAAAACAAATAAGTGAAGGATTTGTTTGTGGATTTACATCACATTTACAATTGCTAGTTTGGTAGTGTCATTATGGGGACACAACAATAGTGTCTCTGGATGGTATATTGTGGACAGTGTCACAGTCCACCATTCATCATTGACTTAATAATGTCCAAGCACTATTATGCAGAAACCAAATTAACAGCTCAGGTCATTAGTCAGTCAAAGACCCACTGACCCTGTTATTTGTTCTGTTCCCTTCCCCAGGAACTTGAAGGAGGCTGTGGTTCTGGGACAAGTCCTATATGTAAACCCTGTCATTTGGGAATGTTGTGAAATCATGCAACAGCCTATAGTGATCTTGCATCGAGAAATTTCTCTGTATGATCAAAACATCTGAAGTGCAACTTGAGGCTACCAAAAGTGTGCTCAATGACAGCAAACATAGCTGTTTGTGCCATGTTGTACCTCTATTGAGGCTGTGTGGATGGGCATCTGCAGAGGATAGGGACAGGGGAGAGCGGGAGCACACAGAATCACCTGCAGCAAAGACCTGATATTTTGTACCGTAAAAATGCTGCAGAATTTCCATGCATGTATACAATCGATGTTAAACGCTTGGGTGTATATCGCGAAGGACTGAAGTTATGAATGACCAAGCTTGCTATGCCTTTCCTAGGTATACATGCTGTGCCGGCGGTTGCGTAAACATATGTAGTAGTGACATGTCGCTTAAATCCCGAGCCACCAGCTGACATGCTAAAGCAGACAATCTGAAAAAGCACCATTATGCTTGCCTGCAGATAAGGCAGCATAGTCATCAGTAAAACAGCCCCTAGCATTGCAGACAGATTAAACATTGGAGTGCCGGCAGTGTTCTGTTACAGTAATAGTTTTTCTTGTGGAGGGGGGCTCAAGTGCTACATGGGTGCACTGAATGGCACCTAATACCTGAGGAAAGTGGAAAATGTCATAGAATTTCCTTGCCATCTATTGCTTTCTTACGTGTGCAAGCTATGTGGGATTGCTTGTTGTAGTGAGTTTCACCTCATTATGTATAATGAAGTCATGCCTGTTAAATCCCCTAACACTGTAAAAGGTGAAATTTTAAATTAAAAACGAATTAACAAATTTGATAGTTTGCCTTAGATATTAATGTGAAAACATACTGTAAAATGACACGTAATAAAAATGTGCAAAATGCATCAGGCAGCCATATTCACTGGTAGGCCACTGTTAGATTTTCCTTTAACAAATAGACACTTTAGGAATTGCTAAACCATGCACAAATGTATTTGATAGCTTGATCTTAATGTAAGAATTTTTATCATAATTGCAGAATGTTCTGGTATTGTATTGAATTATCTTTCTTAAGCAGCATGTTCTCATTTGCACTAGGCTTCAATTTCCTATCTATCTTGTGTTCATGTAATGTCGAATAGAAAGTCGCATAATTTAACAATAACTCTCATGCATATGAAATACAAGAAACATTACCTAACTAGAACTCTGCAAGTAAATGTTTCTGTCTTTAGTATAGTTCATTGTCACACAGCAAAACATTGAATAAATCTTAGAATAGACTCTGCCTTAAGCTCCTCAGCGAACCAAGGTTAATGCTTCCAGAAGCACATCTGTTTAGTGATGTCTGTTACATATTTGATAGTAGGCTGTCAGCTTCATGAGTTTTCCATGGGAAAGGAGGAAGGAAGCCTGCTCACCATCCAAAGATGTCATTTCATTGAATGGAAGTGATGTAACCTGCAGCAATGATATTTATATGTGTTCTTGTCTTTTATATTGGTGCATGTTTCTAGTTAGACAGACGCTCTGAACTCTGCCACGGAGATTCTACTTATACTCCTGCTGATGGCTGCTGCTTTTGCCTGCCACCTTTGGAGATGACGCTTTCAGATTTTCAGCTGTTTTTCCATCCTTGACTGTTGTGGCTATTGCTACATATGTTGCTCCTTATTTCCCTGCGGAGGCTTTACTTGTAAAGTTTGCCACTGGAACTGTATGCTGACGCTCTTCTGATAGTGAGACGGCTGAATTTCATAAGCTGCTCTTTATGGGGAGTTTGGCTACTAAATTGATTTAGAACCCAATGCTTTGTTGATCTCACTTCTTTTCCTCGACCTCTTTATGGGTTCTTTTAACTTCTGAGTCTGGAAATTTATTTAGAATTGGGATTCATTCCTTTAGGGAAAATGCTTTATCATTTTGCATTATTATTGATGCCAATCATCTTTTTGTCTTGATAAATTTCTGTAAATTGATTAATCTGACTTACGAATTGAATAAAGACAAAAAGCATTTTACTAATCTCTTTATAACAATAAAGGTTTTCGAAACCCATCCAAAACTCTCAATATTGACTGAACATATAGACTGATAAATTTAAATGTCAATTGATATGATTTTATTTAGCTTCCATTCAAAAATGGTGGCAAAAATCTGTTGACTAGAAAAAGAATTTGGCACGGAGTCGGAGCCCAATCTTGTAATGTACAGGTTGAATTGGTACTGGAAATGAAAATTTGGACTCTTTCCACGCTATCTCTGCAATAGCCTTTTTCTTATGTGTTTTGCACCTTTCTACTAATTCTAGCTATGTTAACTGCTATGTCTAAATAGCTACTATTTTGTAGGTGTGTTTTTTTATCTGCATGTCCTTGCTGTACCCCTCTCCAATTTCCCTTAACTTCTCTTGTTTGCAGTAGATATTCACTATTATCCAATCAATCCACTTGCCCTTCCCTCATTTACACCAAATATGAATACCTCATTGTGGGTAGGGTAGAGATCCCCCTATACATGTTAATAATATTTGTGAGTGCATAAAGTAGTATTTCTAGAGTACTACTTTATGTACTAAAAATGGTTTGGTGAGGATGCCCTTATGTCAAATAGATTTTGCCCATAATGTGCACGTCAGCTGTAAGTTGGTGGCAGGTTTAGAATTATACTCAGGTGTATCTTGTGAGAGCTATGGTATGTCATTTACGTTGCTAATATTTCTTATCACAGATAATGTTCTATAAGAAATTACCACTGTTGAAGAGTGTAAGAGGGCGGATCAGAAACTTTCTAAGCAGGTGCTTGACAATGGTGATTTGATTAAATTTAAGCAAAACAGAGAGAAAACAAAAAAAAGCTTTCTAGGAAGTATTCAGTCTTGGCAGTTCTTTTGTCCCTCAAAAAAACCTTTTGGCCGATTGTCACCCTGTTATAGAGGGTAGCCTAGCAGTTCCATGGTGATGGTGAACACTTAAAGGGAGCAAGGGCAACCCTGCTGTGTCCTCCACTCCAGCTGAAAGCACACCTAGACTACTTGACCAATGTGTACCCTTGCCACTGGATTGATTTTTAGTCACTTAAACCATCTGATATAATTGCTCCCCATCCCGACTGGGACAGCACTTCCTACATGTGCTCCCATTTTACTTTGTTGAAGGCCTGCTCATTATCTAACACAGTCAACTGCGATGCATGCATAAGATGGGTTAGTCTACGAAGGCTACAGATCATGTTCCTTTTTGGGGTGAATCCACATTGATCTTCATGAACTAACTCTAGTATTATTTCGATCAACCTGTTCGCCAACACCTTACTAAGTACCATTTCATCAAAAACATTTAATAAAAATAAGGGCCAAATCGCAGTCAGGTGGGATGGACCGTTTTCAGGCTTGGGGATGAGCACTATCAGTACCTTAACCCTTGACTCAGGGAGCACTCCGGGATCATACGCTTCGGCATAGACTTCTCATAACTTTTCTGATAATATTCCTATATTTGCTGATAAACCTCTACAAGGATGCCATTTGTCCCTGGGGCTTTTGCTTTGGGCATTGAAGGTATAGCTGCAATAATTTCCTCTTTCGTAAGTGGGGCATTGAGCATTTCCTGCTGTTCAAGCATGACCCTGTGGAGTGAGAGTGCCAAGAGGTAATCACCCATTCACTGCAAGTTGCTGCCCTAAGGTTGATTATATATCCATCCAAGATGTGTAGTAAATGCATTATTTATACACCCCTGTGTCAACTCTTCTCCGCAAGGCTCATTCCTAATCTTTATTATGGGAATATATTGCATCTCCGATTTTATTTGCCACGCCAAGAGTCCACCTGACTTATCTCCTTTTTATGTCATCTCTGGCAATATGTGAGGTGAGTTTGGCAATTTAACCTATGCCATGTGTCCACAAGAGGTTTCTTATTGTCACCTATTCCAGTCAGTTTCTTTGGGTGCAGAGGGAAGTCTCTATCTACCTTCTCCAAATGTCTTTCTAATGTGGACCGCATCGTCTTGAGATGCATTTTACTGTCATACGCTTTTAACATGTATTCTCCCCTCAGCAGCAATTTCATAGCCTTCCATTCAATCTTTCTATCTCCAGCAGTACCTCGGTTATTATTGTAATAGCACACAAGCCTTTCCTGTAGCCACTAAGAAAACAAGTCAGTTAACGCTGCCTCCCTTTTCCACCACGATGGAATCCGCAGCACCTCTTGCCTTTTATTATATGTATCTGACAATGGGAACTGGTCTGACATATTTTTCTAGGTATTTCACTTCTTGTATTTTATGACTATACCGAGACTGTACTAGTAATAATCCAAAACCAAAACAGAGAGGAGCCCTTCAGATACAAAGGGAACTGGGTCAAATAACACCGATAACCAAAGAGTGTTCCCTATTTGTTTCTTCCTCAATTATCAACACAAACAATAGCTCATACTCATTCATACATTTAAAGCATACAACCAATACGCCTTGTTTTTAGTAAAAAATTATATCTCCTCCTTTATTTTACAAAACAGATTATGCAAATTGTTAATAAAAACACTTAATGAATACATTTTAATATCCCATTCATTTAAAAACACAATATTTCTTATTTATAATTAATTTCTTCTTCAAGAGACAGTCCTTAGTTTTTATCCAAGTGTAGAAGTTAGTTCAACAACTTTGGAGTACACATCTCACACATTGATGGTTTGTATTGATCTATATGATGTGTAATTTTACATATATTCTCAAAGAAACATATCATGAGAGAGTATTTTCAAACATATACACAGATTGTCTATCAAAGGAAAAAAACAGTTAGAAAACTAATATCATTTAAAACAATTATCTTATTATTTAAAACCAAATGTCGACGCTGCGTTTCGGTGGACTGGAGTTGGTTGACTCCAGCTTCTTCAGAACAGGTTTATGCGTAAAATACAATATAGTTGATCCTAAAAAATGCAAAAAAACAATGTATATGTAAGCATTTAACAAAGGAGGGTATAGCTAAAAACAGGCACTAGCATATTAGTGTGAACACATCCATTCTATTCCACTTTCAGACCCTGTGATGAAGCAGGTTATTCGAACAGTGTCGCCACTACTTTTCCAAAAGCATGGCTCACTAAAACGCATTCACTCTCCCACTCGTTCTACATATTGACCAAACTCTGACATACTTAGAGATGCTCACTACTTAAATTCTTCATGTTTCATAGAGATTCATTCATTATTTGGTGGGGATTATCTTCCTATTCAGCTGACGGTCTGCAATTTATATATAATATCTAAAATTAGTGCATAGATCATATAAGTTAAGGTCATTATTTTCCAATGGATGCATCAGGGATTTATTAAGCTCACCCTTTAGATCCGGATATTATTGCTTAATCCTTAGATCTGTAAAATCCATTAAGGGCCGTGGCTTTTTCAGTGAAATACGGCGGATGGACACGGGAACTCTTTTTTCAATAACCAGTAGTCCGTTTATGTATATCTTCATTATCGATTCTATTAGATATATATAATTATTAATATTAATTAATGCTAAATCTGTCATTTTAGAAAGAAGCATTTTTTTAATCAAAATATTGTTTTTTAAGAACTTTTGACCAGATTTATTACTTTAAAATATTCACCTGGTCACAACTCCCATATAGTTCACTACTCGTTTTTATATGGCTCAATTTATTAGCAACTCTAGCGGGTCACGTACATATATTTACTCCCCTTTAATGGTTATTAAAAATAGTTCCCGTGTCCATCCGCAGTATTGCACTGAAAAAGCCACAGCCCTTAATGGATTTTACAGATCTAAGGATTAAGCAATAATATCCGGATCTAAAGGGTGAGCTTAATAAATCCCTGATGCATCCATTGGAAAAAAATGACCTTAACTTATATGATCTATGCACTAATTTTAGATATTATATATAGATTTCAGACCGTCAGCTGAATAGGAGGAAAATCCCCACCAAATAATGAATGAATCTCTATGAAACATGAAGAATTTCAGTAGTGAGCATCTCTAAGTAAGTCAGAGTTTGGTCAATATGTAGAATTAGTGGGAGATTGAATGCGTTTTAGTGAACCATGCTTTTGAAAAAGTAGTGGCGACACTGTTCGAATAACCTGCTTCATCACAGGGTCTGAAAGTGGAATAGAATGGATGTGTTCACACTAATATGCTAGTGCCTGTTTTTAGCTATACCCTCTTTTGTTAAACTCTTACATACACATTGTTTTTTTGCATTTTTTAGAATCAACTATATTGTATTTTACGCATAAACCTGTCCTGAAGAAGGTGGAGTCAACCAACTCCAGTCCACCGAAACGCAGCGTCGACATTTGGTTTTAAATAATAAGATCATTGTTTTAAATGATATTAGTTTTCTAACTGGTTTTTTCCTTTGATAGACAATCTGTGTATATGTTTGAAAATACTCTCTCATAATATGTTTCTTTGGGAATATATGTAAAATTGCACATCATATAGATCAATACAAACCATCAATGTGTGAGATGTGTACTCCAAAGTTGTTGAACTAACTTCTACACTTGGATAAAAACTAAGGACTGTCTCTTGGAGGAGAAATTAATTATAAATAGGAAATATTGTGTTTTTAAATGAATGGGATATTAAAATGTATTCATAAAGTGTTTTTATTAACAATTTGCATAATCTGTTTTGTAAAATAAAGGAGGAGATATAATTTTTACTAAAAACAAGGCTTATTGGTTGTATGCTTTAAATGTATGAATGAGTATGAGCTATTATTTGTGTTGATAATTGAGGAAGAATCACATAGGGAACACTCTTTGGTTATCGCTAGTAATAATCCAGCCTGCTATATGTCTCCACTGCTGGTGTGTAGCAGAAGTGGATATGTCCTCAGGATGTAAAAATCACCAGATATCAGAGTCCCATTCCCTCCAACAGCCCCCCTCCAACACTTCACTTAGGGGTCGATTCCGAGTCGGGCCGGAAATTTCTCCGACCGAGCCGGACCCGGAGAGATTTCCGACCGAATCGGACCCGTGCAGTCCGACCGAACGAGTCCGATGCGTCCGTATGTTATCGGACACGAGTCGGTCGGACTCCCATTGAACTCAATGGGAGCCGGTCGTACAACGCGTACGCGGGCTCCCATTGCCTCAATGGGTGCGAGGCGGACAAGGGCGCCCCTACAGCGAGTACGCCGCGAGCGCTCGCGGCGTACACGCACAGGTAGGGGGACCCATGGGTCCCCCTGTGTGCGCCTCGCACGGGTACGCGTACAGGGGGTCCGACACGGACCCCCAAAGTACGGCTCCGACAGCGAGTTCGAGTCGGACGGCGCGAGTCGGTCGGAGCGGTCGAGGTGCGCATCGTACTTACCCGGCCGGAAAACGTCTCCATTGCGCGGTGCGGATCGGGTCCGACCGAGTCGGTCGGAGCGGTACGGTCCGGGTACGAGTCGGTCGGAGCGGTCGGGTCGCCCGGACGAGTCGGTCGGCGAGTCGCATCGTACTCGCTCGGCCGGACCCGCGTACGGTTCGGTCGGGAAACAGGCTTTCGCATGGCTTTTTTCCCGACCGAATGGTATTGGGTGCGCCTCCGACCGAGATCGGAATCGGCCCCTTAGTCTATTTGTCATACTAAGTTTAGTGTTTTCTTTGGGGGGACATCTGTCAAGTGATCCATCTAGCACACAGTTTAGATCCCCCTCCCACATTATTTCACCTTGCAAATAGGGAGTTATGACTCTAAAGATTGCTCTAAGGAATTCCTCATCATCTAAATTTTAGGTGTAAAGATTTACCAGACAGAAGTCATGCTCATCTATAGTTTCAAGCACTACAAGGTACCTACCGCCAAAGCAATTTGGGATTTTTTGTGACAAAAGTGAACTCCAAGTGCAATCCATATGATGACCTCCACCCTGGAAAAGGCAGAATAAGATGTAGTTTATAGCTGCCCTCTCCATTTTTTATGAGTTTCTGCAATGGTATCACCACAAATATTTGTCCCTTGCAACATTGCAATTTCCAAACCTTAACTCTTTAAATATGCATGCACTCTTTTGTTCCGATTCACCTAGGTAAACTTACACCTGAAGTCTAAGTTTAGACCTAATGTCTAAGTTTAGACCTAAAGTCTAAGATTAGACCTAAAGTCTAACTTTAGACCTGAAGCCTAAGATTAGACCTAAAGTCTAACTTTAGACCTAAAGTCTAACTGTAGACCTGAAGCCTAAGTTTAGACCTAAAGTCCATCTTTAGACCTGAAGTCTAAGGGTCCGATTCAAAAAGGTAAACTTAGAAATGTGATCTAAACTTAGACCAAACGTCTAAGTTTATAGCTTTGGAAATTTACAAAGGGCATTTACGAGTACTATCTATGTGTCCGCACTCGAGTGCGGACATAAATGGACTCAATGGGCATAGCATAGTGCACTATTTTGTTGCTCCTTGTCGGTTTCAGCCCCTAATCCCTGGCCATCATTTGGCCTTTGTTTTTCATTCAAACTCTCCAATCAGACACAATGTTTTGTGGGGTCAACCACCTCCCCAGGTAAGGCACCTGGAAGACCAGAGGCCGCTTCAATTATTGTACAGGATTCCCCTGACTGGTCTTCACCATAAGGCCCTGTTTCAATCAGGATTGGGCTCACACCCCTTGGGTCCAGTGTAGTAGTGATCACTGCAGGGGGGTAATGTGTATTACAGACAGCGCTCCTATATGGGTACCTCTCCTGTGTCACCAGTGTCTACCTACCAGCATGGCCGATCTGAAATGTCACTTATATTTAAGGACTTTAGCACTGCAGCTGTTCCTCTTCAAAAGCCTGTAGACCCCCAGTTCAAACGCCCCACTCAGGGTCCACCACAGCCAGTGGGAACCACAGAATCAATGAACACCACATAGCTGATGTTGGGTGATATCCATTCCTGCCAGACTCCCTATGCCAGTAGTTATTGCAGTGGGTGGGGGAGTAAGGACAACTCTGTTAGTGTTTCTATAGGGCCGATCAATAAGGTTGTAGCATTCAGGTAGCCAGTTCCACCTCGCTGCTTATTATGGTACAGTAACAATTATATGTAGTAACGGCCCCCCCACCTCCCACCACAGTGTTTGTCTGGGGGTCGCCACTCAACCAGTCTGAACTTCACAGCGGTCACCCTCTCCCGGGGTACCCTCTAGGCTACAAAACCCACCTCAGCCTAGAATACCTCTATAGGCTCTGGAATTCCAAGATGGCGGACAGGCCTCCTCTCGCTGGCCACACAGCAGGCCGTTTCTTAGCTGCAGGGCACAGGATGTGCTTTGTTGCATAGATTATTTTGTGCAGGATTTCTTGTAGGATACCACCATAGGTGTGGGAGCTCTCGGCAAATGTGGGTAGTTGGCCATCTTGCATAGCCATGCCTCTATGGCCATGCATACATAACAGAACAGACACAGCCATAATCCTGGCCCTGGTTTAATAGAAATAATTCCTGGCATGGTATGTCACTAGAATATTGTAGCCTACTTGTCATCAGGTGGAAATATAGTGTCCATAATATCATGTACAAAAATATAGCCCCATTGGAGTTAATACTATAAAATCTACACCCAATGCAGCAATATTTTTGTAAAATATTTTTAAGCCACAATATTTATGACAGCAAATGTTTTCTTTATCAATACTCAGACATGTATCCTCCTTGCATATTGCAAGCAGCCATGGTATGATGGTGCCAAGGCACAAATTAAAATAATTTGGAATACATTAAAGTTCAAGCAGGCTAAAAAAAAAGGGTGACGAATGCAAGTAGGCATATCTAATATGTACATTACTGTGCCAAATTAGCCAACCCATCATCCAAACCCTTGACCAGATACAGCTTTTCCAATGCCTGGGTTTTGGAGAAAGGATTGGGCAAGGCTAAACCCATTGCTTTTGTAAATGCTTGCTATGAATAATACGTCTTTTAGTCTTTCCGAATATCACCTATAACCTCTGACTGTAATGTTGCTTTAACACAATATGGATATAAATAAATAACACAATATTGACCGTTTCAAAATTTAAGTATAACAACACCACTACTATGTAAGGTCCGTTTACGAAAAGGGTATTGTTGTGCAGACACATGCAAAGGTGTTTGGATTATTTTGTAAGTTTATGGTGAAAACTGTTACTTTCTTTTCCTACTGATCGTGTCCTTGTGATAACTGAAAGTTAATATAAAGAAATAGATTAACATGAACATTCTGAGAAATGCAGAATGTTAATTGGCCCCAACGATGGCCTGATTTGGGGATATCCCTTTAGCGCGAAACATATGCAGATCAATTTTCTATAGATGGTTCAGGTCAAGTAACATATTTGACACGTTTGGACTTTTAGATTAGCTCCATTATCATACTTGATTTTTCTTTGTCATTGCCGTCATCTGTATTTGAAAAATAATTTCCTTCACGTTTTTTAGCAGTGTACTTCACTTTATATCTACGGGAGTATTTACATACTGATTGTGTACTCCCCTCTAACTAGTAGCTGAGACAAGCTATTAGTTAGAGTTAAGGTAAACCAGAATTATATATCCCAATATCTCTGGAGTTGTTACTCAAGGTGACCATCCACCAAAATACATTAATGGCTTAAAATAAAAGTGAAAATGTCATGTGTCCCTATCTCTCTGGAAACTGGGTTGTATGGAGGCCTCTTCAAGATCAAGCTGGTCAAGGGGCAGTGCAGGTGAGCCAACTGCCCCTCTGAAGTGATGTACTTGTTGTTGTGTTCAGTCATGGGCAGCTGGAATTAAAAACCCCATGGCTTCGAGGCAGGTTCACTTACTATAGTCCTCCTCCATGTCAGGGTCATTCTATATTCTAGGCAGATCAGAGAAAATGAGATTTTTAAATATCTTAGGCTCAGTACCAGCCTTCAAGGGGGCATCAAATTCCAAAGTCCAGGTCGTGCTCAGACGTCTCTCACAGATGGTACTCTACACCTTTCTGAGAAGGCACTGGGGCCATATCAAAAACACTGAATTTGAATTTATTGAAAATGCTTTCGGCCAACAATGCAAAAACATAGCTGCCTTTTACACAAGCCTTTTTAAAAGAAAAAAGTAATTGAAGCAGAAAAGAAGAGGACTAAAATTACGATTGTCCCATAAAATACGTTGAAATAAGATGACAAATATTTTGCCTCCAAAATCCTTGTGTTCTGAAGAAATGTATTTCACATAAAACGTACAAATCTTCTGTTTACTGCCAGGCCTTTAACTGCTAGGAGTTTTATGTGAATATCCCAGCTCTTCCTCAAATATAAACCAGTTAGTTTTGTTGAATAGCCTGAAAGGTCGCTTAGAAAAAACATATTTGCTCTGCTGGTTTTTCAATCTGTTCTCTGCATAAGATCTTGGCTTTTGTATTAGTCCTCACCTTGTAGCAATTGCAAAACAGTGTGAAGTGCTCCATGTACTCTCCTGCACCACATGGGCATTTATCTGAAGCCGCAGAGTTTCTTCTGTTCTTGACGTCATTCAGCAGCAGGCTACCTCCGCTTGCCAGGGTAAAGAGCCTATTTTCTCTGTGGTTTGCTAGCATACCAAGATGTCGTTGGGCATTCTGAGAAGGACCAAACAAGCCAGCATGGATCCTTGGGTATAGATTTCTGAGAGCAACTCATTTCTCATTCAAGTTTAAGCTTGAAAATTGCCTACTTAACAATGGTGCTTGTCTTCTTTCATGTCAGTAGTTAAAAATTCAAAGATGCATCAGTCAATGTCAGGCTAAGTCTCTCGGCTTCCTTTTCCCATTGGATTGCATATTGTGATTTAGCATTCATAGAGAAGTGTTTTTTCCAGACCTGGGGCCGTATTACATAAGGTGCCCCGGGGGCGCAACGGGCGTTTGTGCCCGCTTTGTGCTCCCCCGGGGCACTTTGGTATTATAGAAGGGGGCGCAGACGCTTGTGCGTCCCCTTCTATAATACCGATAGCGCTGGCGCACTTGAGGCACCAGCGCTATCAACAGAGGGTGTTCCCTCATTTGCATAGGGGCGTGCCCTATGCAAATGAGGGAATTCCTTTGACTCTGCGCCCAAACCATATTACAGACGCTGGTGCAGAGTCAAAGAAGCCCTCAGGAGGCGCACTGACACTGCACCATTTAAAAGGTGGCGCACTGTCAGTGCGCCCCCTGAGAGCAGCTCTCTGCAGGGGGCAAAGGGGGTCCCATGGACCCCCCAGGCATCCCCTTTGAAAGTGTGAAAACACGGAGCAGTTGCTCCCTGTTTTCACATGAAGTTTGCGGCTGCCCCAGGGCAGCGCATTCACCATAATGGGGCGCATTGGCATTGTTTTTCGCCGGGCGCACCCAATGCCAATACGTAATACGGCCCCTGGTCGACTAGATCATTGCCCAGCATTTTAAGTTTTTTAAGCCCTTATTTTGTAGGGACCATTTGGCAATTGGTTTTTAATAGGAGTAGCTGAGGTCCGATTTCATGTCCACTGCTAAAACCCTTGATGGGAATTTGATCATTCATTTCCAGAATTTCCTCTCGTGGCAGCCTACTCGGTTTGTGAGTTTATCCAGCCTCCACAGCTCGGCTCTGTATGAGATTTGGCTTCCAACTTTGGCCTGAAAGACTTTGTTGATGTAATTAGAAAAACAATGACTGTGTTTATGCACCATCCTCAAGATGGGATTTACAGCGGCTTCAGATTTTCCGTTTAAATATGAGTTTTCCATTTTAGGGTTCTGTCTGTTATTACCCCATGGTATTTAAAGGATACGACTTCTTCCAGTCTTGTTTCATTTATGGAAAATGGATTCTTCTTTTCACACTTTGTCCTAAAAGTCATGCTTTTGGTTTTCCCTGTGTTGGTTATTAAGTTATTTTCTTTTTCAATATTCTTATATAGCTGTAAGTTGGGCTTGCAGGTCTTTTGGGGTTTTAGATATCAAAATAGAATCTTTGGCATAGGGATCGTAAAGTTGTTTATTGTCGGAATGTCATTTTCAGACTTCTTGGTACAGATCATTTGCATTAAGGGAAAACAAGAGGGGTGCCAAAAGGCAACCTTGCTTGACTACTCTATGGATGTATAGTATTTTGCTGATGTTCCCTTTTTGATTGAGTTTCACCTGGGAGGAGGTTCCAGTGTACTGCAAATGGACTAATGTCTGAAATCTTCAGATGATGCCCAAAATAGTCAGTTTATACCAGAGGCAATTATTTTAAACCAAGCTGAATGCTGATGAGGAATCTAGAAATTCCACAAACAGGGGCTTTTTATAGTTGTACTAAATTTGAAATTCATGTGCCGAAAGGCGAAAATCTGGTCTATCATAGATTGTCCTTCTCTGAAGCCTCCTTTTATGGATGAAAGGATGTTTTCATTTGTGACCCACTCATCTAGGGCCTCAAGAATCAATTAAAAAATCATTTTGCCGTCTATATCTATTAGACTGATTGGTCTGTAGGACTTTGGGACCTCATTATGTCCCTTCTTAGATAGTGGCACGATGATACTATTTATTCAAGAATCTGGACAACAGTTTGTGAATACAATCTTTTTAAAGATTTTTAAAAGTATTTCAGACCACCAGTCGGGATCATAAAGAAACACCTCTGGGTGTATCATGTTAGGTCCCGTTGTCATCCTTTTGTGGAGGCCTTGTATTGCTTCCTTCACTCTGTCTTACGGAATGGCCTCTAGCAGGGTGACAGTTTGCTCCCAGTTTATTGCTCTCACTTTGGTGTTCTGGAGAGGTGTTTCTTGTGCAAGATCATCTGTAGTATTAAAGATGGCGGTGAAATGTGCTACCCATGCTCCTTCTGGGATATTTGGCTCCAATAATTTTTTCCTTGCTCCCAAGCCTTCCCCAATTTTCACCCAAAAGGCGTGTGTGTCCTGTTCCAGGGGAGTTTTTTCTAACTACTGCCACTTTCTATTTGACAAATCAATTTTACTCCTCCAGATTAAGGATTTATAACAGGATCTTGCTACCCTAATTTCCTGTCTTGAGGAGATGGCGGACTACTGTTTGTAGTTCTGTTTTCATTGCCTTACATTCTTCATTAAATCACCAATCTTTCGAGATAACTTTTGCTGCATGGAATTTTTTTAAAGTGCACGTTATTGGAACAATTTAAGGCAATGATTTCAGTAATGTATCATAAAGTGGTAATTTAACATTTTCAAGTGGAGCCTTCAGTATCCACTTTTGAAGTTCAAAAACACTGAGTACAGATACACAACACAATAGTGTGACCCTTTTTAGGAAAGTGCACTGTCAACATCTATACACGTAACTTGAGGACTATGAGTTGTGTTATGTTCCATATAGGTACCCTAATATAGGCCCGGGTAACATCATACCCCTTCACCTACATTACCCCCCCTACATTACACTGTCACGGGCCTTTTAGGATTGAACCTTTACCTAGTTCTAGTCCTGGGAGCAGAAGGAGGGTGTCTCCTAACAATAGAGTCCTATACCTCCATCAATAGACTCACACAGTATGAATGAATATTCATAAGGGTTCTTAGAAACCAGGCTGGGGCTACACCACCTTCCTCCCCATATCTACGTACACGGTTCATCCCATACGTCATCCTCACATCCAACAATGGCTAATACAAGCAACAAGGGACAAGGGACAAAGGAACCTTAGACACTTTCTGTATAAATACAGCACCTCTTGCTAGTGTTAGTTAAAGGGAACCGAGACTTCCAGGCTGACACACTGACCAGAGACGCTGAGGCTCCTGCATGCAGACGCTCCAGCTGACAGTGGTCTGAACATCCCTCGCAGGGTGTCCAACTCGAGACCCCGTCTAAGTGAAGATCGCCTTTGGAGTAGTAAGTCAATTATGCTAAGACAGCGACAGACCGAGGTAATGTGTTCTGATTTTTGGTTACACCTGGAGTCCTAACGCAGGAGTGTTCTATCTTTACTTCCCTTAACAGCGTTTGACTACAAGGCTACCCCACCGTGACCCATGAGATATAATCATTCCCCTCTATTTGGGTAAGGACGAGAGAAAGTGTATTGGCAATCATTTTGGCACGAATGACATATAGAAATACACCAATACCATGTGTGATAATTCTATATAAATGTGAGACCACTGATATGTATGTGAATTGTGTCACTGGTTGTTTGAAAGCGCGAGTGTGGTTTCTGGACAAGGCAATCTTCACTTAGAAGCACAAATTGTATGCTATTATATCACGCACACAGCCAAGTGGGTAGATTTGAATTAATGGATCCACCATGGCTCTGCCGTTTTGATCACACAATCATGGATCATGGAATGAAAAGAATATGTGCACCTATGCATGATGGGTGCAATTGTACATCGGGACTGTTATTGTAATGCATCATTTTTTGTCCTGCCCTCTTTTGTTCTCCTTACAGGCGGAATTTTTCGTTATCAGAAGAAGGGAGATAAGTATTCTCCCCGCTGTCATTGATTTTATTGTTATCATTGTCATGAAGGTTGCAGTTTTCTGTACCTTCAACACTAATATATAGGTCAAGAAAAAGTTTTTTTGGTCAACACCAGGGAGGGAATATTTGCAGTGCCCTGACGAAACCCAGGACCATTTTTGGCCACTGAAGTTTTGGGCTGAAACATGTTGGCAGTCTTTTAGGGTCTTAGGGCCATAACCTCCAAGAAGACCCGTTTTTTACCCTTTTAACGTCCACTACATCCCCATTAATAAAGGGATACCTGGGGGTTGTAGTAGGATTTTTATCTTTAAGTCCCCCTGGCCTACATCTCCTAAGAGCTCCCTGAAATACGGTTGAGCCCACCCTGACCTTTAGGAGTCAGGGTGAACCTGATGAAGCATGACACCAATAGGGTGTGTGAGGGTTAAATAACAAAAGGAATTTCTTCCTTCCCGCATTTTGCGATACATGCCACCTAAAGGAGTTGAAGAGGTCTTTTGAGCCACATTGGTGTTTGGATACACGAAATAACACTCCAAATGGAGGGGGACAAGCCCAGGAAAGTTAAAGGTCTCTTTTGGGAAAATCTGTCATCTGGTTATGACATCCTATTAGCAGAACAAGATTGGCCGCCAGCATTCGTTATGGAGTGCCCTAGGGGAGAAACGGTATTTTTTCCAGCATTCCCTGACCTCGTTCCCATACACCTTAAACATGCATATGCACAGGAGAGGGCGGTTGCCCTAGCTCCAGCACTATACAAAAATCATGCCGGTTGGGATGAGGATTCAACTTGAATACCAAGGGGTGATTGAAACATGCACCTCACCAATGAACAATCCTTTGTTTCCTGTATCAAAACCGGACAACTCATATCATCTAGTTTTAGATTACAGACATTTAAACTCATGTACAAAGACATTTGCTGTCCAAAACACACACAGTGCCGCATTAATGAATAACACTGTGCGCAAAAAATACAAAACTACACTAGATATCTCAAATGGATTTTTCTGCCAAAATATAGCACCTGAAAGCAGGTATTTGACCGCATTCTCAGCGTTGGGGTCACAATGGCAATTTTGTCATCTCCCCCAGGGGTATAAGAACAGCCCGGGGGTATTCTCAGCAAGAGTAACAGAGTTACTCCAAAAGTTTGATGAGGAAGCATTGTCCTATGTGGATGATATTTATCTGACGGACGATGACCTAAAAAGGGCGAGCACCATTATTATGGGATTCGCCTCTGAGGGCTAAAAATTTAATTTTAAGAAATCTAAAATAGCACACCTCAATGTCCTGTTTTTAGGATATGAGCTTTCAAGTGAAGGGAAAAGCCTGGCAGCTAACTTTTTAGAAAAGTGTGCACTGCTCCAGCCTCCAAGATCATTAAAAAAACTTACAATCGATACTGGGATTCCTAAATTTCGGCAGAACATATATTTTACATTACGCAGAAAAAGTAAAACCTTTCTACGACTTAATCAAACCCGAGTTTTCAGTTAGACAATGGACACAGGAACACACAAACATCCTACATTCACTACAAGAAGACATGATAGCTTCAAAACACTTACAGACACGCGTAAACGTACGCAACTTAGTGATCCGAATAATAGCGGGTCAATGCGGGTACACTTACGTAACCTTCAATGAAGGCAAAACTGTACCAATCACTTACAAATCACACCTGTACACAAACGCAGAAATGCGTTTCACTTCAACAGAAAAATCCTGACAGCAGTTCAGACCTCTGTAGCAAGAGAAAGAGCACTGGCTCAGGGGAAACGCATAATTGTCGTAACCCCAGTACCAGCTTTAGAAGCTTTTGCAAAGGCAAGCATTCCAAACGTAAAAGCCTTACATCCAAGATGGATACAATGGGCTAATTCTCTTACTGCAACGGACGTTGAATACAGATTTGACCCAAGTCTAAAAACACACGCATTTCTGCAATACGAACAAGAATATCCTCTACATAATGAAATATTGCCTCTCGATCAGTATGAATATATTATTTACACTGATGGATCTGCTCAGCCGGCCATAGGGAGTAAGCAACAATACAGCGCGGCATGTGTTATCGTTAAAGGTCGCATGCGGGATGGAAAATTCTATCCAAGTTGCACCAAAACACAATCTCTAGGAGACAGCACGGCTCAGTTGGCAGAGTTAAAAGCACTGATACTGGCACTTGTGAATACAGATCACGAATTTCCCACACTTATAGTGTGTGATTCCTTTTACTGTGTGCATTCATACAATGAATATTTATATCATTGGGAACAAAACGGGTTTAAAGATGCAAAAGGTGGCTCAATTAAGCATAAAATGCTATGGGAACAGGTAGTTGAGTTAAAGAACGAACTACCAAGGGCTCATGTGATCCATACACTGAGTCATCAGCGTGATGGTGTTCACGTTGAAGGGAATTCATTGGCTGATGAAGCCGCAAAGGGGGCTGTACGTGCGGCTTCCGTAGCTGCAATCACTCATTCAAAAACGAGGATAGACGGTGAGATTATGGTGGCTGTTAATGCTTCAAGCAAAAACAGCGGTGCAGTACCAAAGAAATTTCCACTCAAGTACTCCTACAAGTTAGATGCAAACAACATTCCATTTGCTCAGATTCCTGGAGTGGGGGATAGAGTAATTCCAAATATGGATCGTAGGCAAGTTTAATACTAGCAGTACACGAGGGTTTGGGCTCTGCACATACAGGCGTTACAGCGACTATTTCATTGTTAAACAGCAGTATTGGTGGGCTGGTCTAACAAAGCAAACTAAAGACTATGGGGCACATGCATCAAAGGTTTTTGCGATCGCAAACGGTGCGAATCGCAAAAATCGGCCGTTTGCGATCGCAAATTGGCCTTTGGAGATGCATGAAAGTGTTTCCTATGCGTAATTTAAGAATTCGCAATTAATTGCGAATTCCTAAATTGCGATTAGCATTTAAGGAATCGCAATTTGCGATTCCTTAAATGCAATGCTAGAGCACTTTCAAATAGCGATTTCGCTATTTGGGACCGCAAATTACAGACAAATCAAACTTGTCTGTAATTTGCAAAACCTTCGAAAAATGCTCTAAAATGCATTTTTTTAAGTTTTAGGTTACACACACACATGCCCTTGGGGCATGTGTGTGCGCAACATGGGTGCACATCACAATTTCAGGGGTGCAACAGGGTGTCATTTTGACACCCTGGCACCCTTGAAATTGCATTCTCAATTTGCGATTCTCTAATTGCGAATCGCTAATTGAGAATGTCTTCCCATTCATTCCTATGGGCCTCTAGGCCCATAGGAATTAATGGGGAGGTATTCCTTAATTGCGACTCGCAATTAGCGAGTCGCAATTAAGGAATGTTTAGGAATCGCTATTTTTATAGCGATTCCTACATGCATAGGCTTTTGCGATTCCTTAATTGCGATTCCTTAATAATCGCAATTAAGGAATCGCAAAGCCTACCTTGATGCATGTGCCCCTATGTCTTGAAATGTGACATCTGCCAACAGATGAAAGGCTCCACCAGAACACGCCCGGCGCAGACACCATTACTAATATCTGACAAACCTCTTGCATGTGTGTATCTGGACCACTGCGGCCCCTTACAATCTGATTGGGCTTACAAGTATATCATGGTTGCAGTGGATTCCTGCTCAAGATTCATATGGGTTTGGCCTCAGAGCTCGGCTGACGCTCGAACTGTTATAAAAGATTTTCGAGTATTTATCGGGACATACGCAGTTGGCACGTTACATTCTGACTGTGGCCCGGCGTTTAGCTCTCGGGCTTACAAAGAGGCCATGAAAAGTATGGGTGTTGCAATGCAGTACTCCTCTCCGTACCATCCTGAGGGAAATTAGGTTGTGGAGAGGAAAAACCGGGACTTAAAGCAATCTTTAACAGCTAGGGTATTAGGCAAGGGCGGTAGTTGGGTCAATCACCTTTATGGGGTACAAAGAGCACTCAATAACCAGCCAAGAAATTCTCTAGGGAGGGTCACTCCATATGAGGTCCTATTTGGGCAGAGAATGTGGGTATCTGATCTTGATTATGAAGACTCAGTGGCGGATGAGAAACAATTTGATATCCATGATCGTTTGGCTGTTTTACAGGATCTAAATGAATCCAGGGCACAACAAAGCAACGTTGTCCAGAAACAGACCGCTACTGGGGAAGTCAAGGCAAACACGGCAAGACCTGTCTGGATTCCAAAGGTTGGGGATCTGGTCAGAGAGAAAATAGCGGACAAGAAAGAATTTGGACCATCATACAGAAAGCCTGTACCTGTCCTAGCAGTTCAAGGAACAAGAACTGTGCTTTTGCCCCCTCTTGCCGGGAAAAAGGAGAAAAGATTTGTCTCAATCGACTTAAACAAACCACACTATGTGGCCGATACTGAACAGTAGGCCTCGTGGACTCCACAGTAGCAGACGCCCTCCTCTAGCTACCATCCAAGAAGTTCAAACAGAAAGACTCATCACGTTTGAAGAGCCTTCTGTGCGGAATGAAGAACTAAGGAACAATGCTATGGAACTCGTCCCCTTGAACCAGAAGTTCATCTTCAAAATTCAATTCAAAACAACACACAAGTTGCAATCAGACCAAATACAGACGTCTACGTCAATATGCCTCGACAAGAGCAAAATGCGATTTCAACGAATCCCGATGCAATTCCTACAATTGATCGAACTGCCTCTGGCTACTTCATGAACTTTGATACGTTTTCCTTGGATCCAAGTGAACCGGAAACGACGCCAGCCCAAAATTCACGCAAGCAGCAAGTTAAAGACTTTCTAAACTTTCTTAAAAAGGCTTACCTGGTATCGCCTTGGTTAAAACTCTGGGTAATTACTGGGATTCTATTTTTTCTTTTCTGGCTAGGCTTAGTTATAACTTTTAGCATGCTTATTAATGGACGATACCTTCAACAAAGCTCTACAGCCCAAAAGGTTAATTTGATTTTAAAACCACATCAATCTTCACATCGTGAACAAAGAGACTTGTCAACAGTGAACATCACAGCAGTTCCTATACCGGACGGTATAGTCTGGGACAAAGTTGATTTTGACATAATCGGTCCAACTGAACTTTTAAAACTTTCACATATATTTAAAATTTCATTAAGTGATATCATTACCTTCAGTACATTTTCTGATGATTGGGACTCTGAAACTGCTAATAACATGTTGTCTGATTTAGAAAAAACTGCAGCATTTCCAAACACTGAAATGTTAGAAGGTAATTCAGACTATGATACTTTGTACTGTTACCAACATTATGGTCATCATTTCCTACACAAATCTATTTCGCCTAGAAATGTTTTTGAATACCACCAGTGGGAACATTGCCCTACACCCCCTAAAAGTAGTTTGCATACATTTGCACAGAAATTTGCATATTTTTCAGGTTTTAACACCACTGACCCGACCTCATATTATTATAAGGTTACACCAACATCAGCACTGAAAATTATGTTGACTAACACCAAACAGATATACTCTGCTTCCTTTATTGCCCAATTGTCTGAACAGGGTTTTGACCTATGGAAGGACACAATAGACTTAAAATCAGTCTGGGGTTCTAGGGACTGGCAAGTCCAGGGAACAGAAGTGCTATTTAGAGCATGCCTCATTCCACAGCAGATGATATTTCTAAATAACACCGTGCAACAGACATCCTGTCTTGGACTAGCCAAGAACAAGGACCTGAACACACCTCGATTTCCAACACCATCAAAGATGGGGGGGTGGCAAAATTTGACTTCACAGGAAGGGGCGACAGTAGATGAAATTTTAAAGTACAATAGATCAGACCCTAATTGGAAAGAATGGTTGGTTTGGCACTTAGACATGAATGGATGTCAGAAACGATTCTTGGGTATTACCGAAGGGTACAGTATCCACAGGCCAGACCCATGTTATGTACAAAGAGAACATCCAGGGGTAGTGACATCCTACAGTGTTGGGAAGTTGTGCCTTGATTGGCTAGAAACCTCGACACTCACAGAAGTGAAACAACACTTAGCCTTACTCTCACAAGACATGGATCTTAGGGATTTTTTACTAGGACCCAAGAAACCTCGTCAGAAACGTTTCATATATGCTGGCATTTATGCTGCCTATAATGAAAACTGGAAAATATCCCAACAAGAGGCCGCAGAGAGAATACGGAAAATAGACCGTATTAACTTGGAGAAATCTCTAGCAGTGGTAGACAACGGGTTAACAACTTTGACCTCCAGGATATATTCCTTAGGCAACATTGTATCTTCTACGATAGACATACTGTAACAAGACTTAGCCATATTACAACACGGGCAATCTCAGCTACGTTCTGTTATGTTATTGAGCTGGATGCTGCAATCTTTGCGTGCAGGCTATGTGCCTTGGTGTTATATCAACAGTATGTCTCTGTTTTCTGAATATAATCTAACAGATGGAAATGGCACAAAGGGGAGCAAAATATACAATGCTGCGTATTGAAAAACTGGACAGGTTACCATTCACGGTAGCAGAATCTTCGTCTACGGAATGGCTTATCCACGGCCACATCACTCTACCTGTCACTACTTTTCAGTTTCAATATTGCCTTGAGCAAAGGCAGGCGGGCAAATATGAAGAGATGGGTAAGGAATACATTAAGGAATCTTGGGAGTGTCCATACGGATTTCGATGCCGGAGTGGTGATCAAGAAGTGTTTCTAAGCGGTACAAACTGCAAGAACGCTCTAAGCGGTTCTCTCATGTGCCAGGACATTTCATTGCACGGAGCTTGTAATGGGTCAGTAGCAAACTTGTCCTGCCACATGAAAGGGACTCCAGCTGTGATTACACCGGTATTCGAGCTGCTCTCGAATGGGAGTTACTTGATGCTGAACGATCAAGGTTGCTGTGGGATGCTTCCGGGCATTGCCTATCTGGTCACTGTGAACTCCTGGGTTACTTGCTGTATGCAAGTATTGTTTCCCCAAACTAATACAGTCAAGGATGCGCCGTTATGGCCTTCGTTGAATGTTTCCTTTATACAATTTGAAACTTTGAGCAGACAGAAAGCCATGCTTTTGCAGCAACCCGTACCCTTAACCTCCGCTCGAGAGACCTTTGATCTTCAAGTCGCAAGGACCTCGACTGAGATACAGGCACTTATACGTACAAACTGCCCCTTTCATTTCGCAGAAATGGTGGGTCGTATCTTTAACATGTCTGATAGGAGTGGTATTGTACACCTATATAAGACCATAGGGTCAGGATTTCTAAGCACATTTCAGACAATCCTCGGAGTTATTCCAAATTTTATACACTCCGTATTGGGAAGCGTTTTTGGAGGTCTCCCGCTGATCCTGCTTTCTATTGCAGGAATCCTGATTGTCATTTTTCTGCTCCGCAATGGACGGCCCAATTACCAACGAGATGGCAAAAGCACTCCTTGAGCGCAAATATCGTGAGCACATGGTACAGCATCTGGGCACACCTCGCCTACGTGAACTAAGTGCCTCTTGGTTCCTATCATTTAGACCACTCTGGATGGACTGCATCTTACCTGTTCTTCGATGCCTGTTTTGCGGTGAAGAATGCGTGTTGGACCTCTGTCTGACACTTGCAACGGACACGCCTGCAGACTTGAATACCCGGCTGGAACCCCTGAGGGCCCATGCTCGGCAATGTCCCCAGCGTATTCCCATCTTGATGGCTGCATTCCTCGAGAATCTGCAGGTGCCTTTTACAACTGGGTTGAGCATCAGCTCCACCACTAGCACCACTAGCACCCAGGTATCGACTACAGCACTGGCTGCCTCTACACCAGCTACTGGCAGTACTGACCGTCCCCTGCAGCAGCAAGCAAAGACGATGTTGTGCCCCCCAGCCAGGACACTTAATCTATAATTGGCTCATCGTTTGCTGGGAAAGAATTCAGTTTTTCTTTTTCTCCAATACTCGACAAAATTTGGAACATTTCCTTTACATTGACACTTTTGCTGGAAAAAGCATGGCCTTCGAACGCTTGTAGTGCTTCGACTTATATAAACAAACTCAATTAGGACTTCGGCTTAAGTATCAATCCCAAAAAACGGATTTTCGAAGTAAACAGATCTTTTATCTTTATTTTTTTTCACCTCAAAACTGTTTTTAGATGATTTTAATACAAATGTTTTAAAAACACTTCGTGATGGTTTTTAATGGTTTTAATGCTCTACTACCTATTAGTGGTTCGCCAGCTTTTTATCATTATTGACTGTTCGGAAGAGGAGTGGGTGTTATGTTCCTCATAGGTACCCTAATATAGGCCCGGGTAGCATCATACCCCTTCACCTACATTACTTCCCCTACATTACACTGTCACTAGCCTTTTAGGATTGAACCTTTACCTAGTTCTAGTCCTCGGTGCAGAAGGAGGGTTTCTCCTAACAATAGAGTCCTATAACTCCATCAATAGACTCACACAGTATGAATGAATATTCATAAGGGTTCTTAGAAACCAGGCTGGGGCTACACCACCTTCCTCCCCATATCTACGTACACGGTTCATCCCATACGTCATCCTCACATCCAACAATGGCTAATACAAGCAACAAGGGACAAAGGAACCTTAGACACTTTCTGTATAAATACAGCACCTCTTGGTAGTGTTAGTTAGAGGGAACTGAGAATTCCAGGCCGACACACTGACCAGAGACACTTAGGCTCCTGCTTGCAGATGCTCCAGCTGACAGTGGTCTGAACATCCCTCGCAGGGTGTCCAACTCAAGACCAAGAAGGGCTCCTACATTCTCACACTTCAGGTAATGGGGTTCGACTAAATCCTAGAGGGATTCTTGGCTTTACACCTACTCACATGCTAGGTACACTTAGGTACATCTAGATAGGCATCGTAGGAGTATGCGCTTTCTTTTATCATGCATTTTATATTCATGTATTTATTCCTGCATAGTGCAAAATGGTAGAACTGTACTATCCATTTATATTCATTGTACTTCTAATCATATATCTTTGCTACTGTCTAATGGTTGTTGCAGCTCATATATTCTACACAAGAATAACGACTGTTCAATAAATCTTTATTGAAACGCCCACGCTGTTTATTCTGTGTATCTCTGAGACAAGAGAAGTGAGCACGAGGGACGGAG
Source organism: Calotriton arnoldi (assembly GCA_963921515.1). Lineage (NCBI taxonomy): Eukaryota > Metazoa > Chordata > Amphibia > Caudata > Salamandridae > Calotriton > Calotriton arnoldi. The sequence continues at coordinate 1,810,745 of CAWUFW010003129.1, read as the reverse complement.
TGAGCGAAAAGTAGTACATTGTTTCCACGATTCTGAGGGATCAGGGTTGTCATGTTCTAAGGTTGCCAGAAACTATTCTCTCCCCGATAAGAGGAGACACAAGTGGCACCGTGAACTTGCTAATGCAAACAGGCTAACATTCTCGGTGGGGGTGCTCAGAATCAGTCTGCCACCAAACCCACAGTTTATGTTATCCGAACGAGCAGGTCCTGTATTGGATAATATAGGAACTACACGACAGCTGGTACAAGAGCTGCTGACAGCGCAGCTTAGGATTTGTGAGCGGCAACCCCCATTTCATATTTCTGAGATATGATGTCTGCTGCTTATGCACCAACATGGAGAATTTCAAAGTTAAGCGTATGACAGTGCTTTTTTTTAGCAAAAAACAGGTCCACAGGTCCATTTTGCTCCCATGCACAGTGTTCATTAATGGCCACAGATAAACAGACGGAAATGGGTCCAGTACACCAGTCCGTACGTGGTCCGGAGTGGCACTGGGAGAAGCTAGTACCATGTTTAACATCTACATTTCCAGGAAACCAGTGCACGCCACATCTTGCTCACTGGAGGATTGATGATAGCAGTAAATGAACAGAAGAGATGACAGGAGAGACACAGTGCAAACTTCCTGAGCAGATTCTCATCTATTTCAAGAAAGCATTGAGTACAACAGAAATAGGGAGAATGCATGTGACATGGTACATGAAAACAAGTTGCCTGATATATTGGGATGATAAGAGGGACCAGCAGTGATATGTATCTCTAACTTCTAAAAGGAAACTTAACAAATTGCAGTGGCACTTGTGAATAACTTTATTGCCAGTCAGGCTTCCCACTCACGTAGCAAGTCAAACAGATCTGACAACACTCTTTATTGATATTCATGCCAGGCCAGCATAATATAGAATACAGTAGTTCCCTGTCTCTTGGCCACAGAAGTCCCTGACAATGAGTCAGGAGCGGCACTTGCAGGTAAGAGCGGTGGGCCGGTAGGGCTGGGTTGGGGGGGATTCGACAGACAACCACAAGGGAAAACTAAATAAATAATTAATTTTCAATCGTCGTCATCTGTCGAAATCCCCCCCCCCCCACCGCACTTACCTGCATGGGCTGTGCCTGCAAAGAGTACTATGTAGGTCATGGTGGGGTGAAAACTAACTAATGCATACTTCAGTGTGCATGGATGACTTAAACCATAATGACTAATATCTCTTTTAAATAACTTGTTTGAACAGCAATTGACTCAATTTGTTCATATATTTAAGAATATTGCATCATACTGCACCATTGAACCACATTTTCGCAAAAAATGTCTTGGGCCACCATAGCAGCAACCTCTTTCCCTACCACAAATACATGCTTACCACTTAAAGTTTTTTTGCTGCACTCTCCCTTTCAGTTAAATCAAGTTTTTTTAGAAACCCCTATAATTTTAGTTAGCTGATGTTCATGGCCAAGACCACAGATCTCAGGTGGCTCTGTGAGGACATGTAGAGACAACTGATTTAAATGGTTGTACACCTAGGGTATATTTTACAATATAATTGTATTAGACATCACTGCAAGATAAAGTTTTACGGGCAACAGACATTGAGGCAATAGACACTTCAGAAAACCTAAATGAAAATTCACTGTTCAAAAAATATTTTTTTTCTCAACGATTTGTACTTTTTTATTGTTCCAGTAATTGAAGGCCATGCAAACAGTACATTTTGTGGTGCAGATTTGTATCTGACACCTTATTCAGATTTACTTATTATGCCTTGATTTGAATTGGGCTCAGATTAGGAGCAATTTCTCTCTACCGTCTATTAACCATACTGACTATTGTTCCAAACTGGTTCTATAAGGAGTAGGGAGTAATGCTTGATTCACCAATTTCGCAACATAAAGACTACAATGAAGATAAAACAAGACGGGAGGAGGACTGGCAAACAAAACCTCTTTTGACATTGTCATACCAGTATTTTAATTAGGCGAGCTTTCAGTTTTTGACTTGTGAAGTGTAAAAGACTGGTTGAGGAATGTTTGAACAACAATGATGTGAAATTGGTAAATATTACCCAGGGGAAATGACTTTTCATAGCTCAAGCACAAACTACCATAAAGCAGAAATGTCTTGACTTGCTGTGAGCTAATCTTGAACTCCTCACTGGGTCCAGCACAAACCTTTGAGGAAGTGCTAAAAGTGTGTTGTCAGAGTAAGGCACAGATGACACTTACCAGACATAGTGGGGCCGATTCACAGAACTAATCTGAGATAACATCCTAAACTTACTACTTTTGGTATTCACAGAAGGCATTTAGTAGTAGTAAAGTTAGGACTCCTAACTTTACTACTACTAAACTGAGACAAAATCCTAACTTTACAACTTTCGGTATTCACAAAAGGCATTTAGTAGTAGTAAAGTTAGGAATCCTAACTTTACTACTACTAAATGCCTTCTGTGAATACCAAAAGTAGTAAGTTTAGGATTTTATCTCAGATTAGTTCTGTGAATCGGCCCCAGTGTCATTAGCATCTTTGATAGTCTCTCACCTCGGTTGCAGTCCGAATTGCTGATTTCTCTCCAAAAATGACTTGACCAGTGCCAATGGTAAGATCTCTGTTTATGCTTTTCTTGTTGCCAATAAATTCCTCACACATAGAGTGTTTATGTATAAATGATTGTATGTATTTATGCATGATTGTGGCATTTGTATAGAGTAAAGAAACTCAAAAGGCAGCAGAGCACTGTACCATGTCAAAGCAAGCATAAAGTCAAGGAGTGAAATGAAAGTATGATTTTTCTATGTATTTGTGTATGCATTTTTGTAGGTATGTATATATGTATGTATGTATGTAGTATTTCTACTGCACAAACCTAGCCAAATGGCAGATAATGCAGCAGTCATGATAAATGACAACCAAACCAAATAACTAAACTAATTAACTAACTTCAGTTTACTTTTTACACTGGATTTTAACACCATTTTAGTTACAGACAATACGGTTATAATAAGTGCATTTCAGAGCCAAATATTTGTAAAGAGAAAATATATTTATTGCTATGTTCTACTATATGGGAAAGCATAAGCAGTTTTAAAAATTATGTACAGAGGAGGTTTTTTTTTATTTTTACAAATCTTTGCATATTGTATAATGATGCAGCTGAGAAGTTCAGTTAGCCAAAGCTGTCTGTCAAATTGTATGTAAAATTGTATTTCCAGATGCTAATGTTTGTTGATGAAGCAATACTTTCTTTGAAATAATCTATTTTTGAAAAAAAAATGTAATATGATAAATTTTTCAATGAGCTTAGATATAACTTGTGAATTCTATAACTGTTCATTATGTTGTTGGTTTAAATCATTTTCAGCTTATTTAACTATTATGTGCGCTCATGATTTTATGTCAGAATATCGATGGCAAAAATATTGATCTGCTAAAATGTTCTAGCCAAAATATTACTACCACTATATTGTGAAGGTAAATATTGGTAAGTGTTTATTTTTCATTCTTAACACATCTATTTGGCTGGAAAATGTATATATCATACATGGCCATTGCATGCCGGACCCACATGATGTCCTGCCAGCCACTCACACTAAGCATAAACTACAAACTGAATAACTACATGAATCAGTGTTGCAGAAACTTGATGGTCCAATTAAACGTGTTCCTTTCTATAGCTTATAACAATCACATTTTTCAGTTTGTTTGGCAATGTTGGACATTCCTGTGACTAATCTAGTCCCATAACTAATGGCATAAAGAATTCTTCACGATTAGCAAGACAACTAGCAGACAAACAGCAGGACACATGTAAGATCCACACATCCATATGGATGTCAAAATCGCAGCGATGTGACGCATCCCATATAACCCAAACACAGCGCAATCTACCCTCCAAAAGTGAGCAATTACATAACAAATTTTCAAGTAATGCTTAGTGCAAAATGCATGGAAACAGCATGACAAACTCTAAAGCTTATGTATGACGAACTCTGTACTCCCATGGAGTAGCATGCTACTCATCAGCAAAGTGCTTCAGCTCATCATCAGTGGTTGTAAGCACTTTATAAATACTCATACCACACCATACAAATGACACGTAAGCCGCGCATTGAACTTTTAAGTAATCCAAAGGTTCTCACTCGTGTGTTGCATATCCTGATGTGTGCAGCATTCTAATTATTCTTTGTATGCTGAAAGAATGTAGGTTAGCGCATACGAGTGAGGGCTTCAAAGGGTAAGCAGTGTTGTTCTTTAAAGCAGTAATTTACTCTATCAACGGTCTTCCCTCTTCTATCACAAAAATAAAACTCTTCACATCACCCCTCAGGGACTTTCACTGTCTGCCCATTAAACCAAGGATAAAGTTAAAGATTGGCTGTTTCTTTTACAAAATGGCTGGGCTCATATCTAAATCAAAGACGCTTCCCCGTCTGACTCTTTAAATATGTTTCCATGCCCGCCCCATTCCTTTCTATGGATATATTATTTTCCTTGCTACGATTTACTTTTTTTTCTTCTCTTTGTTCTTTGTAAGGCCCCTAGTGCTGTGCAAGGCATCATAAGGCCTCTCGGTGATGGAACACTATACAAAATTGCTAAATAACATAAATAAATAAAGATGTATTCCGGTGTACTCATGACTGACATAAGCTGTCACTAAAGAAATTGATCTTAACATTGGTAAAACAATAGCTCTTAAAACATTCTACGATCTACTATGGGTGAGTTTGATCCAAGTATTCAAATGAGTTCTCTGCTATCATTATTATTCATGGATTTTGAGTAATCATACTAAAATCTTACATTGCCTTTGGGTACACACAACATGACATAAGGTACTGTGGACTTTCATGCTAATATAATTTAATTCACTGCTTGTTTAGTCACTATATTCCCCAAATAGCCACTTCTGCTCAAATCCTAGGTTTCTCGTGATTTTCAGAATGCCGCTGATGCAAAAAAATAGGAATTGTGTGGATTAAGGGAATTTGCAAAGCAATGTCTGTATCAAGCCTGCAGTGCATATCGTCTTGGCATTCAGAGTATTTAATTTTTCTCTGGATGATTCCGCTGACATTCAAGGGAATATTCATACATGTGGGCAGTCATTTGTTCCGGTCACATGTGGAGAATATGCTGGAGCATAACATATTCAGTTTTAAGAATTAAGGTCAGGAACAGTTGCAGATACCTTAATGTAGAAAGCTATTTATGTAACCAAACATGGCTTCACACATTTGTGTGACATCCTTAAAATGTATGGCTGTAAGATTATTTAAATTTATGGCTGAGCTAGCCCATCTGCTATAGCATTGGTCCCCATGAAAGCTCCAATAGCAGAAAAATATAACGTAGACAGAATTGTTTTAAGTGAATAGAAAAATTCAGGACAAAAGGTCAAACATCAGGACAAAAAATTAAGACATAACATCAATATTACTGACACATCTGAGGCGGTCACGTAAAATTGTAAAAGTAGATATATAGGAGGCCGACACAAGTAAAAGTCAAAATATGTTTATTTTCTTTGGTTGGTATAACACACAGCTGTATTGAGCAAACATTCACATATCGTTGGACTAACTTACACATTTAAAATTGCAAGCATATACAATCCAAGCAGAATTTAGCAGTGGGCATCAGGGGCCCCTGTACCATGAATCATAGTGCCAGAAGCAGCATTATGTTGCTGAATGTGGATTTAAGAGTTCACAAGGGGAAGTGCTACTAAGTTACTTTTTCTTTCAGAAGGTGCTCTTTTTATCAGAGCTGGTGTACTTCACAAGTTCTTTGTCCCCAAGATTAAAGAACTAGAAATCTGATCAGCAATAATTCAAATAAACCTGGATCTGAAGTCCTGCTTTAACAAGTTTGATATCGCTCCTTCTTTTATGTTCGTACAATTAAACTTTGCTTGGATAAAAATCAGCTAGGTAGTTGTACTGTTGCCAGCATTAAAAGTATTAATGACATAATTTTTTTAAGTTGGAACTTCAGAAGGCAACTTTGAAAAAATGAATTTAAAATTCCTGTAAACAGCATTGAATGTTACCTGTGCTGTAGCGTTTACTGGGCCCCAATATAAAATTGATCACTTCCACAATTATAAATCTCTTGGTGTCCAACAGACCTTGCTGAGTGCCGAGAGCGGTTGGACATAAAGTGGTTCAAAGTCATCCAATGAGGACCAGGAATTGGACAACCAGACTACAAGTTTGAAATCAAACTCATGTAAATTACTCTCAATACAATGCTATAAAGTTATAGGATTAATACTGCTGGCCCAAATCTCCTGAAATAAATGAAGGTGAGCCAAAATCATACACAATGAGAGCTCAGATAAAGCAATACAAAACAGCAGCATTAGTATTTGCTGTCCTGTAATCTCTCTCCAATCACCCTTAGTCATTTAGCAAAATTCTAATCGAGAATGCTCATTCACTTTAAGTGGATAAAACATGATAACTGGGCCAATTTAGCTAATGTCAGTTTATTAAGTCTCTAGGAAATTAAGTGCATCAATAGAAGAAGAAAGGGAAAACAAAGAAAGGGAAGAAAGAAAAAGGAAGAGGAAAAAGGTGAAGAAAGGAAATAACAAATGGACTCAAACCTAGAACCCTCAGGTCTCCATGCCTTCACCATTAAATACCCACCCAATCTATCCAAAAATGCAGCAAAAATGTTCAAACACTGGCTGCTCAAAACGCACCCGGTAACACTTATCTCAGACCCATATTTCTGCACCAACAAGGATATGCTAACTAATGATGACCTCATCTTCCACTCCAAAAAACTTGCACAATGGAGGAAAATCTTTTATACCATGCTTCGAATCTCCAACACCAGGAAAACTCCTTACGCCCTCAAATTGTCAGTATCTCTCTCCTTCTTCTGCAATGCGAACATTACCATATCCCTTTACAACAATGGTAATATCCTATTACAAGCCTCAAATGACAATCTATTATAGACAAGATCATCCCTATCCTCAAGAAAGCGGTGAACAATAAGAGTCCACATCCCCCCACAAGTCACCCTGATCACCGTGATGGCACTTCCACACCACACCAAATGTCCTTGGCTACCTCAACTTCACTCATCCCACTCCATATCGCCAATGATTGCTACCCTTCCAAACCCCTAGACCTAGCCACACCAGGGCCTTTAATCCCAGCAAGGCCAAGGATTAAAGTGGCTACCTGCCACATCCCCCCACAAGTCACCATGATCACCATGATGGCACTTCCACACCACACCAAACGTCCCTGGCTACCTCAACTTCACAAATCCCACTCCATATCACCAATGATTGCTACCCTTCCAAACCCCCTAGACCTAGCCACACCAGGGCCTTTACTCCCAGCAAGGCCAAGGATTAAAATGGCTATCTGCCAACTCTGTTCATATATATCCCCGGCATCTTTGAGGACAAATAGAGAATCCCTCGCCTTTGAATCCTCTCCCATTCATCCTCTCGATATCCCTCCCGTTGAACCTTCCTGCAAGGCTCACCCTGATATGCCAACAGCTCTGCTCTATGACCGAATGCTCTCCTCCTCGGAACATATACCCCCCCAACCTGATCAACTTCATATCGCCCATGTCTCACTCGCAACCCATAGGCCTTCCTACCCTCCCTCCCACCTTGGCCCCCAACCCCACACAAGCGGGCACTCCACAAGCCCTCCCTGACCACAAACACCACATGAATGTAATAATACCGTCCCTGCTCACCCAGATCTAACATGTGGCCTCTCCCCTTACTTGAACACACACCACAACACATAACCAGCTGTCATAACATTGCCTGGGTTGCACACCTTGATGAGATCTTCCTCGGCATACTGCACCTCAAGGAGGAAATCCAGAAATTGTCAACCATCACTAAAGAGCTCCTAACCACACATAGACCTACTAGTACCCTTGTGAACCGAACTAGATCCCAAATGGGCAGGTATCTCACCCAAGACCCGCACGCTGAGCTTCTTAACTCAAAAACTATACCCTTCCCCAATGCCCCCTCTCGTCCCAAGAGACTAATGGCTGATTTATCTGATAATGACATCCGTGACCTCCTCCTTTCTTATGCCAGCCCTATAGACAACAACAAGTCTTTCCAGGGTCAAATCCAAACCATTCAAGTTAAACCCTTGAGAGAATCCACCCACAACCACAGATCTATAAATAGCGAAAACCTCAAACGCATTAACATCGTTCGAGCTGCCATCACCCATTCTACTAGCAAACTGAAATGTGCACTCCTCAACTGCAGATCAGATAGCAAACATGCATCCGATAACTATTATCTCATCCTCACAAATGAGCCTGATATTGTTATTCTCATGGAAACCCGGCTAAACAACTCCTCTTCTCCTACCCTAGACCTACTAGTCCCTCCTAGCCACAACATAATTTGTCTCGACAGAACTAGGAAACCTGGTGGTGGAATAGCCTGCATATACCGAAACACAGTCTCGGTAAACCAAACTGATACGGTCTCCTTACCTACCAGTAAATATCTTTGCATCAACATCACAAACAACTACATCCTCATTTGCAAACTTAACATAGTCCACCACCACCCTGGAGACAATCTGCCGTTCATTGAACAAATAATGGAAGTCATCACATCCAACGATGATCCGCAAGTGACACAGATTTTCCTCAGAGATTTCAATCTCCACTGACATAACCTAAACGATCATGCTGTGAACTGTCTTAAATCCTTCCTATCAGATCACGATCTGACCCAATACTGCGACAGTCCAACCCACAACAAGGGATAAACACTGGATCTTATCATATCTAAAGTGAATAACATCACACTAGATTCCATTATCCCCTGCGATTGGCATGACCATTACAGCAACATCTTCTCCATCAACTTGGAGGTGACACTCCAACCCAAGAAAACAAAACAATGGAAAAGAAATCTCTGAAACATTAACCCTATTGTCCTAGCAACCCGATGTATCACCGCCCTAACCCCCTAGGCAGGAGGCATGGTAGATGTTCATGACCTCGCAGAGTTCTATAACTCCACTATTCTTGACGTCCTTGATTCAACTGCCCCCTTCAACAAACAAACGTTTCCACTAAAATCTCCATAGCGTGGTTCAATTAAAATCTGAACTCTGACCAACGCAAGCTGAGATTAGCAGAAAGAATCTGGAGATCTCTACCCTCTACTGAACACCTAAATCACTTTAGATCAGTAAGAAACACATACAACAGAAAAATCATAAAGGCAAAGGCCGACTTCTTCAGAACTCAGATTAACTAAGCCAAAATTCTACCAAAAAAACAGTTTGAAACAATCAAGCAACAATCACTTAACACACCAAACACGCTGGAACATGGAAAGATCACTACCCCTAACTGCGAGGAAAAGGCTGCATTCTTCTTGGAGAAAACAAAAACCATTGAAAACGACCTACAATCAAAGAGTACTCTACCTCCAGCTACAGGACTTGCATTTACAATCTCCTCCCAGGTCACGGATCGACTTGGTCCCTAGGGGGAGGCTCCAAAAAACAAAGCTTCCTGGCACACTTTCACACCCCTCAATGAAAATGACATCTATAACATTCTTCTAGCAATTAATCCATCTAACCACTTCAGCGATCCACTACCACCATTGTTAGACCTGGTATCATTGGCATGAGTCTTCCATACCATCAATCTTAAATATGATAAAAGCTTCTATTCTCCCCTTATGGTCAAAGATTGTAAATGCCTCACTTTGGCAAGGCACTAAACCTGACTGTCTTAAAGTAGGGCAGGTAATATCCATCCTAAAAAAATCCAACACAGCCTGATCAGATCTCAACAACTTCTGCTCTATCTCCAATATCACCAATTTGGCGAAACTGCTAGAAAAATGCGTGCAAATTCAACTCTGCAACCACATAGAGAGCTTCAATCTCCTGTATCAACACCAATCCAGTTTTCGTCAAGGATACAGCACAGAATCAGCACTCACGCACATCATAGACGACATATTAAAAATGCTAGACCATAATGAATCATGTCTTTTGATACTACTTGACTTATCCTCTGCTTGGCTTATCCTTTGCTTTCGACTTGGTAAAACACGACAGTCTACTGTCCCTACTGGAACGAAGGATGGGCCTATCAGGACCCGTGCTACAGTGGTTTACCTCATTCCTCCACAACAGAACCCAAAGAATAAAGGTGAATCAATCCCTCTCTCAGCCCACCGTGGTCACTCTATGGGTTCCACAGGGGTTGGTCCTATCACCCATTCTTTTCAACCTATTCATGGAACCCCTGGCAAACGCATTGTACCCTGCGAACATTCTTTATCACATGTATGCAGATGACACTCAATTGTATATGAAAATCTACTCCTCAGAAGACTTCATCTCCCGCAACTCTATTCTGCATAACAATCAAAGCTGGCTCACTGGCAACCACCTCAAGCTCAACACCACCAAAACGGAATTCCTCCTCACCTCTCCCCCTAACCATATCCCCAAGATCGACCTCTGGTTGAAGCATCTAACAGCCTTTAACTGCCCTCCCCACATTATTGATTCCACTAAATCCTTAGGAATTACCTTAGACAAATACTTGAATATTCCGAATCATATCAGTAATGCCACCAAAGGAGCTAATCACCAGATGAGTATCCTAAGGAAACTTAAACCCTTCCTACCACAGGACAACTTAAAGATGGCGGTCCAAGCTATAGTGTTGTCCAGATTGGACTACGGAAGCACCACTCTATGCGGCCTTCCTAAATACAATCTGGCCCGCTGAGGGCCTCTCTTAACGCTGCGGCCAGACTGGTCTCCGGAACAAAAAGAAATAAACCACATATCCCTGACCCTAAAAGCCCTGAACTGGCTCCCCCATGAGGCAAGAATACAGCTAAAGATCGCCTGGCTGACTCATATTGCCCTTCATTTCAAGACACCCAGTTATTTGGCAAAATAGCTAGAGCTATCGGGGGATGCAGATCATCACAAAGTGTGAGCTCACTGCTATTGAAACCACAGACCTTCCACAAAAAGAGTACGTGCTGAAGAACCTTCTCTGGTATTGTCTTGAAGATATGGAACTCTCTGCCACCAGATGTCCACAGCATCTCATCCTCCTTCTCCTTCAAAAAAGAAGTAAAAACTCTTCTATTGAACAAGTTCATGCCATAAGACTATAACCTATGCTTTATTGGCAACACACTATGCACTTTTATCTACACTCCTGCCTACCATGCTGATCGACTGTATGACTAACATAATGATGATCCGCTATAGATATAATTTTGCTATGCTCCGTTCACATATGTGACCAGTTTCTACTTCTTCAACTTTATCCTGTATAAAGCGCTCTGATAACCGCTAGGGTCATGTTTGCGTTATATAAAACTTTATAAATAAAAAAAATACAAAAATAGAAAATAAGACATTTAATAAGCAGATCAATACCCAAAGCTCACAAGTTGAGGAAAGGATGCAAATTGCCAGTTCTAGTAGTCTCAGAAGGAAGAAACCACTAAGCGCAAGCAGCTTATGTGCAAGTTAGGAAAGGAAGCCAGGTCAGTCTATAACAATCAGTTTGTGGTTTTCTGTATCAGAATAGCAGTTGTCTGCCACCATCATCTCCAAAAGGAAGAAGGAAAGAAGAAGAAACCGAAGAAGTTCTCAATCCGTCAAATCAAGCAATAACATATTCTTAGCGTTTCTGGGGATGACACCTCCTGGTGTCACCTCATCTGATCAGACCACTCAGTCCATTGGGCAGTTCACAATGGAATGTGGATCAGGTGACATAAAGAAGACACTAAATGCATAGGAAATAGGTGGAACTATTACACAGTCCTTAAGTCATCCTGTAATATGAAACATTAAACTATGCCCCTTTAGCTAGAGCATGATATAAAGTTCGAAAAGGCAGTTTCCCAGCAAGTGTCCTGTAAATGGTAACATAATGGTAGCAAAATCTTTATACAATACATGAAAATCTCAAGAGAGGAAAAGAACATCTTACAGTCAACTGTTACATCGAGTGATTCTCTCACACTCAGTGTGCATAGCGAAGCAGAAAACTTCATGAGTACAGTTTGGCCTATGTTAACTTAGGCTAATATAACGCAGTCCATATAGAATTATAAGTGTACATTTATATGAAGTCATGAAGAATTTGAGATTTTAATGATGTTTCTGATGCACTATGGAACATTAATATGATCAAAATTAATTCAGACAGAATTAGGGTATTACTACATTATAAGTACCAACATGTATATGCATTTTAAAATTTCAGATTTAATTTTTGTTCTAAGCAATTATTATTAGAACATGTGTAAGAAACATGTTCTGAACATTTCGTAATTACATCTCTTAGTACAAAGGTGTTGCACCTATTTCTCTTCATCATTTATGGTGCACACATTATCACATAAAATGGTTACATTTATAAAAATTCACTATTGAAATCAAATTAATTATATTATATTATGCATTTCATTAGTTATTCCTCTAATTTATCTAAAATGTAAACCAATTAGAAGTAAATTCAATAAATGTGAGAATTTCATCATGTACGTTTTCTAAACACACATTAATAAAACAAGATTCTTTTTCTTTAGTAAACAACAACCTATGTTACTTATACGAATGATATCATTTGAACTACTCTTTTTCTGCACGCTTTTACAATGCAGTAACTAAATATCTTTGTTTTCATCATCTTTTCTATATGTGTCATTTTCACACATTTATTTATTTTTCTCTCAAAAGGGACATTTCCAGTTTTTGTTCGTCTTTAAAAGTGTAAATGTAATTCCCGCTCTATCACCTGTGACAACTTACTAAGAGAGAGCAAACTGTATCTGTAGAAAAAGTATTTGAGTTGCAGGTGACGGGTAAGTTTAAATGCATGACCAGCTTTGCAGGGTCGCTGAAGTTGTATCTCCATCTCTTTAATCCAGAGTGTCTAGTCATTGCCTGTGACTTACATTCAACATCTATGTGTCCTGTACTTGGTTTAAGTGTCTCTTTCACTTTCAGTCATTGAAGCCTAAGATTTTGAATTTTGTCCTCTTTACATCACATCACATTTCAATTTCTGTAAAGTGATTTCAACCAGCCCCCCACATACACACGTTCAGCAGGTGTATGAACCAGCAAAGTTATATCACTGGCAATGGAACAAACGACCTGAATCTTATAAAAGGTCTACTGTAGTTGGAACTCAACTTCCTAAACTATCTCAGTGGGATTGGAGTGTGTTACCTGCAGGGGAGAGCTTCTATCGATTATTTCAAGAATGTTTTTATCTATTCCAATACAGTCCACTCTGCCACTCGAAAGATCCTACAAATCAGTAAGACCCCACAAACCCCTTACAAAAACCCTCTTCACATCTCCATCTTCATTTCTTTCTCCCATTCTTCTATGTGTGGTGTGGATAGGCACTGCAAGAAAACAAGCAATGCAAACAGTGGAAAACTGTCTTGTGCACCTTCTTAAGGGAGGTGGCTGTCTAAACATTGATGCGAGGAAATGGTTACATTCTTCTTGGAGAAAACAAAAGCCATTAAAAACGACCTAGAATCAAAGAGTACACTACCTCCAGCTACAGGACTTGCATTTACAATCTCCTCCCAGCTCATGGATCGACTTAGTCCCTAGGGGGAGGCTCCAAAAAACAAAGCTTCCTGGCACACTTTCACGCCCCTCAATGAAAATGACATCTATAACATTCTTCTAGCGATTAATCCATCTAACCACTTCAGCGATCCACTACCACCATTGTTAGACCTGGTATCATTGGCATGAGTCTTCCTTCCATTTTTTACTGATTGCCTCCTCTGTTTTGATATGTTTTTGCTGGTTTTATGCTTTGGGCACTGTGCCACTGCTCTTCAGTGCCACAGTGCAAGTGCTCCCTATGTTAAATTGATGTATTGATTAGTGACTCCATGATTGGGTTATTTGATTTACTTGTCAGACCCTAGTATAGTGCACCATGTGTGCCCAGGGCCTGTAAATCAAATACTGCTGGTGGGCTTGCAGCACTGGTTGTGCCACCCACAGAAGCAACTTGTAAAGTGTGTCTCAGGCCTGCCATTGCAGAGCCTGTGTGCAGTCTGTGACTGCCATGTCGACTTGGCAAGTGCACCCACTTGCCAGTCCCTAAACATTCCCTTATCTTCATATCAGACACCCCTAAGGTAGGCCCAAGGGCAGGGTGCATTGTAAGTATAAGGTAGGACATGCCCTGGTGTGTGTGGCATGTCCTAATAGGGAAATACAGCCATTTTTGTTTTTCACTATTGCAAGGCTACCTGTTCCCCATAGGCCAGAATGGGCAGTTTGATTATTACATCTTATAATCCTAACTGACCCAGGGAACATGGTAGAAAAACGAATTTAGTATGCCTGAACTCAGAATGATAAAATACATCTTTTAGTGAAGTTGATTTTAACATTCTGTGTTTGAAAATACCACTTTTAGAAAGTGTGTATTTTCTTGCCTAACCTTCCAAACCTGCCACTGCTAGGTTGTGTATTGTGTGTCTGGCTTTGTGAGTGACAGGGGCTGTGGGTGGCTCCAGGAGACAGGGTGAGTCAGCACTGGACTGAATAGAGAGATCTGCATCCAAGTGGTGGGAGGAGTAAGCACCTGGGTCTGAATAGGGCTGTGCCTGCCTTTCACAATGCTGGCTCCGCCTCCTGCTGGGCGACTGAGCACCCTGCCCCACATTCTGAAAGGAAAGAAGGAGTCCTGTAAAAAAAGTGCTCCAGGACTGACCAGAACTGGTTTTGGACTAGGCAAAGGCCTCTCTGCCTTCAGAGAACAAAGAGAAAAGGTGTATAAAAAGGGGACCCAGACCCCTAGGAAATTAGATCACTTCTGGAACAACAAGACAACCCTTTTGCCAAGGAGAAGAACCAAGGAAGCTGCAGGAGTTGGACTGCCCCTCTGCCAAGTGTGCTGTTTGCTGGGTTGGCCTGCAGTGGTTTCTTCATTGCCAAGGAAATGAGAAGGAACTTTTAAAGAACTTTCATCATCTTGCAGAATATTACTCCAAGGGCTTGATTTGAGCTTGCCTCCTGACCGAAGTCTCAGGGATACCAGACTTCACCCCCTTCTGTTTGCCTGCATCTGGAACTTGCTGTTCTGGTGCTACAGAAGGAATTTGCAACACCGATGCCGGCGAGCGACGCCGTCTCCTGCATCGAAGCCGTGGGCGCTGCTCCGACTTGCAACGAAGACTCGACGCTGACCGCCGTGCCACCTCGACGCCAGCGAGCGACATCGTAAGCCTGCTATAGCCGTGAGCGCTGCTCCGACTTACGACGCCGGCCCGACGCCTGCTGCTGTGCCGCATCGACTCCGAAGCTGACATCATCGCGGAGCCGATCGTTGACGTGGGTGGTCAAGAATCTATCGACATCGTGACATCGTACGGAGCCGTGGCCTCGGGCCATCGTGACGTCACCTCCTCTCCGGTCCGGAACCGACGCCTCCCCTGCCTGCGCAAGCATCCAGGTCCCGACGCATCATCTCCTCCGAAGCAAGGAA
Organism: Calotriton arnoldi; assembly: GCA_963921515.1. Lineage (NCBI taxonomy): Eukaryota > Metazoa > Chordata > Amphibia > Caudata > Salamandridae > Calotriton > Calotriton arnoldi. Next base: position 1,795,189 of record CAWUFW010003129.1, on the reverse strand, counting down.
CCGACGCCGCAACGCGCCAACAACGCCGCACCTCCCCGACGCCGTGAGCTGTCTTTGTTTTCGCTTTTCCAAGGTACTGTTCTTTGTGGGTCTGTTTTGACTCCGGGCCCGACGCCGCGCACCTCGCGGTCGGCGCCGTACTTTGGGATTTCTTTGACCTCGACGTCGTGATTAGGCCTGGGCGGTAAATTCCGTTCCGCTCGCGGAATTTGCGGAATTTGGGTAATTTTGCGTTCTGCGGAGAACGCGGAATTACCAAAAATTCCACGATCCGCGGCTTTGCAGAATTTTTTGCTTGTTCGCGCTTTCAAAATGGGTGTTCACAAGATATTTCTCCCCAAGCACGCAAACAGCGTTCGCGAACAGGAAAAAAGCAACGCGAACGGGCGGAACAAACAATTCCGCGTGTTCGCAGAACTTTTGCGTGCTCGCTGAGATTTTTTACCGTTTCGCGGAGCTTTGCGTAGCGCGACTACGCAAATTCTGCCCACCCCTAGTCGTGATAACTCCAGTTGGGGTTATGTGTTGCTAAAGACTGCTTTTAAGTGAAGAACCTATTTTTAAACCATTTCTACCATCTTAAAGTATTATTGATTACAGTATTGTGGATTTTTGTCGTTTGTGGTCTTGTGATAAATCTATATAAAGAATACTTATTTTTATAAAACCTGTGTGGTGTCCATCTGTAGTGTTTTCACTGTATTACTGTATGTGTTCACAAATGCTTAACACACTGCCTCTTAGATAAGCCTGCCTGCTTGTGCCAAGCTACCAAGGGGGTGAGCAGGGGTTATCCAGGTGTGTAATCCCCTTTCCCTGACTTAGAAGCAAGGGTCCCTATTTGGACAAAGGTGCATACCATTGCCAACTAGAGACCCCAGTTCTAACACTGGTGGTCAGCGGTGAGGATTTGGACCTGCATTTGTGACTCATATACAGTGATTGGTGTACACTACTAGTGAGTGCAGACCAAACGCGACCACATACTTTTTGGTAGAATTTTTTTTCCTTGGACTGTTATTTTTCTGAGAACTGCCAATTCTTATTGCCATGAGTCCACCAGCATCTGTTGCATCTATGGATCTAGATTTTGAGGAGGAGAGGTTAGAAAGCTACACTTTGAAACAGCTCAAGCATCTCTGCCAGAAATTGAAAGTTGCTACACCAGGCATTTCTAAAAAGGATGACTACCAGAAAGCGCTGAGGGCCTGGGTAGAAGCAAGAAATGACCCTGAGTTGGTGGTGGAGCCAGCTGGGGATGCAGATGGGCAACTGGATAGGCCAGAGTTTCCAGCCAGGAGAGGGGTACCATCCCCACCTGGCAGTAGCATCTCTTCCAAAGACCTGTCCCCCAGAGAGTTGGAAGACATGGAGAGAAATAGGGTGCACAAGCTGGAGATGGCAAGGCTCAAAATGGAGGGTAGCAGAGGGACCTAGAAAATAGGAGGGTGACCTTGGAAAGAGAGAGAATGAGGTTGGAACATGAGAGAATGTTGAGGGAGTTGGAGCTGAAAGCGCAGGGCTTAGGAATCAACCCCTCTGGTGGCAGCACACCATCTGTGCCTACAGAAGGTAAAGTTTATATTCCCAAAGATGTCATCAAAGAGTTTCACAGACAGGAAGATATTGGGCAGTGGTTTGCAGCCTATGAGATAGCAATGTTGGCCCACCGGGTCCCTGAGAAGGATTGGGGAGCAGGGTTGTGGGGCCGCTTTGTGAGTGATGGGAGGGATACCTTGTTAAACCTGCCCAGTGAGAATAGGATGTCTTATGCCCATATGAAGGAAGCCCTTATGACAAGGTATGGTTTGACCCCAGAACTCTATAGACAGAGGTTCAGAAATTGTAAGAAACTGGAGGCAACTACCTGGGTGGAGTATCAGTCTTTCTTTTGCAGAGCTATGGATGGTTGGGTGAAGGGTAGCAAAGCAGATACTTTTGAAGCTCTCTATGATTTGTTTGCATGGGAGCACTTGTCTGCTAACTGTTTTCCAGAGCTACGCCAGCACCTTATTGATAGCAAGTTAACTAACCCTAGGAAACTTGCTGAGGAGGCGGACCGCTGGGTAAGCACCCGGGTCCACAAGGGTCATGTGGGAGACTCCACCCTTGTCCCCCCAGCAGAAGAGTGGGGGGGACAAGGGTAAACAGAGGGAGTTCCAAAAAGGGCCCCAAAGTAATTCCCAAGGGAACCAAGGGAAGGGTTCCCAACCTCCCCCTGAGAAGAAGCAAGAGGCCCCGACAGGTAAACCTGTTCAGAGGGGCCCCTGTAAATGTTTTACGTGTGGTCAATTGGGCCACCATTGGTATGATCCTCACTGTCCCATGAGAGATCCCAAAGCACCACCACGTGCACCACCCCGTCAGATTGCCAGTGTAGCCCTGGGGGGGGAGGAGATGGGTGCCCAAGGTGGGTGGGATCCTGCAGAGATGTCCCTTGTCTCATTAGGAGACTTTGAGATGGTCCCTAAAACTGAGCTGCCTGATAACACTAAAAAGTACAGGCAGTGGGTGACCATCAATGGCCATAGGGTGGAAGCTCTAAGAGACACCGGTGCAAGTGTGACAGCTGTCAGTTGTCGGTTGGTGTCCAAAGAGCAGGTTGTCCCCCATGCATTCTTCCCTGTTGTTGCTGCAGACAACTCACAGAGCCAGTGTGAGGTGGCGCAAGTTCCCTTTGAGTGGGGGGTCTCAGGTACTCTCCAAGTTGCTGTGAGGCCAGCCATGCCTGTTGATTGTCTGTTGGGCAATGATTTAGAGGACTCCCTTGGGCTAAGGTGAAGAGAAGGTCTCATTTAGAGATGTTGGGTCTGCCTGAGTGGGCGTGTGTAACCACTCGGTCCATGGCGGCCAGTAAGGGTGATCAAGAGGTTCTGGAGCCTGAGAAAATGGCCCAGACCCCTGCCTTAAAGAGAAGAGGTAGGGGCGTGGGAAACCAGCCCCCATAGTTCCCACGGTCCAGGAGGAGGCAGACCTTGAGGGGGATGCCCTGGAACCTACAGGGGAACAAGTTGCTGAACTGGGAGACCTGCCTGAGCTGACCCATTGGCAGCAAGAAGGAGGTCCCTCCAAGGAGGAATTTTGTGAGGAGCAAAGGAAGTGCCCTTCTCTTGAGGGTTTGAGGCAACAGGCCACAAACCAGGCAGCAGGTGATCAGTCTGGATCACATTGGATCTACTGGGAGAACGACCTCCTGTATAGCGAGCCTAAGGTTGCTGAGCCTGGGTCAGCCCGTGTGCTGGTGGTACCCCAGCGCTTCAGAGCCTTCCTACTGGGTTTGGCTCATGACGTTCCTTTAGCTGGACATCTGGGGCAGAACAAGACCTTTGAAAGGCTTGTTTCCCATTTTCATTGGCCCCAGATGCGCAAGAGTTCAGATACTCATTGTAGGACCTGCCAAACTTGCCAGGCAAGTGGGAAAAGTGGAAGGAAGCACAAGGCTCTTCTCCAACCTTTCCCTGTAGTCAGTAGCCCCTTTGAACGGGTGGGCATTGACATTGTGGGGCCACTGGACCCCAAGACAGCCATGGGCAACAGGTTTATCCTGGTCTTGGTGGACCATGCTACCAGGTACCCGGAAGCCATCCCTCTCAGGACAGTGACGGCCCCCGTGGTGGGACATGCACTGATGGGGGTTTTTTCCCATGTGGGGTTCCCCCGAGAGGTGGTGTCAGACCGTGTTACCAACTTCATATCTTACTATATGAAGTCCCTGTGGAAGGAGTGTGGTGTTACCTATAAGTTCACCACTCCTTACCACCCCCAAGGTAATGGGCTGGTTGAGAGATTCAACCGGACCCTTAAGGGCATGATTATGGGTCTTGAGGAACCTATGAGGCGTAAGTGGGACGTCCTCTTGCCATGCCTGTTGTTTGCTTACCGTGAGGTGCCTCAGAAGTCCTTAGGGTTCATCCCCTTTGAGTTGCTGTATGGTCACCCGGTAAGAGGACCTTTGAGTCTGGTCAAGGAAGGCTGGGAGCAATCTCCCAGGAAACCTCCCCAGGATGTATATAGCTACATGCTGGCTTTCAGGAACCAGACTCTGCGTTTCAGAGAACTCGCTCAGGCGAACCTGGAAGCCAGCCAGGAAGAGATGAAGCGGTGGTACGATCAGAATGCCACTCTGATTGAGCTTCAGCCTGGACAGAAAGTTTGGGTCATGGCCCCTATGGAGCCCTGTGCGCTCCAGGACAGGTGGACCGGTCCATTTGAGGCGGTGGAGCGCAAGAGTGATGTCACCTATCTGGTGAACTTACGGTCTCCCAGGAACCCTTTGCGGGTCCTGCATGTTAACCGCCTGAAGCCCCACTTAGAAAGGTCCGAAGTGGGCATGCTCCTAGCGACAGATGATGGACTGGAGGAGGAGACTGAGCCTCTTCCTGACCTCCTGTCTGCAGCGGAGCAAGATGGGTCAGTGGATGGTGTTGGCCTCTCTGCCACACTGACCCCTGAACAGCAGCAAGATTGTCGCCAACTGCTGGGGCAATTCCCTGATTTGTTCTCCCTGGTTCCTAGTGTCACTGAGTGGTGCATCCATGATGTGGACACTGGGGACAGTCCTCCTGTGAAGCACAAGGCTTACAGAGTGACTGACAGGGTCAGAGCTTACATTAAGGAGAAGGTCTCCAAGATGTTTGCCTTAGGAGGGATTGAGTCCTCTAACAGTCCTTGGGCCAGCCCAGTGGTTTTGGTCCCAAAGGCTGCTGCGCCTGGTGCCATACCCAAACTCCGGTTCTGTGTGGACTACCGAGGACTCAATTCAGTCACCAGGACTGACGCGCACCCCATCCCCAGAGCTGATGAGCTCATTGATCGGTTGGGAGATGCCCGGTACCTCAGCACGTTTGATTTGACATCTGGGTACTGGCAGATTGCCTTAACTGATGGGGCCAAGGAGAGGTCAGCATTCTCCACACCAGATGGGCACTACCAATTCTGGGTTATGCCCTTTGGGATGAAGAATGCCCCTGCCACCTTTCAGAGGTTGGTCAACCAGGTGTTGGACGGACTGGAAGATTTCAGTGCCGCCTACCTGGATGACATTGCGGTTTTTAGTTCCACTTGGGAAGAACATCTGCGCCACCTCTGGGAAGTGTTGATGGCGCTGCGGAAGGCAGGCCTCACAATCAAGGTGCGTAAGTGCCAGATTGGGCAGGGTTCTGTGGTGTACTTGGGGCACCAGGTAGGAAGCGGCCAGGTGGCGCCCCTACGGCCCAAGATTGATACCATCCTGGCATGGGAACCCCCAAAGACTCAGACACAGGTGAGAGCCTTTTTAGGACTCACGGGGTACTACAGGAGGTTTGTCAAGGGGTATGGCAACATTGTTGCACCCTTGACTGAGCTGACTTCCAGGAAGCAGCCCAAGAAAGTGAACTGGACTGACACCTGTCAGAAGGCTTTTGGCGCCCTGAAGACTGCCATGTGCACAGCACCCGTGCCTCAGGCGCCCAACTTCTCAAAAGAATTCATTGTTCAAACAGATGCTTCAGAGTATGGTGTGGGGGCTGTTCTATCACAGATTAATGAGGAAGGCCTAGACCAACCTGTAGCCTTCATCAGTAGGAGGTTACTTCCACTGGAACAGAGGTGGAGTGTAATTGAGCGTGAGGCATTTGCTGTGGTCTGGGCACTGAAGAAGTTGAGACCATACTTGTTTGGGACTCACTTCCTGGTTCAGACCGACCACAGGCCCCTCAGATGGCTGATGCAGATGAGGGGTGAGAACCCAAAGTTGTTGAGGTGGTCCATTTCCCTACAGGGTATGGACTTCACGGTGGAACACCGCCCTGGTACAGAACACGCCAATGCTGATGGTCTGTCCAGATTTTTCAGCCTTAGTGAAGAGGACTCCCTAGGGGAAGGGTTGTTCTCCCCACATTTCAGCTGGAGGGGACACGTGTTAGACCTGGTATCATTGGCATGAGTCTTCCTTCCATTTTTTACTGATTGCCTCCTCTGTTTTGATATGTTTTTGCTGGTTTTATGCTTTGGGCACTGTGCCACTGCTATTCAGTGCCACAGTGCAAGTGCTCCCTATGTTAAATTGATGTATTGATTAGTGACTCCATGATTGGGTTATTTGATTTACTTGTCAGACCCTAGTATAGTGCACCATGTGTGCCCAGGGCCTGTAAATCAAATACTGCTGGTGGGCTTGCAGCACTGGTTGTGCCACCCACAGAAGCAACTTGTAAAGTGTGTCTCAGGCCTGCCATTGCAGAGCCTGTGTGCAGTCTGTGACTGCCATGTCGACTTGGCAAGGGCACCCACTTGCCAGTCCCTAAACCTTCCCTTATCTTAATATCAGACACCCCTAAGGTAGGCCCAAGGGCAGGGTGCATTGTAAGTATAAGGTAGGACATGCCCTGGTGTGTGTGGCATGTCCTAATAGGGAAATACAGCCATTTTTGTTTTTCACTATTGCAAGGCTACCTGTTCCCCATAGGCCAGAATGGGCAGTTTGATTATTACATCTTATAATCCTAACTGACCCAGGGAACATGGTAGAAAAACGAATTTAGTATGCCTGAACTCAGCATGATAAAATACATCTTTTAGTGAAGTTGATTTTAACATTCTGTGTTTGAAAATACCACTTTTAGAAAGTGTGTATTTTCTTGCCTAACCTTCCAAACCTGCCTCTGCTAGGTTGTGTATTGTGTGTCTGGCTTTGTGAGTGACAGGGGCTGGGGGTGGCTCCGCCTCCTGCTGGGCGACTGAGCACCCTGCCCCACATTCTGAAAGGAAAGAAGGAGTCCTGTAAACAAAGTGCTCCAGGACTGACCAGAACTGGTTTTGGACTAGGCAAAGGCCTCTCTGCCTTCAGAGAACAAAGAGAAAAGGTGTATAAAAAGGGGACCCAGACCCCTAGGAAATTAGATCACTTCTGGAACAACAAGACGACCCTTTTGCCAAGGAGAAGAACCAAGGAAGCTGCAGGAGTTGGACTGCCCCTCTGCCAAGTGTGCTGTTTGCTGGGTTGGCCTGCAGTGGTTTCTTCATTGCCAAGGAAAGGAGAAGGAACTTTTAAAGAACTTTCATCATCTTGCAGAATATTACTCCAAGGGCTTGATTTGAGCTTGCCTCCTGACCGAAGTCTCAGGGATACCAGACTTCACCCCCTTCTCTTTGCCTGCATCTCCGCGTTCTTCCACCGCAAGATCACCGACATACACAACAGCTTCGACGCACAAACAACGCACCCTACCGCCGAACCAACGCCCGCCACCACCACCCTCTGCAACTGGACCCCGATCAGCACCGAAGACACCACCCGCACGATGAACTCCATCCACTCCGGATCACCAACCGACCCCTGCCCACACCACGTCTTCAACAAAGCCGACGCCACCATCGCACCCCATCTCCGGGACATCATCAACTCCTCCTTCCACACCGCCACCTTCCCGGAGAGCTGGAAGCACGCCGAGCTTACCGCCCTCCTGAAGAAACCAACGGCGGACCCCACCGACCTCAAGAACTACCGTCCCATCTCGCTCCTTCCGTTTCCGGCCAAAGTCATCGAGAAGACCGTCAACAGACAGCTTGCCGCCTTCCTCGAGACGAATGGATCCTCGACCCTCGCAGTCCGGGTTTCGGGCCAACCACAGCACCGAGACCGCCCTTATCGCAGCCACCGACGACATCAGAACCCTAACCGACAACGGGGAAACAGCTGCCCTCATCCTCTTGGACCTCTCCGCGGCGTTCGACACCGTCTGCCACCGCACCCTAGTGAAGCGCCTCAGCAACATCGGAATCCGAGAGAAAGCACTGGAATGGATCATCTCGTTCCTCGCCGGAAGAACCCAGAGAGTCCGCCTCCCCCGTTCAGATCCGAAGCCACCGAAGTCATCTGCGGCGTTCCACAAGGATCCTCACTCAGCCCAACCCTCTTCAACGTCTACATGAGCCCCCTCGCAGCCATCGCACGCCGACACAACCTCAACATCATCTCCTACGCCGACGACACCCAGCTGATCCTCTCCCTCACCAACGACCCCACCACCGCCAGAGCCAACCTACACGACGGGATGAGAGACGTCGCCGACTGGATGAGGAACAGCCGCCTTAAACTGAACTCAGACAAGACGGAAGTCCTCATCCTGGGCTCATCACCCTCCGCCTGGGACGACTCCTGGTGGCCCCCGGCCCTGGGCACCGCGCCCAAGCCAACGGACCACGCACGCAACCTGGGCTTCATCCTGGACTCCTCCCTGTCGATGACCAGACAAGTCAACGCCTGTCTCATCTTCATGCTTCAACACCCTGCGCATGCTCCGCAAGATCTTCAGATGGATCCCCACTGAAACCAGGAAGACCGTCACCCAGGCACTCGTCACCAGCCGACTGGACTATGGGAACACCCTCTACGCCGGAACCACAGCCAAACTTCAAAAGAGACTCCAGCGCATCCAGAACGCCTCCGCACGACTCATCCTGGACATCCCCCGACACAGCCACATCACCGGACACCTGAAAGACCTGCACTGGCTCCCCGTCAGCAAGAGAATCACGTTCAGACTCCTCACCCACGCACACAAGGCCCTCCACGACCTGGGCCCAAAGTACCTCAACGACCGCATGACCTTCTACACGCCCACACGCCAGCTACGATCAACCAGCCACGCCCTCGCCACCGTACCACGAATCCGCAGAACCACCGCCGGAGGAAGATCCTTCTCCTACCTGGCAGCCAAGACCTGGAACTCCCTCCCCACTCACCTTCGGCGAACCCAGGACCATCTCTCCTTCAGGAAGCAGCTCAAGACCTGGCTGTTCGAGCAGTAACTTACCCCCTCCCCCAGCGCCTTGAGACCCTCCCGGGTGAGTAGCGCGCTCTATAAATGCCGTGATTGATTGATTGATTGATTGCATCTGGAACTTGCTGTTCTGGTGCTACAGAAGGAATTTGCAACACCGACGCCGGCGAGCGACGCCGTCTCCTGCATCGAAGCCGTGAGCGCTGCTCCGACTTGCAACGAAGACTCGACGCTGACCGCCGTGCTACCTCGACGCCAGCGAGCGACATCGTAAGCCTGCTATAGCCGTGAGCGCTGCTCCGACTTACGACGCCGGCCCGACGCCTGCTGCTGTGCCGCATCGACTCCGAAGCTGACATCATCGCGGAGCCGATCGTCGACGTGGGTGGTCAAGAATCTATCGACATCGTGACATCGTACGGAACCGTGGCCTTGGCGCCATCGTGACGACACCTCCTCTCTGGTCCGGAACCGACGCCTCCCCTGCCTGCGCAAGCATCCAGGTCCCGACGCATCATCTCCTCCGAAGCAAGGAACCGATGCCGCAACGCGCCAACGACACCGCACCTCCCCGACGCCGTGAGCTGTCTTTGTTTTCGCTTTTCCAAGGTACTGTTCTTTGTGGGTCTGTTTTGACTCCGGGCCCGACGCCGCGCACCTCGCGGTCGGCGCCGTACTTTGGGATTTCTTTGACCTCGACGTCGTGATAACTCCAGTTGGGGTTATGTGTTGCTAAAGACTGCTTTTAAGTGAAGAACCTATTTTTAAACCATTTCTACCATCTTGAAGTAATATTGATTACAATATTGTGGATTTTTGTCGTTTGTGGTCTTGTGATAAATCTATATAAAGAATACTTATTTTTATAAAACCTGTGTGGTGTCCATCTGTAGTGTTTTCACTGTATTACTGTATGTGTTCACAAATGCTTAACACACTGCCTCTTAGATAAGCCTGCCTGCTCGTGCCAAGCTACCAAGCGGGTGAGCAGGGGTTATCCAGGTGTGTAATCCCCTTTCCCTGACTTAGAAGCAAGGGTCCCTATTTGGACAAAGGTGCATACCATTGCCAACTAGAGACCCCCAGTTCTAACAACCATCAATCTTAAACAAGATAAAAACTTCTATTCTCCCCTTATGGTCGAAGATTGTAAATGCCTCACTTTGGCAAGGCACTATACCTGACTGCATTAAAGAAGGGCAGGTAATATCCATCCTAAAAAAATCCAACACAGCCTGATCAGATCTCAACAACTTCTGCTCTATCTCCAACATCCCCAATTTGGCGAAACTGCTAGAAAAATGCGTGCAAATTCATCCTAGCAACCACATAGAGAGCTTCAATCTCCTTTATCAACACCAATCCAGTTTTCGTCAAGGATACAGCACAGAATCAGCACTCACACACATCATAGACGACATATTAAAAATGCTAGACCATAATGAATCATGTCTTTTGATACTACTTGACTTATCCTCTGCTTGACTTATCCTCTGCTTTCGACGCGGTAAAACACGAGAGTCTACTATCCCTACTGGAACGAAGGATGGGACTATCAGGACCCGTGCTACAGTGGTTTACCTCATTCCTCCACAACAGAACCCAAAGAATGAAGGTGAATCAATCCCTCTCTCAGCCCACCGTGGTCACTCTATGGGTTCCACAGGGGTTGGTCCTATCACCCATTCTTTTCCACCTATTCATGGAACCCCTGGCAAATGCATTGAACCCTGCGAACATTCTTTATCACATGTATGCAGATGACACTCAATTGTATATGAAAATCTCCTCCTCAGAAGACTTTATCTCCCGCAACTCTATTCTGCATAACACTCAAAGCTGGCTCACTGGCAACCACCTCAAGCTCAACACCACCAAAACGGAATTCCTCCTCACCTCTCCCCCTAACCATATCCCCAAGATCGACATCTGGTTGAAGCATCTAACAGCCTTTAACTGCCCTCCCCACATTATTGATTCCACTAAATCCTTAGGAAATACCTTAGACAAATACTTGAATATGCAGAAACATATCAGTAATGCCACCAAAGGAGCTAATCACCAGATGAGTATCCTAAGGAAACTTTAACCCTTCCTACCACAGGACAACTTAAAGATGGCGGTCCAAGCAATAGTGTTGTCCAGATTGGACTACGGAAGCACCACTCTATGCGGCCTTCCTAAATACAATCTGGCCCGCTGAGGGCCTCTCTTAAAGCTGCGGCCAGACTGGTCTCCGGAACAAAAAGAAATAACCACATATCCCTGACCCTAAAAGCCCTGAACTGGCTCCCCTATGAGGCAAGAATACAGCTAAAGATCGCCTGCATGACTCATATTGCCCTTCATTTCAAAACCCCCCAGTTATTTGGCAAAATAGCTAGAGCTATCTGAGGCTGCAGATCATCACAAAGTGTGAACTCACTACTATTGAAACCACAGACCTTCCACAAAAAGAGAACGTGCTGCAGAACCTTCTCTGGTATTGTACCGAAGATATGGAACTCTCTGCCACCAGATGTCCACAGCATCTAATCCTCCTTCTCCTTTAAAAAAGAAGTAAAAGCTCTTCTATTGAACAAGTTCATGACATAAGACTATAACCTATGCTTTATTGACAACACACTATGCACTTTTATCTACATTCCTGCCTACCATGCTGATCGACTGTATGACTAACAAAATGATGATCCGCTATAGATATAATTTTGCTATGCTCCGTTCACATATGTGACCAGTTTCTACTTCTTCAACTTTATCCTGTATAAAGCGCTCTGATAACCGCTAGGGTCATGTTCGCGTTATATAAAACTTTATAAATAAAAAAAATACAAAAATAGAAAATAAGACATTTAATAAGCAGATCCATACCCAAAGCTCACAAGTTGAGGAAAGGATGCAAATTGCCAGTTCTAGTAGTCTCAGAAGGAAGAAACCACTAAGCGCAAGCAGCTTATGTGCAAGTTAGGAAAGGAAGCCAGGTCAGTCTATAACAATCAGTTTGTGGTTTCCTGTATCAGAATAGAAGTCTGCCACCATCATCTCCAAAAGGAAGAAGGGAAGAAGAAGAAACCGAAGAAGTTCTCAATCCGTCAAAACAAGCAATAACATATTCTTAGCGTTTCTGGGGATGACACCTCCTGGTGTCACCTCATCTGATCAGGCCACTCAGTCCATTGGGCAGTTCACAATGGAATGTGGATCAGGTGACATAAAGAAGACACAAAATGCATAGGAAATAGGTGGAACGATTACACAGTCCTTAAGTCATCCTGTTATATGAAACATTAAAGTATGCCCCTTTAGCTAGAGCATGTTATAAAGTTCGGAAAGGCAGTTTCCCAGCAAGTGTCCTGCAAATGGTAACATAATGGTAGCAAAATCTTTATACAATACATGAAAATCTCAAGAGAGGAAAAGAACTTCTTACAGTCAACTGTTACATCGAGTGATTCTCTCCCACTCAGTGTGAATAGCGAAGCAGAAAACTTCATGAGTACAGTTTGGCCTAGGTTAACTTAGGCTAATATAACACAGTCCATATAGAATTATAAGTGTACATTTATATGAAATCATGAAGAATTTGAGATTTTAATGATGTTTCTGATGCACTATGGAACATTAATATGATCAAAATTAATTCAGACAGAATTAGGGTATTATTACATTATAAGTACCAACATGTATATGCATTTTAAAATTACAGATTTAATTTTCGTTCTAAGCAATTATTATTAGAACATGTGTAAGAAACATGTTCTGAACATTTCGTACTTACATCTCTTAGTACAAAGGTGTTGCACCTATTTCTCTTCATCATTTATGGTGCACACATTATCACATAAAATGGTTACATTTATAAAAATTCACTATTGAAATCAAATTAATTATATTATATCATGCATTTCATTAGTTATTCCTCAAATTTATCTAAAATGTAAACCAATTAGAAGTAAATTCAATAATGTGAGAATTTCATCATGTACATGTTTTCCAAACACACATTAATAAAACAAGATTCTTTTTCTTTAGTAAACAACAACCTATGTTACTTATACGAATGATATCATTTGAAGTACTCTTTTTCTGCACGCTTTTGCAATGCAGTAACTAAAATTCTTTGTTTTCATCATCTTTTCTATACGTGTCATTTTCACACATTTATTTATTTTTCTCTCAAAAGGGACATTTCCAGTTTTTGTTCGTCTTTAAAAGTGTAAATGTAATTCCCGCTCTATCACCTGTGACAACTTACTAAGAGAGAGCAAACTGTATCTGTAGAAAAAGTATTTGAGTTGCAGGTGACGGGTATGTTTAAGTGCATGAGCAGCTTTGCAGGGTTGCTGAAGTTATATCTCCATCTCTTTAATCCAGAGTGTCTAGTCATTGCCTGTGACTTACATTCAACATCTATGTGTCCTGTACTTGGTTTAAGTTTCTCTTTCACTTTCAGTTATTGCAGCCTAATATTTAGAATGTTGTCCTATTTACATCACATCACATTTCAATTTCTGTAAAGTGATTTCAACCAGCCCCCCACATACACACGTTCAGCAGGTGTATGAACCAGCCAAGTTATATCACTGGCAATGGCACAAACGACCTGAATCTTATAAAAGGTCTACTGTAGTTGGAACTCAACTTCCTAAACTATCTCAGTGGGATTGGAGTGTGTTACCTGCAGAGAACAGTTTCTATCGATTATTTCAAGAATGTTTTTATCTATTCCAATACAGTCCACTCTGCCACTCGAAAGATCCTACAAATCAGTAAGACCCCACAAACCCCTTACAAAAACCCTCTTCACACCTCCATCTTCATTTGTTTCTTCCATTCTTCTATGTGTGGTGTGTATAGGCACTGCAAGAAAACAAGCAATGTAAACTGTGGAAAACTGTCTTGTGCAGCTTTTTAAGGGAGGTGGCTGTCTAAACATTGATGGGAAGAGGATGTGGTCTAACGGCTAGAGCGGTCGACCTCGAAGCTGGGGAACCGGGTTCGAATCACGGCAGGGGCACTCAACATTCTGTGATTCTGAGCAAATCACTTAATCTTTCCCTCCCTAACAAAAAAATATGAATGTGTACATCTGTAACGCATCTGGTGCTCATGTAGAGCACTTTGATACTTTCGGGTCAAGTTAGTACTATATAAAACTCTGATTTTTTTTTTTATAAATGCTGATTTACAAGAGTTAGGAAAACACAATAAAATACTCTCTCAATCCACAAAAATAAAGATTGAGAACAGAAATTCCGAGTAACATTGCTGCATACACCACAGAGATAACCTAAAGCATATATCAATTCCACATACTTTAGTTGGCAGGCTATAAATTCCTCAACCCCCTAATCTCCATAACCACCAATGCCTGGATCCCATCCAGAAGGAAAACTCTTTAATCAACACCATATTTGCTCACTTTATTCAGGGCACATTGCCATATCCTTGTGGGCAAACCCACACCTGCAGACAAGCTAAGCATCACACTGCTAAAATACCAAATAATTAGTAAATGTATGATCCTTTTACATCAAAGCATATATCATATAACATCAATCCAGTATTATCTGACATCACAACCATTATCACATCACAACAGTTGTTATCCAGTTCTACAGTACTGCAAATATCCACTTTGTAAGGTTGACAGACTGAGACAGTCCTGCCAGGATTGAAGGCTGAGTCAAGATTTCCAGGCTGTCAATTATTCACATTTTATGCTGGGTTCAGGACAGACAGCAGAAGCTGAGCTATTTTACTGCTTTAGTGGGTGGCATAAATGTCTCTAGGCACTTTAAAGCCAAGTATCACTATTGTTCACACCAGTGCCATCTAGTTTCAATGGTACCTAGACACCAATCTCTGCAGCAGATGTATGTACCCACTGAGTTACTGTTACACCTTTCATCCTTAGGGTGATCTTCCCCCAACTTTTTGCTTGCTTACCTCCATTTTTTGCTGTATATTTTTATTGGCCTTAGGACTCTGAGCACTTTATTACTGCTGACCAGTGCTAAAGCGCATGCGCTTCTCCCCTAAACATGGTGGCATTGGTGTTTAGCTGATTGGCATATTTAGTTTACTTATAAGTCCCTTGTGAAGTGGTATACCATATACCCAGGGCCTGTAATCTATGTGCTACAAATGGACCTGCAGCACTGGTTGTGCCACCCACACAAGTAGCCTTTCAAACCTGTCTCAGGCCTGCCATTGCCAGTCCTATGTCTATTGTTTACTGCCACTTCAACTTGGCATCTAAAATCACTTGCCAAGCCTTAAAGCTCCCCTCACACAAGTCACCCCTACGATAGGTCCTAGGTAGCCCTAAGAGCAGGGTGCTGTTCAACTAAAATGTAGGGCATGTACATTTAAGGTTTACATGTCCTGGTAGTGACAAACAGCTAAATTTGTGTTTCACTACTGTGAGGCCTACTCCTCTCATAGGCTAGCATTGGGAATTCCTTAAAACACCTTTAAACTGTAATTCCTGATTTGAAAGGAGTAGCTACATCATGTTTAATATCTTTGCAATAGTAATGAGAAATCATTTTAAGTGGTAGAGTTGGATTTACCATTACTATTGTAGAAATGCCACTTTTAGAAAGTGGACATTTCTCTGCTCTTGACTTAGCTGTGTGCCTGCAGTCTGTCTCAAATACACGTCTGGTGTGGGTGACTGCTACACTTTGTGCATTCCCTCTAGACAGCCACAAACACAGGGAGGGTGAGTGTGACAGAGAACTCATCTGCATTCACCTGCATTCTGCTAGCTCTTCCTGGGCAGGAACAGGGAGGGACCTGACACATCTGAATAGGCAGTGTCCTGTGTCCCACACAAAGAGCTGATTACTCCCCAGAAATAGCCTGGCAGACAGGGCTGGGATAACAGGGGACCTGTGCACTTCAAGGGCTTGTTTTGAAGTCACCCCCACTTCAAAGGCATGTTTGGGTATAAGTACTGGGGCTCTGACCCTACCAAGACTGAACACCACTGGACCTGTGAAGACCTCTGACAGGAGTAAAGACTGCTGTGCTACCAGGATTGGCACTCTACTTGACTGCTGCTCTGAAAGAACTGCTTCTCTGCTTTGCTGAGCTGCCCTGCTGCCTGCTGATATCTGTTCTGCTGAGGAAAAGGACTGGACCCATCAACCTTGAACCAAGAGTGACTACAAGTGCTTGCTGGCTTGCCTCCTGTTTCTGAAGTCTCAGGGCCTTCAAAGACTTCCTACAAACTCTGCTGCTGCTGCTGGACTCTGCCAACTGTGAGTCCTCCCTTGCCAGAGGTGCCAATCCAGTCCTGGGCTTTAGAAGTGCGTTCTGAAGCTGTTTTTGCTTCAAAATTGATGCAGGGATGACTTTGCACCAATCCGAACCAACGCATTGGCCTTTGGCGCAGATGTAGGAGCCGATCAACGACAGCTGCTTGACGGACTGCGCGGCTCGACGACGACAGACAGCGCTGCTCAACGACAACGCAGTGCCTGAATCGTGAAGGGGTTCGACGTCTAACCCTTCATCGACTGCCAATGCTTCGCCTCTATTCACGGGATCGACGACGATGTGCCGCCTCCTGGACTCCTCGCATCATGTCTTCGACATCGACACTTCCTCCATCCAAGGTACTTTGTCAGTGGGACTTGCCTGAGACCTGTAGCTGCCCTGCCTAATCATCGTGGTCGGCCTGAACTTTGGATTTACCAAAGGCTAGCATGACCTCAAGAAACCCCTTAGCGCTATTGACTTCAAAGCACTATTTTTGGTTTCTTCTTTAAAAATTCATTACTCCGGTACCACTTATTAGATTTATGTCATTGTGGTCTTGATTTTCTCATAAACGTATTCTCTGGTGTTCTAAACCTGTGTGGAGTATTTTTGTTGTGTTTTCATTGTGTTAGTGTGTGTGTGTTACACAAATACTTAACACACTGCCTCTTTAGATAAGCCTGACTGCTCTGCGCCAAGCTACCAGAGGGTGAGCACAGGTTATCTTTTAGTGCGAATCTCGCTTACCCTGACTAAGATTGTAGTCCCTGCTCGGACAGGGTGCATACCTCTGCCAACTACAGACCCTATTTCTAACAGTTACATTGCTTACTTTTGGAGCTTGATGATGCCTCTTGCAGAGTATTCAAAACTTCTATGATGGATACATGAGTAGGGAAGTGAAACTATAACACTGACCCAAATACAATAGTCAGCATCTGTAAGATGTTAAAGGTGACATTATGAGAGCTAACATAAATATGCATGACTTTTTCGTCCACCTACCCTCATTTTTCTCATGGCTCTCCTATTACTTATCCACCATCACTGATGCTTATCTGGTACCTAGTGACACTATGCATGAGAACACAACTATTTCTAAACGGGAAAGTAGACATTGAGACATGTTATGTGAAGAGGGAGCACTAGCATTGAGGGTGTTGGATGTGTACAACTGATGTAAGAATATTGGATTCTGAAAGTGTTAATATTGTGACAACAGTGGATGCCAAAGAGTGCAGTTTTTGTGAAAATGTTGGGGGTCAGAGAATGCAGGTGTTGTACGAGTGCTGGGTGCCAGAGTAGTGGTGCAGTCAGAATGGTGGGAGTCAGAGGATTCAGGTGCTGTGAGCGTGTGTTGGGAGGAAGAAAGTGCGTGTGTAGTGAGCGTGTTGTGTAGCACGGAAGGTAGGTGTTATTGGAGAGTGTTGGGTGCCAGAGAGTACAATTGTTGAGAGAGCACTGGGTGCCAGAGAGATGTGGTGTTTTGAGTGTTAGATATTAGACAAGTGGTGTTATGAGAGTGCTGGTTGGCTTGAGAGTGCTGATATTTTGTGAGTGTTGCATGCCAGAGAGTTCAGGTATTCTGAGGCTGTTTGCAGCCTGTCTTATACTGTGTATAATACATTGTTTAAACTGCAGCAACCTATATTATACTGTGTATAATTCTCTTTTTTAACTATTGACTCAGATATTCAGTGCTGGGATGTCATAGCACCATAACTATTCATGGCATTATTCCTTAGTGCACCAAACAGGATTCAAATCATTAACCCTTTGGTTATGCACGCAAACATCTTACGGGATGACAGTAAACACCTGAGCTTTCCTAACAGAGCTTGCAGATTAATTTAACTGTAATATTTAAGGTGTGTGAATTATATATAGATGAAATATCAACCAAATTGTTACACAATACCTTGTTCGTTTTAGCTGTCTGTAAGCCCACCCCATTGCACTCAGGATCACAGTCCCCATACTTTTTTATGCTCCTCGACCACTGGTCTGCAACCTACTTCAAGACTCAGAGGCTATAAGTAGTGAGCACTGCATAGCTGTTCAAACGTCTGATTGGTCCGAGAAGTGACAACAGTACTTGAAATGGAAATATAAACCCCTTCCAGGCGGCGAGTCGTCCCGCCCCGCTCCCCTCCACTGTTTCCACCAACTGCGCGCTTTTACCTTAAATCACCACTGACAACATTCTTTGGTGCCTGAAAAGGTCGCAGTTTATTCATCAACATAACATTTATTTACATAAAATGTTATCCTTTCAAACGTTCATGGTCATAACCACATTCAATGACCATGTTCTATCTTTTCCTCTATTGCTCATTGCAATTCTTTCTCTCGCATTAGGGACCCAGCCTCCTCAATTTTCCTGGGAGGGGAGGGGCCCCTTTTTCTGGGCTTCGATTCACGGGTCTAGGCTTCAG
Organism: Calotriton arnoldi; assembly: GCA_963921515.1. Taxonomy (NCBI): domain Eukaryota; kingdom Metazoa; phylum Chordata; class Amphibia; order Caudata; family Salamandridae; genus Calotriton; species Calotriton arnoldi. The sequence goes on along the minus strand of CAWUFW010003129.1, from coordinate 1,776,720 downwards.
CTTGCTACCGATTTGGAGGGTGCCCGTCTGGACCTGCCTGGGCTGCAAGTGCCGTCCCGCTCGCCCTGTAACCCTTTTGTGGGCCCTCCCTTCTCCCAGGGGTCCCTGCCGTGTGGCATCCCAAGGACCTTACTTGAGCATGTACTTTACCTTTCCTGAGGCTGAGTCCTTGCCATCTTCTCCCTCGGTACCCCTGCCGTGAGGATCCCAAGGGTCCTGCGGGAGCATCACATCTACTCTTTCTATGGCAGCGCGTCGCCCTTGGCTCCCTCAGTGCCCCTGCCGTGAGGCATCCCAAGGACACTGTGAGAGCCTTCCATCTACCTTCTAGTAATTTTCTCTTTGTTCTAGCTTCTTTGTGTTTGTTCCGCTACCCTCTTTCCCTTACGGCTGCGACGCCCGTGTTTTTTGGTGTGGGTGGGTGGGATTCTCTTCTTCTCTCCTGCAAGGTGGGGGAATTGTGCTCACCTCGGGCCGTTGCCCCTTCTTATCCCCCCCTTGCGCTTCCTACCTCGCCCCCTGATTGGGGGGGGCTCCCTTTGTCTATGGGGACCAATCCTGGCCCCCGCCGGCCCAGCCGGCATGCTAATAGGGGGGGCGGGGGAGGGCTCCCGCCTCCGGCCGGCGTTCTACCCGGGCCCCTATCGGGTCCGGCTTCGCCTTCCCGGCCCGGGTCGAAACCCCTTCCAGGCGGCGAGTCGTCCCGCCCCGCTCCCCTCCACTGTTTCCACCAACTGCGCGCTTTTACCTTAAATCACCACTGACAACATTCTTTGGTGCCTGAAAAGGTCGCAGTTTATTCATCAACATAACATTTATTTACATAAAATGTTATCCTTTCAAACGTTCATGGTCATAACCACATTCAATGACCATGTTCTATCTTTTCCTCTATTGCTCATTGCAATTCTTTCTCTTGCATTAGGGACCCAGCCTCCTCAATTTTCGTGGGAGGGGAGGGGCCCCTTTTTCTGGGCTTCGAGTCACGGGTCTAGGCTTCAGCTTGCTACCGATTTGGAGGGTGCCCGTCTGGACCTGCCTGGGCTGCAAGTGCCGTCCCGCTCGCCCTGTAATTCTTTTGTGGGCCCTCCCTTCTCCCAGGGGTCCCTGCCGTGTGTCATCCCAAGGACCTTACTTGAGCATGTACTCTACCTTTCCTGAGGCTGAGTCCTTGCCATCTTCTCCCTCGGTACCCCTGCCGTGAGGATCCCAAGGGTCCTGCGGGAGCATCACATCTACTCTTTCTATGGCGGCGCGCCGCCCTTGGCTCCCTCAGTGCCCCTGCCGTGAGGCATCCCAAGGACACTGTGAGAGCCTTCCATCTACCTTCTAGTAATTTTCTCTTTGTTCTAGCTTCTTTGTGTTTGTTCCGCCACGCTTCCTACGGTTTCTCGATCGGAGGGAGCTCCCCCCTACCCTGGCCTCTCCTCTTGCTCCTAATTGAAGCCCATTTGCTCCAGTATCCCCACAATGTTCAGCAGGAACATGTCCATTCCCACCCTATCTTCCAGGTGGTACCCTGGAGACCCCAATTTTATAAAACCGTGTCTCACGAAGCCCCATCCATTGGCCTTATACACTTTGGCCATGGTGATATTAAGTTTTCTCCTGGAATTCTCCACTGCCCCCTGCCAGGCCTTCCGCCCTATGATCTCTGAAAAGATTACTTCTGCGGGACGGATCAGGCGTGCCAAAGCCGTGAGGCTTTTCTGCATGTCCTCTAGTAGCGCTCGCCTTCCCAATGCTGTTAAGTCATTCCCTCCCAGGTGGACCACTACCGCATCTGGCCTGCCACCTTGTTTCAACGCTCCCCGCGCCGCGGGTAGCAGCTGGTCCCATCTCATTCCTGAGCGCCCCCACCATTCTATTTCAGAGTCCCGCAGCCATATCACGCCAAAATCGCGTCTGGCCGCCGCCCATTTCTGCGCCCGCGTCACGTAGAAGTGTCCCCTGATCCGCACCTTCTTTCGTGAATTTCTTGGACCTCGATGGGGCAGGGAGAAATCGGACTCAGTCCACCATCGGGTGTTTGTAACGCTTAAATGCGCTGGACTTCCAGTGCCCTATTCCCTTGATCAGGCCATCCTCCAACCCAAGCCCAGCTGCCGTCCTGGCTGCCTCTATCTTGAAAGAGTGGGAGCCATATTCGCGCACGGGGAGACCCATTGTTTCCAGGGTTTTCCTCATTACAGCTATGAACTGAAAGCGGCTGAGGAAAGGCCCGACCTTGTGCCTGAAAAGCGGCCCCTGGCTCAGCTCCCCTTGCCCCAGGTGGTCTTGCAGTAAGCACACCGGGCAGCAATTTGCATCCTTGATGCAGTGTATCCTGGTCCACTTTCCCTTGCCTGCCTGGTCTGTCTTGGACCGCCGCAGCAGCACGTCCATGTGGCCTTCGCCTATCTCTACATCCTTTCTGTGGATGCAGGCCGACCCTGGGTTATTAACTGATGGGGCTACTAGCTTGCTGACCCTATAAGCCCCAAAAAATGCCATCGCGAGGTTGCACGAAGTAGCACTACCTCGTGCTCTGAGGAGCACCCTTCTGCTAGTGCCGCCAGCATCATTTGCAGCATGTTAAAGTGGATGGGTCGCCTTGCGTCTTTCTTTGGCTGTTGCGGCCTACCCCAGCCCCTCATTGCCATTCTGCATTTGAAAGCCCTAGGTGGGTCTGCCTGTTCCCCCATTTTTGAGCAGTACGCCACTGCGTTTAGGTGTGCCCGGGCCCATCTGTTTGTCTTCCCTGACATAAACGCCCACTCAATGAACTCTATGACCACTTCCTGTGAGGCCCACTGGTCCCCTTCTAGCCCTGTCCTGGCCCTGAATGTGTCCCAGCATTTACTGTACCGGGTGCTTGTCTTTGTGGTCAGCGCATCGTTCAGCCATGTTTTCAACCCAGGTCCACCCATGACCACGCCTTTTCTGGCATTGGGGTCATCCTTTTGTCTGCTGCTGGGGCGAATTTCTCCCACTGAAAACGAGAAATGGCATCTGCAACTTCGAGTTGGATTACGTTGCTACCCAATATAGATTCTCAGTCTCTATCTACGCTGAGTGTGCAGAATAGATAGAATGGGAAAGCTTTTCGGAAATGAACATTAGGGGAATTGTTTTAATCATTTATCAACCAGGCTAATTGTTTGGGAGCACACTCATCTGCACGAATTGTAGGAATACGTCGCCGTGCCATAGACTGTAAGCTGATCGTTATGCATTTCACGGGCAGAGATTCCCTGACCCAATTTGCAACAATCCCTCACTATGCAGAATAACTTCACGATTTATTAATAGAGATGCACGTGTATTCTGTCTCAAAGCATGTTTTTACTATCCTTTAACCACTGGGAAGGACGTGACCCCCATTCTGTATCCGTTTTCCCAGTAAACTGAAAGCGCAGGACACCTGTATGGTAAAAGCATGCTCACTTTACAACTTCCGCCCCGCTTTTCTCACCGGTTCAGTCAGACGTTCCTGTGGTTGAACATTATGCGTATGGGTGCCACGAGTGGTGAGCGAGACGACGGGGCTTTGCAGGAAGACTGCCCTCCCACCACCAGACCCATTTGCTGGAGTTTGGCCATAGATGTGTATGTGTTTCCACAGCAATCTGGATTGTCATAGCCATAAGCGGTATTGGTAAATTTCTGATGCTTTTAACCTGGCATGACAAGAAATGGTGTGCTCTTTCTTACGGAGGCCAACATCTAGCCAAGATCCGGTTTCACGCGGGTTTTAATTTGACCTTCGCAACGAAATTGGGTAGCTTTTGTACTACACTGATCGGGTCATGCTCCTTTCGGAGAGTTAGGCCTTAATTAATGCTCTCCTTGGGCGGACGGCTTTGGATTATGCACTCATTTCCGCTCTTTTCATGACTTCTTCTACTGGGTCCCTCACCGCCATTTCTATCTTAAAGTCCTAATATAGAACCGTGCGCTATTAACTTTCACCGTAGAACTGCATACGCACTGCAAAGTATACATTACAGCATAGATTTAATGTTGCAAAAGGGGTTAATTCGGGTAGAACTCGATTCTCATTATCAAAGAGAAACTCCCAACTATGTTGTTTCTTTTACAATTCTGAGTTTGTGCTTCTCCACCCCAAGCACTCCTAGCCTACCAGTCCTGCCTACCAGTATGGATGACATGTGACTTCTACTTCTTGTAGTCTTTTGGCTTCTTTAACATTTCCTTTTTCCCGATTTACGCATGCATGATTGACTGTCTCTGTGTATGTGTGTGTGATGCAAAGTGCTCTGACATCTTTACTGGTATGGTGTTATATAACTAATCAATGCATCCGAGGGAGAGTGATTATGGGGACTTGGTCGTCACTGCTAGAGGGTGCTAGTGAGAGAATCCATGGTGGGCTCATCATGCTCCGCATTCTGAGTGTGCCTTAACGTGTTCCCAAGCCTTCGGTAATCTATGCTCGCCTACTGCTAAAGTGGCAACTTTCTGCGGATGCAGCAGTGGCTGTACCCCACTAGCGGACACGGCTTCCGGTTTTAACGGCCCAGGGACATCTTTAAAATGTTTGCCACTGGAGAAGATGTTATTAGCAGGCGCACATTCAGTGACATTCCCCAGCTCCTATAAATCTCCAGCATGTCGCCCCTTTGAGCAACCAGGAACTGTAAGGAGATCTTACAGCTGCTGCAAAGCACCAGAAACGAAAGTGCTTTTGTGACCTGAACGAAGTCTAAAACAGATGCTCCCGAGGGAGGGTCCTGGGTGCGTTACTTTTATAACCCACAGATACCCAGAAATGTAATACAACCTCATAACATCCCAGATTATTTACCGAAGTACATTTGGAAAGCAATAGAATACTTTCAGATCTAATATTGCGCATATAGAAAACAGACACAGGTAAACTTCAAAGTATTTTCTTAGAAGAAACCCGTGGTGCCATCGATGCCACTACCGATATTCTTTGTTCTGTGATGTTTATGCGTGGCTCAGTTGTCTCTACCTGCTTCATCTGATCTCATAATTCCCGAACATTATGGGGAATTTTGCTCACCAATGCCTCCGAAATACTAAAATGAAGGATAAACGCGGTCGGTACAGCGTGGGTCTGCCCGGTTATGGCTGTCCCAGCGTGTCTCGCAGCCTCTCTCCGCGGGAAGTATTTGGCAGGGATATTTTACTGCTTTTAGGAGTGCGGGCGGCACTTGAGTGCTTTTTCAGGTGCAAGCACCCGTGCGCAACCAGCCCCAGGGACAGAGCCTCGAACACGGATCCCCCGCCGCTCCCCACAGAGCGGAGATGCAGGGGCTCTAAGAAGGGGTGAAAAACACCACAAAGCCTCGTTATCCACTAAATGGTCTTTTAAGACATGTGAAGTACTCAGGTGCGGCTGCAATCAGACGGTCGCCAGCCCGGGAAACTGCCCCCGCCCGGGCTGGCACGCACAACGGGAGAGAGGGCGGTGGGGAAAAAGGGTGGAGATATGTCTCTCTTTGTGGAGAAATTCACCACTAAGCGCGGACTTTGGAATGGGGCCGCTCCAACTCAATGCCGCCAATGTTGAATTGCAACCTTCGGGAGAGTGGGGTGAGGGTTGTATCGAAACCCACTTCTTGAAGATAAAAAAGGGGGGGGGCAGCACATACATTTTTTCGAAACGGGAGAGAAATCACAAGGAATATATGGCTGCCTAGCATATTGGTCATGCGGCGATTACAACCCCGTTATACGTTAAGGAACTTAACTCCCCAGATCAAATCTTCCGCCCAAGACCGGAGGATGCCGCAGGAGAGTAAGACTGGCACGGGAAGTACAAATGGTCATATAACAACGCCTGTGCGAATGCTGCTTTTACACTTTTACTTTGAATGAAAGTGTAGCGGGGGGGAGGCTTGGGCCCTAATGCCAGTCGCGAAAAATGGCCCATACTTGGGAAAATAGGACCCTGCTGCGACAACCAAAGAAAGTTTTCGCTGGAGTGCAGGGAGCCTTAAACGGCCATCATTGTCGGTGCCACTGTACCCGCTGCCCCACTGATACTCGCCTTGCTCTTTATTAGCACAAAGGCGCCAAACGTGTCTTGTCGAGGTCTGAAACCAGGGTTAGTTGCACTGGACTGAGATGGCAATCGCACATGAAGTGCTTTCGTCCTTGGAAAAATCTCATCCTGGAGTGCGCCGGTTTTTCCCGCGCACTGACAAATGCCGTCAGGAAGACGTATACGCCACATAGCCTTCTATATTCTTAGCATTACCGGCCCTAGGCGCCACTCGCAGCCCCGTCCCGGCTGCGCTCGTATTCTGCAGATTAACAGTGGCTGTAATGCGCCCCCACCCCCGGTCCATTATTCTTAAAGAAATACCGGCCCGTGCTCACCTTGTGATAACGCCACCATCCTCGGGGGCACCGTCGCCCGCTCCGACCCATCCTGCGGCGCGTTATCTGGCCACCCTCCCACAAGACCGGGACACAATCTTTTGCTTCCTGGTTGTTTCGCTTCCGATCCACCGCGTTGACTCGAGGTGTCCCTGTAGCGAGCCTGCTGCCTGCAGCCTCGTCGGCCCTTAAAGCCCCTGGACATGGCTTGATAGCTCCAAACACCGCCGTTCTGGCTCCAGGTGCTGGTGCCGTCCTGCCTATGTTCGTCGCCTCCTCGCCAGCGTCCCTGCTTCTGCCCCAGCGCGTCGACTTCTTCCACGTTCATTCTCCTCCCCCGTGGATGTTGCTTCTCCTTTGCTGGGATTCCTGCTGGCGGCATTCTCTTCTTCTCTCCTGCAAGGTGGGGGAATTGTGCTCACCTCGGGCCGTTGGCCCCTTCTTATCCCCCCCTTGCGCTTCCTACCTCGCCCCCTGATTGGGGGGGGGCTCCCTTTGTCTATGGGGGCCAATCCTGGCCCCCGCCGGCCCAGCCGGCATGCTAATAGGGGGGGGCGGGGGAGGGCTCCCGCCTCCGGCCGGCGTTCTACCCGGGCCCCTATCGGGTCCGGCTTCGCCTTCCCGGCCCGGGTCCAGAGGGAGGTGTAGATACTCGCTATCCCAGAATACCTTTTTGTTATTGAGAAGTGATGCTACTCTCCTACTAAAATTATTGCAGCAGTGCTGAGAAGCACAGGTACTCTCCCTTTTAAATTGAAGAAGTGCAGGTACTCTGACAGTACCTGCCCATTTAAAGCACCGCCTGCCTCCGCTACCTGCAATTTCCTATAATTACAGACAAAAGGAGACCACAAGCGGGGGTGGATAACAGGCAACAGATTTCAATCACAAAACGTCCATGAAAGTTATGGATGGCTGATTATCATAGACAAAACCTACGTAGCCAGCTGCGTAATTGGCCGAGTCAGCAAATACAGGCGCCTTCACTCAATCCTAGAACCGTAAAAGTTTAGTGGCTGTATTTGGAACATGTGCGCTGGCGGAAACATGGAGTGCGGTTGCCTCCCCCTGTTTACGAGCTGTTCTGCTAGCTGCTCGTGCACTGCCGCGCAGAACGTCAAGGTTACGAGCACACACGTCAGGCCGTGCAATGTCCTAAAGACAGGTGGACTGCTGCGCACCAGCGCACCTGTACATGATGAGCTGGCGCGCGGACTCGCGCCAATGCGAGTACTTCTGAATGTAATACAAAGAGAACAGCCTCAGTCCTAAAGAATGTCTCCCATAAAGAACTCGGCGGGCTACCACTACAACGATAAAATACATTTAAGACACTGATTAATATGCAAATTTATATTCAAGACAGATTAAAAACAGTAACTCCAGCTTTTACGGATATCTCTTCCGTTTGATCTATTGTTTGCGCCTGGCATAAACATTACGGCTGTTAGTGAAAATGATGATGAAGGCAGCCAGTTCATTTTCAGAAATCACTGAAACCTTTCAGGATAAATTAGCCGATTTTATGCTTCTTTTCGAAGACACTTGCTCTGAAGACCCGCGCTGCGAATAAAAAGGATGCTATTTCCTAGTAATTGAAGTGACTGCGGCCTAAACACTTTAATCTATTGCGTTCACTTTATTTCAAAGCACAGTAAAGGAAGCGCTGCTCTGGCCCCTCTGTGCTGTTGGCCTAGTGAATAAAATAGATAAATGGAAGGAACGGGATACTTTGCAAGAAATGCTCTATGAAAAGGAGGTATAAATTGCAACTATGGAATCACAATCTCTATAATTAGACAGACTTAACTAAAGCCACAATAGATGTTTAATTAGTATGCAAATGAAGTGATACTCCTTCTTTCAGGATAAATAGACTTTAACTCTGCATGAACCCTGCTAGGGCTTCCCTCGGCTAGAGAATGAGGAACAGATGGGAGCCTTGCTGACACCAGTGTTAATAATCTTTGTGTTTGGGGCCCTGATTAGGAGGTGGGGGTTCACTCCCAACCCATTTTCAAACAGACTTTTGCTCAGGGATCGAATTTCGAGTTGGTTCATCATTTTGTTCGCATTGTTTTAACCTGATCGATTCAGACAGGCAGCAAAAGGGTCAGGGCAGGGCATGTTAGCATTACAATTTACTTATGAACAATAAGAAACCAGGAATGAATTCACAATTGAGTTTCAGTGTAGACCTTAAAAAGTGAACATTAGCAGCGCATTTATAGAATTAGAACTTTAAGCATACAGTACAAACTCAGCTCCACATTTGCAAAATTAATAACAGTTCAGTCTTGTCAATGTGTCCTATCTGACACCAATGGGAATTACTACCCTAAACATTGATGCTTGAAGTCATTGGTGAGTAGGACCTGACTTGAGGAGTACACTATTTGCACCTGAACTGACCTCACATTGTGCGATATGGTCAAAAAGGCAAGTATGTTATGTTATTTTATGTTATGGCATGTTATGAAGATTTGTAGAGTGCACTTTCACCCGGGAGGGTATCCTGACGCCAAGCAAGTGTGAGTCTGGGTCTACCTAGGGCTTACTCGAAATGGATAAGACCGAGAACAACCTTCTACAGGTCTACTAAATCTAGGGGCATATTATCAAGGGCTTGATCGCCGCTTTAGCGGAATTTTTTCCCGCTAAAGCGGCGATAATTCAAACGCCCTATTAGCAAGCTGTCGCTAACTGCTGTTAGCGACAGCTTTTAGGCGATAGCGACCGGGTTGGTGCCGCTTGCATGCCAGCGATATTTATCGCTAATGGCATGCAAAGTAGGCGTTCCCAACCAAAAGCGACTGGAAACAGTCGCTAAGGTCGCTATCGCCTATTAGCGAGGCAGGGGAGGTGATTAATCGAACCAGCGCTAAACACGTTTAGCGCTGGTTTGTTAACGCCTGGTCTCACCCTGACTTAGCCATGTAATCCAATGGGAGGTGGATTACATGGCTAAATCCCCTCGCCCTATCGCCAAGCTAACACTGAGTCACAGTGTGAATATCGTTTGTTTTCAAGCGATATTCACACTGTTCTTCCAGGGTTTCTATCGCTTTGGAGATAAGCGTTGCTGATAGCACGCTATCTCCGCGATAGAAACTCTGCGATAGCCGGCGATAATTATCCTAGCGCTAACTGCGCTTAGCGATAATTATCGCCGGTTATTGCTAATAGGCCCCCTAGTTTTAGACCAAGTTGTAGCACATGGACAGCTACCCTACAAGTAGACGACAAAACTCTCTCTATCAGCTACAACAGTGACCTCTGCCTCCTCATGTAGTTTGACTTCATTCCTGTCTTTGACACAGTCAACCAACAAGAACTGACCAGCACTCTGTTAACATGGACCTGCAGTGGGTTACCTCTTATCTCACCAAGCACCACCAGTGTGTCCAATTAGAAACATCAAGATCCCAGAGGCTCCTGTTTTTTTTCTCAAAAGAGAAAAAATAATGATCCACCAATAGAAGAAAGATCACACTGCAAGCACCTCGAACGCAGGTGGAGGGAATCTTACAACTCAGAAGCTAAAGCTATTTTCAAAAAAGCACTAAATAACTTTCGGAGAGTGGTTCACAAGGCACATACAGAGTTTATTTCATCTTCTTTTGCCACCACCTCTAATAAACCTGGTGAACTTTTCTGGGTGGTGAACTTATTTCTGTCTCCTAAGACCTCTCAAAACAACTGGATCCCTTCTGCTATCATGTGCCAGGAGCTCTCAGACTTCTTTTTTTAATAAAATTCAAGTAATTTACGATAAATTCCCCGCCTCCCCCCAAGAGCCACCTGTCCCCTTCATGGACAGAAGTAGCTCTCGTGGCCTGTCGCTGACCAAGTTTCAAACAATTTCCCTAGAGGACTCATCTATTCAATTGGCGAGCTGTAAATCTGAGTCACTGCTTGATGCTTGTCCTCTGGATGTTCTTAAACTTGCTGCACCGTCAATCTTTTCCATTTTTAATAAATTGATGAATTCCTCATTCGAGGCAGCTATAGTGCCACAGAGATGGAAGTAAGCCTTGCTCTTACCTATACTGAAGAAAGGTACTGTGGAACCTAAGCCGCAGAGCAACTTCAGGCCCATTTCCCTGCTGCTGTCAAAATGCTAGAGAAGTGGGTCAACCGGCAACTCTCCTGCTTCCTGGAACATAACAGTTTGCTTCATGGCACTCAGTCGGGCTTCCGTGTAGGTTACAGTATGGAATCAGTACTCCTGGAGGTCGCTAAATACGTTAAGGACAATCTTGATCAGGGGGTGGTAACCATGGTTGTTCTTCTTGATTTGTCTGTGGCGTTCGATAGGGTTTCCCACTCCATTCTCCTAGAAAGAATTTGGGGTTTGGGTGTCCAAGCCCGGGCCTGGACCTGGCTCAAGTCCTATCTAGAGGGAAAATCTCAAATGGTCTTTCTGCCTCCTTCACGTCCTGTGCCAAACCACTTGGGTGAGAGGTGCCACAGGGCTCTGCCCTGAGCCCTACTCTTTTCAATATCTATTTGGCCACTTTGTCTAGACTGGTGGAGGCTTGGGGCGTGACAGTTATCTCATATGCCAACGACACGCAGCTGATGCTCTCATTCCAGAAGAAGGATATGGGAGCAATTTCCTCTTTGAAAGGTTGCTTGAGGGCCATAGGCAAATGGATGAATGCTTACTGCCTCAAACTGAACTCTGACAAAACAGAGGTACTCTCTTTTGGCACTAGCAGTCACCTAGACGCTGACAATTGGTGTAACTGGGAAATCTGGGTATCTCCGTGTGGTGAATGGAATTGATATCCTGTATAATTTTGTCCCAATAGGCCTGTATTTTCGGGCACTGCCAAAGAATATGGGTGAGTGTGCCCGGTTGCCCACAGTTGCACCAGCACAAGTTGCTTCCACCAGGTTTCCATCGTGCGGTTCTAACCGGGGTATAGTACCAGTAGTGTGCTATATTTAAAAACATCTCTTTTCCCGCGGTACTACATGAGGAGGCTCTGGCCCTATGAAATATATCCTGCCACTCTTTAGGGGAGAATTCACGTTCCATCTCTGATTCCCATCTATGCTGAGCTGGGGTCTTAGCAATGTGGTTGGGCTTATTCAGGAAGGAGTAAATATCTGACAGCAAGCGCTTGTCTGAAGTGCGTGTTATGTACCATAGCTCAAATTTAGTGAGGGGGTGGCTAGCGTGGGGTTGCACCTGAGGTTGTGTTACCCAGTGACGTATCGCTAAGTATTGCCAATATGTATCTTTCAGAATTCAAAAACCCGACACCAGCCTGGGGAATTCCACGATCCCTTTCTCATCAAATAAGTCACCAATTCTTTTACAGTTGGCTTCTTGCCATTTCAGATACCTGTTCCCTTCCATCGCTGGGGGAAGTCTGGGTTGCCAATGAAAAGGGTCAGTGGAGATACGGGGGTCGTGAGGCCATGGGGCTCTTGCACTCTATCCCATACCCCAATGGTAGCCCTCAATACCGGTGAAACATACACTCCAACCGGTCTATGTCATCTAGGGAGCCAGGGAACCTTCCATTTATGAATCCCTGCAATTGCGCAATCGATGAAACACCAGTGTTTCTCAGACTCTAATTTATACCACTCTATCATGTACCATAGTTGCGCTGCTTGAAAATATCTCTCTAAGTGCAGAACCCCAAGACCCCCATCAGCCTGTCTCAGGAATGTTTGATGTCGTGCCATGCGGGCTCTCTTCCCTTCCACTATAAAGTTCCCAATAAGGTGTTGTATTTGCGCTAATATTCGAGGTGGAGGGTACAATGGTAGCTTCTGCATTACATATAAGAGGCGAGGCAGGAGTGTTATCTTGATGGCCGCCAGTCTGCCTAGCCATGACATTGCATGTTTCTTCCAAGTGAGGAGCTCATGTCAGGTCTCATCTAGGAAGGACAAGTAGTTAGCCTTAACTGTCTTTTCCGTCGTGGGAAATATCTGCAGTCCTAAGTAAGAGACGCCCCCCTGGTTCCATGCGAACGGGAATTCCTGTGTCAGTTGTTTCTGCACAGCTCTGGGAAGGGTCAGACTGAGTGCCAGTGTCTTCTGTATATTGATTTTTAATCCAGAGACCCGCTAAATTTTGTGACTTCTTCTAAGAGGGGGGGGGGCAGGGAGAGCAATGGTTGCGTAAGAAAGAGCACTACATCATCCGCATACAGGGATATTTTGTGCTCTCTGTCTCCCATCCGAATTCCAGTGACCGTCTGGAGGTTTCTGACTCTTTCGGCAAATGGCTCCATTTAGAGCGCAAAAAGCAAGGGTGAGGGCGGGCACCACTGACGGGTGCCCCTCTCTATCGCTACCGGGCGAGAAGCTATACCGTTCACTCTAATGCGCGCTTCCGGGGCCTTATATATGCAGTTCACCCATCTCAGATAGTGTTCCCCAATCCCAAACCTGCGCAGGACGTGTCTCAGATATGGCCAATGTACCCGGTCAAACGCCTTCTCGGCGTCGACCGACATAAGCAGCGTAGGCTGCTGAGTACGCTGGGTTTTGTCTATTAAGTGACAGAGATGCTTCGTATTGTTGCTGCAGTTGCATTCGGGAATAAAGCCGGATTGGGCCGGGTCCACCAGGCATGTATGGAGCAAGGTGGGCTGCCAATAAGCTAGTGAAGATCTTTAGATCGACATTTAGTAACGATATCGGGCAATAAGAGGCGCACTCCAGGGGGTCTCTTCCGGGTTTCGGTATCACCACCACCTCCGCGATAGATATTGTGGGGGTTAAGGTTCCTATTTCACTGAATGTATTAAAAAGGCGCACAAGCAGCAGAGTAAGTTCAGGGGCGAAAGCTTTATAGAAATCTACTGGAAAACCGTCCCCTCCCGGCACCTTCCCTACTGCGAGTCTCTGAATAGCCCGCAGAACCTCATCCAGGTGGATATCCACGTCCATAGCTTAATCGTCTGTGGGGGGAGGGATGCCACTGGTGCCTGGCGGACATAGTCCTCGGCCGTAGCCGAATCCAAGTGCTCCACCGTGTACAATGTGGTGTAGGAGGCTTCAAATTCAGCTGCAATATCAGCATCACTCTGGAGAGTCTCTCCCCGGGGTGTCCTTATACCTGCAATGCGGGCGAGTTCATCTGGGACCTCAGTAAGTATGCTAAGAGCTTCCCGGCTTTGTTTCCCCCTTCATAGTAGTGCTGCTTACTACGTAGAAGTGCATATTCCACACGATCACAGTCCAAAGCCCTCAGCTGCTTCTGTGCGGTATTAAGTTTTCGTCTTGTCTGAACCGTGCCCGTGCAACGGTGAACCCCTTCCAGTTCCCTGACCTGCATCTCAAGTAGCTCCCTTTTGTCCTTCCTTTCTTTGTTCAGTCCCGCCGCGATGGACAAAAAGCGGTCTCTTAAGACAGCCTTAAGGGCATCCCACACCTGGGGGAGCCGGACCGAGATGTCATTGTTGATTGCCAAGTAGTCGTGTATCGCAGCCCGTATGTTAGTAATGTCGGAATCGTATGTGAGTAGCTTGTGGTTGAGTCTCCACGACCTCTGTCGAGGGGACCCTCTAGGCAAGTATTTCACCAGTGATATTAGGGAGTGGTCTGACAACGCCGCCTTCCCTATCGTAATGTCTTTGGTATATCCCGTAACCCGTGGAGAGGTCCAGAATAGGTCGATCCGCGCATAGGTTTGGTGCGACGCTGAAAAAAAGGTGTATTCCCGGGCAGAGGGGTAATGGTATCTCCAGGCGTCTGTCAGCCCCACCTCCCCAAGTTTCTTGAGCATAGAATCTGAGAGAGATCCTGAGTGTCCCATCCGTGCTACTGCCCTATCTAGCTGTGAGTCAGGTACTATGTTAAAATCCCCCCCCAATACTAAGTCCTCAACTTGAAAGTCTAGAATGGTGTTCAGTGTATCTCGAAGGAAGACTTCCTGATGTTCATTAGGGCTGTAAATGGAAGCTATAGTGTATGTGTGTGGACCCAATAGAACTCGCAGTGCCAACATCATACCTGGTGTTTCTGCATGTACCCCCAGTACTGTTCCTGGGAACTGTGAAGATATGAGAATGAATGGCTACCCCTATCTTTTTCCCCGTGGTCGAGGAGAAGTATTGTCTATCATACCATTTGGACCGGATGCGTTTCCAGTCGGCGCGTAGTAAGTGGGTCTCTTGCAATAGGCATATATCGCAGCTGGCTTCTCTAAGCAATGTGATGACTGCACGCCGTTTAACGGATGTATTGAGTCCTCGGACATTGAAGCTCATTATACTGACCTTAAACGTTGACATATGGGTAATTATGGGGATGCGCAGTGATTCTCATCTGTGATTTGTGGAGATCAGAGACCGCCCCCTCCGCCCACCTCAGATCCCGGCCCCACGTGCTGGAGTGCCAAGGGGTAGAGGCATTTCCTTTACCTCGCCTCCCCTGCTGTCCTCCCCCCAGATAGGATACCCCTCGTGTCGGAGCACCCCCGCTGTCTGAGAGGCTATGTAGAGCCTGAAGTAGAGGCCCATGGGTTTGAGCATCGAGTCTCTTAGAATGAAGATGCCTCCCCTTACCCTGGTTTCGACCTCCCCCCACTCTTGCTTTAGCTCCTTTTGTGGATCTGTGGATCCCCTGCCCATCTGATTGTCGGTCCTCCCCACCTGTGGTAACGATAGCCATAGGCCCCGAGCATATAGAAAAAGAGAGAGGAAAAGATAAGAAATGCAGAAGACAGATAACTTAGCAAACACGCAGAAAGTGCCATCAACTTGGCATAAATCACACTATCGTGCAAGGGTCCATGTGTCCAGTGGTTGGTCATCTCATTGGTGGGAGTGAGCCCCCTCCACCAAGACCGAATTTCTTCGTTCCTGGACCCATCTATTAGATTCTGCGTCCCGCAGACAGAGGGCAACTGCTGCATGTGCGCTCATACTGTTAGCGTTTCTCCGACTCCGTCACAGCTCTGTATCTGTTGGAGAAGTGCCTCTCTTTCTTTCTGGCTCTCTGTCGCGGAAGGTTTGAAAGATTTCTCCCGTCTGGTCCCTCGTTGTCTTCCCGGCTTGAGCAATCCACGTGTGGAGGTGTCCTCTGTCCCTCCCTCCAAGTCAAGACCTAGCACCTCTTGCGCTTCTTTTGGTAACCAAACTGACTGTAATTCTTTGTTCCAAACAAATGAAAGACGGAAGGGATTCCCCCAGCGGTAGCGGATTCCTTTATCACGCAGGTAGTCTGTGGCTGGTTTCAGGGCTTTACGTCTTTGGAGAGTGAGTGGCGACAAGTCCTGGTAGATTCCAACTTGGAGCCCCTCAAAGGCAATGGTCGCTTTATCTCTAGTTGCAGCCATAATGATCACCTTCTGTTGGAAGGAGTGAAGACAGGTGAGGATATCCTGTTGTTGGCGTGGGTCTTTGGCTGGCCTTCCGGCATGATGTGTGTGATCCAAGATGATATCCTTGTCTTCAAGCGCCAGTGCTGCATGCCGGAAGAAGCGAATCACTCAGTCCTCCAGCTTTCCCCCCATCCGCCAAGAGAGGGAAGCCCTTAATGCGAATAATAAACCTCCTAGAACGGTTGTCCAGGTCCTCCAGGTGGAGGTAGAGCTCCTCGTTTTGGTCTCTATGCTCCAACAACTCACGGGCCTGTTCAGTGACCTCTTCCTCCCTGCGGTCGTCATTTCTTTCCAGGGAGTCAACTCGGTCTCCATTTTCCTGGATCTCCGCCCTGACCTGCTTAATATCGGAGGTGACATCCTGTCTCAGCCCTGCGAAGTCTTCTCTGAGCGTCCCGAACAGCTGCTCCAGGAATCGGTGGGTGGTTGGCTCCTCCGAGTGTTCTCCAGTGGAGGCCATCTCTTTCTCCTGGGGTTGGGCCACTTGTTGCTCAGGGCTGCATCCCTCCACCTTTTTGGTACCTGTTTTCTGACGGAGATCTTTGATCGTCGCGTCCTTTCTTGCTCGGTGTGTGGTCATCTCTACAGGGCGCCTTCGCTAGATTTCCAGCAACGCGGTCGTTCCGACTGACCTCTTCTAGACTCTCAAGCCCACTGGTGGGTCCACAGATCTCTCCTTTAATTGTCCCAGCGCTGGCGTGTCGCTGGGGCCCACTTTCACTTCAGGCCCAGTGGATATCTGGTAGGTAACGCGGCGCCCCCGTGGCCCCAGAACAGTGTCCTCCCTGTGCCGATATTTCTAGTGGCATATGTACAGGGCTGATTCGTGGGTTTGCACCCCAGACTCGGGACCTGCCCCTGACCTCCTTTCCGTGGACTGCAGATCCCTGTTAGGCCCGCTCCAGCTCCCCAGCTCAGCTTTAGGGCCTCGGCCGTCTGGCAATGCACTACTTCGTGATCTGGGACAACTGTGGCTAGCCTCTCATCCCTCCGTGGATCAGAGGACCATCAGCAAACGATAGAGGCACTGGGGAGGGCCCTTCACCACCTGATCTCCCTTCTCGGGCCACTCCGTTTTCTACGCCTACAGCACTGCCTGGGGACGGGGCCCGGTCCTGCCGCTGTGTGAGGTCTGCCGAATCTAGTATGCCTGTCCCAGGAGGGCACTTCAGGCAGTCCCCTGTTCCACCTTCCGCTCCCCACCGCTCGGGTTGCAGCCTTCTCATACAGCCCGGGCCTAGCCAGAGCCCAGCTCGGTCACTCCCAGTCGTCCCGCCGGCCCTGCCGCTCTCACCTTATTTGCATCTCCCTCGGGCCCGATATCCTTGCGTGGCGGCCTGTCCCAACTGGGGCGAGGCAATCGGTCGTTCCTGGGGGCCACAGCGCTTCCGAGAAGTCAGGCTGCGTCACGGCCAGTCTCCTAGGCCGCACGTCGATTTGCCGCTCCCGGGCGGATCCAGGCTAGGTAGGCCTCTGCCTCCGCCGCTCAGCCCGGACACCGCAGAGCAATCTCGCCAGCCTCCGGCACCTTCTCCGTCTCTCCGAGGGACGCTTCACTTTGCCTGTAGCCTCCATTTACTCCGACACGGACAGAGGTCCAAGGGCTGGTCTCTCCTCTCACTTCCGCTCGACCTCCGGGCGGCACCCTCGCGGCCCCTGCTCCGCCGCTGCTTGCAGATCACATTATTAATTCTTTATATGCCCCCAAGAGCACAGGGCATTTTCAGCTGTATTTGGGGTCCAGGGATGGCTGTTGGATGCCGATTTTCAGCATTGGCAAGCGGAGCGCCGGAAAAACGCTGCTACTCCTCCACCATCTTGGCCACGCCCCCTAAGCCCCATTTATAAGACACTTCAATAGAAGAAGGATTACTCTAGTGATTTATAATAGAAATTGTGGATTTATTTAGAAAGTTGGAGGATGTAGAGATTACAACACTCAGAAAGAATTTCAGGAACAAGCTCCTGAAAGAAGATTCTAAACACATTTAAATACTGAAAGATAAATTGACAATAAAATAGATTGACAACTTTATTTCACCCTACAAAATATGGATATTATTTAGGTGTTGTCCCTGACTTGCACTTTGAGAATCCTGGAACTGGCTTTGCGATCCCTGGCCCGATAAATGACAAAATAAATGCCTGGAACACAGTGGCTGCTTGTCCTTATGGTGACTGGTTGGGGCCTACTTCCTTGTTTTTTGTTTATTACACTAATAGTGACTAATACTATATTATTCACTATTAGTGCAAAAAACAAATGGAGTACAAATAGTTGGAATAAGACCCTCCCTGGCAGCTGAGGTAAGTAAAAACTGCTTTTAAATGTAAGTTGTCTTGCAGGTGAGAATGTGTCTATTTGAGAGAGAGTGGTGTATGTGTCAATATCTGTGTATGTGTAAGCATGTGTGAGTGAGAGCAAGGGTCAAATGAATTGTGAAGTCACTTCCGCTACCCTGGCCTTTTGGTGAAATGACGTTCAGGCAAAACAACCTTGTGTTCAGTGCATAGTTATAAAAACAAAAGAAATAAAGGAAATTTACTAGCAGTAAGTTTACTAGTAGTAAAGTTACTAGTAGTAACTTACCTTTGTGAATACCGAAAAGTAGCAAAGTTAAACTTTTGGTATAACTTTACCTTTGTGAATTGGGTCCAAAGTGTCTGATGTGAGTGATGTAGCAAAGTAGCAGATTCAACTCCATGTTTCTTCCTCCCTTATTATCTGTATATGCGTAATGTTACTTTAGTCTCGCAGGACGGTCTGCTGTTACATAGTGAAGTGCAGGACCATCAACATTTCCTCACAGTCTTCATTTGCTGAGATGGCCATAGTTACTAGAAAAAACCTTAAGGCTGATAAAAAATCCAAGTGGACATAACATCACCCTACACTTCCTGTTTCACGAATTCACTCTTGCATGTTCTTTTCTGACCTGCTTTCTCATTGCGTCAAAGTTTTCTTATCTTTCTTTTCCCCCTTTCTACCTTTTTTGCCTTTCTCACTTTTGCTTTGGGTTAAAGTCTGATGAAAAAAGTCACGATCTAGTGATGGCTCGTGCCCACAATCTACACCCAGCCACACTAAGTAGGCACTGACATGAGGACAACGCTGAACTTATTACTGCCGGACATCCTTTTGAGCATTTTCCTTTAGCATACATAAAAGACCCATGGCAAAACATCGGAAAATGACCACACTCTTGGAACATATGTTGAGAGGGTTTGGTGAGTTATAATACTGGTTACCTCGTGTAACACCACGGTCTGAGTCCTATATAATTTGCTTACAAGTTAGATTTTACTGTTTCCCAGGTGAATGACAACCTCTTTTTGTTTGTACTCTCCAAAGTCCATGTTTATATTCCCCCTGGACCTGTATATCTCTCACAAATTCCATGGCCCGATTATAAGGTGGGGTGTGTTGTATTCCTCGGTTGAATGTCATTCTGCCCAATTTTAACCAGCTTGTTTCCCTGTAACCTGATTTCCTAGGTGTGGTAGCACAGGGTCCAATATTTCTGGCTAGAAAATCCAGCCAGTTCAATCATATAAGATTCCCATGCAACCTCTTCAAGGGCATTGGTGTATTTGGACTGATTCACCTGCCAGCTCATAGCATCTGTTGTTCCCTGATGCCCGTCCCACACTCTGATGACCGCCACTCCCCTGCGCCAGCCTTTTTCTTCCATTTACCACCTGCTCATTGCAGGTGGTAAATAGAAGTGTAAATGTCCCAGGAAGTGGTCACTACATACAGATTTAGACTCAGTAAAACTGGGTCCACGTGTAATTGCCTATTTTTTCTGTGGACAAATACTCATGATAAAAAATATCAAGAGGAGTGAGGCCACATCATTCTCAAGAATGGAGTCTCTTAAAAAGTTGCATTGCGACCCTCATCAGCGGTATATTGTCTCAACTGGTCAAGTAGTAGCCGGTAGTATCATTATCAGGTCCTCCCTCCACCAGGAAGGCAAGTCCTTAGATATAAAGACATGGTGGGATCTTTTAAAAGTGCAATGAATTAAAATTACCTCTTATCCCTAAATGGTGAGATGAGTTATATATTCTTCACATCTATCACTATGATCAACATGTTTCAGCCTACTGGCGCCTGGGTAGGTTGTCAACGTTCTTCAGGACCTCAAAATGCCAGATCTCAATAGTGCCAGATGAGGAAATACCCACAGGAACTTAAAGGTAAGTATGATGACTCACTGAATGTGGAAAGCAAAATGCCATTCCCTAGAAAATATAAAATTATGATTACAAAATAAATGCAGAAAAGACAATCAGTGTAAATTAGCATAGTAAATCATTGCAATAATAGTGCCTCGATGTAAGACATGGTAATGAATGTGTCAATTCCTGTTGAACATTCATGTATATTTTTATTTCACCCATAAAGCCATAAAAGTTGCAGCTAAAGCAGACATAAACTATTTAATTATCATTGTAAATGTACAGCATATCAAAACTGGTGGACATTTTCAGGAGGAATTCTATACAATAACTCTCTAACGTCATATGATTCTGTATTGAAAAGCAAGACAAGACCAAAGTCAAAGACCTGTTTCGGTCCGCCATGACCTATGATAAAACCAAGACCATAGTTTACCATGATAGAATGGTAGAGCTAACCATTTCAATTCTGAAAAGGCACATTATGTCACTACTGGTAGCAATTTAAAAACAAGTACATGTGGCTTCCAGTGATTGCTGTTGCCTTGATCATACAAAGGAAAAATCGATTACTGTAGACTGAAGATAAAATAGAGTACAATGCAAAGCCCAGTTTGAGAATATAG
The DNA here is from genome assembly GCA_963921515.1 of Calotriton arnoldi. Taxonomy (NCBI): domain Eukaryota; kingdom Metazoa; phylum Chordata; class Amphibia; order Caudata; family Salamandridae; genus Calotriton; species Calotriton arnoldi. The sequence continues at coordinate 1,756,203 of CAWUFW010003129.1, read as the reverse complement.
TAAAAAGAGCCAAAAGAATGACCTAGGCTAATGATCTTTGTTCTTTGGCTCAGCTGATTCATCAACACAAGGCTAAGCCTCTACCGTTAGTCCCACCCACCACTTAATTCATTAAAATGATCGAGTTGGGGAAACATTTAGAACCTATCTATCTTAAAGCATTTGCAACAAAAAAATCATTAAATATACTCTTCTTCAAAATAACAGTGAAAATAGCAGGAAGGACTAAAAAGGGACTTAAGGGAACGTGAGAGCCAGTGCTTTGGTTTGAGGGAGACGATTGAACCACACTGGGCATTCAACCGTCTAGGGCTATCCTATTAGCTCTGAGTCTCCAAGCCCACAGGAGGAGCCTAGAGGTGGCAAATACTATCTGTTCGTTTATGTCACATCTTAGCAGCCTGTAGGCCTCCCAGCAAATGTGCTATACCCATATTTTTACACACTGGTTTGATCCACCTTTTCCGCGGCTGGGCGTAGCCTGGGCAGAAGAACAGAAAATTCTCTGCCGATTCAGGAGTCATCAGACAGAAGGGGCAGTTCTGAGTTGACAGGGTGCTTTTAACCCATCTGCCCGTTAATTGCGTTAGAGGCAGGCTACCTCTCCTGAATTTAATATATAAACTCTTAGCCTGCCAGGGTTTGATCCTATCAAAGAAGGGCTCAAATGTAGGTGAGGACTCAAATTGCATGACTTTGTCCGAAATGCTCCCCTCTTTTGCATTATTCCAAGAGCTAACCAATAACGTTTCCCAAAATATTCCTTTATCTTGTTAGATGTGGCCTTGCTCATTCCAGTTGGAGAGAGCCATAAGTCCTCCATTTTGATGGCTGCACATGACTGTTTGCTCTTTGTAAGCCATGGGGTCCGTAGATTTTTGTCCAGCATAATTAATTCAGATAAGGCGTCCCTATACGGTACCAACCCTAATGTAGTCCAGAGCCGTACCCAGTATAAGAGTGATTTCAGGAGAGCTGATGAGTCCACCTTGTTCATTGCCAGATCAATGCGTAAAGGTAGCAAAGGGGTGCTTAAAGATGGACAGAGCAGTGATCGAATGAACATATTTTTAGTTGGGGCTAAGGGGGCCAAGTCTGCACAACCCCAAATCTCTGCCCCATATAAGTGAGACGGCATCCGGCTGCCTATTTTAATCAGAATCCACATGCAGCTTGTTCTACCAATTCTACTTGGTTCTAACTCGTCATGTGAGACGGCGTCCGACTGCTCAATGCATACGATCCCCACTAGTTAAACTCAAAGATATCCATCTCTTTACCTTGTGTGGTACATTTCATGGCACCACCTGACTCTTGCCCGTCAGGTATCCTGAGAGGGTCGAAGTATTAATTTGCCCCATGCACTAAGCTCTGGTTGCCATTCACTCGTCGTTCGACTTACAGACTTTGTATCTTTCACAGCATCAGAAACAGTCCTACTTAGCCATAAGGTTATTGTGAATTTATAAGGCATCTTCTCATATTTAATTATCGGAATAGGTGCCCTATCCTAAGCCTTTGGCAGGTGGCTCCCTGAAGAAGGTACTTCATGCCGAAATGCATGTAGATGACAAAAGAATCTCTATTGCGAAGCCACTGACTATCTCTCTGAATCCAAGCTCTTGCCATATATTTCAGTCATCATGCAACATTTTTTTATGTGACAGGTTTTAAGCACAATTTGTAGTGCTTTCCTCCATATATATATGATTGTCTTCATTTGTGTACCTTACCAGTGTACCTTTTTTTTATTGACATGTTTGCAGTCAGTGTGAATGTAGACATGACTGGAGTATGGATGTTAATTAGTATGTAAACATAATCTGTATTGTCTTGATTTTATGATTAAATTGAATACATTTATGTATCAGTTTTTCATAACATGGGTGTTGTCCTTATATGTTTGTATAAGTTTGAACATGCTTAAGATAAACCTTGGCGAGTTGCCCTAGGTTTTGTCCACTATCCATATATAGTCCTGCCATGGCATTAGCCCTATAAATTTCCAGGACTGGGGTAACAGCACCATTGTGAATGGCCGATGCTTCCTTACCACCGCATATCCCCTTTGATGTAATGCAGCTCTGCTTTTTGCTATTTGCGGGGCCCTTGCCTGCCACGGGTACTTGGCCCACCCACAGAAGTGAGGTACAATTTTTATCTGGAGACCTGGGGGAATGCTGGGTGGTAGGAAATTTGTGTCAGACCGGTAATCCTACAACGTTCCAACACAGAAATGTGAGAAAAATTTGATTTTCTTCATCTAAAATTGAGGATTGCAGGTGATTCTGGATAGGAAAACTTTGGGGGATCCATGCAAGTCACACCTCCCTGGACTCCTCTGGGTGTCTCGTTTTCAGAAATGTCCAGAATTGGTAGGTTTCTCTAGATGGCCGCCGAGCTCGGGATCAAAAACGCAGGTGACTCGCTCGCAAAACAAGGTCTTTTTGTAATTGATAATTTTGAAGTCTCCACAGTATGTTTTGGGCCATTCCCTGTCGTGGGCACTAGGACTACCCACACAAGTGAGAAACCATTTTTATCGGGAGACCTGGGGGAATGCTGGGTGGGTAGAAGTTTGTGGATCCACACAGATTCCAGAACTTTCCATCACAGAAATGTAAGGAAAATGAATTTTATGTTTACAAAGTTTGAGGTTTGCATGGAATTCTGAGTAACAGAACCTGGTGAGAACCACACAAGTAACCCCTCCTGGTTTCCCCAAGATGTCTAGTTTTAAAAAATGTATAGGCTTGCTAGGTTTCCTTAGGTGCCGGAAGAGCTAGGGTCAAAAATCCACAGCTAGGCATGTTGTGAAAAAAGGGTCAGTTTTCACTGGAAAATTGTGATGTGTCCATGTTGCGTTTTGGGCCATTTCTTGATGCGGGTACTAGGCCTATCCACACAAGTGAGGTATCATTTGTATCGGGAGACTTTGGGAATGCTGAGTGGGTGGAAGTTTGTGGCTTCCTGCAGATTTCAGAACTTTCCTTCACAGAAATGTGAGGCTTTTTTTTTTACATAGCTGAGGTTTGCAAGGGATTCTGGGTAACAGAACCTGGTAAAAGCCACGCAAGTCACCTCATCCTGGATTCCCCTGGATGTCTTGTTTTTAAAAATGTTTAGTTTTGCTAGGTTTCCTTAAGTGCCAGCAGAGCTAGGGTCCAAAAGCCACAGCTAGGCACATTGCGAAAATAGGGTCATTTTTCACTGGAAAAAAATGTGATGTGTCCACGTTGCGTTTTGGGCGTTTCCTGTTGCATTTACTAGGCCTACCCACACAAGTGAGGAACCATTTTTATCAGGAGACTTTGGGGAATGATGGGTGGCTGGAATTTTGTGGCTCCCCACTGATTCCAGAACTTACCATCGCAGAAATGTGAGGAGAATGTATTTTTGTTTTACAAAGTTTGAAGTTTGCAAGAGATTCTGGGTAACCGAACCTGGTGAGAGCCACACAAGTTACCCCATCCTGGATTCCCCTGGATGTCTAGTTTCTAAAAATGTGTGGGTTTACTAGGTTTCCTTAGGTTCCGGCAGAGCTAGTGTCCAAAATCCACAACTAGGCACATTGCGAGAAAAGGGTCTGTTTTCACTGGGAAAATGTGATGTGTCCACGTTGCATTTTGGGCCGTTTCCTGTAGTGGTTACTAGACATAATCACACAAGTGAGGTGCCATTTTTATAGGGAGACATTGGAAAATGCTGGGTGACTGGAAGTTTGTGCCTCCCTGCAGATTCCAGAACTTTCCATCACAGAAATGTGAGAAACATATGTTTTTTTTACAAAGTTTGAGGTTTGAAGGGCTTCTGGGTAACAGAACCTAGTGAGAGCCACACATCTCACCACATCCTGAATTCCCCTGGGATTTTTTTTGTTTTCAAAGATGTATAGGTTTGCTAGATTTCCTTAGGTGCCGGCAGAGCTAAGGGTCCAAAATCCACAACTAGGCACATTGGGGAAAAAAGGGTCCGTTTTCACTGGAAAAATGTGATGTGTCCACGTTGTGCTTTGAGGTGTTTCCTGTCCCGGGTACTAGGCCTACCCACACAAGTGAGGTACCATTTTTAGCAAAAGACTTTGGGAAATGCTGGGTTCCCTGAAGTTTGTAGCTCCCAGCAGATTCCAGAACTTTCCATCACAGAAATGTGAGAACAATGTATTTTTTTTTACAATGTTTGAGGTTTGCATGGGATTCTGGGTAACAGAACCTGGTGAGGGTCACACAAGTCACCCCATCCTGAATTCCCCTGGGCGTATACTGTACAAAAATGTATAGGTTTGCTAGGTTTCCCGAGGTGCCGGCTGAGCAAGGGTCCAAAATTTACAGCCTGGCACATTGCAAAAAAAGGATCAGTTTTCACTGGAAAAATGTGATGTGTCCACATTGCGTTTTGGGACGTTTCCTTCCTCGAACACTAGGCCTACCCACACAAGTGAGGTACCATTTTTATTGGGAGACTTTGGTGAATGCTGGGTGGGTGGACGTTTTCTGCCTCCTCACAGATTCCAGAACTTTCCATCACAGAAATCTGAGGAAAAAAGTTTTTTTTACAATGTTTGAGGTTTGCATGGGATTTTGGGTAACAGAACTGGTGAGATCCACGCAAGTCACCCCATCCTCGTTTCCCCTGGATGTCTAGGTTTTAAAAATGCATAGGCTTGCTAGGTTTCCTTAGGTGCCAGAAGAGCTAGGGTCCAAAATCCACAGCTAGGCAAATTGCGAAAAAAAGGTCAGTTTTCACTTGAAAAAGGTGATGAGTCCACGTTGCGTTTTGGGTGTTTTCTGTCGCAGGTACGAGGCCTACCCACACAAGTGAGGAGCCATTTTTATCGGGAGACTTTGGGAAATTTTGGGTGGCTGGAATTTTGTGTCTCTCCACAGATTCCAGAACTTTCGATCACAGAAATGTGAGGAGAATGTATTTATTTTTTACAAAGTTTGTGGTTTGAAAGGGCTATTCTGGGTAACATAACCTGGTGAGAGCCACACAAGTCACCCCATACTGGATTCCCCTGGATGTCTAGCTTTTAAAAGTTTGTGGGTTTGCTAGGTTTCCTTCCGTGCCGGCAGTGCTAGGGTCCAAAAGCCACAACTAGGCACATTGCGAAAAAAGGGTCAGTTTTCACTGGAAAAATGTGATGTGTCCACGTTGCGTTTTGGGCCGTTTCCAGTCGCGGGTACTAGGCCTACCCACACAAGTGAGGTACCATTTTTATTCGGAGACTTACGAAAATGCTAGGTGTCTAGAAGTTTGTTGCTCCATGCAGATTCCAGAACTTTCCATCACAGAAATGTGGGAAAAATGTATTTTTTTTACAAAGTTTGAGGTTCGCAGTGGATTCTGGGTAACAGAACCTGGTGAGAGCCACACAAGTCACCTCATCCTGGATTCCCCTGGACGTCTATATTTCAAAAATGTATAGGCTTGCTAGGTTTCCTTAGGTGCCAGAAGAGCTAGGGTCCAAAATCCACAGCTAGGCACATTGCGAACAAAGGGTCTGTTTTCACTGGAAAAAGGTGATGTGTCCACGTTGCGTTTTGGGCGTTTTCTGTCGCAGGTACTAGGCCTACCCACACAAGTGAGGAGCCATTTTTATCGGAAGACTTTGGGAAATTTTGGGTGGCTGGAAATTTGTGTCTCTCCACAGGTTCCAGAACTTTCCATCACAGAAATGTGAAGAGACTGTATTTATTTTTTACAAAGTTTGAGGTTTGCAAGGGGTATTCTAGGTAACATAACCTGGTGAGTGCCACACAAGTCACACCATACTGGATTCCCCTGGATGTCTAGCTTTTAAAAATGTGTGGGTTTGCTAGGTTCCCTTTGGTGCCGGCAGAGCTAGGGTCCAAAATTCACAACTAGGCACATTGCAAAAAAAAGGGTCAGTTTTCACTGGAAAAATGTGATGTGTCCACGTTGCGTTTTGGGCCGTTTCCAGTACTAGGCCTACCCACACAAATGAGGTACCATTTTTTTTGGGAGACTTTGGAAAATGCTTGTTGGCTGGAAATTTGTGTCTCTCCACATTTTCCAGAACTTTCCATCACAGAAATGTGAGGAGACTGCATTTATTTTTTACGAAGTTTGAGGTTTGCAAGGGGTATTCTGGGTAACAGAACCTGGTGAGAGCCACACAAGTCACCTCATCCTGGATTCCCCTGGATGCCTATATTTCAAAAATGTATAGGCTTGCTATGTTTCCTTAGGTGCTAGAAGAGCTAGGGTCCAAAATCCACAGCTAGGCACATTGCAAAAAAGGGTCAGTTTTCACTGGAAAAATGTGATGTGTCCATGTTGCGTGTTGGGCCGTTTCCTACCGCAGGTACTAGTCCTACCCACACAGGTGAGGTAGCATTTTTATCTGGAGACTAAGGGGAACACAGAATAGTAGAACAAGTGTTATTACCAATTGACTTTTTTTGCTTTTCTGCCTTCCAAATGTATGACATTTCTGCCTTCCAAATGTAAGACAATTTCTAAAAGAAGTCATTTTGAAAAATGACCTCTAATTCACATGCTTGTATGGGTACCCACAATTTAGGAGATGTGCAAATAATCACTCCTCCAAAACTCTATATTTTGTTCCCATTTTGGAAATATATGTTTCCTTGGTACCTATTTTTCACTCTTTATTTTTTACCAAATGAATTGCTATATACCCGGTACACAATGTAAAACCATTGCAAGACGCAGCCCAATTATTGGCTCTGGGTTCCTCGGGTTCTTGTTGAACCTACAAGTCCTATATATCCCTGCAACCACAACAGTCCAGCAGATGTAACATCATATGGCTTTCAAAAATCTGTCACACTTAGGAGAAGTTACAGGTGAAAATGTTGGCACAAATGGGTGTTTTTCAACTCATTTTCATTTTTTTTTATTCAACTGTTAGTTTCAATAAAACAAAACGTGAAAGATCTACACAAATGATCCCCTGCTGAATTCATAATTTTGTCTAATCCCATTCAGATATTAAAAAAGGAATGTGGTGTCAATATTTACATACATGATATTTTCGGCCCCCAAGCCCTTGGGGTATCACTCCCTCCCTTTGGCGGTCTTGGAGTGGAGCAGAGGCATGGCAGCCCTGATCCAAGACCATCAAAGTCATTATTAGGCCCTAAATCTGTAGATGCCACTACAGAATATTGGTGTGATTTCCCATTATAATAGTTGGATATCACCAAGAAGTGTATACACTTAGGGGGATATTCTCGAGAACGTGTGTTAACTATTGCCAAATTCGCTTAACGCAACTTCTCACATCGCAGTCTATCGTGGGAAAATAACACTGTGTTAACGCAGTATTCTCAACCTGGCGGCACCATGCGATAGTCTCACGATAACGCGCCAAATGCCCGCGTAAAAATTTACGCAACGCCAAAAAAATGCGAAACAAGAACGCGAAAAAGTGGCGATGTCCCCAATGGCGATACAAAAATCGTCGATAACCAGCGACAGGCCTGCGATTCCCATGCGTCATGCGTGAGAATGCACTATAAAAGCAGAGAAAAAAATGTAACTGCGTAGCACCATGGACGCACCCGGACCGAGTGCAGAGGACAACGCGAACCCCACAAGCCCCACAGATGACCAGCCAGGAACCCCGGGGCCGGGAAAGGGCAAGGAGAAGAGGAAGAGGAAGATGGGGTTCAGTCCGCAGGAAAACCGGATCATCGTCACGGAGGTGACAGAACACTACCAACAACTGTTAGTCACCTGCACTGTGTCATCGGCAACACAAACGGAAATATGGCAGTCCATCGTGAACAACGTGAATGCAGTCGGAGTGTTGAGGAGGTCAATGGAGGAGGTCAAGAGGCGCTGGCATGATGTGAAAAGCCAAACCAAGCAGAAACTCGCTGCCAACCGGAAGGCAGCAACGACGACTGGAGTTGGGAGTCCTGCGCCACAGGAGGAGCTAGATGAGCTGGAGGAAATGGTGGCCACAGTCATCAGTGCAGAGACGGTGCAAGGAGTTGGGGTCCGGACACTGCTCGATATGACCTGACCCAACAGCAACCGGGTGAATAACGACCAGGGACTGGGGGACGGGGGAGATGGGCACAATGGCACACATGCACAATTATGTGTAGCACACTGCACACCCACAATGACTGTGGAACATGTCCCTGATGGCCTTGGCACACTGCAGCACACATAGAAACACCAAGTTGGCCCCCGTCCACCATGTGCACAAATGGCCCCCCATCACCAATCTCACAACCTACCCATGCACATGTGCTGAACCCAGCAAAGCAGCGGCTCTGTGAGCCACACTGACAATGCAAGTGACACTGCATGACCAATAGCATGGCTGCAGTCAAAATACATGACATGGTGCACGCCACGACACTGAGGTGGCCCAGTGTGGATAAAATCCTCAAAGGAGCAGGTCACACTCTGACACATCCACGTGCACATACAACCCCTGACGTCAACAACACATCTGCAGACAAACAATGCACAAGAGTCCAAAATCCGTCCAAGAGCACAAATGACCCAAGTCGCCAACATCTCAGCACCGTAAAAGCACACAAGTCAAAGGCGCACCGCCTCAAAGGGATAAGGGGCAGCTAAATCAGAGCTGCAGGGGTGACTCTCCCACAATGCAGCACACACACATAGCAATCACAGCACATCAACATTGACGACAATGTGGTACAAAGTACCACACTTACACCACAGAACAGAGGACACAACTGGTGCCACATGTGCGTAGAAACTGGCCAATAACATCAGGCATAGCAGGAAACTGTCAGATGATAATGTACGAGTACAACCTCACATCCGTCATGTAGTCGAAATGTCCACTGTCTCCCATCAAATACCCAGCTCCTCCAAAACAATCACAATGTACATTGTCATGCAGTCTGTATGTAAACATGTACAATGTGTGCACATACATGGAACACACTGTTAACCTGCATCTCCCCTTTACATTGCAGAGGGACAATCAACACCTCCTGCAGAGCAGACCAGACATCTCTTCAGTGATGATGAAGAGGACCCCCTGGCCATCTGCTCCGACACCCTCCAACGGCTCATGGACAGCCTCCGCACCCCACCTCCAGGAGGAGGGCAGCCCAGCTGCATTGAGGTGATTCCACCCCCTGCACAGACCACACAGCAGGAAGCACCCACCACCACGGCTGGCTCCCAGCACCTCACCGAAGAACACATGGCATTTCAACGCCGTGTGTCAGACTGCCAGATGGGGCTGGCTGAACAGGTGCGGGTGGGTTTTGACCTCATGGCAGCCAAACTAGATGCCATACGTGGGTGTCTTAGTCCCATCAGGGACCACTTACAGTCCTTAACGGACACCCACAGTCCGCTCCATGCCCTACAACAATCCTTGGCTGACCTCGCTGGAGCCATTACTCGGATACAAGAACTGTCTAGTCAGACAGGCTCCAGCGACGACAGCACAGAGTTGGCACAGATGCGGAGGACAATGGAGAACATGGAGCGGATGCAGGAAGGATGGCTGCCATGGCTGAACACCAGCGAGATGTAGCTGGGATCTTCCATGCCCTGCAGATCCTCATCTTGCCATTGCTGCCACAGAGCCTGTCCCAGATGACTGCTGCAGGAACTTCGACACACACATCTCCGCCCCCTGATGTGTCAGTGGCACACAGTGATGCAGCCATACCACCTCCGCCCCCTGATGTGTCAGTGGCACACAGTGATGCAGCCATAACACCACCACACACACCTGGCACACCTGACACAGAAGACATATCAGAGGACGAAGATGTGGATGGTAATGACTCTGTGTCAAAAAGGAGGTTGTAGCATTTATCCCCGCCATATGGCCTGTTTCTGCTTGGTACAGCCGTCTGCATCATGCCCTGGTACAACACCTTCCACTGTCCCCCGAAACACTCTGCGACATTCACCTGGACCCCGACATGGACTGCCATATCTGCTCTGGTTACCAATGACACAGCAAACAGGCTGCGGACTCAACCCTTCCTCTACCGATTAACTTGTCATTCCCTAAAGGACTCTGTTTGGCCCTCGACTGGGCAACCATGTAATGTGGGGTGTGCATGGCCGTACTGCTCCAGCTCCGACACTCCACTGAATGTGAATAAAACATTCCTAATCACACAGATGTGTCATGTCTATGTTCAATCAAGTATAACAGTATGGATGACTGTAGGGACATTGATTGCACAAAAAGGTACACCCTGGGAAATGACATCAATGCGCATGTTTGACCGTGACACACATGGCCAATTAGATGACTGTGAAGGTGTGAACTAGCTGTGGCCTCATTGATCATGAACAACAATCTCGCAACCCCCCAACGTAGCCCCACGTCCATGTATTAAATAGGGCTGTGTGTAAAAATGTCAAAGTCGGTATGAGGCCTAAAGTAGTGTCCCAAATCACATGTGACAACAGAACATCTCTTCGCATACCTACACACACTCAACTGTGTGGACACAGCCTGGTTTGATGGAACACATTGATTCACATGGCAAGAAGTTGGACACCATACTCACATTGCTGAAGACACGTAAGCGCACAGGTCTACCAGCAACTCTCCCAACCACAATGTCTGGCTCACAGAGGTGGAGCTGGCAATAGGGACTCACCCCTAAGTGAAATGCATCAGTCAGTCCCTCCCTGTGTATGGACAATGCTCATTGAGGCACACGATTTGGCATGCTAATCAACACTCATCACAGTTAAACACTAGTGAAATTGCGTACACTTTATTAGCATGTGCGTGTCAGTACGGGCAAGACAAGGGCTACAACATGCAGACCAATGCATCATACACTAACAGGCAGCAAAGGAACATGTAGAGGTGCAAGACATGGGGAGCCACAAATGAACACCAATCATTACGGATGCCAATGGTCTCAGCCCACCTTGCCTTGCTGGACGAGTCATGTGGTGTTTGGCGAATGCTCATTGCACCGTGTCAGGGGACACCACTCACAGCCCATGGGATCTGCATAGTCCTGTACCACCGGACTGCGCTGACTGTCTGCTCTGCTGACAGTGAGCAGGTGAAGGAGTCCAACAAGGTCACATGTAGTACTACATTGCCATGTGTGTACTCTCCCTCCAGCGGTGTGTCAGGTTGAGGAACGTTGCCAGGCGCCGTTGTCCACTCACCTTGCACATGTGTGTGTCAACCCACAGTGTTGCACGCACATGCATTCTGAGTCCAGGCGAATGCAGCCATGTCCACTGTTATGGTGGGATATGTGTCCATTTCTCCAAGATGCAAAAGGGTGTTGGGACCTGTGCTATGGGTTACAATCTTTTGTGGCTGCAGGAACGTAGTTACTCGTCCATGAAGGCGAGTGCAGCTTCATGGGCAATCAGTTCCAAGAGTACGTCGTTGTCGACTTCAACGAACACGGGGGCGAGCCAATCCATTAGCTGGTCCTGACAGATGTGCTCCGTCCTCGCCGTTTCACCAATCCGCAACACAGCCCAATAGGGGAGCGTTTCGGTCACTGCACACGAGGAATTGTGCAATTTCACATGCCCAACTGCCAGCACATATGCCAAATATCAAGGCATCCCATGAACGGGTATCACGGTTACACTCCTGATCATGGTCCAACAGGGGGCGCACACACATGTCATAATCCAGTTCAGCTACCGTTGTGTTGGATAGGCAGACATCCATGGGCCACTCGAATATGCATGATCGACAGTGGAACCAGGGCTGGACGCAGGTGACGTACGCAAGACGGAAGTTCAGATGGTAACTGATGCGCAACACTGCCAGTGGCAGTGCCCCCAACAAATGCAGCATTCGGTCATGGTACAGTTCCACGTGACAGGGGTTGTGCATGTGCCCGGGATGTTCTGACATTGCATTGTTCGCTCTCGTAGAACCTGCACTCTTCTGACCTGCGGCTGTTATGTGGATGATATGCCACAGCTCAGATCAATGAGTCATATGAGTGTGCAAAGTTTGGACGTATGGGTTGTCCTGTACGTAAGTGTCAAGGCCATTCCATGCAGGAGTACCTCGAGCAAGGACTTCTGTGTGTGGGGTATGGATACGTCGATCTTTCATTGGCGCTGTGTGTAGTGTGGGAGTCGTCATCATCTGCCATGGTATCTCTCTCAGGGGGTGCCTGCCACATGCAATTCCAAGGTCGGAGGTACAGATGTCCTTCCGCCTTCTGTATTGAGACAAAGGGGCTTTCATCCCCAATGTTAGTCTGACTACTGCTTGAATCCTGGGAATGTGATGTGTCTTTTGTGCTGCAATTGAGGCTAGGCCTTGGGCTTATGGTGCACCAAAAGCGATGAACACACACAACAGTTGGCATGTATGAGCCAAGACCCCGAGCGGCCTTGCGCTCCTTGTACAATCCCTTCGTGCGCGGACGCCCTCCGGCTGCATGCAACATTGCAACATTGTCGATTGCGGACCGTGTGGCGCAGACACTGTAACAGAGACACACACATCAGTTGGTTTCCTGTGCAGCCCAGATATGAACCACGCCCAGAGGCAAGGGATAATTGTTCACACCCCTACGCTGGCCTGGCGTACGCCGAGCCAGCCCACTCGGCTTACATATAAAGGGGGGGACGACGATGCTACATGTCCCAGTTCTTCCACACTGCCAGAGGTGACATGGCTGCGTCCGCCTGGCATATGATGAGACTCATTCATATAGGGTCCATGACTTGCGTTGCATGGAGTCGGTGGCACCTGTTACACTGCAGCTGGCACGGGCCTACCGCCACGGGACAGTGACTTTCTGTGCACTGAGGTAGGGGCACCTAAAGTGCTGAGCGGGTGTGCAGCCTGCGATGATGCCGCGTGCACTGATATGGTCTCTGCCATTGCAATATCAAGACCCAGAATCAAGTGTGCGACCTGGTGGACCGCAGTGTAGGCCTGAGCGAGCGGGCAGCGCGGGCCTACCGCCACGTGGCGTTGCCTCGCGGTTCACAGAGTTAGTGGCACCTAAAGAGCTGAGCGGGTGTGCAGCCTGCAATGATGCCGTGTGCACTGATATGATCTCTGCCATTGCAAAATCAAGACCCAGAATCAAGTGTGCGACCTGGTGGACTGCGGTGCGGGGCTGCATGATGTGGAGGCTGCCAAGGTCGCGGGCCCAGGGCTTGGAGCTAGCACCGGCACGTGGTGGGCCCTCTTGGAGACACGCCGGTGGCAGAAGGTGAGCAGTAAGGCCTGGGTGCGTAGGGGCGGGCAATCCCCGCTGGGCGGCGGGAGGGGCTGGGGTGCAGCAGCCTGTGTGCGCAGGGGCGGGCAAGCGATGTTGCCGTGTGCAATGATATGAACTCTGCCATCATTAGCTGTGGACTCTGTTTCAGATGAGGGACCTGGTGGACTGCAGTGTATACCGGCACGTGGTTGGAGATACACCGGTGGCAGCAGGTGAGCTGTGAGGCCTGGGTGCGCAGTGTCGGCACTGTCTCTCCCTGTCCCTCTCTTCCTTTTACTGTCTCTCTCTCCCTCTCTTTCTCTAACTTTCTCTCTCTTTCTCTCTCTTTCTCTCTCTCCCTCTCTTTCACACTCTCTCTCTCCATTTCTTTCTCTCTCTCTCTGTCCTTTGTTGAGCGCATGACACACCTTCTTATCTTCAATTTTGTCTTGCAGGCTGTGACTTACAGATTGTCCAGAGAAGACCCGCCATGACTCTTCCAATTATTAGTGTTGAGTTAAATTTGAATAAAATAATTATTTTTGAAATTCTAAGATGTATGAATGTTTTTCCTTTTTCTGACCACACATGAATGTTAATTGTTGTACTTGTGCGACATCAGGCGAATTGTTGTGTTCATGAATTTGTAAGGCAGATGTGAAATATCTTTGTCCGGGGGGTGCCCTGGGTAGGGCCCCGGGGGGGGTCCTTGGGGAGTGGGGGGCCTGGGGGTGGTGGCAGTGGGTGTTGTGGCCCTCTTGGGGTTCCGAGCTGCATGACCAGTAGCTCCATGGCATCTGTTGTTCTTCAGGTGTGGCTCTGGGCTGGGCTCCCTTTCATGGTGCAGGTTATCGTCCGACTTAACACCAGGTAGGGGCAGGTGTTAAATCCCTGCTGCTAACGCGCCTTATCGCATGTTTTTGATTCTTATCGCCGATCTGGCTGGTCGTTGAGAATGTTGCGAAGTGGTGTTTCCGCGGATTTTTGCATGGGAACGCCTACTCTGCATATCATTAGCGTTAGTTGCCGGTGTCATCCGTGGCAATGATTTTTGCGGCTGCTATCGCAGGAAAACTGGTGATATCGGCTGTTAGCACCAGCTTGTGAATGGTGCGATGAATTTATCACCACTTTGGCTGCGATAAAGTGCCGCTAAATCGGTGATGATTCCTTGAGAATATGCCCCACAGTTACTAAGATAGAATGTAAGGAGTAGTCTCATGTAAAGCGTGGTGTACATTATTGTTTGGCAATCTGTGACCGATGCCACGTGTAGTGCAATATGCGTTGTTGTAGGGACACATGTAACTTATAGCTTAATCTATAGATATCTCTACATTTTATTATTGTAATTCCCCATTATAACCGTTGGATATCACCAAGAAATATGTGTCCTTAGTTGCTTTGATGGAAAGTGAGAGAGATTCTCACGTATAGTGTAGTGTACTTTATTGTTGGGCAACCTGTGACCATGGAATATTATTATTCAAGCCCTCATGGAATGTCTTCAAGCGAAAGATCCAATCCTGTTCTTTTTGTAACAAACTTCTGTCTGAGTGGATGTCCACGTGGTCTAAAGTTTCTAAGACCCCCTATTGTAAGTCATTCGCTGTGTGTTGTGCATTAAGGAAATGACTGCTCATTCGCGTCATCATCTTTCTGCACCTGATGTTGTGCCTATGCTCCCCTATATGAATTTTGACTATTCTGCATGTTATCCCAATGTAGAGGAGGTTACACAGGCATGTGATCATATAGATGACATGAGTGTTATTGCAATTAGTATGTCTCTTGGTTGTCCATTGGAAATTGGCATTCATATCAATAGTTTTAGTGGCTGTAGTTAGATGGCAAACAGCACTTGACCCACAGGGGATATGCCCCACTACATGTGGGAGACCCCAGTAAGTGGAAATTGTTCCTGCTCTTTTTTCTGTCTTCTGTGCTCGTGTATAAAACAGGTAATCATGTAGATTTCTCCCCTTTCTATACTCAAAGTATGGTTTAGACCAATTAAGTGACCACGAGTTGACTATACTGTTCTTATTCACCAATTTCCTCAGTTGGTTAGAAGCAGTATTGTATGTTGTGACACACATTAGTATGCCCTGTGCAGGAATCAGTGCAGTATTCTGCAGAAGAGTGTCTCTGTTCTGATGTTGGGTCCACTTGTAGCATCCAGTAGCAATATGGATAGTGTCTGTTCCTAAGTTCATCTGCTTGAGTTTTGTAATCTTGAATGTTGCTGCAGTTTCTCTGTATATGTAAAAATTGACTGTAAGTTAGGTTCTCACTGAGAGAATGGGGGTGGAAACTGCTGAATAAAAGCAGGCTGTTTTGATCAGTGGGTTTGTAATAAGTCTTTGTTTTTAGTTGAATGCCACTGGTGAAAATTCTAACATCCAGAAAAGGAAAGGAGGTGTTACTTACACTGCTAGTGAATATTAAGAACTGTTCACGTGCGTTGAGCCATGTGAGAAAATCTTGAACAGTGTGTTCATTGCCTTCACAAATGATGAGGATGTCATTGATATAGCGCTTCCACAGGATGATTCTCTGGTGTATGGGTAGGAGATGGACAGAATATGGGTCTCTTCGAAATGGCTGACATATAGCCCCCTCCCCCCAGGCTTGGGGCAAAGGTGCTGCCCATCGATGTTCCATGGACTTGTAAGTACAGCGTACCATCATACTCAAAGTAATTTTCTGTGAGTGCTAATGTGCAGCATTCTAGTATGAAGTATCTCGGCATCCAATAATGCCAACGTTCTTTGAAGAGAACCTGTTCTATTGAATCCAGCATTGCATTCTGCGGTAAACTGCTATACAAACTCTCAATATCTATTCCCACAAGTAGATTCTTCTGTGAGTCGAAGGGGAGATCCTGAAGTAATCTCAATAGATCACCTGTGTGTTTCAAATATGTTGGTGTCTGTTGCACTATGGATATCAGAAAGTAATCCACAAATTGTGAGATGGGTTCCAAAATAGAGTGACACCCTGACACGATTGGGTGTCCTGGTGGAGGAGACCTATTCTTGTGCATCTTAGGAAGAGAAAAAAAGTACGGTATTTTTGGTTTCTTCTTTGAGATCAACCTTCTTACTTCGGCCTCCTCTACCAAGGAGTCTCTGTATTGTTGCAGTGGGATCATGCGTGAAACTAGCTGATGAGGGTATCAATACAATTTTTTAAGAGACTCCAGTCTTGAGAATGACATGGACTCACTCCCCTTGATATTTTTTATGATACAACAGGAAACTGATTGAACACCCTGCTTCTCACTCCCCATTGTTGATTTTTTCAAATACTCATGGTAGCCAGATTTATCTGTAGGGATACTGGCAGGCCACATGATATCCTGCACATTAAATTAGCTACCTTGTAATCAGGGCCAATAAATGCCATAGCAGCAGCAATTTACCCTATGGGGACTCCATGTGACACCAGCTTGAATGCACGTTCACCTAGTGTTGTAGTGAGCCTCAGCAAGGCCTACCAGTGCTTAGGGGTTCTCCCTTCTCTGCACAGAGTCCTCAGACACTTAGGAAGAAGTTGGCACAGAAACTGAAATATAAAAGACAGAGTTTATTAAACCTCATGAGGTGGAGCTAACATTCGCACATCACCCTTCAGTAATGCATGAAGTAGCACACTGAATGGAAGGATCCTGGTCCTTTTATACCCACACAGGGGCTCAAATGAAGGCGGTACTAACACAAATGCTGGTTTTAGGTACATATAAGGTCATACAGAGAATGCACAGTCGACAAGTGGGTGGAGCTAACAGTTTCTACTTTTAGTAGACACATCCTGACATTTATAAACTCGGAACAGCTGCAAGCTCAACTGAGCATGTGCAAAGCAAGAGGAACTAAATATAACTTGTCTCTAGGCAGATTTCAAGAGCAGTTGACAGGAAGGTAGGACAGAGCACATGGCGAGCACATGGTAGCACATGGCAGCCAAAATGGCTGCCAGAAATACAAAATGGATTCCACAAAGCGGACAATTTAGCCTCTAAATACAGGCTGTCTTCAGCTAATGCTTAACTTAAATGCTGCCAAATTACAACAGACGACCCTTTCAGCATTGGCTGAAGACATTCGTTTATCTGGGGTAATCTAGATATTCATCCCGTACATCTATTAACATTATTTCGGCCACCTCTTTATTCAACATTTGTTGGGCCTTTGTTTCAGCAATGTTCCCTCTGGCAGGTATACAAGCAGAGATGCAAATGGAGCAAAGCATTGGACCACATTGGATACATACGCAGCATGTAAAAAATATTACAATTATTACACACAGGATAGTCAGTAGCTTCCAGCCCCAAGCAGAAACAAGAGTCCAAAACCATCCAGCAAAAGTCCAAGTTCCAGTCTCTGGATGAATTTCTGCAGCAATCTTATGCAATTTTGATATTGCGTCATATACTGAAGGTGAGTGATCTGGTATGAATACACAACAGCTGCTACCGATGATGCGACATGCACCACCTCGATCAGCCAAAATCACGTCTAGCACCATCCTATTCTGGAGTGCTACAATCCTTGCAATCTGTAGTTCTTCTGTAATGTTCCCAAGTGCCATAGCTGTCTGATTAGTAACAGCTTCCACAACACGAGTCAGTCGTCGGATTTTCCTGCTGTTTAATGCAGCACCCACAAAGAAAAATAAGCCCAAGTTGAAATCAACATATTGTTGTAGGGTAGTGTCGGTTTGGTCAACTTCATCCATACTTATTGTCCTCTTATTTCTGTTTGTGGAAATGTCATTGTACAGTTTAAAATCACGGTGATACAATGCAGGTGCCAGAAACACAGGGGGCAACAGAAAAGATACATAACAGATTCCTGACCACCCAACAGGTAATTGATAATATCCGTTATTTCCGCACACAAAATACGTGTTATGCGAGGCTGTGAAAGTGCTCTTATTGGCACCTTCAATGGTCAGGATTACAGTACACTCGCTCCTCCCCACTGGAATTCTTCCAACACTACAAATACACAAATCTGCTTTAGCTTTTGTCACAGAAATCACAAAAGGTCCAATGTTCTTTATTATTCTCACATTTGTGAAAACATATGGTGTTGAAATATTGTCCGGTTGATACTCTTCCCATTCCCATTTAGTCCCTTTGGCTTGTGGATAACCTTCTTTATTTTGATAACACACTTTATTAAGTTGAAAAATAATCCCACCTACTGAAGGCTTTCCATATGCAAACAAGAGCGCATACCAAGCTTGACAAGAACCATTGTGAGAAAATGGAAGAGGAATAAAAGGTGTTCCTCCTTTCTTTTGATGTGCAGGTATCATCCCACACACCCAACAGTTGGTAGTATTCGTAGCATTGTGAGTATGGTGCAACATCTGGATAAAAGTATTGTTCAGGTAAGATTGTCGATGCTTTTGCTCATGGTAAGGAAGAGTAAAGTAGTGGTGTTCCACGGGTACTGGCGTAGTGGCAACAAAAAGCTGTCGAACAGGAGCCACCTTCTCGATGTACCACGTAATTGCTGCCATAGCCACCATAGCAACAACAAACCCTACAGCACAAATGATTTGTTTTTTCATTTTAGCAGCAGTAATGATTGATCTTTCTGAAAACTTGTTGAAAACAGTCGTTGGAGCTCTTCTCCCTGGGCAGCCGCTGATTTCTTCACCATGGGCCAAAGTAGGTGTCACTACACTAATACAGGGCTGATCCCCCTCCCCTTGCCACAATGGCTCTCTGTTTCACTAACCCAGGGTGGTAGCTCAACCAGTCTTTTTCAAAACTGCAGATCCTTTCCTCGGTCTCAATTGATATCTGGATACTCCAGTGATCGTGTGGTCCGGGAAGACTTCCGCAGATTCGTCAGCTGAGATAGCTTGGCCTTTCTCCGTCTCCAGAATCTCTCGATGGTCGGTCAACACAGCAGGTTCCACCAAGGCAGGCGACACACGTTTGCAGTGTGTGCTGTGGATCCAATTCTTTCTGTTTGTCACTCGAACTGCTGTCCTTGTCGCAAGGAGCACCTGCTCTGGTCCTCGCCACCTTGGCTCCAAGCTGTTCGATCTGTCAAAGACCTTGACCATTACATGGTCACCAGGACGGAGTTCGTGGGCCTCACCTGTAGATCTGTCAGGAAGAGCTTCTCGAACCTGTTGATGAATAAAAATCAAACTGTCAGTTAACTGTGCCAAATAATCATTCATCAGAACACAAGGAACATCATGTATGGGGCGTGGCTTAGGAATTCCCCAAATGTTCATTGGTCTCCCAAACACCACCTCATAGGGGGTAAGACCTGATCGTGAATGTGGCACCGATCTTATGGACAACAATGCCAAAGGTAGGGCATCTGGCCACTTTAGAGACGTGGAAGCCAGTATTTTCGCCAACTTTGTTTTTAGAGTAGCGTTATACCTTTCCACCAATCCTGCTGATTGCGGGTGGAAAACTGTATGGAATTTCTGTTTGATCCCTAATCCTTTCAGGACATGCTCAACAACTTGCCCAATAAAATGAGGTCCATTGTCACTCCACAAAAGTTTACAAACACCGTATCTAGGGAAAAACTCCTTTAGAAGCACCTTTGCTGTGGTGAGAGCAGTATTATCCTTCGTAGGGTATGCCTCTATCCATTTGCTAAAGGCACATACCACCACTAGGACATATTTCAGATTATTGCAGCGTTCGAGTTGGATGTAATCCATCTGCAAAACTTCAAAAGGTGCAGTTGGTGTAGCAAACCCTCCTGTAGGAGTTCGTGTCCCTTTTCCAGGATTATACTGCCAACAGATCAAACAGGACTGTACTACCCTTTTGGCTGTGCTAGCAATTTCAGGATGCTCCCAAACTTGTGTAAGCAATTTAGTTATTGCTAGAGCTCCAACATGTGCCAGCCCATGTGCCATTTGAACCATAGGTTGTAAATAGGCCGCAGGCAATTTCCACTTATTCATTTCTTTGTTACGCCAACAACCCTCATCATCTAATATTCCTTCTTTAGACCATTGCTCAAGCTCTTCCACAGAAGCAGATCTCTGTATATCCAATACTTCCTCTCTAGCATCATGCCAACGCTCAGCTTGTGATTTCACTACGTACATGGGTGTAGTGCTTCGCTGCATCGCAGTCTCACGGGCTACGCGGTCTGCAAAGGCATTGCCTTGTCCTATTTTGTCAGTCACTTTCTTGTGTGCGCTACACTTCATAATAGCAACTTTCTTTGGGTATGTAAGTGCAGTCAAGAGATTATGCACTAACTCTCCGTGCATTATCTGCATCCCATGGGATGTAAGAAAGCCTCTTTCCTTCCAGAGTAGGCCAAAATCATGAACCACTCCAAAAGCATAGCGACTATCCGTGTAAATGTTCACACACAAGTCAGTGCTAAGCTCACACGCTCGTGTCAAAGCTATTAGTTCAGCTGCTTGAGCTGACTTCTGAGGTATGCGAGCTGTTTCCACTACTGTCTCAAGCGTGGTAATTGCATAAGCAGCTGAAGTCGTGCCATCTGGTAACTTCAAACAGGACCCATCAACCCACAGTTCCCCATCTACATCTGGAAGGGGCGTATCTTGCAAATCGATGCGACCCTTTGTCTGTTCCTCAGTAAGGAATATACAATCGTGAGGCTCCTTTGACTGAGACTGAGTCGCAGGATATGGCAACAAAGTGGCTGGGTTCAGTGTCGCACATCTTTTCAAGGTAATATGAGGTGCTAGCAGTGTCAATTCGTATCCTGTCAAACGAGCACTAGTTAAGTGCTGAGTCTTAGTCTGATTCAAAAGGGCATCTACTGCATGGGGTACTAGCACCAACAGTTTGTGTGACAAAACTATCCCTTCACTCTGACGTATGGACACAGCCGTCGCTGCAACTGAACGGAAACACCCAGGCAATGCACGAGCAACAGGGTCAAGAACTGCAGAAAGGTATGCACAAGGACGCTGTTTGTCCCCGTGTGTCTGTACTAAAACTGACAATGCACATCCTTCTTTCTCATGTACATAGAGTGTAAAAGCCTTCGTGTAATCTGGTGTGCCTAACACTGGTGCAGAGCAAAGAGCTTGTCTCAACTGACAAAAAGCATTTTGACATTCATCTGTCCATGGAAGGGGGATCGGAGTGTTTTTAGTCAAAAGTGCTAGCAAGGGTTTAACAATGTGTGAAAAACCCAATATCCATTGCCTGCAAAACGAAGTCAGACCAATGAATGCACGGACATCTTTCTGCGTGGAAGGTACTGGGGTGTCTAAAATTGCTTGAATGCGATCTGGTGTCAGTGCACGGCCCTCCTTAGACAGAAGGTGTCCTAAATAGGTCACCTTCGGTCTACAATATTGCAATTTCTTTCGTGATACTTTATGGTGGTGTGTAGCAAGAAAAGAAAGCAAAGACAAAGTGCATTTCTCACACTGCTCAGGTGTATCGGCTGCCAACAAGATGTCATCGACATATTGTATGAGAGCCACTCCTTTAGGCAAGGTAAAGGAATCAAGCTGTCTCTTCAATGCTTGACTGTAAATACTAGGACTCTCAGTATAGCCTTGAGGAACTCTACAAAATCTGTATGATCTATTATTCAAAGTGAAACCGAACAAATATCGGCTATCAGGATGAATAGGAATCGAGAAGAAAGCGTTCTTCAGATCAATTACAGAAAATGTAGTTGCTGTTGGAGGGACCAGGGTAAGCAATGTCGTTATGTCAGAGACTACAGGGTACTGTGGTACTACAATCTTGTTGACTTCTCTCAAATCGATAATAAATCTATAAATCCTAGTGTCAGTATCTTTTTTCAAAATGGGAAGAATCGGACTACTGCAAATATTGTAAGGAACTTCTTCCACAACCCCCACCTTAATTAAATCATGTACAATACGTGTGAGTGCTTCTTCTCCTTCTCGAGAAATTTTATACTGAGGCAGTCTTGGCAATAAAGCGCCCTCCTTGACACTAATATGTACTGGTGGAATAACCATTTGCCCTACATCAGTATCCGAAGTAGCCCACAAAGTACTAGGGAGTGAGGCTAGTGCAATGTCCTCTTTAACAATACAAGATCTCTCAATCATAGGGTAGTTGTCATTCAAAATAACCTGTGCTCCTTCCGGAGAACACCTTATCGTAGCCCTGAAATATTTAAGCATATCAAGACCCACAATATTGTCTGGTGTGTTTGGAGAAAGCAAAAACGGACATGGAGCAGTAAACTTATCAACATTGAATGCAAGTGGTTGTGACAATGGGCTAAGGGAAGGTGTTCCATCGAAACCTATCGATGTAATGGTTAAGCCAGACAGGGGAGCCCTTGGAACCAATTGTTTAGACAAGGCGCTACGAGTAGCTCCTGTATCAACCAGAAACTGATCAGTAGAACCCAAAACATGTGCTGTAACATAGGGACCCCTCTGATCTACTGGAACTTCAACTGATTCCTTACCCCGTCCTAGGCAATCCTATGCATAAGCAGAATCTTGAAAATCAGAAGGCACATAGTCAGACATTTGATATTGGTTCCTTCTATCAAAAGTGTTAAACCCATTCTGCCCACGTGTATTAGCATCAAACCGAGCACGATCATTCGCGCTTCCTCTAGGCCCTGGATATCCTGAACGATTTCTCATTTGTCCCCGACCACGTAGATTCTGCTGAGCACGCAGTACTGGACAATCAGAAAGCCAATGTCCAAATTTTTTGCAGTACGCACACTGATCAACAGACAAATTCGAACGGGCAGAGGAAGGAAAGGACAAACCATAAGATCCACGTCCACCTCTATCATTATCTCTAGAAGGCGGACCATAAGCTTGAGCCAACATAACCTTTGTTTTCAACTCTTTAGACTTTTTGTCCTCATTACCTTTGGCTTCTAATTCTTGCCGCTCATAATACTGGGCCATAGTTAAAAGGGAAACCGGAGAAGATGTAGTCCATGAGCTCTCACTGGCCTTTAAGCGACTAGCTATTCCTGGCAAAAGGTTTGCGACATATTTATCGACAAACAGATGCCTACCCGTGTCATCTGTCAATGACTGGCCACTAAAATCGTGAAATGCTTCTTCAAAGCGTGTGAAGAAGTCAGAAACTGATTCATCTACCTTTTGCTTGCAAGACGCTAGCACTGTCCAATCTATCTTTTTAGGGGGAATGATCGTCTTTAACTTAACTAATATAGCTGCCGGAAGATTTAAAATTAACTGACACGGTTTCTGTGCAGGTTCTCTATCTTCATCTAACCGCTCTAAATCTTTCCACAATGCTCCAAATGTCGCATTATCATCTATTTTACGCACAGTTCTCCACATATCAGGTGGTAATATTAATCCAAAAAACAAATCAATATCCGACAAAGTCATAGTACAAGAGCTGATTGCACCCTCAACTTCCTCATAAAAGGCTGCTGGATTCTTTCGCGGGTCAGGCAATGCATTTTTAAGGGCCATAACATCTGCTCTATTCCAAGGAGTGTAAACCCAATTATAAATAAAGTACCCTTTCGCATTAAGAGAAGTCTTATCATCCTCTGTACCCGTTCCTTTAGGAGGAACATATAAAGGCGCGGCTTCCCGCATGGGTTTCACATGAATTACAGCATTCTTATCTGTTTCAGGAGTAGAAGTTTGTGCCATGCTGATCTGAGATGCTAGTGCAGCTGTTTCTGCTGCCTTTTTCTCCTCTCGCAAACGGGCTGCTTCAACACGCAGTTTAACCAAGCGTCTGATCGTGTCAGCCACCTGGGAGAAGACAAAAAGACCGTCACGTAATCGTTTACAATCAGTTGCTACATCATCGGGCTCCATTTCTACCGAATACTTCCTAAATTGTTCAATAACCTCTGCAGCAAATGTATCGGTAAAATATATTTGCTCCCTTTCCTGCCATCCTTTTATACTATCTAAAAGTTCAGAAGCAGTGGTAGTACTACGAACGGCTTTACGTGCAGTAGATCTAATGTCAGATGCACGCTCAGCAGATAGCATGGAATGAGTTTCTCGAGCTTTATCCTGGTCTGAAAAAGAGTCCTCATCTGACTCATGAGGAGCAGAAGAAAAAATATACGGAGGTGGAGAACGATCTAATAACAGGAAATCATCTTGCGGTTTATTAAGGATAGGATAAAGGGGCTGCCTAACAGCATATTGGCCAGTTACCTGTAAATGGCGTTCCCTATCTTCCCTCTCTTTAATTTCTCTCATCTCCTTGTTTTTTAACTCTAATGCTTTCGCATAAATGGTCTTTCGCTGTTCTTTGTCAATCAAGGCTTGCTCACGCTTCATTCGCTCACGCACTTCTTTCTCCCACATTCGCACACAATCAAACATATCTTGCCTAGTCTTGTGTTTAAACATACATTGTTCCACATACTGAATCTTTCGCAAATCAAATGACCCATACATAGGCCAACGCAACTCAGGATCTTTACTAGTATATTTGTTCCATAACGTGCAGTACATTATAGAAGAAATACCATACTTAATATACATATCCCTATTAGGCGTCCCCTCCGGGGGGCTGGTTGTGCTTCGTCAAGTCTCAAATTGGTACCACTACAAAAGCAACACATCCTACGAAGTGTGTTGAAAACAGGCATGCCAAAAAATAGTGCAAAAGATGCAGTATTATAATCAAAGTAGCGCTTAAGGTACTTTTCTTACGTTGCGCTGTTCAAACAATTTTAAATAGAGAAAATTCTCCTCATTACCTGCCTATATGTATTGCAATACATATATAATTACAAAACAGATTCCAAAATTGGCCAATCATACAAACAAAGCCACAGTAAGTGTTACTAAAACTACCTTACCAATCAAAGGCATCAAACCAACAGCAAGTGCCGCAAAACGGCTCTTACCAATCAAATGGTGTCCAGGTTCCAACTGCCAAGTTCTCAAATCGACCAAATGGTCACTGCACGGCGAATCAACAGAAGAGATCTCAGTCAAGGACCGGCGCCGCCGGGATGGTCAGGTCAGAAAGAAAGGAAAAACGCCGTGGGTGCCAAGACTCAGGTCTCCTCAGGCAGCGATCGCGTCCAAAAGCGAGATTCCAATCCTTCGTCGCGACCAGTCCTTCGGGCATCCGAGTCGCTGATGAGTCCCACGTTGGAAGCGCCAATTTGTTGTAGTGAGCCTCAGCAAGGCCTACCAGTGCTTAGGGGTTCTCCCTTCTCTGCACAGAGTCCTCAGACACTTAGGAAGAAGTTGGCACAGAAACTGAAATATAAAAGACAGAGTTTATTAAACCTCATGAGGTGGAGCTAACATTCGCACATCACCCTTCAGTAATGCATGAAGTAGCACACTGAATGGAAGGATCCTGGTCCTTTTATACCCACACAGGGGCTCAAATGAAGGCGATACTAACACAAATGCTGGTTTTAGGTACATATAAGGTCATACAGAGAATGCACAGTCGACAAGTGGGTGGAGCTAACAGTTTCTACTTTTAGTAGACACATCCTGACATTTATAAACTCGGAACAGCTGCAAGCTCAACTGAGCATGTGCAAAGCAAGAGGAACTAAATATAACTTGTCTCTAGGCAGATTTCAAGAGCAGTTGACAGGAAGGTAGGACAGAGCACATGGCGAGCACATGGTAGCACATGGCAGCCAAAATGGCTGCCAAAAATACAAAATGGATTCCACAAAGCGGACAATTTAGCCTCTAAATACAGGCTGTCTTCAGCTAATGCTTAACTTAAATGCTGCCAAATTACAACACTAGGGGCAATTCTTCAGGAAACAATAATGTGATACACACCTTCATCTTTTGCTTTGTTGTGGGTGTTCAAAAATAAAAAGCAAATATGCTGTATCAATTATACAAGGTGCCTACCTTGCAAGCAGAACTTTATAAGTGTGAAGTAGCTGCTCTCCTTTGTTTAAGTTGTTAAGTTGTAAAGATGGGCCCTAGATTCCCGAACAAATCAGCCATTTTCATTTACATAGTCCCAGAGATGATTTTGACAGAATATTATTGTTAGGCCGCACAACATGCATGTGTACAGTTGTTCTAAAGCGAGCATCTGATTACTAGGCTTTTCTTTTACTATATTGCCCCATGTGTGTTGGTGCTACCAATTCAGGCCTGCTACTTCTTATAGATGGTTGTTGATTCAAGGGTAGACCATGTGCACTGGGATATGCTGGAGAATGTAACATACCAGGTCAATCTGATGGGTAATTGCAGTTCCGTACTAGACTGCTCCCCACAGGCATGGTAGTGTTGTGGACCTGATTTGTTTCCAGTTATTTTCTTGAGACTATGTTTATGGCTGCACCTCCTCTCGAGGCTAATATGGAGGGTGACTGTGGGTTGCATTATTAGTTAGCCTATATTATGTATGTATTTGAGTGCCAATTGTTTGCTGGGTTCGATGTATATGTATTCCATTACATATTTTTTTTGGTTTACTATAGGGGGGAGCGTAATGTATCTATTATTTGACAGCTGTCTGAGTCTTGTGTGCATTTCTCTTGGTAAGTGTAAAAATAACACCATTAGATAATGTGTATTTGGAAAACACACATTCACCCAGAAGGATATATTAGTGGATGTTTATTGTTACCCAACTCAATGGTACTCATTTTCTTGATCCTGGACAGATGAAAGGTTGGGTGAATCTTTCAGGATTTGAACCTGCACCATAAAGTCAAACAGAAATCCCTGCTGTAGATACATGAGTTCACTGAGCAACCAGGCCCAGCTGTTTGTTGAAGATCCTTAGATTATTTATGCAGGCCATCCTTCTTACTTTTTTTACAGCTTCCAACTTAGCTCCTGTTTGTGTATATACCTGTACCTGCCTTGAAAACAGGGTTTTCCCATATTCATAAGCTTCAAATTGAGCTTGCACACTGAGAGTGTCAGAGATAGTATGAAGTCAGTAAGGCATTCTCTCGGTTATGATGCATTTAATGTCAACAATGAGTCACTAAGTTGGTGGCTCGTCTGGGGGGAAGAGGAGATACTGGGGATGTTGTGATTCAAGTGTGGACTATTGCACTATCAAGGTATAAGTGCAATATACCTGACATGGAGGAAGAAAACAATGGGGAGAGAAAGGGGTGGTGCTTAGTGCCAACAGTCAATGCTAATGTGTTAGCAGTTCTTTGTTTAATGATAAAACACAATAAAGTTTATTAAAAAACCCATGAAGAACTCATTAATTTTATTTTGACATTCTCGGTGGTGAACACAAGGGTGTTAACATATCTGTTTATTTAGTTTACATCAATGGTTCTGGCCATGCTATGCATCCAGTCCTTGTTTGTATGCTGCTGTTCATGTTGATTGTGGATCTTCAATGTGTTACCTCTGCCTAATTTTTAGCACCTTCATTACCTGGCAGCAGATGACACTGGAGTCATGGTGAGAGGTTCTAGAGCATGTGGATGGTGTACAACAGAAGATGTCATGGTGCTAAACATTATCAGCAAGGTGAGTTTCTGTGAGCTTGGAGAGACACACTCTTCAGGTCTCATTGCTTTTATGACCTCAGGAGGGTACACAGCTTTTTTTCCTTGAAAAAATTTACTGTGTCACCCTTTCATTGGCAGTCTCTAGCCGAATACAGTTATCTCCTGCACCGTGCCCTAAATACATCTGACCTAAAATGGAAGAATCGCTCCATCGATGCGCAGTCAAGTTTTTTAATGTTTCAGCTAAAAGCTGCACACTACATACGTATCATAAAAGCAATTGAAAAGCAATCAGTTGTATCTATGTTGTTTAAACGTTTCAAAAATTAAAATGTAAATCAAATGTTATTCTTGAAAACATGTTTAAGTTGCCCCCATCAGCCTTGCAGACCACCTGTAGGAGTCGACAGACAGATTCATAGATAGTGAATCAGTCCTGTAACATGGAGAAATGGCTCCCTTACAGTTTGTGATACCATGAACCCTGAACAGGGAAACAATCTTTTCCCAGGTACACTGAGGTACTTGTGCAAAAAGGCATATCATTAATGACTGTTAATTATTGTTTCAACCCAGACCATCTTACAGTTACAAGAACTATTTTTATTCTCTTTGGGATGCCACTTTGCAGTAAAATCATGCATTGGTAACACTTCCAGACAATTTTTCAAAACTCTGGCCAATCATGTCAAGATAAGGTTCAACACCAAGATATTCAAATAAATGGGAGCTCTCCCTGGCACTATGCAAAGCTAGCTCTTGTATTGAGAAAGTGCAGTATACCCACGTAGCTAAAATCTCAATTACCACATGGTCCCAGTGGTATTTTCGTCTACGGTGAAATACCAGGTGGTATACTTCAGGAGTGGTGAACACCTCTGTGTTATTTACCAATGGATGATGCCAGCAAATGGTTCTTTCTTAATATACGCTAATACGACACTAACGCTGTTATAGGGATTCTGCACACACAGAGCTATGCACAGGATAATAGGACCTCGAAATATAGTGGTGAGCCAACCATAAACCTTAGCACCTAAAACCCCAACCTGACTAGCCTTAGCGTCCCATTAGCAACAATGTACCAATGATTAGACAACCCAGAACACGGTATCTCTCTCTCTCTCAGGACTCGCGGAAACAAGAACACTCTTTCGTCACTCACTCGTACCTGTCCACAACGTGCGTAAGAAGAGACACAGTATAGGTTAAAATGTTTATTTCAACTTACGTGCTCTAAGATACAGTACACGTGTCAGTACTATCAGCATAATGCATAAGAATAATATAATCAGCATAGTTACAACTCCATAGAATACAAACGGGGAAAGCATTTCATAAAACAGTGGCTAAAGGGCTAAATGACCTTACCACCCTCCCCGTGCTAGTAGCTAGTGTATTATAAAAATAGAAGACCTCTGGGCTTTGACTAGCGAACCCCCATACCTCAGTCTCTAGATGCAAAGACTACATCAGCAGACAATCACAGCTCTTCTCCCTGGAAAGGTTTTCTCCAAGTGTCTCTCAAGCGGGAAAACCGCAATATTAAAAGCACACAAATTTCTCCATGGCAGCCGTACATAGTGTTATGTCTAGGTGCGAGGGACTGGCCAAATCAGCAAGAACAAGGGACGTTGTTTTTCGACCTTGTTAATGTTGTGCAGACTGAGCCCAAAGGGAACAGGAGAAAAGGTGAGAGACAGAAAATGCAGACAGTTCTAAAATAGCTTGGCAGGAGCAGAGGTCGGCAGAACAACGGCTCAGAGTAACGTGTGCAAAGAAAAGCATCATGGCAGCCAGGCCTAAGGCAACGTAGCAAGGCAAGCCAGGAGGCCACAAACCACAAGACACCCTCCCCTGGACAGTCGATCGGCCAAGACAAAGGACGAAGACAGAGTTCAAACGGACCGAGCAGAACAGAAATGTCGGAAGGGGACGCAGTCCCCATGAGGGACAACGAATGGGAGAGAGGGAAAAAATAAAAGCATTCCATAATAAAAAATAAAAAAAAAAAGAGCCAGCAAGGCAGTCCACGTCAGTCCAAAAGCGTGTAAGTGCAGAAAAACGCTATAGCATCCAAGAGGACATCATTGGAATCATCAGAAAACATAGACGCCATCCAGTCCAACAGATCAAAGCAGCAGGAATGTTCCTCAGAGGACGGAGCATCCAAAAGCAATGCGGGACAGCTTGCGTGATATTCAATAAAGCTTTGTTGTAGGAGATTCTGAGCAGCCGCCCAGATATCCCATTGTGCCAAAATCCCCAGTGCAGCCGCACGCGTCATGCAGCCTGCAACGGAACAGTCCCGTTCATGGGCCTCTAAGGGACCCATCAACTGAACAAAATCCAGAACAGACAACGACGTATTGGAGAGGCAATAATCCATGGTCCAGGTGAAAGGACAGCGGATGCAAGACATCACAGTTTGCACGCAAGTGAAATACGCAAAGCGAAAAGAAAGGGTATAGGACACACTCAGTGTCGCTAATGGCAGAACTCCGAAACCAGCCAGGATGCGCTCACGGAGCAGCTGGAGGCGTTCGTGATTGAGATGGGCCCATCGGGGAGCAGCCATTGCGCAGAAAACAGACCAACAGCAGGACACCAGCCGCCAAAGTGAGGATCAACGGGAAGCCACCAAAGACGCTGGAAAAAATCGAATGAATAAATGCCGGTATCACACCAAAAATAGTTTGGAAAGTGGATACAAGGCCGGACCCCACAATTTAAAAAAGTGCACCAGACCCTCAGTGTTAGATGCGTTAAAAATACGGTGAATTAATTCCCGAAATGCTGTGGGAGGTTTGTGTTCAAAAGGGCCTGTATTTCACTGTGGGTACTTGCCACCTGGAGAATGAATGTCTCCCTGGCGGATGTGAGCATAACCTCCTGGTTCAATAATAGCGCCTTTATTCTGCTCAGTTTATTGAAATCTGCCTTCATGGTAGGAATGGAAGGCCAAATAGAATTATCTATGATGTCGTGAGGGGAGGAAAAAGCACATTCTTGCAGCAGACAACCCTGTGCGAAACCGTAACAATATAGGGTATGCCGGCCTGCATGCCACAGCAGTTTTCGTTATTCAAAAGCAAATAGCTACCATTTGTAAGCAAAGTAAAAGTAGGAGAAATAGCAGGAGCGGGAATACCCTTCAACACACAAGCAAGATTCGGAGCGGAAACGTTACAAGCTCCGTGCAATTTAATGTGTTTACAAACAAGGGAATGACCCACAGTTGAATCGCATGACTCCCCGTGAGAAAAACTTCCTTCCCGTCTCTAAGGCATTTGTACATGAAAGGCAGGGACCAAAGTTCATGCAGGAAGGCACTACCCAAAGGCTGGAAACAGCCCACAGGATAATGTTTCATGCACGAACTAAATTCAAACAAGGAAAAGGCAAAGCGATAACCCCATGAACTAGCCAAACAGCAGAATCTAATTCCGCCACAGAGAATGGTAAGGGCTCCACTTTCTCGATATGTAACAGAGTGTAAGCTGCATCTTTCATGGACATGAACTGCTGTTTGTCAGTTAATTTAAAAGGCAGAAATAAGGCAGTGGTGTTCAAAAAATGCCAAGGAACTTTACCTAACTTAAGTGTTTGCAAAGTCCACGCAAACTGCATAACTGAACGTAATTGATTCTGACCATGATACAACACAGAAACATTATCTTGTACAATATCAACAACAGAGGACACAATATTCTCCAAAGTGTAAATGCGGGAAGACAGGGTATTAATACTATTGTCAACAACAGCAAGCACCTTTTCCAAATTTGCTTGGTCTATTTCCCGTAGACGGGAAGCAGCTTCCATTTGCGACAGCTTCCAGAGTTCATTATAAGCTTCATAAATGAATCTCTTCGGTCGTGGACCACGAGGTCCCAATATAAAGTCAGAGAGATCAATGTTGCCTGATAGGAGGGACATATGTTGTTTAACAGAGTCTAGGGAAGAATGCTGCAACCACTGTTTACATAATTTACCAACAGAATATGTTGTGACAGTACGGGAGTCAGAAAACCTAGGATCAGGCCTATCCTGTTTATAGCCTGGGACTGAGTCGTGAAAACGCAGTTGGCACGCATTAGATGATATGGGCCAAGCCAACCAGGGTGACTGAACAAGCGTAGAAATATTAAACGAATTGTTCTGAAACAAAACCTGCAAAGCCGAAAGGGACATATTAAAGTGCAAGCTGTTGTTTGGAGTGGAAGACAGGGATGGAATTGATGGTGCGTTTATTTGTTTGGTGGTAGCCAAACCCCAACACGTAGTCTGATAGATGGAAGCATTCAGAAACACAATTTGGGCCGGGATAAGGCAGGCACGGTGCAAGGCCTCGGTGCCTTGCACCTGCCAAGGCTTGGAGCCCCAGATTGATTTTAAATCCACAGTGTCCTTCCAGTACTCATAACCACCCACAGCTAAGGTGCTCAAAAAGGAACCCGAATAAAGCAATTTGGTGTGGGTCAACATGATTTTCTGAGTGGATGGGGCGGTTAATTTAAAATAATAGGACCCAGGGTTCGATCTATTGAAATCAGTGAAATAGGTAAATTTATTTCTAAGAGTCTGGGAGCTACCCGGTAAAGGGTTTGGGCAATGGTCCCATTGGGTGTAGGCCACAGAGCTACGTAGTGCACTTGGTTTATGGACAAAATGGTTGCCCCAATGCTGGTAGCAGTATAAATCGGCATAATTCGCAGAATTCATATACAAATCTTCAGCATTAAAGGAAGCATAATATTTTAAATCAGCAAACAATGCTTCAACCGCATGCACATCCCAATCGTCAGAATGAATATTACTTTTTACTACATCACCCATCGAAACTCGAAGGACATTTGGTACATTAATAATTTCTGTCGGTCCATGAATTTGAAAATTCACTGCATCCCATACGATGCCATCTGCAACTGGAAAAGCTGAAATGTTCACAAATGTGTGGTCACGCTTCATGATGTGAGATGAGGAATGTGGAGCCAAAGTTCCAGCGACACTGTTCACAGCAGAGCGTTCAGGTAAATAGTGACCATTTATGAGCAGAAAAAACACTGTGACAAAGCCAATGGACATGAACAAAAAAACGAGGAACAGCACCAACCAGATGTATGTCCAGGGGGGAATCAAAAAATTGTCTCTAAACCAGGATACAAAAATACTGAACTTGGACGGGACAATTGATGAGGTGGAATCCGAGTCAAAGGAAAAACGTGTTGGGCTCAGTGGCGTTGTTGGTAGGTGTGCCACCGATTCTGTTTCGGGATAGGTATACTCGTTCTCGTTGATGCAGGGGGAGACAGGGGGTTAGAGTATACTTTCAGACAAATCAACCATCTCAATTGTAACATCAGTGACCGTTCGGGCAGGAGGGCCACGAACACAAGTCCGGTAAATGGCAGGACAAGAGACCGCTGGTGTAACACTATTCAGGATCGGCCAGATGTTGTAGCTTGACATTTTCCACTGAGATGTATCTGTTCTCCTTGTGACCAAGAAGCGGTGGTAAGATGACTGTACGTGTTCCCTTCAAGCCCAGGACTGGAACCGGTGCACGATAAGAGGGGCCGAATTCTTTCTTGTTCTCCACCTTCTCTCGAACCAGGTCGCCAATCTTCGGAATCCAGCCGGCAACCGGAATCTGCAGTGCAGGGTCTGTGGCTGAAGGTAAATGTGCAATTGCAAGTTTGTCTTGGGCTTCTTGTAAGTCCTGTAACATATTGGAATGATTATCTACATCAAAGATGGCGGATTGCGCCGCCATGTCTAGACCATCAAGGTCAGGCACAAACATTCGTATGTCAAAGAGCATTTCGTATGGGGTCCGCCCACCCAGAGGTCTTCTTGGGAGATTATTAAGCGCACGTTGTACAGTATATAAGTGGGCCAGCCAGTTCCTGCCAGTACCTAAGACTCTAGCTGTCAAGGATTGCTTTAAGTCACGGTTCATTCGTTCAACGATCGAGTTGCCCTCAGGCCGATATGGAGACGAATATTTCACCCGCACCCCCAGTGAACCCATTGTGTCCTTGTAAGCCTTAGAGGCAAACGCTGGACCTTGGTCAGAATGGAAGGTGCCACAAGCGAAAATTCCCACAAAGACACGCAAATCCCTGATGACATTTCGAGCGTCAGCACTCCGTTGTGGCCAGACCCAGATGAAACGTGTGCACGAGTCCACTGCCACTAAGATATATTTATAGGCAGTGTCTGAAGAAAATAGACCGCAGTGATCCAGGTAAACACACCCAAACGGTCTGTTAGAAATGCAGAGTGGGGTCTGTGGTGGTCGTGTAACCGTGGAAGGCTTAATCTGTTGACAAACGTCACAAGAAAGCACGTAAGCACGGGTGTCTTTGTATAAACCACGCCACCAGTACCGCTGCTGCAAGATGGAAACGGTCGCAGACACTCCAGCATGAGCCGAAGCCATGCCTTCGTGTGCTGCCGTTATCAAGGAAAGTCTGCGGTCCGCTTTGGGGATCAGCCGATCACCAACTTCGGGTATTGTTACATAAGGAGCCTGTTCGGGACCTAACTGATAAGAATATTTGGAAGGAAATCCCCTAGGGTAATTAGTAAGCCTGGGCGTAGTTCGCGAAGTAGCGCTACGCAAAGCTACGCAAAGTGCAGTTCGCACTACGCGAGCTACGTGTAGCACTACGCGAACTGCGTAGTGCACTGTTCGCAATGATTGCACAGTGCCGGATGCTTGTCCGCACTGTGCAATCATTGAAAACGGCATCTTGCACAGTGCGAGCTGTCTTTACTGCCGCTCGAGTAGATTTTTACTCGAGCGGCAGCTTTCTCAACGCGGACTTGTAGTTTCTCATCGCGAGCATACGCGACCACTCGCAATGAGAAACCTGACCTCCCCGCGTTGAGAATCTCGCCGGAGGTTTATTTTCCACGCTCGCGATCGGCAACTTGATGTTGCTGATCGCGAACGAGGAAAAGTCTCGCCGGGATAGTCATTTTGCTTGCTCGCGGTCGCCAACTTGACGTTGAGGACCACGAGCAAGCAAAAATGACCGCTGCACTACGCTACGCTATGCGTGTTTGCACTGTGCTACGTGCAATTCGCGTTGTGCGAAGTAGCGCAAACTTCGCAAACTACGCGAGCGTAGCGTAGTGCTTTGCCCAGGGTTAGTAATTAGCACCTTCTTTTGTTGCAGCAATAGCTGCTAAAATATCAGTATCAATTTTAGACATGGATCTAGTAACTGCTGCTACTGAACACGTGACTACTGCTGATTTGGCAGCTTCGTCTGCCAAACCGTTACCAACAGCGTGTGCGCCCACCCGCTGATGGCCAAGTGTGTGAACCACCTGTGTGAGTGGCAGACGTTGTCTCAATTCTGCCACCCGAACCCAAAGCATTTTATGCTTAATTGTGCTACCTTTGGCGTCTCTATAGTCATTTTGCGACCAAAAGAACAGATTGTCATTATAAGATTGAACACAGTAGTAAGAATCGCATACAATTAGAGTGGTCACATCCGGAGTAGCGAACTCAAGCGCAAGCACCAATGCGCGCAGCTCGGCCAATTGTGCAGTACTGTCCCCGAGAGCCTGAGTGTGCACTACAGTGGATTTGAACTTTCCGTTCACAAAGGTACCTGCAACAATAGCACATGCGGCTGAATAAGCATGCTTGGACCCCGTGGCCGGTTGTGCCGAACCATCGGTGTAGATCACACAGTCGTAATCCTCAAGCGGGAGCAATGACAGAGGAGGAGGATGAACGAATTCATACTGTAAAAACTCCTGAGTCTGTAGAGATGAATCAAAGATAAAAGTGACATCCGGAGACGTCAAAGAGGTTGCCCATTGAATCCAACGGGGGTGTAACGCCTTAGAGTTCGGGACACTCGCCTTAGTTACTGCCTCTAGGGCAGGATATGGTGTTACCACCAAAATGCGTTTTCCCTGTGCCAGTGCGCGTTCCTTTAGAATCGCCATCTGCACTGCAGTCAGAACTTTCTCCACAGATGAAAAGCGCATTTCTGCGGAAGTGTAAAGATGTGACTTGTATGCGATGGGTACTGTGTCACCTTCATTAAAGGTTAGATACGTGAAACCCACTGCCCCCGGAATTATTCTGATCACCAGGTTTGTGTGGTTATCACGCGTCAACAGGTATTTAGACTCAAGAAGGTCTGTCTGCAAAGACTGCAGAATGGAGGAATGCTCCGGAAGCCAACAAGACTTCGAAAAGTTAGGTTGTATCAAGGCATACAATGGCTTGATACGCTGGGCATATTCGGGAATGTAAGTACGCCCGAAGTTCAGAAAACCCAGCAAAGACTGAAGTTTTTTCAGAGTAGTAGGAGGGCACAAAAGTGCACATTTTTCTAAGAAATGGGGGGCTAAGCCCTTACCTTCATTGTTGAGCTCGTAGCCCAAGAACAAAACGGTAAATTCGGCAATATGAGATTTGGCAAAGTTAAATTTGTAACCTTGAACCGCAAATTCTAGAATAATGCGGTCTACTCGGGAGAGATGCGGGAACAATTCGTCGTCCGTCAGATAAATGTCATCGACGTACGAACATGCATCTGGGTCAATGCCGTCTAACAAAGAGACAACACGGGCAGCGAATACGCCGGGGCTGTTCTTGTAGCCCATAGGTAAACGCCTGAATTTGAATAATTTACCACCAGAGGTAAAAGCGCTCCATTGGCCACTCTCCGGGGCTAAGTTGTGCGTGTAGAATCCATTGGAGAGGTCAAGTGTCGTTTTATATTTTTTATGAACAAGACTGTCTACAAGCGCAGAACTGTGGGTATTTTGCACTGCAAAGGTCCGACAATGAGAGTTCAAATGCCGGTAATCCAAAACTAAGTGGTACGATCCATTGGGTTTAGAAACCGCGAAAAGGGGATTGTTCATAGGTGACACGCATGTTTCAATTACTCCCTGATATTCCAATTGAGTCAGAATATCGGAAACGGGGCTTTGGCTTCCCGTTTAATGGGATATTGGGGTTGTGGCTGTGGAAGGGACCGCAAAGGTATTTCATGGGGGGGAGAGTCTTCATCCCAGCCCACGTGATTGCGGTATAACGCTGGAGCCAGTGACACAGCCCATTCAGCTGCAAGAGCCTCCGCTTTGTCCTTTGGGACATGTCGAGAAAAGCTCGGAAGGATTACCTCCTCCCCTTTACACGCAGCAAGAACGAATGGGGGTGGCCAATCCACCTCCGCTAACAAAATGTCGTATGAAGAGGTCAGATTCTCCCAAAAAATCCCTTTAATTACACGCTGTATATCACCTTCGATTTGAATGACAATATTATATAGTCTGTCAGGGGGTGCCACTCTGGTGTCTGCTGTCTCGACAGTAATGAATGTTTCAGTTGCTGTCGCCTCCATATGAGGACGTAGCGCCTCCCGCACTATGGTAACTTCCGCGGCGCAGTCTAGGAGGGTCACTGCCCACGTCCAATTCAGGAGTCTCGTTCTCACCGTCTGTGGCATATCTCGCTGTTACAGCGGCAACTTTCTTCTTCTGAAATTGTGGGCGAGAACGCTGAAAGTCTTCTGCTTTCCCTCTGACCTGTTGTCGAGGTTGGTCTCGTCCCTGGGGAGCCTCTCGACCCCTTCCTCTATCCTGGCGATCTCCTCCACTGGCCTGCGAAGTTGTCTGTGCCTGTGAAGAACGAGGAGAACGCGTATCAGGGATCTGAAACCTATCCGGAGATTTAATTCTCGCCCTATCGCGCAAATCATAAGTGCGTTCAGAAGAGACTGAAACCGGGGATGCGCCTCTCGACCCCGGCCTCTTTTGTTGCTTACCCTGTTTTTTCAACCTCCAGCTCTTTTTAGTGAAGACTGGTTTCTCATCCTTCTCAGATTGGGTTTTTGGTTGTTGTTGATGCGATTGTGTTTGCTGTTTTGCAAACGGCTTATTTCCCAGGCTATTTCTGCCAATGGTTTTGTAAGCCTGGGTAATAATTTTCGGTAATTCGCGCGGCTTGTCCAATTCTGGGACCAAAGCCAAAGCATTCGCTACTTGAAAGTTCACTGCATCGCCATTGACATTTGCAAGGATCAACTCAGCTACTACGTCGAACACTCCCACCAGTCTCATCCCTAATTCCACAGCTGCCTCAGGGCCATGTTCATCCTGCACTCGTTTAATTACAGAGGGGAGAACCGTCATGGACGGAGTGCCGAAACACTTCGAATACACTGCTGCGAATACCCTACCCCAGTTGTTGTATGCTGTCAACTCGGGGATTAAGTCTTTTGGCAAACTAATCGTAAGAATTCTCTGTTTATCCACCGGTGTTGTGTTTGGAAAAACTGCCTCCAGCTGGTCGAATTTCTCTGCAAGCCAATAAGGAAAATCATCCTTATTCTGTGGGCGCTTGCCCATCACCGAGTTCACCATGACAGGACTTATGGTCACGCCGCCTGCAACAGCTGGATGGCCCGCAACTCCAGGTGGGGCTCCCTGGATGTTGCCTGTAACATATTGCACTAAAGCTCGATGCACTCGCACTAAAGCCGAATACATGTTGCGCAGGTCCGCGACTGGTATCGTCATATATTGCGGATGTGGGGTGTACCCGGCCAAAACAGGCCAAGTGGCCCCATCAATAGATAAGGGGCCTAAACGAACCACGGTAACCGGTTGGGGGAGGGCGCCATCAAACCAAACACGGTGCTGCCAAGCCGTGAGCCGTACTTCAAGATTCCTATACGGTCTATAGTGATTAGGAACTACGGTGGCTGTATATTCATGGAACAAATTGTCTGTCCCATCCACCGCCGGAAAGGTGACCCAAGAATAGAACACCTCAAAGTGGTAAGCCGGATCGGCTTGTACCACAAAGATCAGCTCGACACCCGCGTCAGGCACTCCATACACTGTTAAGTGAGCCCGGAGCGCTGCACGGCTATGTGCCGCAATTTGAACAGCCATTGTAGGCTAGAAATAGTCGACAATCTAAAAGGAGGCAGCACAAATAGGGTTTTAGTTAAGAAACCTTTAACAACTTCAAGCTTGAAAGAATCTATAAAAACGTCAATATAGGAGGTATCACCGTCACACACGCTTCCGGAAGCGTCTGTGAGGGGAGTTGTAGACAAGCACAAGCACTACTCAAGCGTCTCTCAGATAAGCTGCCCCACTCGTTGGTCGCGCCATGTTATAGGGATTCTGCACACACAGAGCTATGCACAGGATAATAGGACCTCGAAATATAGTGGTGAGCCAACCATAAACCTTAGCACCTAAAACCCCAACCCGACTAGCCTTAGCGTCCCATTAGCAACAATGTTACCAATGATTAGACAACCCAGAACACGGTATCTCTCTCTCTCTCTCAGGACTCGCAGAAACAAGAACACTCTTTCGTCACTCACTCGTACCTGTCCACAACGTGCGTAAGAAGAGACACAGTATAGGTTAAAATGTTTATTTCAACTTACGTGCTCTAAGATACAGTACACGTGTCAGTACTATCAGCATAATGCATAAGAATAATATATTCAGCATAGTTACAACTCCATAGAATACAAACGGGGAAAGCATTTCATAAAACAGTGGCTAAAGGGCTAAATGACCTTACCACCCTCCCCGTGCTAGTAGCTAGTGTATTATAAAAATAGAAGACCTCTGGGCTTTGACTAGCGAACCCCCATACCTCAGTCTCTAGATGCAAAGACTACATCAGCAGACAATCACAGCTCTTCTCCCTGGAAAGGTTTTTCTCCAAGTGTCTCTCAAGCGGGAAAACCGCAATATTAAAAGCACACAAATTTCTCCATGGCAGCCGTACATAGTGTTATGTCTAGGTGCGAGGGACTGGCCAAATCAGCAAGAACAAGGGACGTTGTTTTTCGACCTTGTTAATGTTGTGCAGACTGAGCCCAAAGGGAACAGGAGAAAAGGTGAGAGACAGAAAATGCAGACAGTTCTAAAATAACTTGGCAGGAGCAGAGGTCGGCAGAACAACGGCTCAGAGTAACGTGTGCAAAGAAAAGCATCATGGCAGCCAGGCCTAAGGCAACATAGCAAGGCAAGCCAGGAGGCCACAAACCACAAGACAACGCCTTCTTCAATACCAATACTATCTGTCCCCCTTTAGGTGATACAGACCTTCATGATGCAGCGCAGTGTCATAAATGTCAAACCCTCTCAGTGTTTATAAAGTAAGGAGGTGGGTATGGATTTGCATACTAACAAAATGTGAATCATAACGGTGACAGGGCATGCCACTTCAAGGCATTAGTAATCCCACCCTTCCTGCTATGGATCTTCTATGTGGCTTTCTGCCTGAATTTGCAGTCAACAAAAATGCTTTAACTATGTATGCAATGCCTAGTATAGGACTGCAGTTTATCTCTCTTTGTTGGACAGCTTAGGGAGAGTGTTCACAGTTTTAAAGTAGGCACTGTATACAGGTGATGCAGCCTATTAATAAGTGAGAAAGAACTGCTGTATACTGCTAAATCAACATCACTATAAAAAGTGCAATTCTCTGGAACTATTTACATTGGCATATGATCTTTACTTCTTTGAATCTGTATTCAAGCATGTGAAGGTTTTGTTCCAAAAGGACATTGGACATGGGTATTTAATAGACATAATGTCTACAGGTAACATCTACCGATTTCCCATGTCCTATTTTCAATAAAAAAACACTATATAATTTTCAAAATTATGAGGCGACCCCTAGAGGAAACAAAATCTACACCACCACTCAAGAAGATCATCATTTTGCAAAACTAGGACCCTATTTTTTTCCAAAAGTCTTTCTCATTTACCTCTGGATCTTTCCATAACATTGGATGGAAAATTGTTTTGGTGATAGCTCTGAAAGTGGAAAGGCATGCCTGTGTCAATCCATATGTAGCATAGAGAGCGTAATGTACTCCCTTTTGATAAGTTGTCCCTGTTAACATTCTCTGAAATGACAGTACCCAACCGGACTGCAAAAAGGCAGCAGGTGTATCACTCCAAGAGTCATAGAGAGATAATCTTGTCCTTATTTACCACTTGGTTTAAATATACGGCATGTCTTATCGAAAAGACATTGGCACTGAATAAACACTAATGCAATACAATTATGTTTCCTGCAGAGGAACACAAATGTGACAAAGGTGCCATGTGTGCATGGGCAAGAGTGTTGGAGAATTATTTATGTGATAAGAAACAGAGGCTTAGGTTTGCCAAATGTTACCTAATGCAACACTGCACATAACAAGCAGCTGTATCGCACTGCACAAAATCTGTCTATGAAGGCAGTGTGTGGTAAATATCCACGACGTGCTTTGTTCCAAAGTAAGTTTATTTGTAGAAAACACAGGTACTGCGCAGCAGTTCAGCAAGGCGCAGTTCACCAACGAGGCAACAACTGTCAAAACGCCGCATTCCAACAGGGAATGACGACGCAATAAAGTTCTACAGCTTTTGCTGGGTGACATGACGTCAGCCCAGCCTACACCATTACATTATCTCTTCCCTCTCAATGTTTTGTTTAAGAACAACATTTAACCCACTAATGAATACAAGAAAACGAGCAAAAGATAGATAGAATATAAATACTAAACAAAAAAAATAAGAAAAAAACCAAAAAAATAAAAGAAGAATATAACTAAGCAAGCAACCACATCCTGAGAGGCCCAGCATGAAACATACAACGGGTTACA
This sequence comes from Calotriton arnoldi, assembly GCA_963921515.1. NCBI lineage: Eukaryota > Metazoa > Chordata > Amphibia > Caudata > Salamandridae > Calotriton > Calotriton arnoldi. Next base: position 1,714,938 of record CAWUFW010003129.1, on the reverse strand, counting down.
CGTACAAGTACGGTAAAGTGAATACAAATGCAGATGGAAATCAAAAATCAAACTAGCAGAGACTCAACAAAATCTGATCAGAAATCACAGCGTTGCTTACTTCTTTGTAGCCCAACAATGACCTTCTCATTACTTTCATCAGTTTTGGATGGCAAGCCAACGTTCATATAACCTGTACTCTCACCACCATTCACCAAGTGACTCTTCTCTTTACAATCTTGATGACTTGTCAATTTCACCACCCTTGCGACGTTCCACCAATTGTTGTTCACTCTCATGGCTTAATCACAGACTCTGTCTACCACTAGTGGCTCAGAAAACTTCATACACCCTTCTTGGTGTGAGTTGGAATTTTAACTCGCACCACATCTCCGATTCTGACATGTTGAGAAAACACCCTTTTCCTTGTGTCAAAATATTCCTTTTGTCATTATTGTGCTCTACTAACATTCGATCTTGCAAACTCATCCATACCTTCCATCACATTCATCTCCACCCACCTGGACATCCACCCAGGACATATTTTGGTTGAGGGCTTCCTGCCTCTTAATAACTCCAAAGGTGACACTTTAGTTGTCGAATGCGCAGTGGTGTGGTAAAACCAGAGCATAGAACGCACTGTGTTCTGTACCACACATTTACTGGCAATAGCCCACTGCACACAATTATTAAGCACTCTGTTCATGCGTTCGACAAGCCCATTAGTTAGCGGGTGATACAATGAACTTTTGCAATGCCCAAATTCCTCCATGTTGAAGAAAGCTTTTTAATTCTGCACTCACAAATTGTACACCATTATCAGAAACAATGATTGTCTTGAAACCCTCTCTTAAAAAGATTTCCTTTAGAAAGTCAAGAAAGTCAGAAAGTCTTTGAGGAGGGATCTCCAATTAAACGAACCTCGGGCCACTTGGAATAATAGTCTATGGCCACCACCACAAATCTGGATGTAGCAGGCAAAGTGTTGAAAGGTCCAACCAGATCAATACCCACTTTTTCCCAGGGTCTACTGGGAAAATCTATGGGTTGCATGGGCGGAACCCTTACTTTGAAACTCTTTTCAGCACCCCCACAAACTACGCACTTATCCACCAACTCGTTGACTTCTTTGTCCATGTGTGGCCACCAAAAAACCTCTCTCACTATCCTTTTAGTGAAAGTCTTCCCCAAGTGCCCCTCATGTGCACCACTCATAATCCGACTTTTTAAACTTTCAGGAGGTATTAGTCTTTCTCCGCGCATCAAAATGCCATCCTCCACGCAAAGTTCTTGGCAGACTTTCACATACGTTTGAAACTGAAACGTCACATTCTTTTCCTTTGGCCAGCTGTCCTTGACTTACTTCATGACCTGTTTCAGTACCAGATCCTTTGCCAATTCTCTACTCCACTATATTTCACTCACAGCACACATGTTCTCTACATCTATCGATGCAATAAAACAATCATCCTGGTCTTTCTCCTCATTAGAATCAGCATCAACATCAGCAACAGGAAATCTGCCCTGACATTCTTTTTTTCCTAGCAAATAAACGTCAAAATCGTATTGCAAGAGCTTAGTAGACAACCTTGCAATTCTTGGTGTATGATCCTTAATCTTTTCACCTGAAAGTATAGAGATCAACGGACGATGGTCGGTGCGCAGCACAAAATGGTTTCCCCAAACGTAAGGATGGAATTTCCTGATGGCGCACCAACAAGCTAGCAATTCCTTCTCGATGACTGAAAAGCTTGTCTCCACTCCCCTCAATACCCTAGAGGCATACCCTAATGTGTTCTCTGTACCCTCACTGTCTTGAGTTAGAATGGCCCCCAACTCAAACCCACTGGCATCAACAGTGATAGTACATTTTTTCCTTGGGTCATAAGACTTGAAAATTCTGACACCAATCAACTGGGACTTGATCCACTCAAACACATGCTGACAATTAGTGTCCCACTCAAACGCGACATTTTTCTTTAACATATTGGTGAGGGGTTTAACCAGGGATGCATAATCCGGCACAAAACGTGAGTAAAACTCACAAAGACCAATGAAAGACTTTAAACAATTGTTGTCATTTGGCGCAACAGCATCCACAATAGCTTTGGCTAGACCTGGTCTTGGTTCAACACCATGTTGAGAAATCACATGTCCCAAATACTCCACTTTGTCTTTTAGAAACAAGCATTTCTCACTTTTCAGAACCGCCCCCCTTCTCCTGCATAATCTTCAAAACCTTGTGAAGAGTATTTTCGTGACTTTCTTTAGATTCAGCAAAAATTAAAACATCGTCTTCAAACACGGCGACGCCCTTGACATCTTTCAGCATGGTACACATGATTCTTTGGAATACAGTTGCCGCTGCAGCCAACCCAACGGCATTCTACAATGCTGGAACGAGCCGTTAGGCAACACAAATGCCGTGAGGTGTCGAGCGGTTGGATCCAGAACCACTTGATGGTACGCAGATGCGAGATCTAACTTTGTGAACCATTTTGACCTATTAGTCATCGTCAGCAGCTCAGTGATCTTGGGCAGGGGATGAGAATCTACCCAGATGTTCTTGTTTAAGCTACGTAAGTCTACACATACTTGCAGATCACCATTTTTTCCTTGCCACGACCAAAGGTGAAAGCCACAAGGAAGACTTAATGGGTTCTATGATTCCCTTAGCACACAGTTCATTTAGCTCCTGTTCTAAACGGTGCCTTACACTAAAAGGCACACTCCTTAGTTTGTGCTTAACAGGAATGGCACCGTCTTTCATCTTAATCTTATGTAAAAAAATCATTGATCTTCCCCAGATTCCCACTGAAAACCTTGGGAAACTGTTGGATGATGCTCTCGGTGTAATCAGTAGAGTCAACAACGCCAACCTGCTACTTAGTGCCCGGTCTTAGAACCATTTTAAACAATCCTTGGTGAAACCATCCCAGTATCGACAACCCCTTGATTGCAACATACACTTTACCCAGGATTTTTCTTCCCTTGAATTCCAGAATGTCCTCAAAAAAACCTGCTAGCTCTATCTTACGCCCCTCATTGGATACAGGGTCTCTGTCAGGAGGTTCCAAAACACGACTACCGATGTCTTTTTGAACAGTTCTTGGGTAATCATTGTAATCCTTGCCCCTGAGTCTACTACTAAGCGCAACTTCTTGTCTCCAACACCAATCTCAACATACGGATCTACGCAGGTGGATGCATCAACCACCATGACTTTCTCTTCACCTACAATAAGTACCATATCCCTCAAAGCATCCTGAGTATTCTGGATGTTTTCTTCCTCTTGATGATAAAAATCTTTGACATTTGCCGCATTAGGTGAACTCACGTGGCTTCTGTTCCCTTGCACACTGCCTAAACCATGCTTCCCACTCTGACACACTTTGGCGAAATGTCCAAATTTACCGCACACTCTACACATGATATTTCTTGCTGGGCAATTCCTAGCACCCTTAAAATGTGCTGCATTACCACATCTGAAAGAAGTGTTACTTTGCCTAAAAAATGGCTTGTTATCGAGACGTTGTGCCCCACTTGACTTAAAAGCTTTTGACCGTACGGCACCAACAATCTCATCACTCTTGTTCTCTAACTCTTTCACAGAAGCTTTAGATAGTTCAATGCTTTTAGAAGTGCGGATGGTTTCCTCCAGCAACGGATTTCCCATAGATAGCAGTTTTTGTTGAATGGTTTTGTCTGAGCATTTACATGTATACTGGTCTCTCACCAACTGCTCTGTAAACTCTTGAAATTGACAATCTGCACTCAACCGCCTAAGTGCAGAGACAAAATTGTACACATCCTCCCAGCCAACTGTTCTCTTTTGAAGAATTTGAAGAATTTGTGCCGAAGCACCACCAAGCTAGGCTGAACATCAAAACGAAGTTCCAGTTTTTTTACAGGTTCGACAAACTCATCAATGTCTTCCTCTCCTTGATTCCTCACTAATGGTGGCAAATGTTTAAAAATGGATCTGCCCTCGAAATGAATGGAGAAGTAGGAATTATTTTCTTTCAGGGCGGTACCTCGACGCCCCTATAGCTCCTAGATAGGTTACAAATGCTTCATACCATTTCTTCCAAGGAATTGGCAGACTACCTGGTACCTCCAAAAAGGATGGTGGAGGTGTTACCGACTACATGGCAAAAGGTTATGCTAGTGAATAAAGATAAAAATAAATTCACCAAAAGCAAATCAAAAAAACTGAGTAGTCTGACTCTCACTCTCTTGAGCACATACTTATGAGCTGATCTGTAGTTTGATACACATGTTCTGACTAGCTAAAATGAAAATACCAAACTATAGTAAGTTCTGGCTTTCTGCATTACAGTTGTCGAAATAAAAATAATAATGTTAATCCTGAGACACTGGAAGGTGTGAGGGTCAGCGTACTGTGGAAAACCAAAAAAGAAATGGGGTAAACTCAGTTGACACTAAGAGGTGTGCACGTCACTGCGCTGTTGCCAACAAACTGTACGTTTCATAACTAGACATACATTTATGTTAGTCCCTTCGAGGTACTTTACCACTTTGAGATAGATGGGGCACTAGAGGGTGTGCACGTCACCACGCTGTTCCAATTGAGGACTCCGACGCCTTGTGTACCTCCGTGTCAGTCCCTGACATACTGCAATCTCCCTTCCAAGCAACCGGCTTGTGTGTGCATAAACACGCAATTAACACAGCAAAACTTCAAAATCTGCAAATCCAGAACGCGGCTCCGACTCCCTTCACTTAAATTGCCGCTGCGTTACAGCTTCCGACTTCCAACGCTTTGCATGCTGAAATGCGCTCCCAAGATGGCCGTCTTGAAAAACTGGTGCACAGCACTTAAAACAACATAGTTTCCGCCGGTACACACATGCGCACCGACCGTACACACAAGACACCTCTCACCAGTACAGTGTGTTTTGTTGCTACAACTGCAACAAGCACTCCGTTCTACACCTGCTAAACTCGTCTTCTTAAATAAACTCCTTTACTGTGATGAAGCCATCTCTTCCGCAACTACCTTTATGCCAATGAGATCCGGACTGTTAGACGGTGACCCCTGCACTGGGTTCAGCAGTACCTGTGGATTGTCGCCATCATATTTGTAGTAAGTATCCACAACGTGCTTTGTTCCGAAGTAAGTTTATTTGTAGAAAACACAGGTACTGCGCAGCAGTTCAGCGAGGCGCAGTTCACCAACGAGGCAACAACTGTCAAAACACTGCATTCCAACAAGGAATGACAACATAATAAAGTTCTACAGCTTTCGCTGGGTGACATGACATCAGCCCAGCCTACACCATTACACAGTGTCATTGAGTTTTTCAAACATTGTTACTCTCAATTTGGAGACTTTTTCACTGCGAAGAGTCCATCTGTGTCTGTCCTTGCCATTTGCAAGAATTGGAGTCTCTGTTGTTGCATTATAACCTCCATTGTGATGTTTCATTTGTAGCAGATGTTTTGAGGTGGCCTTCATTGTTGTGTAAAAGGTCTGAAAATGTTGTACCTGCTTTAATTCCACTCAGTTTTATAATGCAATTTTGGTAAGCATTGGTTAGGATTGTGGTAATTGGTTTTTATGCTATTCCCAAACTGAAACTCCTACTCTATGTCCATTATCGTAGATTTCTCACAGAACAGGGCAAAGTCTTTTGGCTCTACACTTGTTTCAATTTTTGGTGCAAAAGCCTTATGCATGTGACAGTTGGTCAACGTTACGATTTGTTGTTTTCCATTGCACAAGTCTGAATTGACCAGTGGTGTAGCAAGGGAGGTGCGGCGATGGTCCGCCCCGGGCAGCACTAGTTTTGGGGGTGGAGCCCTCCCCCAGCTCTCAACTGCCGTCTCGGGCGGCAATTGCCTCCCCCCCTCAGTGTGGCCATCGCGGCACGGAAATAAGCAGAGGAGTCCGCCAGCACCCCCGCACTCCTCAATCCGGCCGCGACGAGGCGGCAATCGCAGGGACCTCCCCGGGCGGTCTAAGGTCTAGCTCCGGCACTGGCATTGACAGTCAGCAAATCTGAGCTCTAATGTCTAATGTTCACTTAGCACGAATATGTTCATTTAAAATACTTAGCTCAGATATTGTGGCCCAGATTCGACAAGAAAAGTACATCAGGTTTCTGTTACTTTTTTTGTGCAGATCCAACACAAAGTCTAAGTTGGTATTTGCAAACCAAAATAAATCAGGATATGCATTGGTTTGGGACCAAAGGTAAAGCAACATAGTGCAACAACTTTACTTCTTAACCTAAGTTGTGGGAACTCTGTAAATCTGGTCCGAAGTACCTTTTTATTGGAGCACCTTAATTAACTAGGGGCCTGATTATCAAACGTAAACTTACACTTTGCAGTTTAGGGTTGTTTGTTAAGTTTAGGGTTGTTTGCTATTCACAAAGAGATTTACCAGTAGTATCTGTATGTGTGTGGATTTCCTTTTATGTGCGGAAACTCCGCAGTCGTAAAGATACTACTCGTAAATCCTTTTGTGAATAGCAAACAATAGCAAACGTACACAAAAGTGTAAGTTTTCCTTTTTGAATCAGGCCCTAGGTGTCTTGGAGGTTTGTGCTATAAAATCGAACAGACCACAGGAGTTAAGTACTTATTTTTGTTATGTGTAAAAGTTGGAGTAAAATAACAGTTTTCATGAATAGGCTATCTTCACAGGAAACAATAATATATAAAAACCGCTATGCCCCTCAAGAGGCAGGTCTATCATACCAGCGCGTGGAATCTGACATTCATGAGAGGCAAGTAATAGGCCCCGTAACAGGAAGAATCATGCACTTAATGTTAGAAACCGAGCTCTGAGCTAAACAAAGATGTCAGTTTTTACACTTTCCAAACGCAAAACTGCGAGGCAATGATAAAATCAAATTTATAAGACATGACAAGGCTCCAATGCTGCTAGTCTTGTGGAATAGTCAAGCGTGCAAGTGTCTGTTGTTGGAGAGCGGCTCATGTATTTTCATTTCTATTTTTTCCATAAAGGGAAATAAAAAGCAGACCTTGTTTTATTTCCAAAAGGGCATTGCATTATTTACATGATAACCCGATAACACATAATAAAATATTTTTCAGACGTTCTTATGTACACAGCACGCTTCGATTTATGTTTTTATGAATGTGCCTTTGAGAATATTCCTCTTCTTCCAGCTGAAATTATTCTGAAAATTGTAAAAACACCATCATGCAAAAGTCGGGATAGAAGCAAAAACAGCACTCTCCTCTTTTTGAGAGTCCAGAGTCAGGATGATAACATAAAAGCCACCAGGCGTATATTTCTTTATATTTTGTGCACGACTGCTACGTAAGATATATCTCTCCTGCTTCGGCACAATAACATTCAAATTTTGGCCTATTTTCTGAAACACTGGCAGGTTTCCAGATGGAGGTGTATAAATGTAAAGATTTTTGAAGAGGTTATTGTGTTTTAACCTCATTACGATTTTCTTGGCCAGTCACCATACAGTTGGGTCAATGGAGTCACTGACTCCACCTCTCAAGCCGCAGCTACCCTGAAAAAACTTCGCGCCAAGTCATGCAGGGCAGCAAGACACCTTGTTGCGCTGCAATGCGCGACAGGGAAAGGGCAGGAATGCACCGTATTTAAGTCAGTACAGTGCATTCCTGTCTTTTCCCCTGTGCTGATGTCTTTTGGGCTCCTAGCACCAACACAGACACCCTTGCACCATGGTGCAAGGGAGCCTGCGTTGTGAACAGGTTTATTTTTGTCCATGACGGGACACCTTCCTGCACAAAAACAATCCCCGGAGGCCTTTTCCTCCTTCTATGGATAGAAAGGGGAAAAAATGAGTAGAAATCAATCAATCAATCAGGGAATTGTAGGCGCGCTACTCATCCGTGAGGGTCTTAAGGTGCTGGGGGGGCGAGGGGGTTAGCAGTTCGTTCACCTGCAGAGCCAGGTCTTGAGAGTCTTCCTGAAGGTGTTCAGGGATGGGGCGCGTCTGATGTCGATCGGGAGCTCGTTCCAGGTCTTGGCCGTGATATGGGAGAAGGATCTTCCCCCTGCTTTGGCTCTGCGGATGCGTGGGGTTTCGGCGAGGACGAGGTTGGCTGATCGGAGGTTTCTTTTGCGTATGTGGAGAGTGATTCTGTCATTGAGGTATTGGGGGCCGGTGTTGTGTAGGCATTTGTAGGCGTGGGTGAGAATCTTGAAGGTGACTCTCTTCTCAACGGGGAGCCAGTGGAGTGTCCGTAGGTGTTGGATGATGTGCTCGTGTCGAGGGATGCCGAGGACGAGTCTGGCGGCGGTGTTCTGTATCGTCTGTAGTTTGCGGAGTAGAGACTTGTTTATGCCGGCGTAGAGCGGGTTTCCGTAGTCCAGCCTCCTGGTGATGAGTGCTTGGGTGACTGTCTTCCTTGACTCGGGGGGGGGGGTCCATTTGAAAGTCTTACTGAGGATGCGGAGGGTGTTGAAGCAGCTGGAGGCGACGGCGTTGACCTGTCGGTTCATGGAGAGGGAGGAGTCGAGTACGATGCCGAGGTTTCTAGCGTGGTGCGTGGGGATTGGTGGGCTGCCGAGGGCGGTAGGCCACCAGGTGTTGTCCCATGCTGATGGGGTGGTTCCAAGGACTAGGACTTCTGTCTTTTCAGTGTTGAGCTTTAGGCAGCTGTTTGCCATCCAGGCTGCGACGTCCTGCCTTCCTTCTTGGAAGTTGAGTCTGGTGGTGGCGGGGTCCTTGGTCAGAGAGAGGATGAGCTGGGTGTCGTCGGCATAGGATATAATGCTGAGGCCATGTTGTTGGATGATGGTGGCGAGGGGGGCCATGTAGATGTTGAAGCGGGTTGGGCTGAGTGATGACCCCTGTGGGACTCTGCAGTTGATTTCGATGGGCCTGATTCACAGAACTAACTTACGTCAAAAACGTAAAGTTAGTACTTTTGGTATTCACAGAATACACTTACTCATTTTGGTATTCACAGAATGCACTTACTCATTTTGGTATTCACAGAAGTTAGGACTCCTAACTTTAGGACTCCTAAATGCCTTCTGTGAATACTGAAAGTCTTAAAGTTAGGATTTTTCTCAGTTTAGGAGTAGTAAAGTTAGGAGTCCTAACTTTACTACTCCTAAACTGAGAAAAATCCTAACTTTAAGACTTTCGGTATTCACAGAAGGCATTTAGGAGTCCTAAAGTTAGGACTACTAACTTCTGTGAATACCGAAATGAGTAAGTTCATTCTGTGAAAACCAAAATGAGTAAGTGTATTCTGTGAATACCAAAAAGTACTAACTTTACGTTTTTGACGTAAGTTAGTTCTGTGAATCAGGCCCCATGGGGTCGGAGAGGAAGGGCGGCAGTCTGATCCTTTGGCTTCTGCCGGTGAGGAATCATCGGATCCAGTCGAGGGCAGTTCCTTGTATGTTGGCGTCGTGTAGTCTGGCTACAAGTGTGCAATGGGAGATGATGTCGAATGCTGCCGATAGGTCAAATAGAATCAGGGCTGTGGTGTGGCCTTGGTCGAGGAGGATGCAGATGTCGTCTGAGGCAGCGAGTAGGGTGGTCCCGGTGCTGTGGTTGCTTCGGAATCCGGATTGAGACAGGTCGAGGACGGCGTTGTCTTCGATGAACCTTGTCAGTTCTGAGTTGACGGTTTTCTAGTGCCTTTTCGCCGCAAAGGGGAGGGGCGAGATGGGCTGGTAGTTCTTGAGGTCTGTGGAATCAGCTGATGGCTTCTTGAGCAGGGGCCTGACTTCTGCGAGTTTCCAGTCATTGGGGAAGGTGCCGGTCTCGAGGGTGGTGTTGATGGTTCGTTGTAATTCTGGGGCGATGGTGGTGGCGGCTCTGTGGTAGATGTGTGGTAGCAGGGGTCAGTGGGGGCCCCTCAGTGGATGCCTTTCATGGTCGAGGCAGTCTCTTTGGCCATGATCGGTGTCCAGGAGTAGATGGAGGGCTGGCTGGTGTAGCCGGAGGGCGGGCGGGCTGCGGAGTCGAGCGTATGGTCGTTGAAGTTGTCGTAGAGGTTTTTGATCTTCAGGTGAAAGTAGGTTCCGAGCTTGTTGCAAAGGTCTTGAGAGGAGGTGATGTCCGTGGCTTTGCTGCAGGAGTTGGTGAATTCCTGGATGATGCTGAAGAGTTCCTTGGAGTTGCTGGAGTTAGCAAGGATTTTGTTGTGGATGAAGTTCCTTTTGGTGGTTATGGTGCGTTGGTGGTAGTCCGTCATGGCGTCCTTGTAGGTGGCGTAGTTTCCAGGTGTCTTGCTGTTTTCCAATTCTTCTCCAGGTGTCTTGCTTCTTGGAGATCGGTGGTGAACCAGGCGGATTTCCTGGGGCCCTGTTTGTTGGGGTTGCGTAGCGGGGTGAGTTTGTCTGCGCAGTTGGAGATCCAGGTGTGGAATTCCCTGGCTGCGAGGTTGGCGTCGGTTGCCGCGGTGGGGATGTTGCGGTTGAGGGTGGAGTTGAGTTGCTCGTCGGTGACTCTGCTCCAGTTCCTTCGCAGGGGCGTGGGGCCGGTTTGGGTGCCCTGGGTTTGTCGACGAGGAAGTGTACGCAGTGGTGGTCTGTCCATGAGGGTTGCCTGGTGCAGCTGAAGTGAACGCTGTTTCCTCCTGCGAAGATGGGGTCGAGGGTGTGTCCTGCCTTGTGTGTCGGTGTGGTGACGAGTTGCTTTAGTCCGATGTTGGCGAGGTTGTCACGGAGGGTGGTGGAGTTGGGGTCGCTGGGGTTGTTGAGGTGGAAGTTCAGGTCTCCGATGAGTATGTAGTCCATCGCAGCGATGGCGTGGGGTATGATGAGGTCGGTGATGGTGTCGGCAAAGGGGGCCCGGGGGCCGGGGAGTCTGTAAGCGAGGGTGCCACGGAGTGTGGAGTTGGGGCTGTTCTGGACCTGGAAGTGCAGGTGTTCAGTGGCGGGGGAGGCCTCGCTGGAGGAGGTGAGGCAGAGGGAGTTCTTGTGAATGATGGCGAGGCCTCCTCCCGGGTGGTTGGAGCGGTCCTTCCTCTGGATCTTGTACCCGTCCGGGATGGCGATGGCGATGTCAGGGGCGGAGGAGGCGTTGGTCCAGGTTTCCATGAGAAAGGCGACGTCGGGTGAGAATGAGTCCAGTAGGTTCCAGATCTCTATGCCGTGTCTGTGCACGAAGCGCACGTTAAGGAGGATGCATCTTAGGGCATCAGCGGTGTTGGAGGCCGTAGCGGTGGCGAAGGTCTGGCGGCAGTGGCGGCACCAGAACTGGCCGTGGGTCGTGTTCGGCGTGGCCTGCTGGCAGTCGTTGTTTATTCCGGGGTTGAGTGCGAGAAGGGCGGCTGTGTTGTAGCAGTGGGTGGTTTGAGATCCAGGGTCCCTGGCACTGGTCGGGTCGCTGACGGGCGCAGATGGGCTTGCCTTTGGTGCGCCAGCGGTGCGCCATCGGCTCGACCGTGCAGCGGCCGCCATTAAGTAGGGAAGGGGGGAGGTACGAGCAGCTAGGAGGCAGGAGCGGGGACCGACCGGGGGGAGGGGACGCAGGGGTAGCAGCGGCGGGAAAAACTGAGGCAGGGAAAAACCAGGGAGAGTGGAATAAATGAAAAAGTAAAGATAAAAGCAAGTAAGAAAAAAACAAGTGAAAAATAAGGCAAGAATAAACAGAAATTAAGCCTACGATAGCGGAGCAAGTAAACTAAGTAAAAATAGGTGAGCTGAAGCGAGTAAAAATAAGGCAAGAATTTAAGAGTTAAAGCCTATGACAGAGGAGCTGGATACCAGGCTGGAATCCAGGCGGAGGCGGGCAGCTGGAACGAGCACCAGCAGGCAGATAGCAGCCTTGAACCTACCAGGTGTAGGTTAGAGGTCTTGCTCAGTACCGCGGAGCTGCTGGGGAGAGAGCCGGCCTAGACCAGAGGACAGAGGTCTTGCTCGTGCTTCCCCGCAGCGGCCGCCATTATGTAGGGAAGGGGGAGGTACGAGCAGCTGGGAGGTGGGAGCGGGGACCGACTGGGGGTGGGACCGCAGGGGCAGCAGCGGCAGGAAAAACAGAGGCAGGGAAAAACCAGGGAGAGTGGAATAAGTAAAAAAAAGTGTAGAGATAAAAGCAAGTAAGAAAAAAACAAGTGAAAAATAGGGCAAGAATAAACAGAAATTAAGCCTACAATAGCGGCGCTATGAGGAGAAGTACACATATTTCTCCTCATAGCGCCTCACCTGCGGAGGTGTAGGTTTTTGGCGCATTTCCAGGTCTGTCCTTCTGGTAAATCTGGGAATGAGCCAACATCCATGGTTGTTGCTTGGGAACACCCAAGCAACACCTAAGGAAATGCCTCCCTGGTGCAGAGTAATACAACACAGTGATTTATGCTGCGTTGCATTACTCAGGTGGCCTTCTGTGACTTCCTAAATCTCATTTTTAATTTGTATTGCTCTTGCACCACGTTGCATGGAGCAAGAGTGACGCAAAGGGGCTTGTAAATTGCCCCATAGGGCATGATCCACAAAGATGAATTTACACTTTTGTGGAAGTTTGCGATTGTTTACTATTCACAAAGGTAATTTACGAGTAGTATATTTACAACTGCAGAGTCTCCACACATAATTCAATTGTGAATAACAAACAACCATAAACTTGCACAAATTGTAAGTTTACCTTTGTAATTCAGACCAATGAGATTGCTGCTGACCTGCGTCGGTTTTTACCCTGCAAGTGACTCGCACATCCGTAGCTGGAGCCACTGTGAGAGGAAAATAATGATGCAGTTCTGGCAAGAACCTGGTCACACTTCATATTTTTCCAAAGACAGACATGCCAATCGGGCGGCTGTTCTTCAGAAAACATACAGCAGATGTCCTCCACATATGAAGAGTTTCTTTGGAGTGTTTGGCATTTGTGGAAGTTTCCTGTCTGGAGCTGCCACGGTTATATGGCAGTCCCGGACATTGAAAACTCCAGTGGTCAAGGTTTTGGAGGGGCCATCAGAAATAGGGCAGCCCCTCTGACACCATTCCTTGGTTTTCTAAAAATCAGAGCCACTGGTGGCTCCGCTGTTATAAAAACAACATTGCAAACACAAGGAGATGATGTACGGAGCACTGAAACTTTTCAGACACTCACCCCCAGTCACAGATTTGGGTTAAATCAATCATCATTCTTTAGCTCACTTCGCCACCCCAGTTCAGACCCAGCCATATGCAATGCAGTCTTGACCCTGTGCCCTATGGGAACAGTCCAGGCCGAACTGTCAAGCGAGGTCTTCCCTGAACCAGAAACGAGCATCCTGGGACCGGTTTCAGGGCAGCACCCCTCATCATCCATGCTAGCTTGAATCCAGTGGCAAAGTGAGCAAGGGACCCACATCTGGGCATACCCTGCCAACTTAGGGCGAACAAAGCAAACACAAGGAGATGAAGGACAGAGCGCTGAAACTTTTCAGACACTCACCCCCAGTCACAGATCTAGGTTGAATCGATCATCGTTCTTTAGCTCACTTTGCCACCCCAGTTCAGACCCAGCCATATGCAAATCAGTCTTGACCCTGTTCCCCATGGGAACAGTCCAGCCCGAGCTGCCAAGCCAGGTCTTTCATGGACCAGAAACAAGCATCCTGTTACCGGTTTCAGGGTAACACCCCTCATCAGCCAGGCTAGGTTGAAACCAGTGGCAAAGTGAGCAAGGGACCCACATCTGGGCATACCCTGCCAACTTAGAGGGAACAAAGCAAACCGAAGGAGATGATGGACGGTGCGCTGAAACTTTTCAGACACACACCCCCAGTCACAGATCTGGGTTGAATCCATCATCATTCTTTAGTTCACTTTGTCACCCCAGTTCAGACCCAGCCATATGCAATCAGTCTTGACCCTGTGTACCCTTGTGTTTGCTTTATAAAAACAACGTTCCATGTCCTCTAATTGGATGAAGGAAAGTAGAGAAACGTGAAATGCTCTAATCTTTTCCTGTTGTCTTTTTGCCACCCCTCCACCCACATACCATAAGGTATCTATTGCTCTAAAGCCTAATGCATTTCCAGGTCTCTGTGGGGCATATTAGCAAGGGCTTCATCGCCGCTTTAGCGGCACTTTTTGCCGCTAAAGTGGCGATTTTTTTATCGCCCTATCAGCAAGCTGTCGCTAACAGGTGATAGCGACTGGTTTGGGTGCCGCTTTGCATGTCAGCGATATTTATCGCTAATGACATGCAAAGGAGGCGTTCCCAACCTAACAGCGACTGAAAGCAGTCGCTAACATACCTATCGCCTATTAGCAATGCCCGCGAAGCGATAGAAAAACACGCGCTAACCACGATTAGCGCTGGATTTTTACACCTGGTAGAAACCTGACTTACCCATTATAGTCTATGGGAGGTGGATTCTACGGTTAAGTCCCCACCTGCCTATTAGCGAGATTTTCCTTAGCGATGGGAATTTATCGCTGGAATTCTCGCGTTATTGCTGGGATTCGCCGCTATCGCTGGATATTTTATCGCATTGGAGATAAACGTTGCTAATAACGTGTTATCTCCGCAATAAAATCCAGAGATAGGCGGCGATAAAAAAAAACGCGCTAAGCGTGGTTTGCGATAATTATCGCAAGTTGTTGCTAATATGCCCCTAAGTCTTTTCTCCCCTTCACCTGAATGTTAAGACAAATTAGGTGAAGTCAGAAGAAGAAACATGCCAAAAACATAAAATGTTAATAAAAATGGAAAGAAAAGGACACTTAACTGAGCCTAACCCCTTTTATGGAGGATGATATCTATTCCACTCCTTTTTTTCTTTTCTCCTCACACCTGTCAGGAGTCAAGCAGCAACTGGATACCTTGCAGCATATTCTTTGGGAGATGGGGAAAATTAGGAGGTCACCCACTCCCTGGGTCAGTTGCCTATCTTCAGGGACGTGCTGGGGTCTGTGGAAGTAGGGCGGTGGAAAAAGCTGCTTCGTTTGCTGGCCGAAAAGTAACAGTGATAAATATGATTCAGGTTTTGTATGTGTTATGATTTTTTACGTATCGAGGTCTGTCTGCATGTACCTGGGTTATTGCTTTCTTTCTCGTAGTCTGTAGTTCATTTTTAATGATCTGAATCTTTTCATCTTGTGTGGTGTTCTGATTGGTCTTTCTAAGCAAGGTAGAATAGGCTGTAATGATACACTTTTGGGGTTTTTGTTTTCCTGCTGTGTGTTTGCTGTTTTACAATGGTAGCCATTGCTTTTCATTTTGCTTGGGTGAGCCCTGAAATTTCTTTAGCAATTTTCTCCATACAGCAGTGAGGGATCTGTGTCAAATTCTGCTGTGCATTCCATTTTGGGGATGTTTACATGGACTTTAAGCACCCGTTTATGAAATAGAAGATGTATATTTTCTGTTCGCGTTATCTCTCACTTAAAAAGGTGGCCAGGAGAAGGCTGAAGAAAGAGCTTGCCCAGGACCTTGCAGTACTAAAGTTCTCCATGAGGCAATATGATAAATACAGCCCGTCTATCACTACTATTGTGCTGTAGACTAAAAGTCTTCTGGGACTTCCAGAGGATGGGATACATTTTTACAGCAGTTGGGCCAATGGTATGTCCATGTGTGGCCCAAAGAGGCTGCAAGAGGCTGGACCTTGTCTCTTGGTCTCATTGCCAAGTGCTCCCAGACAATGATTGATCAAAGAGTGAGGCATTGAGCCATTGGCCAGAGGATGGAGAAACATAAAACAATAACACCATCAGGTGAAATTGAGTGTATGAAGAAACAGCCATTCTTAACAATGGAAAGGTGGACCCCTGCAAAAAATTGGGTTACTAGTTAGGTGGGCTGACTGCCCACCTTGATTACCAACCACAATCCTTGTCAGGGTGAACCTCTAAAGTCACTAAATTAAACTGAACCCAATACCCTGGTAGCTTTTGCACGAAGCAGACAGGCCTTACTTAGAGGCAATACATTTATGCAGTACTAAAGCAGCAATAAAGTAAAAACACAGTACAAACATCCAAGCCAATGTAGAGTGAATTAAAAAACAAAATACACCAAAATGACAAAAATCCAATAAGGGGCACCAACCATATGAATTTTTAAAGTTTTAAATAAAAATAGCACCAACGCAATCATCTGGTTGGGGTAGACTGGGACCTAGCCACAATGTATGTGATTGGCTGTATGGGTGAGTGAGTGGACATGTGAGTGTTTGTATGGATATGTGAATGGGTATTTAAGTGGTTGGTGGGTGTATGAGTGGGTGTGTGGGTGGTTTTTATGGGTGAGTAAGTGGCTCTATTGAGAGGCTGTATGGGTGAGTGAGTGGCTCTGTGAGTGGCTGTATGGATGAGTGAGTGGCTATGTGAGTAGGTGTATGGGTAAGCGAGTGGCTGTATGGGTGAGTGAGTGGGTGTGTGAGTGGCTCTATGGATGGGTGAGTGGGTGTGTGAGTGGTTGTATGGGCTTGAGTGCGTGTATCAGAGATTGTATGAGTGTGTGATTATGTGTGAGTGTTTCTGTGGATGATGTCATCAGTGATATCATTTAAGATGTCAACAGTGATGTCATCAGTGATGTCACTGACCATGTGATGAGTGATGTAATATGTGAGGTCATAATTAGTGCATTTGTGGGGGTAAGTTATAGTTAGCTCAGGTAGCTACAACGGCTGAATTTCTATGGTTTTGTGCGTGTACAATCTGAGCCTAACTATAACATCCTTGTAACCTTTGATTTTTTCAGTCAATTTCTAAGGCTTTTTGAAAATTCCATTTCCTAACTACAAAATTCCTGTAACCTTTGTTTTTTTCAGTGAATTCTACATTTTTTATGTTCAAATTAATTTTTATTCTTGCCCATATAGGGTGCACTCCTGCTCTTACACAAGCAACTTTTAACTAAACCCAAACCCCAACTCCCACCCCACTCCCATGCTCCCCCCTCCCTCCATGGGCAGTGAACACATAATCAAAAATGTTAGTGATACATGTGAACAACAGCTTAGGAAGAAGAGCCCATCCCCGATGGTGTGGATGTGGAGTAAGTCAGGCGGAGTAATCTAAGGTACCTAGGGCGGGTCAATTCCTTAAACTCCTGAGAAAGAAGTGAGATGAAAGGCTCCCAAATCACTCAATAAGAGTCCCCCTGTGCTGATAATGTCAAGGTAATCTCCATTCCCAGCAGATGCCATAAACGGTGAAGCCAGCCCTGGCGAGTCAGTACTCTCTCAGTACCCCAATTTGCCAAGATCATCTGATGCACTGCCCCCAATGCAAGGCCTATTTGTATGCCCCTGAGGGATTTGAGTGGGACTGTTAGTGGTTTGGGAAGGCCCAGAATAGTATACATGGGAAAGCTAGGCAGTTGGATCTGTAAGAACATGTCCACGTCCTTCAATATGTCCTCCAAAAATTGGTCTAGCTAGGGACATTCCCAAAGAATATGCAGCAGAGTCCCAGGTGCACCACACCCCCTCAAATATTCTGCACTATGCTCCAGATTATCTCTATGTAGGCAGACAGGGGTCAAATACCAATATGTGGCAATCTTAATAGAAGCTTCCATGCTGGCCATGTTACTAGCTGTGTGCCCTGACCTATAGTATATATTCCACCATTCCCCGGGGGACAGCTGTCTAGCTAGTTCCGATTCTCATCTAGCCTGCTCCGCCGTCTTAGCTTTAGGGGCCGGGCAGACCAGCATAGCAAAAAGATCCGTGATCAAGTGTTTATCTGTATCCTTAGTAAGAAGCCACTTTTTTGTACTTCGGGAGGTGCCTCCGCGCAGCCTCCCTGACTGGGGGATGCGCAAGCCAATGCCTTATCTGGAGATTATGAAATCTCTCAACCTCTTGAATGGCATAATCCTGGCATAGCTCTTGGAAGGGTATGGGGCTCTCGATGTCAAAGACGTGTCCAATCGACCAACAACCTGCTTCCTCCCACACCCTGGATGCCCCCTCCTCGAGGCCCAGTGAAAAATCTGGGTTGCCCATGACCGGGGTAAGCGGAGAAGGGAATTATGAGAGGCCCTGTCGAGTCGCCTGGCTGTCCCACACTTTCGAGACCGATCTGGTTATTGGAGACACGTAAAGACCCAGTGGGTGGTCAGCACAAGGCAGGAACGGGATCTTCCAAAAAGGGGTGCCCGCCACCGCTCAGTCCATGAATAACCAAGACTTCTCTGATTCCGATCAAATATCGAAGTTGTGGCATCATATAATAATGAATGAGACTCGGGACTCCAATCCCCCCAGCCTCTGGTGACACCAACTCAACTCCTGACGCATAAGGGACCGCCCGCCAGCCCAGATATAACGTTGTAGCACCATTTGCAGGGATTATATCCACCCCCAAGGTGGTTGAAGTGGGAGAACCTGAAAGAGGAAGAGAATTCTTGTAAGTACTACCATCTTCAACACTGATATACGGTCCAGTATTGAGAGAAGATACAGCTGCCATCAGGCCAAATCAGCTCGGACCCACACATCCATGTACCATAGTTTAGAGTCCTGGTTTCCTCTTATGTGGGTGCCAACTGTACACCGAGATAGGGAAGAGGGCCAGGCATCCACAGTATCGAGTAATTTTGGGCGGTAGAGGCCATAGAGTCGGGAGGCACTGAAACACTCATGGCCCGTGATTTGTTCAGATTGATGTAAAAACCCAATGCTTTCCCAAATTGGTGCAATTCTTCTAAAAAAAGGTGGAAGGGCCTACTCGGGGTTATCGATGGCCACCAAAACATTGTTCGCATATAAGGTAATGACGTGCTTTTCGCCCCCAAAGCGTACCCCAGTAATACCAGGATTTCTACGTTTTTTAATGCTTTTTCCTACCTATAATGTCCCTGTAACCTTCAGTTTCTTAGTGAATTTCTAAGGTTTTTAAATGTAATTTCCTAACTGTAACCTGCAAGCTTTGAAAGTGGGTGTGTGAGTGGCTGTATAGATCAGTGAGTGGGTGTGTGAGTGTCTGTGGGGGTCTGTGAGTGGGTGCGTGAGTATCTGTATGGGTCTGTGACTGGGTATGTGAATATGTGTGTGGGGCTGTGAGAGGGTGTTTGAGTGTCTTAGTGAGTCAGTGAGTGGGTGTGTTATGTTATGGATACTTATTAAATGCACGTTCACGAAAAAGGTCTCTTGGCACTGGAACCAGGGACAGCAAGAGCGGCCATACTTCAAAGGACTAGCCATATGCTTGTCTAAAAAGCCAAGCTTTTAGCTGCTTACTGACACCTAAATAGTTGACGTTAGCCCGTAAATCTAATGGGAAGGAGTTCCAAGTGCAGGGGCAGACACTAAGAAACTAACACCTCCCAGTCTCTTCCTTTGACATTTGGGTATAGTCAGCAAATGCAACTGACTTGATCAAAGGTATTGATTAGGGATATAACTGAATTTGTGCAGAGATGAAGGCAGGGCTATTGACATGTAGGGACTTAAAAATCAGATACCCTGTTTTAAAGATAAGTGTGTGTGGGTGTGTGAGTATCTGTGTGGGTCTGTGAGTGGGTGTGTGAGTGTGTGTGTGTGGGCCTATAACTTGGTATGTGAGTGTGTGAATGGGCCTGTGAGTGGGTCCATGAGTTTCTGAGTGGGTCTCAGAGTGGGTATGTGAGTGGGTGTGTGACTGTGTGGGTTTGTATGTGGGTGTGTGAGTGGGTCTGTGAGTGGGTGTGTGAGTATCTGTGCGGGTCTATAAGTGGGTGTGTGAGTGTGTAAACGGGTCTCTGAGTGGGTGTGTGAGTGGTTGTGTAGGTCTGTAAGTGGGTGTGTGAGTGCCTATGTGGGTATGTGAGTGGGTCTCTGATTGCCTTATTAGTCTGTGAATGGGGGTGTGAGTACCTGCATGGGTCCATGACTTGGTCTGTGAGTCCCTGTTTTGGTCTGTGAATGAGTCTGTCACTAACTGTATGAGTCTGTGAGTGGCTGTGTGAGTGGGTGTGAGACTGCCTGTGCGGGTCTGTGAGTGGCCGTGTGGGTCTGTGGAAGGGTAGGTATAAGTGTGCTTGTGTGGGTCTGTGAGTGGGTGTGTGAGTGACTGTGTGGGTCTGTCAGTAGGTGTATGATTGCCTGCATGGGTCTGTGAGTGGGTCTATAAGTTGCTGCATAGGTCTGCGAGAGGGTGTGTAAGTGCCTGCATGGGTAAGTGAGTGGCTCTGTGAGTGCCTGCATAGGTCTGTGATAAGTATGTGTGAGTGCTTATATGGGTCTGTGAGTGGGTCTCAGAGTGCCTGCATGGCTCTGTGAGTGGGTGTGTGAATGCCTGCGTGGGTCTGTGTGTGGGTGTGTAACTGCTTGTGCAGGTGTAAGAGTACCTGTGTGAGTCTGACAGCATTATATATATATATATATATATATATATATATATATATATATATATATATATATATATTCACTGAAAAAACCATAGGTTTCAGGCACGTTATAGTTAGAAATTAGCATTTAAAAAACCTTACAAATTCACTGAAAAAACCATAGGTTTTAGGGGCAGTTATAGTTACTTGGACATTGCACTCGTACAAAACCCGTGAAATTCCCCTGTTATAGTTAGTTCAGCTAACTATAACTCGCGCCCCCGCAATGCACTGCTGATGACGTCACATATTACATCACTCATGACATGGTCAGTGACATCACTGATGACATCACTGATGACATCTCAAATGACATCACTGATGACATCATCCAGTGACTGTGTGTTTCTGTAAAGTTTAAATATGTTTAATATATATAGGGAAAGGCGTATTGAAGAATGAGTGGGTGTATAAGTGTCTGAATGGATGATTTAGTACGTGAGTGACTGACTCTACAAGTGAGTGATTAAATGTATCTTACTGAATGCATGGGTTAGTGACTAAACTGTGTGAATGTCTGTATCCGTCTGTCTGTTGGTTTGTAAGCGGCTGCATGGCTTTCTGAATAGCTACATGAGTGTCTACATGGGTTATTGATTGATTGTCTGAGTATCTGTATGGGTGCCTGAGTGTTTGTGTGGGTGGGGTGTGTGCGACTTTGTACATAGATGTGTGAGTGGGTGATTCTGTAAAGTTTAAATATGTTTAATATATATAGGGAAAGGCGTATTGAAGAGTGAGTGGGTGTATAAGTGTCTGAATGGATGATTTAGTAGGTGCGTGACTAACTGTATAAGTGAGTGATTAAACGTATCTTACTGAATGCATGGGTTAGTGACTAAACTGGGTGAATGTCTGTATCCGTCTGTCTGTTGCTGTGTAAGTGGCTGCATGGGTTTGTGAATAGCTACATGAGTGTCTATATGAGTTATTGATTGGTTGTCTGAGTATCTGTATGGGTGCCTGAGTGTTTGTGTGGGTGGGGTGTGTGCGACTCTGTACATAGATGTGTGAGTGGGTGATTCACTGGGTGCATGATTTGAAGAGTGCGTCTGTGATGGACTGCTTGGGTGGGTGAGTGTGTGTATGGGTGTGTTAGTGAGTGAATGTATATCTCAGTGGTACATGTGCGAGTAACTACATATGTAAAAGGAAGTATATATGTGTGTTAGAGTATTTAAAAGGCTATACGTGAGAGTGTGTGATTGTGAGAGTGGCTGTATGGATGCGTGTGTGCTTGTATCAGTTATTGTATAAGAGCGTAAGAATGTGCTAGTATTTGTATGAGTTATTGAGCTGGTGTGTGTATAACTCTATAGGTGAGTAAATGGGTGTGTGATTAATTTTTTGCATGACTGACTAGGTGTGTGAGTACCTCTATGGATGAGTGGCGGTGTGTCAGTGTTTATATAGGTGTATGAGTGCATATGATAGTCCTGTACTGAGTGACTGTAAGTATGAGTGACTGTACGGGTGAGTGAGTGGATGTGTGTGTAGACCTAAGAATCAGTGAGTTGGTATGTAGTTATTGGTATTGGAGTGTCTATGGTTTTGAGAATGGCAGTCTGTAATTTAGAGTGGGTGTATCAAAAGTTATATTAGGGTGTGAGAAGATGCATGAAATTATCACATGGATGATGTCATCAGTGATGTCATTTGAGATGTCATCAGTGATGTCATCAGTGATGTCACTGACCATATCATGAGTGATGTAATATGTGACGTCATCAGCAGTGCATTGCGGGGCGCGAGTTATAGTTAGCTGAACTAACTATAACGGGGAATTTCACGGGTTTTGTACGAGTGCAATGTCCAAGTAACTATAACTGTCCCTAAAACCTATGGTTTTTTCAGTGAATTTGTAAGGTTTTTTAAATGCTAATTTCTAACTATAACGTGCCTGAAACCTATGGTTTTTTCAGTGAATTTCAAAGGTTTTTTAAATGCTAATTTCTAACTATAACATGTCTGAAACCTATGGTTTTTTCAGTGAATTTCAAAGGTTTTTTAAATGCTAATTCCTAATTATAACATGTCTGAAACCTATGGTTTTTTTCAGTGAATTTCAAAGGTTTTGTAAATGCCAATTTTTAAATGTATTAATTGTTATTTTTATTTTTTTCATACTGATTTACTACATTTTTTTAACTATTTATTTTTAGATATTTTATTTTTTAAATTACATTGTAATTACATTATACATTACATTACAAAATATACTTTCTCAGAATGAATTAATTTACTTTAAATACTTTGCAAATAGGCAATAGACTTTTAAGTACAGTAGTTACAGTTGTTGCAATGGGCAACACAATTTCAAACACAATGCAACATTGAGCTCAATGTGAATTTCTAGCTAAATGCAATTAGTTACTTTATGGATTACTTTTCTAACCACAGGACTGAATCCTAGATTCAGTCCTGGGACATCTCCTGTAAACAGTTGAGTAAAAGCGTTTTGGTTACAGTAGTGATTTTTAAGGAATATTATTGTATTTTAAAAGTTGACACTTAGAAACTTTTTCACATAGAATCACCAATGTTATCCTACGGGAGGAAATTCACTTAGCAGGTAAGTAGTGTTATCGTGACTTTTTCTCACTCAGTGGTGGATCCTGGATCCAGCACTGGTGCATCTCCTGTAAACAGTTGAAAGAATGCGTTTAAGTCATACAGGCGATTTTTAAGGAATATTTGTAGTTTGTGAAAATCGACACTTTGAAACTTTTCTGCTGAAAACCAGACAATGGATTCCTATGGAAGGAAATACAAGTTACTGGTAAGTACGGTTAAAATTACTTTTTAGGGTCAGTGCTGGGCTAAAAGATGCAGCACTGGGTTCTCTCCTGATAACAGGTGAGTAAATCGGAATTCGTATTTCGGCTGATTTTAGAGGAATATTTGTATGTTTCAAAAATCGACACTTAGAAACTTTTTCAGCAAAAAGCAGGCAATGATATCCTATGGAAGGAAATTCAAGTTACTGGTAAGTACGGTTAAAATTACTTTTCAGGATCAGTACTGGACTGAAAAATGCAGCACTGAGGTCTCTCCTGATAACAGGTGAGTAAATCGGAATTCGTATTTCGGCTGATTTTAGAGGAATATTTGTATGTTTCAAAAATCGACACTTAGAAACTTTTTCAGCAAAAAGCAGGCAATGATATCCTATGGAAGGAAATTCAAGTTACTGGTAAGTACGGTTAAAATTACTTTTCAGGATCAGTACTGGGCTGAAAGATGCAGCACTGAGGTCTCTCCTGATAACAGGTGAGTAAATCGGAATTTGTATTTCGGCTGATTTTAGAGGAATATTTGCACAATGGTGAAGGGAGGGGCGGGGCCTGAGGTGACATCTGTGCAAATGCGCCCCGTGGCGCGTTTTAAGTTGGGGGATTAAGTCCCCTTTAATCATGAGGGTCCCTGGGGCCAACTAGCCAACCAGGAACCTCCAGTATGCGCCAGGGGCTGCGTTGCAGAGACGTGTACAGAGGCCACACCCCTTTACACCTCTCTGCAAGGCAGCTCTGTGGCGCTTTTGGAAGTACATGGTGGGCTAGTTGGACTCCAGGGACCCTCAGGATTCAAGGGGACTTAATCCCCCATCTTAAAACACACCACGGGGCCTGTTTGCACACATGTCACCTGAAGCCCCGCCCCTCCCTTCACCACTGTGCAAACGCGCCCCGTGGCGCGTTTTAAGTCGGGGGATTAACTCCCTTGAATCCTGAGGGTCCCTGGGGGCCAACTAGCCCAATAGGTATATCCAAAAGCGCCACAGAGCTGCGTTGCAGAGAGGTGTAAAAGGGGCGTGGCCTCTGTACACCTCTCTGCAACGCAGCCCCTGGCGCATACTGGAGGTTCCTGGTGGGCTAGTTGGCCCCCAGGGACCCCCAGTATTGAAGGGGAATTACTTCCCATCTGCAAACGCGCCAGGGGCGCGTTTGCAGAGTGGTGAAGGAAGGGGCGGGGCCTGCGGCCCGATCGTTTTTGTTTGTTTTTTCCCCTGAAGGGGGCTGTGTGGCCCCCCTTCCTTTTTCCTATTTTTGGGCCCTGGGGACCCCATCCCCCATGGCCTTATCCCCCTTTTTTTTTTTTTAAATTAAACGGGAAGGGGCCGCGTGGCCCCCTCCCCTGGCCGAATCCTACCCCGAGGGACCCCATCCCCCGGGGCATGGCTACACTTTTACATTAATTTTTAAGGAGGGGGGCTGCGTGGCCCCCCTCCTCAGGCCTCCTTTTGCCCCGGGGACCCCATCCCCCGGGGCATGCCTTTTTCAAAACAATTTTAAAATTATTTCTGGGGAGGGGGCCGCGTGGCCCCCTCCCAGGCCACTACTTGCCCCGGGGACCCCATCCCCCGGGGCCTGGCCTCTGGTTGGGGACTGTGGGGGTCCCCAAACCCCCACAGTCCCGCCGGCTCCCCGTGTCCTACGGGAGCCGGCATTGCTTTCCACATGGGGAGCAGCTAACATGCTGCTCCCCGTGTGGAAAAGCAATTGTCTTTGGATATTGGAAGCGAGAGCAGGTTTCCCTGCTCTCTCTTCCAATATCCAAAGCAGTTTGCAATGACAGGACGGGAGCCGCGAGGCTCCCGTCCTGTCATTGCAAACAGCAGTGTCCCGGGGCTAGGCACCCCGGGACACCCTCAGGAGCCGGCCCTGGGGGGTGGCGGTCCCCAGGGCCACCACAGGCTCCAGGAGGGGGCAGCGCGGCCCCCTCCCATCCAAATGCACAGCCCCGGGAGGTGGTGGTCCCCGGGGTCCTTAACGGACCCCCATTTTCAATTCTGTTAGTGCCCCGGGAGGTGGTGGTCCCGGGCGTGTGGGGGCTGGATCCCCCACACATGTTAATTTAAAAATAAAGAAGCCCCGGGAGGTGGTGGACCTCGGGGCTGCGGGAGGGCTCAGAGCCCTCCCGCTACTTTTTCAAATAAAGCCCCGGGGGTGGCGGTCCCCGGGCTTGTGGGCCCTTAGAGGCCCCCATACATAAAATAACCCCTCAGCATGCCCCCGGGACTTGGCCCACCCGGGGGCAAATTAACATCGAAGCGCGGGAGACCGCGCTTTGTTTTTTTTTTTATCAGCAGGATCCGCGCACCCTGAGCGCATCCTGCCGATTTTTTTTTTTTTTTTTAAATGCATTTTTTGCCCAGGGGTCCTTGTGGGACCCCCTGAGCAGACCTAGGGGCTCAGGGTGTTTCTACCCTGCCCCCTTTGTGCGTTTTGCACACTTTTTTACTGCTTTCTTGTTCCTCGGTTCTACCGAGGAACAAGATGGCTGCCAACACTTCCTGGTTTGGAGTGTTGACAGCCAATTAGCAGACAGCTCGTGATCGGGAGGGTGCGCGGATCCTCCGTGCCCATAGATATATATGTACTTTTACTTTTGATTTTCTCAGCAACTACTGAACCGATTTACACCATTTAACAAAAGGGTTCTTTCTGAACCAAGAACTACCTCTTTGCCAAATTTGGTGTAATTCCGTTCAGCAGTTCGGGCTGTAGCCGTGTCTAAAGTTTCCTATGGAAAAATGAATGGGGAAAACGCGTTTTGGGACCCCCTTTTTCTCGGCCACCGCTTAACGAATCACCCCGAGACTTTCAGGGTAGGAGCGGACCGGAGCGCCCCACAAAGTTTGAAAATTTCGCGAAGATACGTCAACCGGCAAGAGAGTTATTTCAAATAGAATGTCGCGGATTTCCTATGGAAAATAGGTCCTAACTATAACTATCTACTGGCGACCGCCAGTAGATAATATATATATATATATATATATATATATATATATATATATATATATATATATATATATTGGTTACAGGGATATTATAGTTAGGAAATAGCACTAACAAACTGTAGGAATTCACAGAAAAAAACAAAGGTTACAGGATATTTAAAGTAAGGACTAAAATTAAATAAAACCTTAGAAAATGACTGAAAAAAATCAAAGGTTACAGGGACGTTATAGTTAGGTTCTGATTTTACACACAAAAACCATAGAAATTCAGCAGTTATAGTTATAGATATTCCAAGTAACCCAAGGCAACTATAACTCATGCTGTAGCCATGCACTGCTAATACTCCACATGTTACATCCCTCATGACACATTCTATGACATCATTGATATCATCACTGCAACATTTTCACTGAAATTATTGATGTGAAAACTGTCCATGGCAAAGGTGCGAGTTATAGTTACTTGAGATAACTAAAACGGTAACTACTATATTTCCATGGTTTTGTGTGTGTGAAATCTGAACTTAACTATAACATCCCTGCAACCATTTTTCAGTGAGAGTGGGTCTGTGAGTGGGTGCATGAGTGTCTGAGTGAGTGTCTCAGTGGTTTTATGAATGGGTGTGACAGTGTCTGAGTATGTTTGCAAGTGCCTCCTTGGGTGTATGAGTCAGTCTGAGTGGGTCTGTGAGTGGGTACATGAGTGTCTGAATGGGTCTGTGAGTGGCTGAGAAAGTAGCTGTATGGGCCTGTGAATGGGTGCATGAGTGTCTGAGGGGGTGTCTAAGTGTACCTGTGAGTGTGTGTGTGTGAGTGTCTGAGAGGATCTGTGAGTGGTTCAATCAGTGTCTGAATGGGTCTGTCAGTAGGTGTCTGAGTGCCTGAGTGTGTGAGTGTGTGTCTAAGTATCTGTGTGGGTGTGCCAGTAGCTGTGTGAGTGACTCAGCCACAAAGGAACTGCACCTGCCCTTTTATCCAACAGGAGTCAACAGTTTTGCACAAAATATCTATCCAAGTGGTTTACTTTCTACTGGCTAATTACTAAGTGCTACCTCCTTGGGTAAATGTCCAGTACATACTCTACACTACAGCTGTGTAATGGAGCAGGAAGAAATGTTACCAGTGACCTTGTGTGCATTTAGGCAAAGTGATTATTCTTGGTGCATCTTTATCCAAAAATAAGTGATAACATTTCCTCCTTTAGCGAAGACAACAAGCCTACAAAGAGGTAAGTGTCCACCAAACAAGGGTCTTTCATCTTAACTATATGAAATAAGTGCTTCTTTGTTTGGTGGTGTTGACCTCATATTCCTACACATCAAGAACTCCTCACCAAAATTGGCGGAAAATGGAAAATGGGCTGGGGAGCCGCTTGTTAAGGTGTGCACCATCCTGGCAAAAGGCAGGAAGACCTTTGAATACTACTAAGGTGGGCAGGGTCAAATGGGCGAAACTTCCAAGTGATTTGCACATTTCCATACTCGTAGTCATCTAAAGGGAGAGCCATGGATTCTGCTCTTACCAGGACAGGACAAGAAAGAACCTACTTGTCACAGTCACATACAGATTGCGCTCCAATAGATCAATGATGAATTCACCTCCACAAAGGATTTCAGACTGTTTTTTAATATGGAATTGCTGAGAAAACACTCTTGCTTTGCCTTCACCAAGCCCAGGAGTCAGGATCATATGATCTTTACAGAAGTGGAGCTTCAACGGGGGCACGTGCTATGTTTATATGTGTAAGTGCTTACTGTTAAAGTAACCATTTTGTAAAATGAGAATCAGGGACAGAACAACCCCGGTGACCAAGGCCATGACTTAATGGGGGAGAGGGGCTGTGCAGGCCCTCTCCCCAGGCCGATTTAAGCCCAGGGGGCCCATCCCCCAGGGCACAGCCTTAATTGAACAGGGGAGGGTGGCAGTGTGTCCACCCCCTTCCCAGGCCTTTTTTGGCCATGGGGACCCCATCTCCCGGGGCCTGACATTAATTCATATATATTAAAAAGGGGAGGGGGCCACGCAGCCCCCCACCTGGGCCAATTTCAGCCCTGGGGACCCCATCCCCAGGGCCCAGCCAAAATACAATGAGGTAGTGGGTGCACGCAGGCCCCCTCTCCTGGCTAATTTTGCCCCAGGGACCCAATCCCCCGAAGCCCAGCCGTAATTTATATATTCAAAAGGGGAGAGGCTGCGTGGCCCCCTCCCTGGGCCAAATTTGGCCTTGGGGGACCCCACCCCTCCCCACCTCCTATGGGAGCTGGCATTGCTGCTGCGAGCAGGGAGCTGCTGGAAATGTAGCTTCCTACATGTAGGAGCAATGGTTTCATCTTTTTTCCTGCCCGCATGTCTGTGGGCTGGGAAAGAGATGAAACTTCCGCTACCAGCGGGCGGTAGCACTTTGACAGCTCCCAGCCAATGGAACGGGAGTGATTGCTGTTGCTTGGCGGGTGTTGTCAGCTCCTCTCATGCAAAAGCAGACAGCTATGTCACCCCGGGACATAGCAGGAGCCGGCCCTGGGCATGGCTGTCCCCAGGGCCATGTATGGCTCCAGGAAGGGGGACGGGTGCCCCTCTCCTTTCTTGTGAATGGGCCTGCCTGGGGAGGTGGTGGTCCCCGGGGCCAAGAACGGCCCGAAAGGGGATGCACGCAGCCCCCCGCCTTTAAAAAAAAGAAATCTGTTCCACGCTGCCCCCTTCTTTCTAAAAAAAAAAAGAAAGCCCAGAGGAGGTGGTGGTGGTTCCCTGGATCGGGGGTCCCTATGGACCCCCTCAAACAGTGTCGATATTAGCCCCAGGGAGGTGATGGTCCCTGGGCCCCAGGGGTCTGTGTGGCCCCCATATATATTTTTTTGTTAATTACAGCCCCAGGGAGGTGGTGGTCCCCAAGGCGCAGGGGTCAGCGCAGCCACCCTTCTTCATGTTAACATGAGCCCCGTGGATTGATGGTCCCCGGGACATAAAGAACCCCTTGGAGGGGGTCTGTGCACCCCTCTCCATTTTTATATCAATATCAGCATGCCCCCAGGCCCTGGCTACTTGAAAAAAGAGCGGGAGACCGCCCTTGGTTTTTTTTCAATTCACAGCGATATTCACTAATATTAAGTCCATGCCTCCTTTTCTTTTTTTTTTGCATTTTTTAGTGTGACTCGGCTGTAGCAGAGTCCCAAGATGACTTCCAACACTTCCTGGTTAAAGTGCTGGCAGGCAATCAGAGCTCTGCAGATTTCTGCATGCGCTTGTCATTATTCCCTAAGACTTTGTGATCATAGTTATACAAATTTAAATTTCCTTTAATATCTTGAAAATGACTGAACAGATTTACACCAAATAACAACAAGCACAATCTGTGAACAAAAAGCTATCTTTCTGCCAATTTGGTGTAATTCCATTCAGCAATTCAGGCTGCAAGCATGTCTAAAGTGCCTATGGTAGGGCGTGGCCAAGATGGCGGTTGGTTGAGACGAGTCTCTCTGTCCGATATCCTGGGCCCACACAGCTAAAAGCTTCTATAGCTGGATTGGAGGGTCCTAATCGAGAGGCGACAGCCCTAGCATCTTGCCAGGCACCTCTTGTGTGGTTCTCGGCGGACGATTGCTCTGGGACACGTAGCTGGCAATGCTGCACTGAAGCCTGGTAATACAGGGGGTGGAGCGGCTGGCATGGAAGCCCAGATCCCCGGTCTGTGTTTGCCTACCCCCCAGATGAGACAGAGGCGGCGTTGGATCCCTGCCGGCACCTGTCAGAGGCTGTGTGCCTGGACCAGACCACTACCTCTGGAAAGTGTCGGGCGGCCCAATGTCCCCGCCCGGTGTTGTGGGCTCCCTGTGGAGGTGAAGAGTGGCTCTGCAAGGGCAGCACTGAAAACCGGAGAGAAACTGGTGGCACGGGGAACTCTAGAGGGCCCTCACTGCTGGATGTTCAAAGTGAGAGGGCTGTGTCATCGAGGACAAGTCTGACTGCTGGACCCCCCCTCATGTGGAGTGATCGGACAACATGCCCTTGCGTGTTGCCCGATCACTCCACACGAGTGTGCTGGAATAAGCCATGGTCAGGCCTACAACATGGACACCACTGTGGCTGGCACCACCCCCGGTGGGTACGAGGTGTCCCTCTTTGCGCTTGCTGACCAGGAAGGCCCTTTGGAATGAGGACACTGCATGGTCCTCTGGTGCTGAACAGACATATAGAACTCAGATAAGTGCCCACCACATCACAGCATTAGCGTAGCATAACACTGATCAAGGCCATATTCCCACACCCTGTTGGTGCTCTAGGTGTGACCCCATCAGTAAGAGCCATCTCACCTGCCTGTAGCTGGAGTGGGAGGGGGAGGGGTTTGGAGACCCAGACTGGGCCATTGGCAAGCCTCCTGAGGACCTCAGACCCCACAACAGCGAGATTTACCATTGGGCCCCGCGGTCAGGTATTGTAATAAGGGACATCTGGTCTAGGTCCTGCATGCTTCCCTTGAAAGAAAGCATGTTTCAAATGGCCCAAGATAAGCACCCGATACAATTCCGAGGCCACATCTACTCTCCGAAAGCATAGGACTTTTCGCCCGGTTACTTCTCATCTCTAGTTCACTGGCGTGTCCTACTCCTGGGGACACCCTTACGACTGATCTTGTGACACAATTGGAAAATCCATCAACTCTGGTCACTGGAGGAGGCATGCCAGCTTTTGGAATTAAAGCCGAACCTCCAGAACGGTCACAGACAGCCAGGCAGGTTAGTGGAAAGCGAGGTGCCCACATACAGAGAATCGTCAAGCTTTCACCTAAGAGGCTCCGTCCAGACCCAGAGGCTATGGCTAAGGAATGACAAGCTGTCCTGGCATAACTTTTGGAAGACCCTGCAGACCCTCCATCACCATGTAGCAAGACACGCACACTCGCCTCAGCTCTTCTCGGCATGTTGGGCCCGGACTGAGGGGGGGAGCTGGCTACTATATAGCTCTCTCTTTCTCCTTTTCCCATAGGGCACTGAGCCCTGGACATTGAGAATATTTATAATAATCCTGCATTCGTATGTTTGTTTTTAATGGGTTGTTCATTTCCTTTTACTCCGGGAACCCCCTTATTTTAGATCTCTTTCACAGACAATCCACCTTGGAGATGCCCTCCCACCTAACACTCTTGGCAGCTTACACGTCCATTGCTCAGGGCGCTTAACATACACATCACGATTGCTCCCGCACACCCCCATCCTGATGGCAATGAATCTTATGATTCTCACCCTTAATGTGAATGGTCTGAATACTCCAATCAAGAGGCACGCTATTCTCTCATATTTGGAACACTCCCGGGCTAATATATGTCTCATACAGGAAACGCTTCTCCTTATGGGTGATACTCACAGGCTTTGCTCTAGGGCATTTCCCAAACAATACTTTTCATCCTTTCTACTAAAACTGCAGAGGTAGCTATCCTTATCTCTAACACCTTTCATGGGAAGGTTGGCCCTAAACAGACTGAAGTTAAAGGGCCACTACTGGCTTCTTTGGTTACAGTGGGTCCCCAAAGCCTGACCTTGGGTACGGTTTATGCCCCTAATGATGAGCAAGTGGCAGAGATGACCAAATCACCTGACCGATGCATGCTGATTGGAGGAGACCTGAACCTGGCCTTTGACAATGAACTAGACCACTCAGCCCAATGCCAGGGACAATCCGGGGCCATCTCCTGAGACGGGGCACTGTGGCTATGAGATATAAGTGGCAGATATTTGGAAGATGCTGGCCAGCATCTACAGGCATCCTAAAGATTAACCTCTCACTCAGGAGGATTCACCCTAACTGCACCACCGACCTATTTTACCATTCTATTACCTTTGTTAACAAGGAGTGCGCTATTAGGAATCCACGTCTTGAGATATTTGGAAGACCCTTCATCCACACACTAGAGACTATACTTTTTATTCCCACAAGACATACTCCCGAATAGATTACTTCTTAGGTTCACTGGGGATTACCACCATG
This sequence comes from Calotriton arnoldi, assembly GCA_963921515.1. Taxonomy (NCBI): domain Eukaryota; kingdom Metazoa; phylum Chordata; class Amphibia; order Caudata; family Salamandridae; genus Calotriton; species Calotriton arnoldi. Next base: position 1,682,985 of record CAWUFW010003129.1, on the reverse strand, counting down.
TCCACTGCTTCGGAAATAGAACCCCGCTCACTGCCCAACCATGCCGCGCTGACTATCACTCTGGCCATCCCTCCGGCTAGTCCGCCCTCCAGAACCTGGCACCTGGGCAAAACTCTTTTGCATAGCCCCAAAGTTGTGAAGCAAATCACCACAACGTTAGAGGATTTCCTAGCCTTTAATGACACCCCCAACATCTCTATCACTACTTTTTGGTAAACCCTAAAAGCTGTGGTCAGGGAACGTTCATCACAATATTCTCGATGGACAATAAGATCCGTAAAGTGAAACTAGATCACCTTTTCCGTTTGGTCCTCAAATTGGAATGGATTCACAAACAAACTGGAGCTCCTTGGTTTTGGTGACAATTCGAAGCTGCACACTCGCAGCTCGCGGGCATTGAACTGGATAGGGCGGTATATGCTGCACTGCTCTTGCGGCAACCATATTATGTTGGGGGGGACACATGCTGATGCCTTCTGGCCAATAGACTGAGAGTACAAGGTCAGGGGATGGGGATGAGAGTCCAGATGGCGTTGGACTCGTCTGGCAAGGAGTGCAAGGACGACACCCATATAGTTGAAGCATTCAGACACTTCTGTAAAGATCTGTCCAAGGCTCAACAGCTGCCCATGGAAGCTCCATCCCAGTATCTCTAAGGCGCTTCTACTTCCAAATTAATACACGATCAGGCTTCCGACTTAGACTGTCTGATTTGCATCAAGGAGGTTGTCTCCATCATTGCTCGTCAGAAACTACTTAAATCCCCAGGTCCGGATGGTTTTCCCACACTCCTTTATAAAATGTTACCTCCAATTATAGCCCCCATCTAACCAGATTGTTTAATGCAATAGGCAACCTTTCCGCAGTTCCCCCCTCGATGTTATTGGCCTCCATTGTGGTCCTCCCCAAACCGGGCAAAGATAAACAATACTGTGTGTCATATAGACCAATATACCTTCTAAATGCTGACCTTAAACTCTTCATGGGGACTCTGGCCGCACGATTAAGCCCACTGTTACCAGGTCTTATAGATCCTGACCAAGCAGGTTTTGGACCGAACTGCCAATGCAGTGACAACATAAAACGGCTGCTCCACCTTATCAACAAAGCCCAACACTCCGACACGGAACACATGTTATTGGTGATAGACGTTGAAAAAGCGTTCGATAGAGTTCAAAGGCCTTACTTTGCTGCCACTCTCCAACACTTTGGCTTTGGAGACCATTTCTGTAAATGGATTTTCAGCAATTACACACAGCCGGTGGTGGCATTGCAAGGGAACGGGTATTCCTCAGCTCCATTCTCCATTTACAGAGGCAACAGACAGGGATGCCCACTCTCTCAGCTATTGTTTTCCCTATATACGGAGCCTATGGCCCAAAGAGTTTGGGATAACCCCCTTATAAGTGGATTCTCTTCAAGGGAGAGAGACATGTCATTAGCCTCTATGCCAATGATGTAATTCCTACTTTAGAGGACCCTTGGTTTCCCTGCCAGCCTTTCTAACTGAGCTCAAGGTGTTTGCACAGTTAATATACATAAATCTCAAGCCCTTAACTAATCGCTTCAGATCTTTACTCAGGACACTTTGCAATGTTCTTATCCAGTACAGTGGGCATCAGCTTCGATACCCTATTTGGGCTCCAGCTCACTGCCAAGACCCAGATGATGGTGTCCCTTAATTATGCGGACCTACACTGTCAGATCCGATCGGACCTGCACCACTGGAGGCCATATTATCTCTCATGGCTTGGCCACATTGCGGCTCTGAAAATGGCCATACTCCCAAATAGATTATTTCTCTTTCAGGGGCTCCCGGCGGAGCCCACTCCTGAAACGCTACGCCCTCTCCAAAAAGAGCTCAATTGATTTGTGTGGGCAAATAAATGGCCCGACTAAGCAAGGATCTAAGTTACAGACCCCTGAGGAGGGAGGTCTGGGTATACCGAACCTGCATCGCTATAACCAGGAGACACAACTTAGAGCCCTTCTGGAATGGTCCCGCAGTGAATCCGAAAAGCATTGTTTTTTCATTGGCAGAGCAATGGCGGGGCAATCATTATGGAAGATTCCCTTCCTTCATAGGTCCATGCGCCCCAAAAGTTTGTATTTTTCTCTTATCACTAGATCCCTACTAACTGCGAGGGACACAGTAGCTGTTGGGGGTTGGCTCACTTCCTTCCCCTCACCTCTAACACCTATTGTGGACAATTCTGACTTTACACCGGGCCTAGACACCCTGGCGTTTTGGCATTGGAATCAGGAAGGCTGCAGATCCACTGCCATCTGTTTGACGAGAAAGGACTTTTATCCTTTGAGGGACTCCACTCCGATAATGCCACGCTCGAAACTGAACGCTTTTGTTATGGTCAAATCAGGCATTGGGTGATGCACCCCTCGATATGCCCTAATGCACAATGGTACTTCACCCCATTTGAAAAGCGGTTCTTTCTAAAACATCTAACACCCACCTCATTACAGAGCTCTATGGTCTCCTGAGTCCTGCCACTCCCCAACTCAAGTCTGCTGGTCAGAGACTTTAGGAATCCGAAATAGGTTGTAAATTAACTCAGCAGGAATGGGGGGAAATCCACTACCATGCAAGATACTCAGCCCGCAATGTCACTGGCATGGAAACGGTGACCAAAATAGTTTTTTTTAAATTTTATTTTAATTTTATTAAACAATATGTCACAGTGCAATAAAAAAGTGAGTTACAGTGTACATCATTGACAGAGGTAGCAGTAAGAGGCATTCTTTACCGATATACAGTCATTTCGCAAATAATGCATTGCTTCTTTCGAGGTAACAATATTTTCCATCTATGGCTGAGGGATTGTAATCACATTTCCAGCTGTACAAATCTTATCTGACGTAGCTACACCATTTTATGCGGGCAAGTTCGAGTCATTGACTTTGTGTCTTGAGCCCCCGCTCCCTCTGCTTCCCCTGTTTCCTTTCCCACCAAGTATTGTTTGAACAGGCCTCAGAAGTTCTTAGGGCGATTCAGCGGTGGAAGCAGCTCGCTGTACAGTTCAGATTGGGTATTACAGTATATCATGTCTCTGGACCAATCGGAAATTGTAGGGATCGGGCCACGTGCCCATCTGATAGCAATCCTGCGTTTGGCAAGCAATAGTCCCATGTCAATTAATCTACGAACATCCTTGGTCAACTTCAACGTGTACCCCAATAAGGCCACCAATGGGTTTAGTGCAAGTTCCAGGCCGCAAATATCACTCTGTAATTTGAAGATTTGTTCCCAAAAACTAGCTATACCGGGGCACGCCCAGGCAAGATGCATAAACCCAGTGGGGTCCATCCCACACCTTTCACAAGCAGCAGAGTCTCGTAGCTCATATCTAAATAGTCGCTCAGGAGTATAATAAACTATTTGGAGGAATATAAAATGAATTAGGAGATGTCTACCATTTAGTGACACTTGTTTGGTAACCTCACAACAGTATCTCCACAGCTTGTCATCTAATGCAACTCCTAAATCAGTTTGCCATCCTCTTCTGGCTTTGGTGTAGTGGTGCCGTCTATTGTTTTGTGTAATGGAGTATATTATAGAGACCAATTTACGAGGAGTCCTACAACGTAAAAGGTGGGAAAGGGCTTTTACTCAGGGGGCTCCAGCATCTCTGAGCCAAGCAGCTTGCTTAATTCATGCCTAACTCTATGAAATTGGAAGCGAATCAACTGCGAAAAGGGAACATCCCCCACATTTAGCTCTGCCCAGCGACGGGCCCTACCTTCTGCAAACAGATCCTCCATCTTAGAGACACCTATTTTATCAAGCGCCTGAATCACCCCTCTCTAGCGACTTATTGGCATCCAATCACACCACTTAATTGGGGTCAAAGGGGAATAAAGAATGGCTCCCGCTTGACGTTTCAGTAAGTTATGCCAAGCATGCACTACGGAGTTTATAGAATCCGAGTCCCCTGTTCGTCTAATCGGCGCCCGGAGCAGTGGAGATGGCAACTGCTCCGGAGCGGTTGCAACCTTTTCTATGAATAGATGGGGGGCACATGCCATCTCGTATCCAGTGGTAGGCGTGGGAGCCTTGGGCCGCCCTGTAATAGAGCTCGAGGTCTGGGGCACCTAAGCCCCCCAATGAGTCTGGCAATGTTAGTATATACCAACTGACTCTCGGTTGTTTTCCTGCCCAAGCAAGTCTAATGAGAAGTGAACGGATGATTTTAAAAATATGCAAGGGCAGGACAATAGGTATGTTTAAGAAAAGAAACAGAAATCTGGGCAAAACTACCATCTTTATAAGGGATATACATCCCAGGAGCGTCAGAGGTAGACGGATCCATCTTTCAATATCCTCCTCTAGTCTAGTGATCAGCCTGCCATAATTCTCCTTGATCACCAGAGCAGAGTCTGTGTGTACCCGGACGCCAAGGTATCTTATAGCTTCAGTTGACCACTGTAGCGGGTAACCCAATTCCGTCTGTATAAAAGCAGGGGTTAAGGGAAAGATTGTCGACTTTGCCCAATTAGTTTTCAAGCCCAATCTGTCACCACATTTTACCACCTCATCAAGAATTGGGGTGAGATTGACCTCCGGGTCTCTAACGTATAACAGGGTATCATCCGCGTAGGATGACACAATGAGGTTATACCCGGGGAATCTAAGTCCTCTATGGCTATGGTATTCCCGCAGAGCACAAGCGAGCGGTTCCGCTACTAGGGCATATAGCAGCGGGGATAGTTGTCGAGTACCTCTGGATATTATTATAGGGGGCGTAACAATGTTGCCTACACAAATTTGAGCAGATGGAGAACTATACAAGACCTCTACCAAACGTAAAAAAATATTGCCCACTCCCATTCGGCTCAAGACTGCTTACATGATGGGCCATTCCACTGAATCAAAGGCCTTCTCAGCGTCCAGGAAGACCGCTGCAGCCTTAATCTCAGGTCTAATATGCTGTATGGGTCCGAATACCATTCTAAGGTTGTAAGAAAGACTACGTTCTGGAACAAACCCCGCTTGCTCTGAACCTACCAGCAGGGGAATCAGCGGAGCCAAGCGGTTAGCTAGGACTTTCGCAAACATTTTCGTGTTAACATTGAGAAGCGATAACAGACGAAATGACGAGCATTCATCTGCCTGTTTACCAGGCTTCAGGATAGTTACTATAAGCGCCTCTCTCCTAGAAGCAGGCATCGTTCCCTTCTTTCCCATCTCTTCAAAAAGAGTACATAGGTGTGGGATAAGTAAGTCTTTAAATTCTTTGTAGAACGCTACAGTAAGACCGTCCCCACCAGGCGCTCCCCCAGATCTCATCGAGCTCAGTGACATCGATATCTCATAGGCATCCAAAGGCCTCATAGGGTACTCCCTGTGTTCATCTGAAAGCCAGGGTATCTGAATCTGTTCAAGGTAGTCAGTAATGGCCATATCATAAGTGGAGACTTTCTTGCTGTATAGATCAATGTAGTATTGATTGAACCTGTTAGCAACATCTGCGGTTTCAGTCAACAAACCCCCATCCGCTGCTCATATCTCAGTCACACTTGCCGCCTCCCTCTTGCCTCGCAGCAGGGTATCTAGCACCGCGCCAGGGCGGTCACGTTCACCATACGTGCGAGCCACTGCATACTTCCCCATATGGTTTACTTCTGTATCTGCAGCCTCATGATATTCAATCAACATATCTTTCAATCTTTCCGCTGCAGCAGGGCAGTCATTAACCGCTATTTATTTTTCTAACTCAGCTAGCCTTTCCTCTAGATGCTTCAAGCGTTGCCGGATGGAGCGCAACACTCCAGAATGTTTAGCCATAACTATCCCCCTGATATATACTTTAAATGTTTCCCAAACAATCGCAAACTTGTGGACCGATCCTATGTTAGTGTCGAAGAAGGATTCTATTGCCTCAGCAAGCTCAGCTCGGAAAACACTGTCCATTAATGAAAATGGTGGGAAGCGCCACGTGAAGGGCACTGGCCTCTTCCTTAAATTGACTATGTCTAGCAATATGAGGGAGTGATCAGAGAAAGAGCGGGGAAGCACCTTACAGTCCTGCAATGATCTATTCTAGTGTGTAGTTGGTGTGGTGCAGAATAATGGGTGAATCCTCCCGCGCCCGGGTTTCTATTCCTCCATGCGTCTAGTAAATCAAACTGTATGGCAATATCACAGACCACCTTTGCTGCCGCGGTAGAGCGTCTCACCGGCCCACCCGATCGGTCCAAAGCGGGATCCATCACACAATTGAAGTCCCCACCCCATAGGATGGGCAGTGCCCCCTCAGTTTTTAAATGACCCAGCAAGTTATGATAGAACGACGGACAGTTATAATTAGGCCCATAGACATTAACCAACAGCCAATCGATCCCCTTTCCCGTACCTCTGGAAATTGTGTATCTGCCTGCAGCGTCACTGTCAGGAGCTTGTATTTTAATGCCTGACTTGGGGTTCACCCATGTGATGACACCCCTAGCGTGGGTAGTGAAGCCAGCTGAGTGAATGAGACCTTGTAGAGTTCGGTGCCTCAACATGTTGCTATCTGCAGGCAGGTGAGACTCCTGCAGCAGTGCAATATCTACCTCATGCCTCATGAGGTATGCCATCACCTTATGTAGCTTCCTGTAGTCATTTAGACCGCTAATATTCCAAGTAAGTAGTCTAACTTTATCACCTCTACCTTCCATCAGGGATTAGAGCAAGTATCACATCAGGGACCATCTTAGAACAGGAGTAGCACAGATTACGTGTCAGGTCCATCCTCAACAGTAGAACATAGTCTGCACATTACCTGTATCATGCACTGTAGTACCGAACAAGAAAACTCCCGCCCTCCCCCTCACCCACATCATGCCTTCCCCAACAGGGCATGATCGAGTCCAACTCACCCTTCCCCTTTTGCATAGCGATTCCGTAACAATTTGAGAAACATACAAGAGAAATATGTGCAAAAACAAAACAAGTAGTGGGTAACACTCAGGGGCGGATGTTACCGGCATCACGCGAACGTGCACTTATAACCTTGTGAAATGCAAACCAGCCATCCACATCTATAGAGCATTCCCCACCCGGCTATAGGCTATAAGTCCCCTCATGGCATGCCGCACCACAGCATATGAGATGGCATAAACGTGACATAGCTGAAAATCCTAGCACAATAGTCCCAAACATATATTGAGTCAGTTCAAATATCTCAGGGTGCTGGCAGCAAAATAGTCCATGTCCCAGAGCGCCGGATTACCCCAGGGTAACTCCTCGAGATCCATCCCCTCAGGATGACAATAACATACCTTTTACTATATTTAACACATTGTCCGTCTTACCAATCCAGGCCCTTTACTCTTCCATATCACCTCTTGCTGCATCCGGCTGTTCTTGAGGCGAGTTGTCTTGCCTGCCAGATTATTTACAGTCCTTCAGGGCCTTTTGCAGTGCCCTAGGGTCAACAAATATTTTCGAAGTGCCATTCATTATGACCCTAAGCCGAGCCGGGTAGAGCATAGCATAGTCCAATCCCAGTTCTCTCAATTTCCGTTTCATAGGTCTCTCGAGGTCTCTCGTAAGGAAGGGGGGAATTTCTCACCACTCGTGTGAGTTTTATAAACAGAGCTTTTAAACTTTTAAATAAGTGATTTTACCTGACTGATTGCAGTTGCTCATTTGCTCATTTGCACATCGCTGGTTCTAGGTGTGTCCTGTCGGCCCCCTTGCGCCACTGCGTGTTGCAGGGTGCAGGTGAGGCTTGCTTTCGGGCGGACGCCTCACGACCGCCATTTTGGGGAGGTTGGCGGGCTAGTTGTCAGGGGGAGTATCTACATAAAATGAGAGCCCTGTCACGGACGCGCAGAGGTCTCTCGTAAGGAAGGGGGAATTTCTCGCCACTCGTGTGAGTTTTATAAACTGAGCTTTTAAACTTTTAAATAAGTGATTTTACCTGACTGATTGCAGTTGATCATTTGCTCTTTTGCACATCGCTGGTTCCTGGTGTGTCCTGTCGGCCCCCTGTGCCACTGCGTGTTGCAGGGTGCAGGTGAGGCTTGCTTTCGGCCGGACGCCTCATGACCGCCATTTTGGGGAGGTTGGCGGGCTAGTTGTCAGGGGGAGTATCTACATAAAATGAGAGCCCTGTCGCAAACGCGCAGCGGGCGCGCCACCGGTTTGCCAAAGGCAAGCCCGTCTGCGCCCATCCGCGCCCGACCGGTCCCATGGGCCAGAACCCCTGCCAGTTGGAAGTCCCAGCAAAGGATCAGATACTCAGCAGACGAGTTATACAAACTATCACAGCCTATTTCTAATCTCTGTAAACACAACATTAATGTAGATAGAAAGCAGCTAAAATGTGGGAGTTGTGATAAGAACCTAACACCCACAACCTATACTACAAATCAGGAGGGTAACTTGCGATTGCTTCTACTAAACTGTAGGTCATTGACCAAACACAAATACGAGATTTACGATATATTGAGGGAAAAAATGCCTGACGCCCTATTCTTGACTGAGACATGGCTCAGCGAGAGTTCTACCCCAGATGTTCTGGATACGCTCCCAGAAGGCTACGATATATTAAGACAAGATCGAGTGGGACAAAGATGTGGTGGAATAGCAATAATTTATAAATCCTTAATGAAGTGCAACATAAAGGAAGTACATTTAGAAAATTGTGAGGCGTTCCTATTTACACTCTCAGCGGTAGAAGATAATACCATAGCAGGTTTTCTAATCTACCGCCCACTAGGTCCAGCAGCTCAATTTATGGCGAGTTTGGGGGAGAAAGTGGTCCAACCAGCCCTACGGTACAAAAACTTCTTTATCCTGGGCGACTTGAACATACATTTTGACAATAAGCATAACCTGAGTGTAAGCAGCATGAACGCGCATGGCGTAAGGGCTACTGTAGCAAGGCCAAAGAGAGCTATAAAAGAGAATTTAAAAAGTACCATGCACTAATCAAGAAAATAAGGTGTGACTTTTACACGGAAAAGATTGAAAGGGCCAGTAACTCCTCTAAAGAAATGTTCTCCATACTGAAGTCTCTTAAAGCACGCGAAAATCTAAATAACGAAGCAATCTCCTCAATGGAGAGTTGCAATAAAGTAGCCGAATACTTCGCAAATAAAGTGGTGACAATATATGACGCTTTCCCAGCGGAAGCGCGTCAGGGGAAGAACACAACATGTAGACTAGACACTACATTTGTAGATGAGACCCTAGATGAATTTAAGGTACAGGAGTTAGAAGAACTGAAGATCACAGCAAAAGGAATTGAATCAGGCTCTCCGTTAGATCCTCCCCGCCCTGAGATATTAATGCAGGGAGGTAACCTCATTATGCCCTACATCTCTGAGCTAATCACATGCTCCTTTCAAACGGGAGAAGTTCCCTTAAAATGGAAGCAAGTCCGCCCATGAACAAAAAAACGTCAATAGATCAAGCAGTATTAGCAAACCTATGCCCCATTTCGTTACTACCGTTTGTTGCGAAGATCGCAGAGAAAATAACGAATAAGCAGCTAATGAACCACATCAACAAGAATGACCTATTGCACCCCTCACAATCAGGTTTTAGAGCAGCGCACTCTACGGAGTCAGCGCTACTTCTGGCCACAGAAACAATGAGACAATATGCTGATGAAGGGCAGACGGCTGCAATGATCCTGCTGGATCTCAGCGCAGCTTTTGACACCGTCTCCCACGGTCTGCTCCTCCATAGATTAGAGGCATGTGGTGTCAGGGGCAACGCACTGCGCTGGATGACATCCTTTCCCTCCTCGCGAAGCTTTCAAGTCTCACAACAGTTACACCTATCTAAGCGCATCCCCCTGCCTCAGGGTATGCCACAGGGATCAATTCTGAGCCCCACGTTATTTAATTTGTACTTGGGACCACTGGCTGAGCGAGTGGAAGATCATAATGTGACCATTGTGTCATATGCTGACAACACTCAGCTGATTGTGATGCTGTCTCAAAACAGTGAACAGGCAGCAATCCAATTCTCCAAGTGTCTGGAGGAGGTAGCAGCATGGATGTCTAACCATTGCTTGAAGCTCAATGGGAACAAAACAGAGGTGATGATTGTGGGCAAGGCCCCAACTATTTGGTCATCAGCTTGGTGGCCTGAGACGTTGGGCCAACTACCCACCCTAAAAACAGAAGTGAAAAACCTCGGAGTGTGGTTTGACTCTAAATTGGCATTTGACAGCCAAATTAGGAAAGTAGCGGGGAAAAGCTTGGGGACTATGAAAATCCTGAGAAAGCTCCTCGACCTACTATACCGTCTAATGCTAGGAAAACCATAATACATGCCTTGATAACCTCTCAAATGGACTATGGCAATGAATTATATATAGGTGCTTCTAAAAAAGGGCTGACTAAACTTCAGCCTGTGCAAAACGTGGCAGCCCGCTTGGTGCTAAGCCTCCCTAGAAGAACCTCCACAAACAAAGCCCTAGCAGAATTGCACTGGCTGGCGGTGGAGAAGAGAATCTTGTTCAAGGCAATGTGCTACTGTCACCGAATTCTGTCAAAAAAAGGTCCACGGTATCTACAACCACTGAAACACAATACACACCAAGCCGGAACCTAAGATCCAAAGGTAGGGCATTGGTGACGGTGTCGAGAATATTTAAAGCAAGAATGGGGGCACGCTCCTTCAGATATCTCGCAGCTAAAATGTGGAACACGTTACCGGTGGACTTAAGAACAGATCCTTGTGAAACTAGATTTCGCAAACAGCTAAAGACATGGGGGCATATTATCTATAGATTGCGATAATTATCACAAAGTGCGCTTAGCGCCTTTTTGATTATCGCTGGCTATCGCTGGATTACATCGCAGTGTTAGCGGCGTATTAGCAACGCTTTGCTAACAGGCGAAGTACAATCCAGCGATAGACAGCGATAATGATCATTAGCGTGTGAAATCCAGCGATGATTTCACAGTGCTAATGAAAAGCTTGGTAATAGGGGAGTGTGGACTTAACCATACAATCCACCTCCCATTGACAATAATGACAAGTCAGGTTTTATTCAGGCGTTAGGATCCTGCGATAATGGGGGCTTAGCTTGCCTTTTCTCTTCGCTTCGCTGTTCAGGGGCAGCGTTGGTAATAGCGCGATGTTGGTTTAGCGAGCATTACACATGTTGTCCTAGGAGGGAACGCATGCCTTGCATCTCATTAGCGATGTATATCGCTAAGATGCGCGGCGTTAGGAATTCGGCTGCTTACATGCGCTAATGCATGTTAGCGCCGCCTTCCTAATAGGGCGATTAGAATATCGCCGCCTTAGCGGCAAAAAGTGCCGCTAAAGCGGCGATAATGCCCTTGATAATATGCCCCATGGTTCTTCTCAACAGCACAATAGAGTCATTGTTAGGGACCAGGGGTGTTATATGAGAATATTCTTAGTTTCCTTTCAGAGTGTCTGTTTTAGCACGGGGACACACCAGTGGTGTAACCATGCGCTCTATAAATGGATAAATAAATAAATAAATAAAAAGGGACAAACTGTCTCCTTGCCTCCTGGACTTTAATTGTAAAATCAGGGAATAGTGATAAGGAAGGGCCCTCATACTGCAGATCTTTCAGCTCTCTGGCCTTCTTCAGGGCAGCGTCTCTATCCCTATAATTCAATAATTTCACAATCACTGGGCGGGGCACCCGGCGGCGGCTTGGGCCTCAAAGAGCGATTAGCACGCTCCACAATAAACATGTCCGAGAACGCATCCTGGCCTAGAAGAGTGACAAGCAACTTTTCTATGAAGACCTCCATGTTTCCAATCGGTGTGGTCTCGGGCAGCCCAATGACGCAGATATTACTGCGTCTAGATCTAGCCTCTAAATCTTTTGCTTTTTCCTGCAGGGTCGTTAGTATCTTCCCCATCTGTTTCTGCACTGCGTCAGCTTCCGTTTGCGCCTCTTCAAAGTCCGCGACTCTCCTCTCTGTCATATCTTTTCGCTCTGCATGCTTGTCTATGCGCTCCGACATCCTGTCCATTCTGTAAGCAAGAGAGTCAATTTTAGCGTCAATAGTGGACAGGCTCTTTTGCATAGCAGCTAGAATCTGTCTCAGCTCACCCTCGGGTTCCTCTGAAGCGGTTTGCTGTTCTGCTCCGGCAGGATCTGTCTCTTCCTCTCTATGCCGCGATTTGCACTGCTCAAACTGCAGCTTCTGCTGTGTTTTGTCCACCTTGCCCATCTTTAGAGCGTAGGACAGAGAAAGAGCGCAGGCCACTTTTGGTCCCTAGTTCAGCCCCAATGAAGCTCTCCAAGGGGATTGACAGGCGATGCAGTCTCCCAGGCCTCTCAGTACCCCCACTTGGCAGTCCCTCTTCTCAGTTTAGGACTCACGCCACCCCGCAAGCCCAGCAGTGCTCTGCTGATGCTCGTCGTATGTAGACAGGGAGCCACGTGTACCATCAGAGGAGGCCTCCACACTAGAACCCAGTGGACGATAAAAATCCCATTGAGGCTCGCTGTATTAACTGCGCCCCATGCCCAGATGTCCCACAGCCATAAATCTTTTATGTTGGGGCTCACTGCACCCCGCCCTCAGTCCTGAAGGTGCAGTATCAGGTTCCGTATCGTTAAGCACATCCAGACGTGAGGTAGCAGCCCTCTCGCATGTACAGGCCACACCGAGCCCCCACCCATCTTAGGCTCGGATATCCAGAAAGAGTCGCGGTAGGGAAACGGCGACACCAAAGGTGTCACCATATTCGGGCCCCCTTCCTCCAGTAGCTGCGAGTCTCTTCATATCCCTTCTGACAAGCGTTATGGTCACTCGTCCCTCAGAAGCAGTATCAGGAAAGGAACGCTTCCAAGCAGCTGCAGCAGTCTATTTTCCTCCGCTATTTATTGTATTATAATGGCTGTCTCTGCAGCTCATCAAATCTAGGGAGCTCCATTCCCTCAGGCCGTCCCGCTTTAGGTTCGCTCTTGCGTCGTGCACTCGCCTCACCTTGCAGGCAGAGGATGGTCTCGCCAGCCTGAGCCTCTGTAAGGGGAACGCAACAGTACCCCTCAGTCACCGCAACTTCTTTCCCCTCAGGGCACGCACCGTCAGGGGAAACAGGCGTCCGCAGCTGCTCACAGCTGGGTCCCAGTGCAGACCTCGCCGCGCGCACATCGAAGGCCTCGTGGCGTCACTCTTCACCTCCCCGGGCTGGGCGCATCAATTTTCTTTATTCTGGGCTCATTCGATAGTTCATGCTCTCCAGACACAGCGGCAGCAATTTTGGCGTGCTGGGTGGGCCGGGAATGCAAGGATAATTACTGGATCATTTTGGTGGCTAGCGGAGCGCTCTTAAGCCGCGGCCATCTTCAAGCCAGGCAAGCCCTTGTTGGGGTTTGTAGAGCGCAACCGTCATGATTGCCCTCCAGTGTTAAGTTGCAGGGATTTGTATGACCTTGTTGAACACAGCAAGGTAAGCTTGACCAAGCTGTGTTTGACTGGTCAGGTTTACTCTGTGGTAACGCCATCCTTATGCTTAGCATTGTTTTATATCTGGTCATGATGCCCTTCTTGTAAGCCCATGGTAATCTGTTTACGTTTTTCGAAGTTTGCTGCTATTTGTATTTGTATTTGCCTGTGCTTTATTATGGTTCCCAAGAGACTGTCACTAACTCAAACATCCAGGACGTTGCTTTCCTCTTACGCTGCTAGACGCGTGTCTGGCAACGTGCAGAGAAACCCCACCCTTCTGCAGCTATAAAAGACTGCCACACCCGCTTACGCTTGCTTGTGTTCGTTTACCGCTAACCAGCATCTCCACTTACCTGGAATCTCCCGACAATGCTTCGCGCTCCAGGCTCCTCTCCAACTTCCGGTTCTTCTTCTGACTTGCGTTGTTTCCCCTCCACCTTGGCAAAGTCAGATCCTGGTCCGTCCCCGTCAATCTTCCGGCGCTCGCTTCCTGTTCCCGATTCTTCACCCGACCTGCAACAAGAGACAAAGAAAGAAGAAAAAGAATCAACAAACCAAGTAAGAATGTTCCGCTTGCAGAGCGCGCTCGCATGCATGCATAAAGACAATTGAAAAGTACTCAGAGAAAGGAGATACTTATCTCAATAACAGTTTGGCTGAATTAAGCCATCTTGCCGCGATCTCCCCGTCAGAACCTAAGACACACAAAGAGAAAAAGACAACGCTAAGGTTACAACAGAGTTACCGAAAGAAGGCTCTGTGAATCAATCTTTGCGAAAAAACAATTACGCTCATTTAATGTTTTATTTGGGACACTTGTAAAGCGTCAAAAGACACCTGATTTTGTAAGTGATTCAAATGACTAGGCTTACATTAAGTAAGATGTGAAGTTATAACGTGAGAATTGATGTGTTTATATTTATTGCAGAAAAGAGACAAAGAGACAAGCATTTTAACTTCATCCCTGAATAATAAGGATAATGCTAAGGTATTAACAGAGCAACGAATAGAGTCAATGTTAGATACATGTGAAGGACAGCCTTAGCAGTGAATAGTGTGGCACTCATCATTGTTTATTGTTTTATAGGTTTTGAACCGCGACAGAGTTAGCCGTCGGACGTGTCCTTACTGACGTGAAGAGAGTGGCGAGAGTGTCCTTTTATTTATCGTTTTGGTTCTTTTGTCCCTTTTTTCCCCTTCCCCCGAGGACCTAAGAATCCAGGCTGTTAATAGACAAAGGCTTAGGAGGACCTAGGTCTTAGGGGGCATAGGAAAATATCTTCTCATCTCTCATCTGGAACGCCTGGATTTCAGGTGAGTGAAGGTCAACAGAAACACAAGCCTTCACAACATTTAAGTTCTAGTTGAGAGATGGACCCAAACAGAGATCATATAGATGCCCGAGACATGGCGCAAGCCTTATTTGAGGATACCGAAACTGATAGAAATGTTGCAGGATTGTTACAGTCTATGCAGTTAGAAATTAACCCTGGGCGAAGTGCTACGCTACGCTCGCGTAGTTTGCGAAGTTTGCGCTACTTCGCACAACGCGAATTGCACGTAGCACAGTGCGAACACGCGTAGCGTGGCGTAGCGTGGTGCCGCGGTCATTTTTGCTTGCTCGCGGTCCTCAACGTCAAGTTGGCGACCGCGAGCAAGCAAAATGACATCCTGGCGAGACTTTTTCCTCGTTCGCGATCAGCAACATCAAGTTGCCGATCGCGAGCGTGGAAAATAAACCTCCCGGCGAGATTCTCAACGCGGGGAGGTCAGGTTTCTCATTGCGAGTGGTCGCGTATGCTCGCGACCGCTCGCGATGAGAAACTACCAGTCCGCGTTGAGAAAGCTGCCGCTCGAGTAAAAATCTACTCGAGCGGCAGTAACGACAGCTCGCACTGTGCAAGTTGCCGTTTTCAATGATTGCACAGTGCGGACAAGCATCCGGCACTGTGCAATCATTGCGAACAGTGCGCTACGCAGTTCAGCGTAGTGCTACGCGAAGCTTGCGTAGCGCGAACTGCACTTTGCGTAGCTTCGCGAAGCATTACTTCGCGAACTACGCCCACCCTTATTAGAAATGCAGAAGCTAAAGCAAGAAAACTTAGAATTGCGACAAGAAGTCATACGTTATAAACCCAGGGATTTGACTTGGTCAAATATGACAGTTCCCCCTTTCACTTCATCCTTTGAGACAGGAACCAAACCTAAAACGACAAGTTCCTTTAGGAACACCGAAGAGAGCACGACACCAATACAGGTCACAGTTGCAGTTCCACCTACGGTGCCTTTATCAGCCCCGGAACGATTTTTGGGTGACAGCGCAAAGTTTAGTATCTTCATTAGCCAATGTCAATTACATTTTATGTGTAAACCTCAGGCTTTTGTGTCGGACGCGGCTAAAGTGGCCTTTGTACTTTCATACCTGGGAGGCCACTGCTCTGCCCCTTCACAGACCATATGATTGTCGCATAGACTTGATACCAGGAGCGCCCCTACCCAATAGCAGAGTGTATGCGCTTTCTGAGGAAGAAACAAAATACCTAAGATCTTATTTGGATGAACTTCTGGATTTAGGCTTCATCCGTCATTCTACGTCCCCGGTCTCGTCGCCTTTATTTTTCATCCCGAAGCGAGACGGTGGCTTGAGAGCTTGTCTCGATTATCGCGGATTGAATAATATCACCATAAAGAATAAATATCCTTTACCGTTAATACCTGTATTGTTAGATCAGTTGAGAGATTCAACAATCTATACCAAGTTGGACTTGCGAGGGGCATATCATCTTGTACGAGTAAAGGAGCATGACGAGTGGAAGACGGCATTCAGAACTAAATTTGGATTGTATGAGTACACTGTCATGCCCTTTGGCCTGTGCAATGCCCCCGCGGCATTTCAGTTTTTTATTAACGAAGTGCTAAGCGAATTTCTGGACATAAGCGTGATCGTATATATTGACGACATCTTAATTTATTCTAAGAATGAAGCAGAACACACACAGCAGGTTAAGGCCGTATTAGCTAAATTACAAGACAACCACCTTTTTGTAAAACTTGAGAAGTGTGTTTTTAACACTAGACAGGTGGAATTCCTTGGTTATTGTCTCTCACCTGCTGGCATTATGATGGACAAAAGAAAGGTGAGTGCTATCCTGGACTGGCCAGAACCCTCTTCCGTGAAAGAGGTTCAAAGAGTTTTGGGTTTTGCCAATTTCTATAGACGCTTCATCCCTCAATTTGCGGAAACAGTGGTTTCCATCACAAGACTGTTAAAGAAAGGACAGTCATTCGACTGGTCTAATGAGGCCTCCCAGGCCTTTCAAACCTTAAAAGAAAAATTTACGTCAGCACCGGTGCTCCGACATCCTAATCCCGATTTGCCATTCTTTGTTGAAGCTGACGCTTCACAAGTAGCTGTTGGGGGGTTCTCTCCCAAAGAGACGAACAGGATGGTCAGTTGCATCCTGTGGCCTTTTATTCAAAGAAAATGCTTCCAGCAGAGCAAAATTACACAGTCATGGAAAGAGAATTGTTGGCAATCAAGTTAGTGTTTACTGAATGGCGTCATCATTTGATGGGAGCCAAATTCCCGGTGACAATTTTTAGCGATCATAAGAACTTGCAATTTTTCAGTTCAGTAAAAGCTCTCACTCCCCGACAGATGCGTTGGTTGAATTTCTTTAGCTCCTTTGATTTTGTAATCACATTCAGACCAGGTACCAAATAAGTATTATCGGATCTGTTGTCTAGGTATGGGCACACAATTGAGTCTAGAAAGGAAACAGATAATCCCTCCATTATTCCACCACAAAAGATTGTAGCACCCTTGAGTTCCCCTGACTTTATGACTCAACTTAGACAATTACATTTAAAAGAACAGGTGAAAGAATGGTTGCACGACTCGAAGAATTCTCTCCAAGAGGGTCTGCTTTACCATGAAGATTTGTTATATGTACCTAGTTCAGACTTGCAACTAAAGGTTTTGCAGTGGAATCATGAGTCACCTCTTGCTGGTCATCCTGGAGCTCAAAAACTTTGGACAATTGTCGAAAACACTTTTGATGGCCTACTCTAGTAAAAGATGTTAAAGAATTTGTTGCAACCTGTCCCATTTGTGCCAGTAATAAATCCTCCCACACCGCTCCTGCTGGTTTACTCCAACCCTTACCTGTTCCCCCACAACCCTGGCACACGATAAGTGTGGATTTTATCACGGGACTTCCGCTGTCAAATGGTCACAACACAATTTTGGTGGTGGTGGATTATTTGTCCAAAATGGCCCATTTTGTTCCCTTATCAAAACTCCCCTCTGCAATGGAGTTTAGTCACATCTTTCTATCGCAAATTGTGAGATTACATGGCTTGCCAAATAAGATTGTTTCGGACAGAGGTAGTCAATTCGTGTCCAAATTCTGGAAACACTTTTGTGACTTATTAAAAGTAAAGGTAGCTCTGTCCACAGCTTATCATCCAGAAACTGATGGTCAGACGGAAAGGGCGAACCAGACCTTATTACAAACCTTGCGTTGTCTAATGGCGGAATTCACTAGTCACTGGGACAAAGCTTTGGCTTTAGCGGAATTCTGTTACAACAATAGTGTTCATGTATCTACTCAATGTTCCCCATTCTACTTTTTACAACGTTTTCATCCCAAATCACTACCTCTGTCTGTAGAACGCTCTTGTTTACCAGCCGTTACGGATCGATTACACGATTTATTAGACATACAGGCAAGAGCAGTGAAACATTTAACCAAGTACAAGGAACGAATGAAAGTTCAAGCTGATAAACATAGAGTTCCAGCCCCTAATTTGAAGGTTGGGGACAAGGTGTGGTTATCCACCAGGAATCTACTCTTGGCAGGACCTAGGAAATTGCAGCCAAAGTTTATTGGGCCTTTTAGCATCCTTCAGGTACTGACCCCCGTTTCGGTAAAACTGCTCTTACCCCCGAGTATTCAGTGCACCCTACCTTTCATGTGTCATTATTAAAACCTTATAATCCGCTCACTAGACAAGACCCCCTCCTCCTCCTGTAGTTATCGATGGGCATTTGGAGTATGAAGTTCAAAAGATACTAGATGCAAAACGGTTGCAAGGAAAGTTACATTACTTGGTTGCTTGGAAGGGTTATCCAGTAGAAGAAAACTCTTGGGAACCAGCTTCAGCAGTGCACGCTTCTCGGTTGATTAGAGCCTTTTACCTCAGAAACCCACACAAACCACGACCAGTGGGGAGGCCTTTGAGGGGAGCGACTGTTGGGGTTTGTAGAGCGCAACCGTCATGATTGCCCTCCAGTGTTAAGTTGCAGGGATTTGTATGACCTTGTTGAACACAGCAAGGTAAGCTTGACCAAGCTGTGTTTGACTGGTCAGGTTTACTCTGTGGTAACGCCATCCTTATGCTTAGCATTGTTTTATATCTGGTCATGATGCCCTTCTTGTAAGCCCATGGTAATCTGTTTACGTTTTTCGAAGTTTGCTGCTATTTGTATTTGTATTTGCCTGTGCTTTATTATGGTTCCCAAGAGACTGTCACTAACTCAAACATCCAGGAACAGGCGCTCTGCCTTGTGAGCACGTTGCTTTCCTCTTACGCTGCTAGACGCGTGTCTGGCAACGTGCAGAGAAACCCCACCCTTCTGCAGCTATAAAAGACTGCCACACCCGCTTACGCTTGCTTGTGTTCGTTTACCGCTAACCAGCATCTCCACTTACCTGGAATCTCCCGTCAACGCTTCGCGCTCCAGGCTCCTCTCCAACTTCCGGTTCTTCTTCTGACTTGCGTTGTTTCCCCTCCACCTTGGCAAAGTCAGATCCTGGTCCGTCCCCGTCAATCTTCCGGCGCTCGCTTCCTGTTCCCGATTCTTCACCCGACCTGCAACAAGAGACAAAGAAAGAAGAAAAAGAATCAACAAACCAAGTAAGAATGTTCCGCTTGCGGAGCGCGCTCGCATGCATGCATAAAGACAATTTAAAAGTACTCAGAGAAAGGAGATACTTATCTCAATAACAGTTTGGCTGAATTAAGCCATCTTGCCGCGATCTCCCCGTCAGAACCTAAGACACACAAAAGAGAAAAGACAACGCTAAGGTTACAACAGAGTTACCAAAAGAAGGCTCTGTGAATCAATCTTTGCGAAAAAACAATTACGCTCATTTAATGTTTTATTTGGGACACTTGTAAAGCGTCAAAAGACACCTGATTTTGTAAGTGATTCAAATGACTAGGCTTACATTAACTAAGATGTGAAGTTATAACGTGAGAATTGATGTGTTTATATTTATTGCAGAAAAGAGACAAAGAGACAAGCATTTTAACTTCATCCCTGAATAATAAGGATAATGCTAAGGTATTAACAGAGCAACAAATAGAGTCAATGTTAGATACATGTGAAGGACAGCCTTAGGAGTGAATAGTGTGGCACTCATCATTGTTTATTGTTTTATAGGTTTTGAACCGCGACAGAGTTAGCCGTCGGACGTGTCCTTACTGACGTGAAGAGAGTGGCGAGAGTGTCCTTTTATTTATCGTTTTGGTTCTTTTGTCCCTTTTTTCCCCGTCCCCCGAGGACCTAAGAATCCAGGCTGTTAATAGACAAAGGCTTAGGAGGACCTAGGTCTTAGGGGGCATAGGAAAATATCTTCTCATCTCTCATCTGGAACGCCTGGATTTCAGGTGAGTGAAGGTCAACAGCCCTGCCCCCCACGGTGCCCAAAATAGTTACCTACTGCTATCTTACACATCCCTAGTTACACAAGGGGAACCCTGCTCTCGGGCCAGAGTGCTGGCATGACTGTGGCTCCTTGGGCACTTTATTGCAATTGTTGTGGGATAGCCCTAGACACCTTTTTAGACACAAGTGCTCGATGACGTTGACACTCATTTCAACTAGCAATTACCCTGCTTCCCTGCCTATATTTTCTTGGGCTTACCCAATGCAATTACCTTCCCTCTCAAGTCTCGCCAAGGCAGGCAGATTGGTCTTGCACGAGGTGCAGCACTGCAAAATATTTTGTCGCACTGAGGTGGGGGCATGTTCACACTTACCAGGTATGGTTACACTAGCTACAATATGTTCTTGGCATGGAGCATTTGTCCCTCTCCTTATTGAACCAGGGGACATCTTGGCATCCATTCCTGTCGCTTTTGACCTCGGAGTTTTGTGAACTCACCTGCCCCAAATATTTACGCCTCCTATGTCCTATGTCAGAGCCCTCTCATGGCGCAACCTAATGGAAATCAGACACCTTCTATACATCCATACAAGATTGGTCTCCATTTGATTAAAGCGGGTGGTCCCGAAGGGGGGTGTTTGGGATTGTTTGAGAGTATCTAAGATACCATAGCTATTGGGCCACTGGCCATGTACTGCTTTGACTTTGTGTAAAACTAATAAAAAAGGTTTAAACCATAAATCGTCTATGGGAATTAGCATGAGAAACACACTTTTTTTGACCACCCCCCTTTTTCTCTGTTTCCGCTTGATGGATCGCCCAAAATCTTTCAATGCACAACAAGACCCAGCATGACACTTGTTTTAAGAAATTTTATAAAGATTAGTCAAATGGTGCCAAAGGATTAGGGAAGTCAAAAAATGCTTTTCCTATGGAAATATGCTCCTAGCTATAGCTGGCGACCACGACTCCACGACGCCAACATCTGCGACAAAGCCCTAGAATGGATCCGCTCCTTCCTCACTGGACGCACACAGAGAGTCAGACTTCCACCATTCAACTCAGAACCCACAGAATTCAGCTGTAGAGTGCCTCTGGGATCCTCCCTGAGCCCCACCATCTTCAACATCTACATGGCCCCACTTGCAGCCATCGTCAGAAGCCACGGACTAAACATCGTCACCTACACCGATGACACCCAGCTGATCCTCTCCCTCACAGATGAACCCACAGCTGCCAAGAGCAACTTCCACAACGGGTTGAAGGCAGTCCAAACCTGGATGAAGGACAGCTAGCTCAACTCAGACAAGACTGAAGTGCTCATCCTGGGCTCCACCCCCTCTGCCTGGAGTGACTCCTGGTGGCCCGCAGTGTTCAGAACCCCCCACACCCAGGGACGGCGTTTCATACTCCTGCTTCCACACACTCCACCTGCTTTGTTAGATCTTCAAGTGGATTACCACCGAGTCCAGGAAAGCGGTCACCCATGCGGTTGTCAGCAGCAGACTTGACTACAGCAACGCACTATATGCCGGCACCACCCAGAAACTCCAAAAGGAACTGCAGAACATCCAGAATGCCTAAGCTAAACTCATCCTGAACATCCCACACTGTAGCCACATCACCAGCCAGCTATTAACAAAAGAATTACCTGCAAACTCCTCACGCACGCCTACAAAGCCCTCCACAACACCGGACATGCATACCCCAACCACCGCCTCTCTTTCTACACTCCCACCAGACATGTTTGCTCTGTCCAACTGGCCCTGTCCACCATCCCACAGATCTGCAAGACCACGGCTGGAGGATGATCCTTCTCCTACCTCACGGAAAATCCCTGGAACTCCCTGTCTCTGCTATGGGGAAAGGGACACCTGGGCACGGTGGATTTCACATAGGACATCTGTGATAAGGAATGGGCATTCCTTAATGTGGAACAACCCAAGGTGGCCAGCATTTATGGCATTCCAAAAATTCATAAAGATGAGGTTAATCCTCCATTGAGACCCATTGTAACGACCATTGGTTCGATTATGGAACCTCTCTCCAAATATGTGGATGTCATCTTATGTCCACACGTGCTTCGAACACCGGCGTATGTTCAAGATACAAGGCATATCATAAATTTGATTGAAGATACACCTTTTTGTGCCACTACGCAATATATGGTCACGATTGTTAGAACTGGGGGTCTCTAGTTGGCAATGGTATACACCTTTGACCAAATAGGGACCCTTGCTTCTAGTCAGGGTAAGGGGGATACACTACTAAAATAACCCCTGCTCACCCCCTTGGTAGCTTGGCACGAGCAGACAGGCTTATCTCAGAGGCAGTGTGTTAAGCATTTGTGAACACATACAGTAATACAGTGAAAACACTACAGATGGACACTACACAGGTTTTATAAAAATAAGTATTCCTTATATAGACTTAACACAAGACCACAAACGACAAAAATCCACAATACTGTACTCAAAACAGACTTAAAAGATGGTAGAAGTAACTTAGTTCAAGTTGATGGTAAATGCAACACGATTCTCTCAAAAGTACCTGGGATGCGTAACGCAAAACAAACAAAGGGTCTGCAGGGAGGACGATGCGGCGAGCAGGCGCCTTGATCCGGTGCGATGCGAGGAAAGTGCACCCTTGATGTGATGCGACGATGTGAAGACGATGCGTGCACGCCCGACGGCCATGCGGCGAACTCTGTATCTTTGGAGCCGCGACAGGCCCTGCAACACGCTTCTCCAGTGATACGACGGCAGGCAGCTGCAACGGCGACACGCTTCTCGGGAGATGCGACGGCGACCCTTGTGGTAGCGACACGCTTCCCTGTTATTGCGACGCAGGCAGTTGCGACGGCGACTCGCTTCTCCGGTGATGTGACGGCAGGCAGCTGCGACGAAGGCACGCTTCTCTGGTGATGCGGCGGCGGCCTCTGCGGCGGCGACACGCTTGTCCTGCGATGCGACGGCAGCAGCTTTGTCTGCGACACGCTTCTTCTCGTTGCGTCGCGCTTCCAGCTCCCAGCGACACGCAGGCTTCTGCAGATAGAATCCCCAGCAAGGGAATTCAGGAGGGAGCTGGTGGTGAAGTCGTGTAGCCCTAAGACTTCAGCAGGAGGCAAGCTCTAGTTCAAGCCCTTGGAGAATATTCTGCAAGATGATGAAAGTTCTTAAAAAGTTCCTTCTCCTTTCCTTGACAATGAAGACCACTGCAGGCCAACCCAGCAAACAGCAGACTGGCAGAGGGGCAGTCCAAACTCCTGCAGCTTCCTTGGCTCTTCTCCTTGGCAAAGGTTTGTCTTGTTGTTTCCAGAAGTGATCTAAAGTCTTGGGGTCTGGGCCCCAATATTTATACTAGCAAATCCTTTGTACTCTGAAGGCAGGGGGTCCTGTACCTAGTCCAAACCAGTTCTGGGAGCCTCCTGCCAGAGCACACCCTCTTCCTTTGTCAGTGTGGGCCAGGGACATCATACACACCACAGGAGGTGGAGCCAGCATTGTGGAAGGCAGGCACAGCCCTATAAAGGCCCAGGTGCTACTCCTCCCACCACTCTACATGCCGATAGGTCTATTCAGCCCTGTGCTGACTCACCCTGTCTCCTGGAGCCCCCCAGCCCCTGTCACTCACAAAACCAGACATACAATACACAAGATAGCAGAGGCAGGCTGGATGGTTAGGCAAGAAAATACCTACTTTCTAAAAGTGGTATTTTCAAACACAGAATGTTAAAACCAACTTCACTAAAAGATGTATTTTATCATTCTGAGTTCAGGCATACTAAATTCGTTTTTCTACCATGTTCCCTGGGTCAGTTAGGATTATAAATGTTATAATCAAACTGCCCATTCTGGCCTATGGGGACAGGTAGCCTTGCAATAGTGAAAAACAAAATTGGCTGTAATTCACTATCAGGACATGCCACACACACCAGGGCATGTCCTACCTTTTACATACAATGCACCCTGCCCTTGGGCCTACCTTAGGGGTGGCTAACATGTAGAAAAGGGAAGGTTAAGGGACTGGCAAGTGGGTGCACTTACCAAGTCGACATGGCAGTCACAGACTGCACACAGACTCTACAATGGCAGGCCTGAGACACACTTTACAAGCTGCTTCTGTGTGTGGCACAACCAGTGCTGCAAGCCCACCAGCAGTATTTGATTTACAGGCCCTGGGCACACATGGTGCACTATACTAGGGTCTGACAAGTAAATCAAATGATCCAATCATGGAGTCACTAATCAATACATCATTTTACCATAGGGAGCACTTGCACTGTGGCACTGAATAGCAGTGGCACAGTGCCCAAAGCATCTAAACCAGCAAAACATCAAAAACAGAGGAGGCAATCAGTGAAAAAATGGAAGGGAGACTCATGCCAATGGTACCAGGTCTAACACATGTCCCCTTCAGCTGAAATGTGGGGAGAACTACCCAACCCCTTGGGAGTTCTCTTTACTAAGGCAGAAAATCTGGACAGACCATCAGCATTGGCGTGTTCTGTACCAGGGCGGTGTTCCACCATGAAGTCCATCCCCTGTAGGGAAATGGACCACCTCAACAACTTTGGATTCTCACCCCTCATCTGCATCAACCATCTGAGGGGCCTGTGGTCTGTCTGAACCCGGAAGTGAGTCCCAAACAGGTATGGTCTCAACTTCTTCAGTGCCTAGACCACAGCAAATACCTCACACTCAATTGCACTCCACCTCTGTTCCTGTGGAAGTAACCTCCTACTGATGAAGGCTTACAGGTTGGTCTAGGCCCTCCTCATTAATCTGTGATAGAACAGCTCCCACATCATGCTCTGAAGCGTTTGTTTGGACAATGAATTCCTTTGAGAAGTTGGGCGCCTGAAGCACGGGAGCTGTACACATGGCAGTCTTCAGGGCGTCAAAAGCTTTCTGACAGGTGTCAGTCCAGTTCACTTTCTTGGGCTGCTTCCTGGAAGTCAGCTCAGTCAAGGGCGCAACAATGTTGCCATACCCCTTGACAAACCTCCTGTAGTACCCTGTGAGTCCTAAAAAGGCTCTCACCTCTGTCTGGGTCGGTTCCCAAGCCAGGATGGTCTCAATCTTGGGCTGTAGGGGCGCCACCTGGCTGCTCCCAACCTGGTGTCCCAAGTACACCACGGAACCCTGCCCGATCTGGCACTTACTCGCCTTGATCGTGAGGCCTGCCTTTCGCAGTGCCATCAACACTTCCCAGAGGTGGCGCAAATTTTCTTCCCAACTGGCGCTGAACACTGCAATGTCATCCAGGTAGGCGGCACTGAAATCCTCCAGTCTAGCCAACACCAGATTGACCAACCTCTGAAAGGTGGCAGGGGAATTCTTCATCCCAAAGGGCATAACCCGGAATTGGTAGTGCCCATCTGGTGTGGAGAATGCTGACCTCTCTTTGGCCCCATCTGTTAAGGCGATCTGCCAGTACCCAGACGTTAAATCAAATGTGCTGAGGTACCAGGCAGCCCCCAACCGATCAATGAGCTCATCAGCTCTGGGGATGGGGTGCGCGTCAGTCCTGGTGACTGAATTGAGTCCTCGGTAGTCCACACAGAACCGGAGTTCGGGTGTGGCACCAGGCGCGGCAACTTTTGGGACCAAGACCACTGGGCTGGCCCAAGGGCTGTGAGAGGACTCAATCACCCCTAATGCAAACATCTTGTAGACTTCCTCCTTGATGTGAGCTCTGACCCTGTCAGTCACTCTGTAAGCCTTGTGCTTCCCAGGAGAACTGTCCCCAGTATCCACGTCATGGACGCACCACTCAGTGACACCAGGAACCAGGGAGAATTGATCAGAGAATTGTCCCAACAGTTGGCAACAATCTTGCTGCTGCTCAGGGGTCAGTGTGGCAGAGAGGCTGACACCATCCACTGACCCATCTTGCTCTGTTGCAGACAGGAGGTCAGGAAGAGGCTCGGTCTCCTCCTCCATTCCATCATCCGTTGCTAGGAGCATGCCCACTTTGGACGTTTCTAAGTGGGGCTTCAGGCGGTTAACATGCAGGACCTGCAAAGGGTTCCTAGGAGACCGCAAGTTTACCAGGTAGGTGACATCACTCTTGCGCTCCACCACCTCAAATGATCCGGTCCACCTATCCTGGAGCGCACAGGGCTCTACAGGGGCCATGACCCAAATTTTCTGACCAGGCTGAAGCTCAATCAGAGTGGCATTCTGATCGTACCACCGCTTCATCTCTTCCTGGCTGGCTTCCAGATTCGCCTCAGCGAGTTGCCTGAATCACCTGGTCTGGTTCCTAAAGGCCAGCATGTAACTGTATACATCCTGGGGAGGTTTCCTGGGAGATTGCTCCCAGCCTTCCTTGACCAGACTCAAAGGTCCTCTTACCGGGTGACCATAGAGCAGTTCAAAGGGACTGAACCCTAAGGACTTCTGTGGCACCTCACGGTAAGCAAAAAAAATGCATGGCAAGAGGACGTCCCACTTAGGTTCCTCAAGACCCATTATCATGCCTTTGAGGGTCCGGTTGAATCTCTCATCCAGCCCATTACCTTGGGGGTGGTAAGGAGTGGTGAACTTATAGGTAACACCGCACTCCTGCCACAGGGACTTCATATAGTTGGATATGAAGTTTGAACCACGGTCTGATACCACCTCTCTGGGGAACCCCACACGGGAGAAAATCCCCACCAGTGCATGTCCCACCACGGGGGCCGTCACTGTCCTGAGCGGGATGGCTTCCGGGTACCGGGTAGCATGGTCCACCAAGACCAGGATAAACCTGTTGCCCATGGCTGTCTTGGGGTCCAGTGGCCCCACAATGTAAATGCCCACCTGTTCAAAGGGGGTACTGACTACAGGGAAAGGTTGGAGAGGATCCTTGTGCTTTCTTCCACTTTTCCCACTTGCCTGGCAAGTTTGACAAGTCCTACAATGAGTGTCTGAACTCTTCTGCATCTGGGGCCAATGAAAGTGGGAGACAAGCCTTTCAAAGGTCTTGGTCTGCCCCAAATGTCCAGCTAAAGGCACATCATGAGCCAAACCCAGTAGGAAGGCTCTGAAGCGCTGGGGTACCACCAGTACACGGCCTGACCCAGGCTCAGCAACCTTAGGCTCGCTATACAGGAGGTCATTCTCCCAGTAGATCCAATGTGATTCAGACTGATCACCTGCTGCCTGGGCTGTGGCCTGTTGCCGCAACCCCTCAAGAGAAGGGCACTTCCTCTGCTCCTCACAAAATTCCTCCCAGGAGGGGCCTCCTTCTTGCTGCCAATGGGTCAGCTCAGGCAGGTCCCCCAGTTCGGCCACTTGTTCCCCTGTAGGTTCCAGGGCATCCCCCTCAAGGTCTGCTTCCTCCTGGACCGTGGGAACTAGGGGGGCCGGTTTCCCGCGCCCACCACCTCTTCTCTTTAAGGCAGGGGTCTGGGCCATATTTTCAGGCTCCAGAACCGCTTCAACACCCTTACTGGCTGCCATAGGCCGAGTGGTAACACACGCCCACTCAGGCAGACCCAACATCTCCAAATGAGACCTTCTCTCTACCTTATCCCAAGAGGAGCTCTCCAAATCATTTCCCAACAGACAATCAACAGGCATGGCTGGCCTCACAGCTACTTGAAGAGTACCTGAGACCCCCCCCACTCAAAGGGAACTTGAGCCACCTCACACTGGCTCTGTGAGTTGTCCGCGGCAACTACAGGGAAGAATGCATGGGGGATAACCTGCTCTCTGGACACCAGCCGGCAATTGACAGCTGTCACACTATCCCCAGTGTCTCTGAGAGCTTCCACCCTATGGGCATTGATGGTCACCCACTGCCTGTACTTCTTAGTGTTATCAGGCAGCTGGGTCTCAGGGACCATCTCAAAGTCTACCAGTGAGACAAGGGACATTTCTGCGGGACTCCACCCACCTTGGGCACCCATCTCCTCCCCCCCAGGGCTACACTCGCCATCTGATGGGGTGGTGCACGTGGTGGTGCTTTGGAATCCCTCATGGGACACTGTGCATCATACCAGCGGTGGCCCATCTGACCACACGTGAAGCACTTAGTGGGGACCCTGTGAACAGGTTTACCTGTCAGGCCTCTTGGTTTTCCTCAGGGGGAGGCTGGGAACCCTTCCCTTGGTTCCCTTGGGAATTACTTTGGGGCCCTTTCTGGAACTCCCTCTGTTTACCCTTTTCCCCCCCCACTCTTCTGCTGGGGACCCTGCCCACCTTTGGCGGAGTCTCCCACGTGACCCTTGTGCACCCGGGTGCTGACCCAGCAGTCCGCCTCCTCAGCAAGCTTCCTAGGGTTAGTTAACTTGCTATCAATAAGGTGCTGGCGTAGCTCTGGAAAACAATTACCAGACAAGTGCTCCCATGCAAACAAATCATAGAGCTCCTCAAAAGTACTCACTTTGCTACCCTTCACCCAACCATCCATAGCTCTGCAAAAGAAAGACTGATACTCCACCCAGGTAGTTGCCTCCAGTTTCTTACAATTCCTGAACCTCTGTCTATAGAGTTCTGGGGTCAAACCATACCTTGTCATCAGGGTTTCCTTCATATGGGCATAAGACATCCTATTCTCACTGGGTAGGTCTAACAATGTATCCCTCCCCTCACTCACAAAGTGGCCCCACAACCCTGCTCCCCAATCCTTCCCAGGGACCCGGTGGGCCAGCATTGCTATCTCATAGGCTGAAAACCACTGCCCAATATCTTCATGCTTATGGAAATCTTTGATGACATCCTTTGGGATATATACCCTGCCTTCTGCAGGCACAGACGGTGTGCTGCCACCAGAGGGATTAATATCTAAGCTTTTGGCTTTGATCTCCAACTCCCTCAACATTCTCTCTCTCTCCAAGGCTAACTTGTTAATTTAAAACTCCAGCTTCTTATTCTCTAGGTCCTTTTGACCCTCCATTTTGAGCCTGGCCAGCTCCATTTTATGCCTTCTATCTCTCTCCCTATCCTCCAGCTCTCCTGGGGACAGGTCTTTGGAAGAAACACTGCTGCCTGGCGGGGTAGGTACTTTCTCCCCCCTTGGACCCACGGGCCCATCTAGCTGCTCTTCTGCCTCCTCCACAGGGTACTCCACATTTTCAGATGCATTTCTTGCTTCCACCCAGGCCCTTAGCGGCTTGTGGAACTCATCCTTCTTTGTGAGGCCTGGAATAGCAACTTTAAATTTTCTACAGAAGGCTTCCAGCTGTTTGGCATTATAGGTATCCAACCTCTCTTCCTCAAACTCTGGATCCATAGATGCAACAGATGCTGGTGGACTCATGGCAATAAGAATTGGCAGTTCTCAGAAAAATAACAGTCCAAGGAGAAAAAATTCTACCCAAAAAAGTATGTGGTTGCGTTTGGTCTGCACTCACTAGTAGTGTACACCAATCACTGTATATGAGTCACAAAGCAAGTCCAGAATCCTCACCGCTGACCACCAATGTTAGAACTGGGGGTCTCTAGTTGGCAATGGTATACACCTTTGACCAAATAGGGACCCTTGCTTCTAGTCAGGGTAAGGGGGATACACTACTAAAATAACCCCTGCTCACCCCCTTGGTAGCTTGGCACGAGCAGACAGGCTTATCTTAGAGGCAGTGTGTTAAGCATTTGTGAACACATACAGTAATACAGTGAAAACACTACAGATGGACACTACACAGCTTTTATAAAAATAAGTATTCCTTATATAGACCTAACACAAGATCACAAACGACAAAAATCCACAATACTTTACTCAAAACAGACTTAAAAGATGATAGAAGTAACTTAGTTCAAGTTGATGGTAAATGCGACACGTTTCTCTCAAAAGTACCTGGGATGCGTAACGCAAAACAAACAAAGGGTCTGCAGGGAGGACGATGCGGCGAGCAGGTGCCTGAATGCGGTGCGACGATCCGGTGCGATGCGATGAAAGTGCGCCCTTGATGTGATGAGACGATGTGAAGATGATGCGTGCACGCCCGACGGCCGTGCGGCGAACTCTGTATCTTTGGAGCCGCGACAGGCCCTGCAAAACGCTTCTCCGGTGATGCGACGGCAGGCAGCTGCAACGGCGACACGCTTCTTGGGGGATGCGATGGCGACCCTTGCGGTAGCAACATGTTTCCCTGTTGATGCGACGGCAGGCAGTTGCGACGGCGACATGCTTCTCCGGTGATGCGACGGCAGGCAGCTGCGAAGAAGGCACGCTTCTCGGGTGATGCGGCGGGGACACGCTTCTCCTGCGATGCGACGGCAGCAGCTTTGTCAACGAGACGCTACTTTTAGTTGCGTTGCGCTTCCAGCTCCCAGCGACACGCAGGCTTCTGCAGACAGAATCCCCAGCAAGGGAATTCAGGAGGGAGCTGGTGGTGAAGTCTTGTAGCCCTGAGACTTCAGCAGGAGGCAAGCTCTAGTTCAAGCCCTTGGAGAATATTCTGCAAGATTATGAAAGTTCTTAAAAAGTTCCTTCTCCTTTCCTTGACAATGAAGACCACTGCAGGCCAACCCAGCAAACAGCACACTGGCAGAGGGGCAGTCAAAACTCCTGCAGCTTCCTTGGCTCTTCGCCTTGGCAAAGGTTCGGCTTGTTGTTTCCAGAAGTGATCTAAAGTCTTGGGGTCTGAGCCCCAATATTTATACTAGCAAATTCTTTGTCCTCTGAAGGCAGAGGGTCCTGTACATAGTCCAAACCAGTTCTGGGTGCATCCTGCCAGATCACTCCCTCTTCCTTTGTCAGCGTGGGCCAGGGACATCATACACACCACAGGAGGTGGAGCCAGCATTGTGGAAGGCAGGCACAGCCCTATTCAGGCCCAGGTGCTACTCCTCCCACTACTCTACATGCAGATAGGTCTATTCAGCCCTGTGCTGACTCACCCTGTCTCCTGGAGCCCCCCAGCCCCTGTCACTCACAAAACCAGACATACAATACACAAGCTAGCAGAGGCAGGCTGGATGGTTAGGCAAGAAAATACCTACTTTCTAAAAGTGGTATTTTCAAACACAGAATGTTAAAACCAACTTCACTAAAAGATGTATTTTATCATTCTGAGTTCAGGCATACTAAATTCGTTTTTCTACCATGTTCCCATGGTCAGTTAGGATTATAAGATGTTATAATCAAACTGCCCATTCTGGCCTATGGGGACAGGTAGCCTTGCAATAGTGAAAAACGAAATTGGCTGTAATTCACTATCAGGACATGTCACACACACCAAGGCATGTCCTACCTTTTACATACAATGCACCCTGCCCTTGGGCCTACCTTAGAGGTGGCTAACATGTAGAAAAGGGAAGGTTAAGGGACTGGCAAGTGGGTGCACTTACCAAGTCGACATAGCAGTCACAGACTGCACACAGGCTCTGCAATGGCAGGCCTGAGACACACTTTACAAGCTGCTTCTGTGGGTGGCACAACCAGTGCTGCAAGCCCACCAGCAGTATTTGATTTACAGGCCCTGGGCACACATGGTGCACTAAACTAGGATCTGACAAGTAAATCAAATGATCCAATCATGGAGTCACTAATCAATACATCAATTTACCATAGGGAGCACTTGCACTGTGGCACTGAATAGCAGTGGCACAGTGCCCAAAGCATCTAAACCAGCAAAACATCAAAAACAGAGGAGGCAATCAGTGAAAAAATGGAAGGGAGACTCATGCCAATGGTACCAGGTCTAACACGTGTCCCCTCCAGCTGAAATGTGGGGAGAACTAACCAACCCCTTGGGAGTTCTCTTCACTAAGGCGGAAAAATCTGGACAGACCATCAGCATTGGCGTGTTCTGTACCAGGGCGGTGTTCCACCGTGAAGTCCATCCCCTGTAGGGAAATAGACCACCTCAACAACTTTGGATTCTCACCCCTCATCTGCATCAACCATCTGAGGGGCCTGTGGTCTGTCTGAACCCGGAAGTGAGCCCCAAACAGGTATGGTCTCAACTTCTTCAGTGCCCAGACCACAGCAAATGCCTCACGCTCAATTGCACTCCACCTCTGTTCCCGTGGAAGTAACCTCCTACTGATGAAGGCTACAGGTTGGTCTAGGCCCTCCTCATTAATCTGTGATAGAACAGCCCCCACACCATGCTCTGACGCATCTGTTTGGACAATGAATTCCTTTGAGAAGTTGGGCGCCTGAAGCACGGGAGCTGTGCACATGGCAGGCTTCAGGGCGTCAAAAGCTTTCTGACAGGTGTCAGTCCAGTTCACTTTCTTGGGCTGCTTCCTGGAAGTCAGCTCAGTCAAGGGCGCAATAATGTTGCCATACCACTTGACAAACCTCCTGTAGTACCCTGTGAGTCCTAAAAAGGCTCTCACCTCTGTCTGGGTTGGTTCCCAAGCCAGGATGGTCTCAATCTTGGGCTGTAGGGGCGCCACCTGGCCGCTCCCAACCTGGTGTCCCAAGTACACCACGGAACCCTGCCCGATCTGGCACTTACTCGCCTTGATCGTGAGGCCTGCCTTTCGCAGTGCCATCAACACTTCCCAGAGGTGGCGTAGATGTTCTTCCCAACTGGCGCTGAACACTGCAATGTCATCCAGGTAGGCGGCACTGAAATCCTCCAGTCCAGCTGTAGTGTAGTTCCTATTTCCCTAATAGGCTCTGCGCATTGGAATAATATACCCTACAGGTTTGACATAGGACTGAGGTCAGTATTTCCCTATCGAGTATATTAAACTTAATTACTTTTGTGCCAGCTAACTCAGAGGCCACTAGAAACTCCTTGTAAACAAGAAGGGAGTAGTTTCTGGCAACCGCATAAACATGACAACGTTGTTTCCCTTTAGAATCGGAACACTTCTCAGAATCGTGGAAACAATAGTTAACAGTTTCACTCAGCTAGGCGTGCAAGCTTAGTTTCCTCAGAGTTACACAGAAAGAATAGACGGGCATTTCAATAAAAAGGTTTTATTGAACAGTCTTGTTTCTCATGTAAGAGATATGAACTGTTATGATCACAAGACAGTATGCAAGATATATAATGTACAGCATAAGCAGTAGAAAGAAATAATACTGCGCTAGCATTATCTTTTAGCATATATTCACATACATAAATAACATGAGCTAAAAAAATGCGAGTACTCATACGATGCTTCTCTAAGCTAGTTCTACCCCAATGTACCTAACCTAGTCTAGGTGTAGGGCAAGGTAAGAAGTAGGTGAAGTATTCTGTATTATGGTATACTAAGAGTATGTTATGTCTAGTATGCCAAGAGTCCCGCTAGGTTCTAGTCAGCTCCATACCTTGAAAATGAGAGAGGTGGGTATCTCCTGCCGGATCTCAAACTCTAACACCCCGCGAAGGAAGTCAGAACACTGGAAGCTGGATTCTCTGCGAGCAGGGATGACAGCGTCTTTTCAGTGCGTCAGGCCGGGATACGGGCTCCTCTGAAGTCGAGGTCTCCTCTAACTTGCTTGGGCAAGGGAAGGTATATTTATACCTGGTAGGTGCCTTGGAATGTTAGCATTGATGTGAAGTCGGACAGAGGAAGACGTCAGGAATGAACCCTTAAGAAATAGTGGTTCATGCATAATAGATGAGTTCTTGGAGAAATCAATAATCCTGTGCTCGGCTTAGGGTTTGGTTTCTAAGAACTCATTGTGACGTTAGGGTGGACGGATGTCGGTGACCATGCCTGTATTTGGAGAGCATGACTAATGCCTAAATAAGGACTGGGATCTTATGCCTATATAAGGGCAATGCGAATTGTGCCTATATAAGGACATGTTTCAGGAAAACCTATATACGGACACCTAAAGCGGAATACAACACAGCCAACACCTGATTGACCAACCTCTGAAAGGTGGCAGGGGAATTCTTCATCCCAAAGGGCATAACCCGGAATTGGTAGTGCCCATCTGGTGTGGAGAATGCTGACCTCTCTTTGGCCCCATCTGTTAAGGCAATCTGCCAGTACCCAGACGTTAAATCAAATGTGCTGAGGTACCAGGCAGCCCCCAACCGATCAATGAGCTCATCAGCTCTGGGGAAGGGGTGCGCGTCAGTCCTGGTGACTGAATTGAGTCCTCGGTAGTCCACACAGAACCGGAGTTCGGGTGTGGCACCAGGCGCGGCAACTTTTGGGACCAAGACCACTGGGCTGGCCCAAGGGCTGTGAGAGGACTCAATCACCCCTAATGCAAACATCTTGTAGACTTCCTCCTTGATGTGAGCTCTGACCCTGTCAGTCACTCTGTAAGCCTTGTGCTTCCCAGGAGAACTGTCCCCAGTATCCACGTCATGGACGCACCACTCAGTGACACCAGGAACCAGGGAGAATAGATCAGAGAATTGTCCCAACAGTTGGCAACAATCTTGCTGCTGCTCAGGGGTCAGTGTGGCAGAGAGGCTGACACCATCCACTGACCCATCTTGCTCTGTTGCAGACAGGAGGTCAGGAAGAGGCTCGGTCTCCTCCTCCATTCCATCATCCGTTGCTAGGAGCATGCCCACTTTGGACCTTTCTAAGTGGGGCTTCAGGCGGTTAACATGCAGGACCTGCAAAGGGTTCCTAGGAGACCGCAAGTTCACCAGGTAGGTGACATCACTCTTGCACTCCACCACCTCAAATGGTCCGGTCCACCTGTCCTGGAGCGCACAGGGCTCTACAGGGGCCATGACCCAAACTTTCTGACCAGGCTGAAGCTCAATCAGAGTGGCATACTGATCGTACCACCGCTTCATCTCTTCCTGGCTGGCTTCCAGATTCGCCTCAACGAGTTGCCTGAATCACCTGGTCTGGTTCCTGAAGTCCAGCATGTAACTGTATACATCCTGGGGAGGTTTCCTGGGAGATTGCTCCCAGCCTTCCTTGACCAGACTCAAAGGTCCTCTTACCGGGTGACCATAGAGCAGTTCAAAGGGACTGAACCCTAAGGACTTCTGTGGCACCTCACGGTAAGCAAAAAGAAGGCATGGCAAGAGGACGTCCCACTTACGCCTCATAGGTTCCTCAAGACCCATTATCATGCCTTTGAGGGTCCGTTGAATCTCTCAACCCACCCATTACCTTGGGGGTGGTAAGGAGTAGTGAACTTATAGTTAACACCGCACTCCTGCCACAGGGACTTCATATAGTTGGATATGAAGTTTGAATCACGGTCTGACACCACCTCTCTGGGGAACACCACACTGGAGAAAATCCCCATCAGTGCATGTCCCACCACGGGGGCCGTCACTGTCCTGAGCAAGATGGCTTCCGGGTACCGGGTAGCATGGTCCACCAAGACCAGGATAAACCTGTTGCCCATGGCTGTCTTGGGGTCCAGTGGCCCCACAATGTCAATGCCCACCCGTTCAAAGGGGGTACTGACTACAGGGAAAGGTTGGAGAGGAGCCTTGTGCTTCCTTCCACTTTTCCCACTTGCCTGGAAAGTTTGACAAGTCCTACAATGAGTGTCTGAACTCTTCCGCATCTGGGGCCAATGAAAATGGGAGACAAGCCTTTCAAAGGTCTTGGTCTGCCCCAGATGTCCAGCTAAAGGCACATCATGAGCCAAACCCAGTAGGAAGGCTCTGAAGCGCTGGGTACCACCAGCACACGGGCTGACCCAGGCTCAGCAACCTTAGGCTCGCTATACAGGAGGTCGTTCTCCCAGTAGATCCAATGTGATCCAGACTGCTGCCTGGGCTGTGGCCTGTTGCCGCAACCCCTCAACAGAAGGGCACTTCCTCTGCTCCTCACAAAATTCCTCCCTGGAGGGGCCTCCTTCTTGCTGCCAATGGGTCAGCTCAGGCAGGTCCCCCAGTTCGGCCACTTGTTCCCCTGTAGGTTCCAGGGCATCCCCCTCAAGGTCTGCTTCCTCCTGGACCGCGAGAACTAGGGGGGCCGGTTTCCCGCGCCCCCCACCTCTTCTCTTTAAGGCAGGGGTCTGGGCCATATTTTCAGGCTCCAGAACTGCTTCAACACCCTTACTGGCTGCCATAGACCGAGTGGTCACACACGCCCACTCAGGCAGACCCAACATCTCCAAATGAGACCTACTCTCCACCTTAGCCCAAGGGGAGCTCTCCAAATCATTTCCCAACAGACAATCAACAGGCATGGCTGGCCTCACAGCTACTTGAAGAGTACCTGGGACCCCCCCACTCAAAGGGAACTTGAGTCACCTCACACTGGCTCTGTGAGTTGTCCGCGGCAACTACAGGGAAGAATGCATGGGGGATAACCTGCTCTCTGGACACCAGCCGGCAATTGACAGCTGTCACACTAGCCCCAGTGTCTCTGAGAGCTTCCACCCTATGGCCATTGATGGTCACCCACTGCCTGTACTTCTTAGTGTTATCAGGCAGCTGGGTCTCAGTGACCATCTCAAAGCCTCCTAGCGAGACAAGGGACATTTCTGCGGGACTCCACCCACCTTGGGCACCCATCTCCTCCCCCCCCAGGGCTACACTCGCCATCTGACGGGGTGGTGCACGTGGTGGTGCTTTGGAATCCCTCATGGGACACTGTGCATAATACCAGCGGTGGCCCATCTGACCACACGTGAAGCACTTAATGGGGCCCCTGTGAACAGGTTTACCTGTCGGGGCCTCTTGCTTTTCCTCAGGGGAAGGCTGGGAACCCTTCCCTTGGGAATTACTTTGGGGCCCTTTCTGGACCTCCCTCTGTTTACCCTTGTCCCCCCCACTCTTCTGCTGGGGACCCTGCCCACCTTTGGCGGAGTCTCCCACGTGACCCTTGTGGACCCGGGTGCTGACCCAGCAGTCCGCCTCCTCAGCAAGCTTCCTAGGGTTAGTTAACTTGCTATCAATAAGGTGCTGGCGTAGCTCTGGAAAACAATTACCAGACAAGTGCTCCCATGCAAACAAATCATAGAGCTCCTCAAAAGTACTCACTTTGCTACCCTTCACCCAACCATCCATAGCTCTGCAAAAGAAAGACTGATACTCCACCCAGGTACTTGCCTCCAGCTTCTTACAATTCCTGAACCTCTGTCTATAGAGTTCTGGGGTCAAACCATACCTTGTCATCAGGGTTTCCTTCATATGGGCATAAGCCATCCTATTCTCACTGGGTAGGTCTAACAATGTATCCCTCCCCTCACTCACAAAGCGGCCCCACAACCCCGCCCCCCAATCCTTCTCAGGGACCCGGTGGGCTAGCATTGCTATCACGTAGGCTGAAAACCACTGCCCAATATCTTCATGCTTATGGAAATCTTTGATGACATCCTTTGGGATATATACCCTGCCTTCTGCAGGCACAGACGGTGTGCTGCCACCAGAGGGATTAATATCTAAGCTTTTGGCTTTGATCTCCAACTCCCTCAACATTCTCTCATGCTCTAATCTCATTCTCTCTCTCTCCAAGGCTAACTTGTTAATTTCAAACTCCAGCTTCTTATTCTCTAGGTCCTTTTGACCCTCCATTTTGAGCCTGGCCAGCTCCATTTTATGCCTTCTATCTCTCTCCCTATCCTCCAGCTTTCCTGGGGACAGGTCTTTGGAAGAAACACTGCTGCCTGGCGGGGTAGGTACTTTCTCCCCCCTTGGACCCACAGGCCCATCTAGCTGCTCTTCTGCCTCCTCCACAGGGTGCTCCACATTTTCAGATGCATTTTGTGCTTCCACCCAGGCCCTTAGCGC
Organism: Calotriton arnoldi; assembly: GCA_963921515.1. Lineage (NCBI taxonomy): Eukaryota > Metazoa > Chordata > Amphibia > Caudata > Salamandridae > Calotriton > Calotriton arnoldi. The sequence continues at coordinate 1,645,352 of CAWUFW010003129.1, read as the reverse complement.
CTTGTGGAACTCATCCTTCTTTGTGAGGCCTGGAATAGCAACTTTAATTTTTCTACAGAAGGCTTCCAGCTGTTTGGCATTATAGGTATCCAACCTCTCTTCCTCAAACTCTGGATCCATAGATGCAACAGATGCTGGTGGACTCATGGCAATAAGAATTGGCAGTTCTCAGAAAAATAACAGTCCAAGGAGAAAAAATTCTACCCAAAAAAGTATGTGGTTGCGTTTGGTCTGCACTCACTAGTAGTGTACACCAATCACTGTATATGAGTCACAAATGCAAGTCCAGAATCCTCACCGCTGACCACCAATGTTAGAACTGGGGGTCTCTAGTTGGCAATGGTATACACCTTTGACCAAATAGGGAGCCTTGCTTCTAGTCAGGGTAAGGGGGATACACTACTAAAATAACCCCTGCTCACCCCCGTGGTAGCTTGGCACGAGCAGACAGGCTTATCTCAGAGGCAGTGTGTTAAGCATTTGTGAACACATACAGTAATACAGTGAAAACACTACAGATGGACACTACACAGGTTTTATAAAAATAAGTATTCTGTATATAAACTTAACACAAGACCACAAACGACAAAAATCCACAATACTGTACTCAAAATAGACTTAAAAGATGGTACAAGTAACTTAGTTCAAGTTGATGGTAAATGCGACACGTTTCTCTCAAAAGTACCTGGGATGCGTAACGCAAAACAAACAAAGGGTCCGCAGGGAGGACGATGCGGCGAGCAGGCGCCTCGATGCGGTGCGACGATCCGGTGCGATGCGATGAAAGTGCGCCCTTGATGCGATGCGACGATGTGAAGACGATGCGTTCACGCCCGACAGCCGTGCGGCGAACTCTGTATCTTTGGAGCCGCGACAGGCCCTGCGACACGCTTCTCCGGTGATGCAACGGCAGGCAGCTGCGACGGCGACACGCTTCTCGGGGGATGCGACGGCGACCCTTGCGGTAGCGACACGCTTCCCTGTTGATGCGACGGCAGGCAGTTGCGACGGTGACACGCTTCTCCGGTGATGCGACAGCAGGCAGCTGCGACAAAGGCATGCTTCTATGGTGATGCGGCGGCGGCACGCTTCTCCTGCGATGCGACGGCAGCAGCTTCGTCAGCAACACGCTTCTTCTTGTTGCGTCACGCTTCCAGCTCCCAGTGACACGCAGGCTTCTGCAGACAGAATCCCCAGCAAGGGAATTCAGGAGGTAGCTGGTGGTGAAGTCTTGTAGCCCTGAGACGTCAGCAGGAGGCAAGATCTAGTTCAAGCCCTTGGAGAATATTCTGCAAGATGATGAAAGTTCTTAAAAAGTTCCTTCTCCTTTCCTTGGCAATGAAGACCACTGCAGGCCAACCCAGCAAACAGCACACTGGCAGAGGGGCAGTCCAAACTCCTGCAGCTTCCTTGGCTCTTCTCCTTGGCAAAGGTTCGTCTTGTTGTTTCCAGAAGTGATCTAAAGTCTTGGGGTCTGGGCCCCAATATTTATACTAGCAAATCCTTTGTCCTCTGAAGGTAGAGGGTTCTGTACCTAGTCCAAACCAGTTCTGGGTGCATCCTGCCAGAGCACACCCTCTTCCTTTGTCAGTGTGGGCCAGGGACATCAGACACACCACAGGAGGTGGAGATAGCATTGTGGAAGGCAGGCACAGCCCTATTCAGGCCCAGGTGCTACTCCTCCCACCACTCTACATGCAGCTAGGTCTATTCAGTCCTGTGCTGACTCACCCTGTCTCCTGGAGCCCCCCAGCCCCTGTCACTCACAAAACCAGACATACAATACACAAGCTAGCAGAGGCAGGCTGGATGGTTAGGCAAGAAAATACCTACTTTCTAAAAGTGGTATTTTCAAACACAGAATGTTAAAACCAACTTCACTAAAAGATGTATTTTATCATTCTGAGTTCAGGCATACTAAATTCGTTTTTCTACCATGTTCCCATGGTCAGTTAGGATTATAAGATGTTATAATCAAACTGCCCATTCTGGCCTATGGGGACAGGTAGCCTTGCCATAGTGAAAAACGAATTTGCTGTAATTCACTATCAGGACATGCCACACACACCAGGGCATGTCCTACCTTTTACATACAATGCACCCTGCCCTTGGGCCTACCTTAGGGGTGGCTAACATGTAGAAAAGGGAAGGTTTAGGGACTGGCAAGTGGGTGCACTTACCAAGTCGACATGGCAGTCACAGACTGCACACAGCCTCTGCAATGGCAGGCCTGTGACACACTTTACAAGCTGCTTCTGTGTGTGGCACAACCAGTGCTGCAAGCCCACCAGCAGTATTTGATTTACAGGCCCTGGGCACACATGGTGCACTATACTAGGGTCTGACAAGTAAATCAAATGATCCAATCATTTAGTCACTAATCAATACATCAATTTACCATAGGGAGCACTTGCACTGTGGCACGGAAAAGCAGTGGCACAGTGCCCAAAGCATCTAAACCAGCAAAACATCAAAAACAGAGGAGGCAATCAGTGAAAAAATGGAAGGGACACTCACGCCAATGGTACCAGGTCTAACAACGATGGATATTGAAGCTCTATATAGTAACATCCCCATAAATGGAGCGATAGAAGCGCTCAATTGGTTTATCCATGCATACAAGATTACATGTCCTACCATCTTTGTGTTAGAATGTCTGAAAATTGTGTTGGAAGACAATGTTTTTGAGTTTAATAACCAACTATATAAACAAAAACAGGGTGTCAGTATGGGGGCATCTTGTGCCCCCACAGTGGCCAATATATACATGTCCCTGTTTGAGAAAAAATTCATCTATAATGAAATAGCACCTTTTTTCGAATCAGTAGTTAAATGGTCAAGATTTATAGATGACATTTTTTTCATTTGGACAGATACATTAGATAAACTCAGAGAATTCTTGGACTGGCTGAACTTGTGTGATGAGAATATCCACTTTACTAATAATATCAGCAACAGCCAAGTGGAATATCTGGATGTGGTCATTGAAAATGACTCGGGTACTTTAGCAGTGGATCTGTACACCAAACCCACTGCAAGGAATACGCTGTTACACTATGACAGCTTCCATCCGTCCACACAAAAAAATAGCATACCTTTTGGTGAGTTTCTACGCCTAAGGCGTAACTGCACAAATATTAAAGATTTTGACATCAAATCAGCCATCATGAAAAACAAATTTTTAGCAAGAGGTTATCCCAAGAGGCTTGTCCGGGACTCTTATAAAAGAGCCCGGTTTTATGATAGGCAACACCTGCTCCATAATACTGTTGCTAAAACTAAGCCATCTATTGTTTTTGCCACACCGCATTCCATGATTAATGAGAGAGTTTGTCAAGCTGTATGCTCAAGCTGGCATATTCTCAACATTAACAAGTCTAGTGTGACAACACCAATACCAAGACCACTTTTCGCATACAGACGAAATAAAAATTTAAATGATCATGTAGTCCGCTCAAGGATGAAAACTAAAAATACGTTCTTACAGAGGAGCATTGAAGGGTCAAACCCAGTGGTAGGCAATTACAAATGTAGGGGCATATTAGCAAGACCGGCGATAATGGGCTTGCTAATATGCGTTATAGAATTCCAATAGAAGCCCAGGTTAGATGTGCAGGACATCTAACCTGGGCTTCTATTGGAATTCTATAACGCATATTAGCAAGCCCATTATCGCCATTTTAGCGGCAGTTTCCTGCCGCTAAAACGGCGATAATTTTATCGCCGGTCTTGCTAATATGCCCCGTAATACCTGTAAATCCTGTGTTTCAGCCATTGAATCTTCTACTCTTAAATTCAATGGTCATTTGATATCCCCCACCAGTCTCACTAACTGTAAAACATTTGATGTGGTGTATCTACTCATCTGCCCATGCAAATTGGGATATGTAGGGGAAACCAGCAGGGCAGTTAATATACGGTTGATGGAACATAGATCGGCGATCAGAAACCGCAAAATAGCAGCCCCTATCGTTCAGCATTACGTTGACAACAAGCATACACCAGAAGAAATACAATGGTACATCCTTGAGAAGATTCACAGTAAGCCAGGAATGACTACTGAAGCAATAAGAAAACGTAGGGAGGTCTATTGGATTTTTACTCTGGAAACAGTCACAAAGGGGCTCAACCAAGAAATTCCCTGGGATCAAGTAATTAAGTACAATATTCAAATCTCACTATCTGTCATTAAAATCTGTGAGCATTGATTGAGATAGTCTTATATTAAATCATAATTAGTGGCTTTCCAACCACGAACCTTCATGAACTTAGAAATGTCTTATATGCTCCAGTCTACCATAAAAGAAAATCTAAGACATAGGACTATAAAATCCTATTTTTATTAGATCTGAATTATGCATTATGACATGATTGGCAAGGGTGTGTAACACACATGCGTATCCAGTACTAAATATATGGTCACATTGAGTGTAGACTATATCAACATGGTGTCCACACTCACGGGTAGTGATTATAGTGTGCAGAGTATTCTGGTTAAAATATATCTAAAACTACCGAATCAACAAAGATCGGGTAGATTAAAGTAAATACATGGTCATTTTGCGGAGAGCACGCAGGTTCATTAGCTCTCTTTGAATTTACGATAGTTTTACCCGTTTTTGAGCTCAGGTTCATCTGTGTATGCGGAGATCAAGGAATGTAAAGATGGCGCCCGTAGAAAAAGTAAATATTGATAGCGTCACGTAACCCGGAAGTGTATGCGTGCCGTAGGCGTTAAGGGAAAATGGTAGTATTTAACGTGCAAAACCACGTACAGGGATTCTTCGGCGTTATCGAAAAAGCAAAACACATCGATCGACACGGCCGGTAAGCACGTTGATAGATAGCTAACTAGTGAATAAGAATCCACAGAGATTTTAACCTCGTAGCTTAAATTCCGGTAACATGGACTTTATCAAGTTTAACGTAAATACTCAGAACTTATGGTCTGAGTTGTATCTTAAGTAGCTAGCAGCTTAGTTCTCAGTTTGTACAGGTAATTCATATCTCAATACAGTGAAAGTGTACGATGTTGTAGAGCCCCCGTAGGCGAATATATTGAGCGTTGTAGAGCTAAATCTTTTTGCTCACAGGCCATGAAAGCAACCTTAAGCTTAACTTTATAAAAACCACAATGAGAAATCTGTACCATCTATTTTTGCAATTAAATAGAGGGGCTTCATATGGTAATAATTCCCATGCCCTCTGAGTGTCCAATGCATGTATATTTTTCACCTAAAAGCATCATAATCATTAGCTGATTAGCCTAGGGTACAATATCTTTTTTGCATTTCAGAGATTGCGGAGGAGCCTAAATAGACTGAGTGTGATTTTCAGCCCTATACACTCCCCGAATTAACTGTACATAACAGCACAGAGATACATATTATGTGACATACATCTGCACAACTAAGGGTTAGTACAATAGAAACCTCCAAACTATAATTAATTCAATAGGAGGTTCATCCTTAAATTGCTAATAATTTTTTTTATTTTTTTCCTGATTGTTTGTCTATCCTGATAAACGCGTATTAAGCACTTAGTACTTTTAACTTTATTCTGAGGGAGTAGCTTGATTACCCTCTGACAGGTAAATTACTCAATCCTTTATGCTTTGATCTAATAAACGTCATTTAAACCAGGAATGGATTAGCTAAAAACGATAGAGCATATATAAATCCCTTTGTTTTTTCTCTCCATACTCTCTCTATATTACTTTAATCAGCGGCCTGGAAATCGTCGTTCATACAGTTACAAGGTTAACACAGGAAAGAACGCACAGAGGGCTATCTACCTTTGAGAGGAAATTAAAATCTGAAAGGTATTATAAAATTATAATAGCCATCATTTTGTATAAAAAGTAGTCACCATAGATAAACAGAAATAATAATGCTCTATAATATTGTTTTCTGTGCTTTAACAGCAAATATATGGTAGCAGCCGAAACATTATCTTTTAAAGACAACTTGGGTTGCTTAATATCGTATATACCCACTAGGTATGCATAGTTAGATTGTTATCAAATCTAGAGATACAAATATTAACTAATGAGGGTTCGTTAAGGTGTCTAGAGAATGCTATTCTTTTTTCTAAACTAACTCTAAATAGACAGATCTCTTCTTTGAGAATATAAGCCTGACGTCAGACAGAAATAAGTCTTACATCACTAACTCACTATAAAGGACACACGGGGATCTTTGGTTCTATTCTTGGGGCATTAATGAGGAGTGGACCAAACTCTTCAACCTAAAGAAAAAAGCGAAGCGTACCGAGTCGCATGCAAATTTCATGCTTGAATATTTGAAAGCTGGTACCATACCTATAGGCTTAAGAGTAAAAACATCCCTGGTCTCCTCGTCGAAATCCGCCAGTTCCTGGAAAAATGGGCCTTGATCTCTAACAGGTGTTCCAGGGACTGGATGATCCTTATCATTGAGACCGCTAGGGAAGTGATCCAGTTACTCAACGAGGAGATTCAGGAACTAGAAGAAAAACTTAAGTTAAGCCACGGATTGGAGGAAGGGAAAAAGAAATTGGAAGACATCTCGATCGAATTGGATTCTTTCTGTGAGTACTTACTCAAACGTAAAACTGATAAACTTATAAAAGATATCAGACTCTTCTCCCTGGAACGTGTGTATCCGTTCCTTATTGAAAACTTTTATACCCCTACCAGTGAAGGGGCCACCAATACTAACCCCAACTGGGGCAATAGACGTGTGACCACTTTCTCAGACACGACAGATTCTGATAACGAGGGTCCGTCCTCTCACATCCCCCAATATAGACAGGAATCTGAGAATCTTACCTCAGAAAATCGTTTTTTAGGAAACAGACGGGGCAATTACCGGCCCCGATATCAAAATCAGTACCAAAACCAACCCCGAAACCCCCAGCCGAGGGGAATATACCAGGAACAAGCTCAGCCTCTAAGATATATTCCGAGGGGACAATACCAGGAACCAGTTCAACCTCAAAGGTATATACAGACTCGCCAACACCAATACTGGCGAACATGAAAAAATTCCCATTTTCAATCTGTCGGCTTACACCATGGATGTTCCCACTAACGATCTTTTAACTAAAGGACTATCCTTTGTCCCCTCAACCACTATTAACAAATTTGAACTTATGACTGATTTGCATGCATTTTTTCGTCGGATAAGACTCAAAAAGTATTTTGACAACAAATATCCCATCACAGACAGCGATAATCTGTCGGGATTAAAACCGCCGTCCACTTTCACTCCCAGCCTTGACCTTGTGGGCCCTGAGGTCGACCTGTTTGAGAAAGCAGTGCTTAACAAAATCGAGAAAGTCATCAAATTTGTGCCCAATCCATCTTACAATATGTCTAAAGAGGAAAATGCCGCCCTCAAAACACTCAGAGAAAACAAAGATATCACGATCAAACCGTGCGATAAGGGAGGCGGCATTGTCATCTTTGACTCTACCCAATACAAAGAGAAAATGTTGGAACTCTTGGGATCACCCAAACACTATCTCAAAATTACAACTAATCCGGAACCAAGAGTTAAACGTAAGATATTCAGAATAATAGAAGAAGCTATGGAGAGTGGACAAATCTGCAAAAATGAAGCAGAATATCTGACTCCCACATACACCAGAATTCCGATCATCTATGGGGTCCCTAAAACTCATAAAGACCAACTGGACCCCCCGATGAGGCCCATAGTCTCTACTATTGGCTCGGCCACTGAGCCGTTGTCAAAGTATATTGATCAATTCCTACAACCCATGGTGATGGCTCTTCCATCATATGTGAAAGACACGGGAGATTTTATATCTAAGATTGAAGGACTGGATTATGACCCAGAATCAGAGATATTGGTATCTCTGGATGTGGAATCTCGTTTATTCTAATATACCCCAAAAAGAAGCGTTTAAGGTAGTCACTGATTTTATTGATACCTCAACTTCGTTACCCAATGGCAAATTTTTAATCCAATGCCTTGCCATAGTTCTCGAAGAGAATTTCTTCGAGTTTAACGGCGACTTTTACCATCAAGTGCAGGGAGTTAGTATGGGGGCAGCCTGTGCACCCAGTGTGGCGTGCCTCTATATGGGGCGTTTCGAAGAGATTAACATCTACAACGAACTTGCTCCTTTCTTCGAAAACGTCCGCCACTGGTCGCAGTTCATAGATGATATTTTTTTCATCTGGAACGGCGACCAGAGATCCCTGAATGAGTTTCTACTCTGGATCAATGCCGCAGACTATAATTTAAAATTCACCGCCAAAACTAGTACCCACAAGCTGGAGTTCCTGGATGTGTGGGTTGGACACCAAGACCAAAAACTTATGGTGTCCCTATACATCAAACCCACCGCCAGGAACACCCTTCTTCATTTTTCCAGCTTCCATCCCAGAAGCCAAAAAGATGGAATTCCTTTCAGTCAGTTTCTACGTCTACGTAGAAACTGTACTTCCATCAAGGACTATTTATACCATGCCGATCTGATGAAACAGAAATTTCTACAAAGAGGGTACCCATATCGGATGATTAGGAACGCCTTGAAACGAGCTCGCTACTACAACCGAGACTCTATGTTCTTGCCCAAACAACAAAAAGTAATTGATAAACTTGTCTCCGTCACCAAACACTCATCCATCGACCATAAGATCATGCAAGCGGTGAACTCCCAATGGCATTTGCTTAATCTGGACCGCCAGGCCACGCGAATGCCAAAGCCTCTTTTTGCATTTCGCCGTAACAAAAATCTGAGCAACCTCTTGGTTAGGGCTAGGACTGCTGAATCCAAAGGCTTTGTTCAAAAATCCATCACAGGCCATTGTCCCATCAATGGAAACCACAAGTGCGGTACATGCCATGCATGTGCCCAGGCCATTGTCAGTGACCAAATTTGCGTCAATAACTGTAAAATCAAGCTTACAGAAATGACCAATTGCAGGACATCGAACTGCATTTATGTCATTCTGTGCCCCTGCAATTTGCCCTATATAGGAGAAACCGCGAGGGAATGCAGGATTAGAATGGGAGAACACAAATCCAACATAAGAAGACAAAATATCTCAGCACCCCTGGTCAACCACTGGGAGGAAGCCAAACATACTGAAACGGATTTCCGCTGGACCATTCTTGAGAAAATTCACCCACGAAAAGGGTTTAATGATACCAACATACGCAAAAAACGAGAGGTCTTTTGGATATTTTTTCTGGACTCCAAAGAGAATGGTTTGAACGATTCACTACCGTGGGAAAATGCCATCTTTTAACTATCTTTGTTACCTCCCTCATCAAAGTATGCTTAGGCTTTCATTGACGCCCCTCCTCTCATATAGTATTCCTTTTGTTATTTATTTCCTTTGATTTATCCTTTTTGATTTTGCATTATGAACTCTGTCGAGTCCTTCCTTTTTTCTTTTTCATCCGTCCACTTATGTATACTTTCATTGGCACCTATTTGTTTCGACCGATGTCCGGACTCTTTTCTGGCAAGCCCCTATGTGACGCTTGCTTCTGATTTAGCCCGCGCGGCCGCTTTCTGACAGGCACCTTTCCCTTTTAACCCTATTTGTAACGCCTCCTGTAGCCCTGATTTGACCTGTCATTGGGCTATTTAAATGCCCAATTAACCACTCTTTTTCTGACTCGCCTTCCTCGAGACCGCCGGGGATCGTCCTGCTGAGACGTCGTCTTCGATCGCAGTTATTTCGATCTATCAGGTATTTCCTATCTCAGGATTATTCTCCTTTTCCTTGCTAGTGTCCCCGGTAGGACCCCAATGATTCCTCTTCTTTATTATTGTGTTTTCTATCTCCAGTTATTTGAATTCGCCGGCAATTCCTTCTATTGTGTGACCTTTCCAGGATGATCCCACACTATCTAGAATCCACTAGATGGCGCTGTACTCCCTAAAATACTTGTCTCCTATCAGGTAGGAACTTACATCTTATCCCTCATTGTTCGATCTTTTCAGATATCCTTCTACCGCCTCTGTCCCTTGCTTATCCCATGTTTTTCTTCATTACTTTCATTTGACCGCCCTATGTCTCTGTATATATGCCACTCCCTCTATCCGATATCTCTAGTTTTTTCTTTTTTTCTCTTTGTTTCTTTCATAGCTGTTTCATCTGCACAACCTGTATCCCTGGTTAAGTACAAGCACAACATCAGATCCAGAGTGTTTTTCCCATTTCGTTTTTCCATGACTGTTTTCTTTGCGTAATCTGTGTCCTTGGTTAAGGACAAGCCTTTCACCAGACAGGTAAGCGTTTATTTTTCGCTTATTTTCCTTTTCCTTATTAAGGCCTGATCTCCATACCCATGTGTTATTGAAACCTGTGGGCCCCGCTATTCTGTTCCCGCCCTTATCGCTCTGGGGACGGCCAACCCTATTCTTTTATTTTTCTGTTTATATCCTTAGATCTATCGCATTCGTTGCCATCCGTATTTCAGTCTGATTGCGTTTTCTGCTCCCACCCATTTGAACTAGGAATTCCGTTTGGGGGGCCTCGACTATGTTGCCATATTTTTCTTCCTCCGGTAAGAATTTTGTCCCTGAACACCCTATGTCACAGCTTCTTCGTGGTCGGATCCTCCATACAGCCAGAAGCACCTTATTTTACTTTATTTTACTTTACCTTAATTGTTCACTTTCTTAATTGTGGCCTCTCTCTTTGACCCTTTCAGTTATTTTTCCACATTCTTACCATGAGTCCTTCTATTCCACGCCTCCTGTTGGTCTCCTTTATCGTTGTCCTTTGTTGTTGTTTATTGTTTACTCATAATTAATAAGATGTATTTATCTTGATACCCCGCCTCAGTTGAACCATTGTGTCTCTTGCCTTAAATTCTGATAATTTCATATTATCATTAATGTATATGTTTCTTTGACAGGTCCCATTGCCTTCTGTCCCTATTTTAAACCTCTTGTGTGCGCCCTGAAGAAGGTGATACCCCAAAAAAGGAATTGGGTTCCACCGAAACGCGCGTCAGCGCTTTTTGAGAAAGTCCCTCCCGCTTTTTGCACCGTTTATTTACTTAAAAAATGATGTTATATTGATATCTTTTGAACTCTGTTAAAAGATTTATGATCTTCCGGTGAGGTTTGACTTGATTACTCCCTTTTTTAGAATCTTCCTCTGTGATGTATGTTACATGTGATGATGTATGAGTCCATGTGTGTGCGTGTCAGAATGAATGCAGTTGATTGAATGAGAGCTGCCAATGGGACCTAATCACTGTTTTAGTATTGTTACCATTTATGACTTTTTGTGAAGAACCATGATGTTCATATAAAAAAAAAAAAAACTTTAATTTACTAATGAAATAAACTTTGATATGACTATACTTCAATGACTTATATCTACTTCACTCAATGGTTCAATGAGAGGCGGTTGATGTAAAATAATGATGTACAACATAAACAAAAATATATAGGTAGAGGGATTTTTTGTCTTATTTTTTGTCTTATTTCCTGGGTCATCTGAATGGCCATCACTTTTAACCTTTTGAGCACTGTTTATATTATATTTTTTGACACTGGTTCAGCGTGATACACCAAGGATGGTAATCCTATAATAACACATTTGGTACCTGTTACTTTAGTATATCAGCATAATTAACTAAGCAGGTATATTAATTCCAGACTATATTGTTGTCTATTTTCTATTTAGTAACCACTGTGACGGAGTCCTGACGAAGGCCTATGCCGAAACGCGCGTAGTTTGTCAACAAGCCACCAGTCTCCTCATATCATTAATCTGACCAATGGTATTAAAATACTGATTATTTGGTCATCGATATTGTGCAAATGTTTTTGATTGTAATAACGAGTTGAAAAATATGACAACTGTGATTTTTTGACAATTGGATTACAGAATGCAAAAAAATATGTGTATCAATTGAGAAAAAAAGACAAGTACATTCTGTGTTTTTTAGAAAAATTTGTTAATACTTGGATATATATTTTTGTAAATTCAAATAAGGATTATATATTAAAAAAATGAAAAATAAACTAAGTAAATATATCACCAGGTTATAAGCTGTTTTTATAGTAATGTTATCAGGATGAATGTCTGGAATTGATGTGCCTGTCCTATGTGAAATCCACCGTGCCCAGGTGTCCCTTTCCCCATAGTTGTATTTCCCTGTCAGGATAAGTTCATCCTAGATTCAGGGGCCCCGTTCCTTTTCCAAATTACTCCCTGTCTCTGAACCTCATGTAATCAGCATCGTTGCCGCAATTCAGGAAGGACCTCAAGACCTGGCAATTCGAATGAACCGCAAATCTACCCCCTTCCCTGCCCCACTCAGTTCCTTAAGACTAGGGGTGGGCGGCAAATTCCGTTCCGCTCGCGGAACTTGCGAAATTTCGGCATTTCCGCGTTCTGCGTGGAACGCGGAAATGTCGAAACTTCCGCGATCCGCAGCGGAACGGAATTCGAGTGCATGAGGTAATTAAACCTCACCAGGAAGCACTTACAGATTTAAATAAAGCAGGTGCTCGAGTTGAAGCTCAAATTCTGTAACGCATTAATCAGCACAAAAAATTTGTGAGCAAGGTCGAGGCTAAGCAGGAGTGCTTTCTGCCCATATCGACCGTCAAACATTAGCTGTAATCCCTGATGGAGGTCTTTGCATCCTTGATTTTCTCGAGCGCAATCCCCGTGTAGGTCCAGTGACCAGGAGGTTCTTCCTCCTCATCTGCTGCTCAGATCGTGCTCTGACCCTTTATAAACAAGAGGCATGTGAAATGCATGGCAGCCCCGCCCGTTTGGCCCCGCCCCACATACACTAGCAGTATGCAATGTCTTCCCGCCCTTTCCCCACTATGATGGACAGCTTACACAAAGACCCCGGTGCCTTTCCGGCGCGGTGGCAAAGTTATAGACACACAAGGTCACTGGAGACAATTCTTCTGGACCTTTACGCAGCTGTAGTGTAGGCAAGGCACTATACATTTACCCAACGAGGTAGAACTTACTGATTAGCCTGTAGAAAGTACTCCAGTTGAGTAGAGGTATTGCACAAAACGGTGGCATCTTCTCGGATAAAAATGCAGGGCAGGTGTGCAGAATTCGTGAGCGTGGTTAAGCAGATGTGCCTTCTCTCCATTTCCAACGTGAAAAGTTAGCTGTAATCCTTGATGGAGGTCTTTGCATCCTTGATTTTCTCGAGCGCAATCCTTGTGTAGAATTCGTGAGCGTGGTTAAGCAGATGTGCCTTCTTCCCATTTCCACCATGAAAAGTTAGCTGTAATCCTTGATGGAGGTCTTTGCATCCTTGATTTCCTCGAGCGCAATCCTAGTGTTGTTCCTGTGACCAGGAGGTTCCTTCTCCTCGTCTGCCGCTGAGATCCTGCTCTCACCCTTTATAAACAAGAGGCATGTGAACAGGCCTAGAAGCCCCGCCCGTTTGGCCCCGCCCCACATACACTAGCGGTATGCAACGTCTTCCCGCCCTTTCCCCACTATGATGGACAGCTTACTCAAAGGACCCCGGCGCCTTTCCGGCGCGGTGGCAAAGTTACAGACACACGAGGTCACTGGAGACAATTCTTCTGGTCCTTTACGCAGCTGCAGTGTAGGAAAGGCACTATACATTTACCCAACGAGGTAGCACTTACTGATTAGCCAGTAGAAAGTACTCCAGTTGAGTAGAGGTATTGAACAAAACGGTGGCATCTTCGTGGATAAATATGCAGGGCAGGATTCATTCTGGCAACGGGCGCAGCAAAATCTCCGCGAGCAAGCGAAATTCCGCGTGATCGCGGAGATTTCTTGCCGTTTCGCGGAATTTTGCGTAAGGCAACTCCGCAAATTCCGCCCACCCCTACTTAAGACCCTCACTGGTGAGTAGTCGCGCTCTATAAAAATCCTGATTGATTGATTGAAGTTGGTGGGCGTGCTTTATGGGAATATTTTCAGGGAATGCTGAATCTATCAAGGCTCACCTGAGATTTCCATGGGAACGAGAGGTAGGAGACAGATGAACAGGTCCCAACTTCCCACTACCACTAGCCCGCCCAACAACGTCAAAGCAGAGCCAGTGAGCAGAGGTAAGAGGGGAAACAAGGGGAGAAGGCAGCTGCAGAAGGACCCTCTGCACGACCTGGGCAGCAGAACCACTAGAGAAGGACCCCTCAGCACGACCTGGGCAGCAAGGACACGTCACTGGAGATGTTGGAATCCTGTGAATAAAAGTATTATCAATGATCTACTCTGAGCTCTTACCAAGATTAAAACATACCCATGCATGGTCATGAAACATATAAATGAAATGGCTACCTGTTAATTTCCCCTCTTCCGCTTGTGTCCAACAAATGAAAACCAGGAATTCTAATGCAACACTACCTAAACAGAACAGAAAGAAAGTTACTAACAGCACGCAGCCAGGTAGTGTAATGAGGTGATATAAATAAAGCTTACCAGTAATGTGGTGTGTAGGAAAAGGAATATAGCCCAAAACAATAGAGACTGACTACCAGGAGTCAACCTAGTAAATAATATCAAAAGGTGCAAAAAGTGCGGGCTAATATATGTCTTGTATCTTCGTATATGCAGGAGTTCGAGATATAGGCAGCTCAGGGAACTGCCAGAGTAAAAATGAAATAACAAGGACTCCTTAATCTCAGGAGTTAAAGAATTCCTGAAGGCACAGCTCTCACACATATATTGAATCAGAACGTAGTACGCCCCCCTTACATCAGGAGAGCCCACTTCATAACTTCATTTAATGCCAAACGTGATTGACCCTTCAGGGAAATGCAGATGCTCATAAATTACCCCAAATCTTTGAGCGAAGTGATATGCGGGCTATTCACACAAACAGACGTCTGTCAATCATACGTGCGCAAAGCGCGTTACCCCATTGTGTAAGGTGCTCGGCATTAGCTTCTATCGATAGGGAAATGACAAGGCCCCGAATGGTGAGAAGCGGTCGGCCAGAATAAGGTGACGGAGTGACCCCTACACTGGACCTTAAGACTCGAGGAGTAACTGCTGGGGATGAGGAGGCGAGGAGCCGGGCGTCCGTGGATGCGGCTGCGGCCGCCGTGACCCCGGAAGTATCCGTACAGGAAGAAAATGCTTGGAAGGCTAGAACGCGAAGCACTCCTCCCGTCCAGAAGCAGGAATTTACCCCTATCAAGCTCCGCCCCGCACGCTGACTGCGGCCGGGATTGAGCGATCCTGACAGTACACCCCCCCATGGCCCCTCCCACAGGTTTGGGTTTCCATGGATATCGGTGATGAAACAGACGGAGCAAGCGAGGGCATGAACATGTCCTGCGGGTTCCCATGTACCATAACCCTTCCAGTGAATCAGATATTGGAGCCTGCCCCTAACTCGTCTAGAGTCTAGAATAGCCCCAACCACATACTCAATTTCATCCTCCACCTCCACAGGAGCAGGTTGAATGGGTAACACAGTGCCCTGCGCAACAGGTTTCAGCAATGACACATGAAACACCGGATGTATTTTCAGGTTTACAGGAAGTTCCAACATCATCGCAACAGGGTTAATGAGTTTTATGATCTTGTAGGGCCCAATGTAACAAGGTTTAAACTTCCGAGCCATGGCATATCCCCATCAGCATATTCTGGGCTTGGACGGCGATGAAGATCTGCATTTCTCTTGCAGTCTGCTTTAGCTTTCTCTAAATTGAGAGTAGCAGCCTTTTGTATTTTCTGTATTTGTGTGACAAATTCATGGGCAGCAGGGGCTGGAGTAGAGGTGGTAGGGAGAGAGAGAAAAAATCGAGGATGGAAACCAAAGGAACAGAAGAAAGGGGTTTTGCCAGTAGAAGAGTTGTTAGACTTGGCCCTTTTGGCTAAAGTTCCCTAAACTTTTTTCTTTTCCCCTAGACTTCTTTTCTGACATAGTGTTGCCAACTTAGATGCTTTGGGCCTTTGCCACTGCTGATCAGTGTCAAAGTGCAAGTGCTCCCTGTATAAAGTGTAATGGTAATTGGTTGTCCATGATTGGTATGCTTGCCTTACTAGTAAAGTACCTAGTAAAGTGCACTATGTGTGCCAGGGCTGGTAATGCAAATGCTACTAGTGGGCCTGCAGCACGAATTGTGCCACCCACACAAGTAGCCTTAAAAAGGGAACTCAGGCCTGCCATTGCAGTGCCTGCGCGCAGTTTGTTAAACTGCCATGTTATTCTGACTCGTGCACCCACTTGCCAGACATTACCCTTCCCTGTCTATGCACATCAGACACCCCTATGGTAGTCCCAAGGTACCCCCTGGGCAGGGTGCAGTGCACGTGAAAGGTAGGACATGTACTAAGGTGTGTACCATGTCCTGACAGTGAAATAATCTCCATTTCGTTTTTCACTGTTGAAAGGCCATCTTGCCCATAGGACAGAATGGGGAGGCTGTGTAATATGTTTTCCAGCCTATCTTCCCAAAGGCTTAAGATGGAGAGGTGAAGTTTAGTATGCCTGAACTCACAATGTAATAACACATCTTTTTATGAAGGTGGTTTTTGCATTGTGTGTTTAGAAGCCACTCTTTTAGAAGTGGCTGAGTTTTTGTGCTCTAACATTTCTGTGTGTCTCTGCCTGGTTGTGGATTGACTGTCTGGATTTGAAAGTGATAAGGATCTGGGGAATGTCTTGACCCAGGGGAGGAGGTGAGACAGCAACAGGCTGACCTGCATCTGGAGTGTAGGGGGAGGAGTAGCCCTTAGAGGTGAAGAGGCCTGGGTTGCAGCCATAAAGCAATGGTCCCATCTCCTGCTGAGTGATTGAGAATCCAGACCCCCACTAATCAAAGGAATAAAGGTGTCACTGGCAGGGAGGCACCCAGAACTGGTTTGAACAGGTGTCAGTGCCCCCTGAACACAAAGACTTCAAAGCCATTGAGGGGTATAACTATGAGAGCTGAAGCCCCTGAACTTTGGAGAATGGCTTGATCAAGATTGAACAAGACTGGAGCTACTTCATGGTCAAGAGGAACCTTTGCCAAGGAAGAAACAACTGAAGAGACTGAAGGAAAGGACTGACCCTTGCTGTGTGTTCTGGGGCGGGCCTGCAGTTTGCTGTTTTAACCAAGGAAAGGCTGACGGGACTTTGCTGTGTGCTGTGTCCCCCTGCTTGAAAGGACTTTGCTGTGTGCTGTGTCCTGAAGTAACTTATCCCCAAGGGCCCGAGGTGAGCTGGCTCCCTGTTGCAGAAACTCAGGAACACAAAAGTTTCCAGGAGAGTCTCAGCGACGCTGTGTGCGTGTGCTTGTTGCAGCCTGAACACTTCGTGAGGATCGTCCTGTTATTGTGTGCACCGGAATCCAAGTGAGTCTCAACGACGCTGTGTGCGTGTGCTTTGTGCAGCATGAGACCTTTGTGAGGATTGCCTTGTTATCGTGCACCGGAATCCAAGTTAGTCTCAGCGACGCTGTGTGCGTTTGCTTGTGCAGCCTGAGACCTTCGTGAGGATTGCCTTGTTGTCGTGCACCGGAGTCCAATTGAGTCTCATCGACGCTGTGTGCGTGTGCTTTGTGCAGCGTGAGACCTTCATGAGGAGTGCCTGGTGATCGTGCACCCGAAGCTCCAGGGAGTCTCAGCGACGCTGTGTGTGTGTGTCCTTTGGCAGCCTGAGATCTTCGTAGCAGTAGCGGCCCGGACCGGCAGCCCCGGAAGAGCTGAGCCGCCGGCCCGAGCCTGCCGTTGCCAATTCACAAAAGTTGCATCTGAGGGCCAAGTTGCTGGAAGAGGAGAGGAGAGTGGGTTCGTGCCCCCCAGGTAACGTGTGTCGACGCCTGTGGCGGGGTGCGGGCTCGGAGGGAGACGCTCTCGGCCTCTCTCTCATTTTGGCAGCGCGAGCCTCTGCTTCGGCTCGTATCGCGGCCCGTACTGGCCAAGGGAGTGGCAGTACCGGGGCCGGAGCGCGGAGCTGCACTTTTGTTATTCCATACCCGTGTTGGGGGCAACTGTTAACGGAGTACCTGATGGTCGTATTACACATTGCATCATTTCTGCATAATGAACTACCTGACTAGTGTATTACGCATTGCATCATTTCTGCATACCTAACTACCTGATTAGTGTATTACGCATTGCATTATTCCTGCATACCGAACTACCTGATTAGTGTATTACGCATTGCATTATTACTGCATAACAAATTACCTGATTGTCGTATGACGTATTGCATTGTTTCTGCATAACAGATTACCTGATTGTTGCGTTACGCATTGCACTATTTTTCCATTGCAGGGTGCCTGATTGTTCCGTTACGCATTGCATTGTTTTTCCATTGCAGGGTACCTGAATGTTGCGTTACGCAGTGCATTATTTTTCCATTGCAAAGTGCCTGATTCTAGCATTACGAACTGCATAATATTGTATTAGGACTACAGTGGAATGTTTGGAAGTGTTCATTAATATCGTCAGAACTTACAAGGGCTGGCTGGCCTAACCACCAGCCAGGAGGACTATTACACATACTCATATGTTGGATTTATATCATGTGGTCTTATCGTATATCTTTCTATATAAACTTTATACTCGTTTTTATAAAACTTGTGTGGAGTCCATTTGTGGTGTCATCATTGGGTTGCTGTGAGCGTGGTTGCAAATACTTTACACATTTACCTTGAAGATAAGCCTGGCTGCTCGTGCCAAGCTACCGAGGGGGTGAGCGGGGGCTATCTCAGAAGCTGTCCTCCCTTTCCCTGACGTGGAAACGCGGGTCCCTATTTGGCCTAAGGTACCTACCTCAGCCAACCAGGGTTCCCGGGTCTAACATTTGGTGGTCAGCGGTGTGAGATTGAAACGTGTATTTGCAAATTCATTCACAGTAATTGGTGTACATCATAAGTTTAGCACAGACCACGACGCAACCACATATTGTGTTCTTAATTGTTGGTTCTAGTTGGTTTTATTTTTGAGCAACCTTTAAGCCACACATCATGTCTCAGAGGAGTCAAGTAGCCAGTGAGGCTGCAGAATTAGAGTTCGACATTGAGGCTTTGCTTACCTACAAAGTTGATCAATTGAGGCAATTCTGCAGAGCTTTGGGATGTCCCATGAAAAGTAGCGCCAAGAAGGAGGAGCTGCAAATGGCCTTGAGGGCCTGGTGGTAAACCAAAGGGGCTCAGGAGGCGGGTGATGTTGAGGTGGATAAGGATGACCCAGGGAATGGATTTGGTCCACAGGATTTGCCAGTGGAGGGACCAGCCTTAGGGGCTGGTAGTAGCCATTCAGGGAGGAGTTTTTCACCAGAGGAGCTGGAGGAAAACCAAAGGGTCAGAGAGCATGAGCTGGAGGTTTTAAAACTTAAAGCTGAAGCAGAAGAGAAGAAGCTGCTCATTGAAAGTGAAAAGCGAGCAGAGGAGAGCAGGAACGCTCTCGCCTTGGAAGAGAAAAAGATTCTCTTAGCTCATGAGTTAAGCATGAGGGAACTGGACATTAAGGTTAATCAGGCAGAGTCCAGTTTGAATGGTGGCAGCGTACAGCCAGTACCAAGTGTGGATGAGTACAAGCATGCACTGGATGATTGGGTGTTGGTGAGCATGGCAAATGATTTGAAGGGGTTGCTCATCTTTTCCCCTAGGGAGCCTAGGCTCAGTAATTGTTTTCCAGGATTGCGCCAACCCGTGTTAGGGTGTGAGCTCTTTGATTCCCAGGAGCTGGCACAAGAGCCGGACCCCTGGTCATGGGTCCAAGGGCCTGAAAAGGCCCTAGAGAGGGAAGAGAGGCGAAGTAGAACCGTTAGGTCCCAGAGTAGTGGGGGGGGCATGCGGGCTAGCGCCCTGTCTCAAAAGAGAGGGAGGGAGTGTGAGCAGCATCCCCAGGGGTTCACCACCCCACCCCAGAGACTGGAGGGTTCCTTTGAGGAGCACCCGGTTGGAGGCCTAGCGAGTACTTGCCAGCTTTGCGAGGAAGAACACCTAGCGTCAGGAGGGCGTGGGGCGTCTGTCACCAGAGCTCCTGCGGTCCTGCAGTTTGTGGGTGCCATTCCTAAATGGCAGGCACAGAAATCTAAATGGAAGGTTAAGGGAGGAAGGTGTCCCCCCGTGGGAAAACCTGTGGGACCGTGCCTAGCCAGTAGAGCTAGGTCCCCTAGGAGTGACCAGGGTAAACCCACTTCTATCCTGGAGGACAGGATAACTGGGAACAGTATCCTGACTGATGGGTCTTCCAGGGATACCGCTCTAGGTGGGGGTTGGCAAGGGACCAGCACCCCTAGAGAGGCCCCAACCTCCAGGAAGTACCCATGGAGCGGCATAGTTGGCCCAGGGAGTAGTGACCATGAGAATCCCCTGGGGTCAGGAAAGCATAGAACAGGAGGGTGTCCCTGTGGTAGCGGGCCTGCGTCCGTGTTCTATCGCCCTAAGCAGGGAAGTCCATCAAGGTAGTTGATTGGTCTTCCCTGGCTTTTGGCTGGGAGGGGGTTGTGTTGGACTTGGCCCTTTTGGCTAAAGTTCCCTAAACTTTTTTCTTTTCCCCTAGACTTCTTTTCTGACATAGTGTTGCCAACTTAGATGCTTTGGGCATTTCCACTGCTGATCAGTGTCAAAGTGCAAGTGCTCCCTGTATAAAGTGTGATGGTAATTGGTTGTCCATGATTGGTATGTTTGCCTTACTAGTAAAGTCCCTAGTAAAGTGCACTATGTGTGCCAGGGCTGGTAATACAAATGCTACTAGTGGGCCTGCAGCACGAATTGTGCCACCCACACAAGTAGCCTTAAAAAGGGAACTCAGGCCTGCCATCGCAGTGCCTGCGCGCAGTTTGTTAAACTGCCATGTTATTCTGACAAGTGCACCCACTTGCCAGACCTTACCCTTCCCTTTCTATGCACATCAGACACCCCTATGGTAGGCCCAAGCTACCCCCTGGGCAGGGTGCAGTGCATGTGAAAGGTAGGACATGTACTAAGGTGTGTACCATGTCCTGACAGTGAAATAATCTCCATTTCGTTTTTCACTGTTGAAAGGCCATCTTGCCCATAGGACAGAATGGGGAGGCTGTGTAATATGTTTTCCAGCCTATCTTCCCAAAGGCTTAAGATGGAGAGGTGAAGTTTAGTATGCCTGAACTCTCAATGTAATAACACATCTTTTTATGAAGGTGGTTTTTGCATTGTGTGTTTAGAAGCCACTCCTTTAGAAGTGGCTGAGTTTTTGTGCTCTAACATTTCTGTGTGTCTCTGCCTGGTTGTGGATTGAGTGTCTGGATTTGAAAGTGATAAGGATCTGGGGAATGTCTTGACCCAGGGGAGGAGGTGAGACAGCAACAGGCTGACCTGCATCTGGAGTCTAGGGGGAGGAGTAGCCCTTAGAGGTGAAGAGGCCTGGGTTGTAGCCATAAAGCAATGGTCCATCTCCTGCTGAGTGATTGAGAATCCAGACCCCCACTAATCAAAGGAATAAAGATGTCACTGGCAGGGAGGGACCCAGAACTGGTTTGAACAGGGGTCAGTGCCCCCTGAACACAAAGACTTCAAAGCCATTGAGGGGTACAACTATGAGAGCTGAAGCCCCTGAACTTTGGAGAATGGCTTGATCAAGATTGAACAAGACTGGAGCTACTTCGTGGTCAAGAGGAACCTTTGCCAAGGAAGAAACAACTGAAGAGACTGAAGGAAAGGACTGACCCTTGCTGTGTGTTCTGGGGCTGGCCTGCAGTTTGCTGTTTTAACCAAGGAAAGGCTGAAGGGACTTTGCTGTGTGCTGTGCCCCTCTGCTTGAAAGGACTTTGCTGTGTGCTGTGTCCTGAAGTAACTTATCCCCAAGGGCCCGAGGTGAGCTGGCTCCCTGTTGCGGAAACTCAGGAACACAAAAGTTTCCAGGAGAGTCTCAGCGACGCTGTGTGTGCTTGTTGCAGCCTGAGACCCTCGTAAGAAGTGCCCTGTGATCGTGGGAACCTGGAGTCCAAGCGAGGATCAGCGACGCTGTGTGCGTGTGCTTTTTGCAGCCTGAACCCTTCGTGAGGATCGTCCTGTTATTGCGTGCACCGGAATCCAAGTGAGTCTCAATGACCCTGTGTGCGTGTGCTTTTTGCATCATGAGACCTTCGTGAGGAGTACCCGGTGATCGTGCACCCGAAGCTCCAGTGAGTCTCAGCGACGCTGTGTGCGTGTGCCCTGTGGCAGCCTGAGATCTTCGTAGCAGTAGTGGCCCAGAGCGGCAGCCCCGGAAGAGCTGAGCCGCCAGCCCGAGCCCGCTGTTCCCAATTCACAAAGGTTGCATCTGAGGCCCAAGTCGCTGGAAGAGGAGAGGAGAGTGGGTTCGCGCCCCCCAGGTAACGTGTGTCGACGCCTGGGGTGGGGTGCAGGCTCGGAGGGAGACGCTCTTGGCCTCTCTCTCATTTCGGCAGCACGAGCCTCTGCTTCGGCTCGTATCGGGGCCCGTACTGGCCAAGGGAGTGGCAGTACCCGGGCTGGAGCGCGGAGCTGCACTTTTGTTATTCCATACCCGTGTTGGGGGCAACTGTTAACGGAGTACCTGATGGTCGTATTACACATTGCATCATTTCTGCATAACGAACTACCTGACTAGTGTATTACGCATTGCATCATTTCTGCATACCGAACTACCTGATTAGTGTATTACGCATTGCATTATTCCTGCATAACTAACTACCTGATTGTCGTATGACGTATTACATTGTTTCTGCATAACGAATTACCTGATTGTCGTATGACGTATTGCATTGTTTCTGCATAACGGATTACCTGATTGTTGCTTTACGCATTGCACTATTTTTCCATTGCAGGGTGCCTGATTGTTGCGTTACGCATTGCATTGTTTTTCCATTGCAGGGTACCTGATTGTTGCGCTACGCAGTGCATTATTTTTCCATTGCAAAGTGCCTGATTCTAGCATTACGAACTGCATAATATTGTATTAGGACTACAGTGGAATGTTTGGAGGTGCTCATTAATATCGTCAGAACTTACAAGGGCTGGCTGGCCTAACCACCAGCCAGGAGGACTATTACACATACTCATATGTTGGATTTATATCATGTGGTCTTATCGTATATCTTTCTATATAAACTTTATACTCGTTTTTATAAAACTCGTGTGGAGTCCATTTGTGGTGTCATCATTGGGTTGCTGTGAGCGTGGTTGCAAATACTTTACACATTTACCTTGAAGATAAGCCTGGCTGCTCGTGCCAAGCTGCCGAGGGGGTGAGCAGGGGCTATCTCAGAAGGTGTCCTCCCTTTCCCTGACGTGGAAACGCGGGTCCCTATTTGGCCTAAGGTACCTACCTCAGCCAACCAGGGATCCCGGGTCTAACAAGAGTGTATACTATTGTTAACAGAGAACTCGGCTGCCCACAAGTACTTGTCCCAATCAGAGGTGGATTGCAATAACTGACATCGTAAATATTGCTCCAAACAATGAATTACCCTTTCCGTCTGACCATCGGTCTGTGGGTGATGACCAGAGGATAAACGCACATCAATGTGTAACAACTTGCCTAACCCCTTCCAGAAATTAGACACGAACTGAGGTCCACGGTCAGAAAGCATCACAGAAGGAAGACCATGTATCCTAACTATGTGCTGCACAAATAACCAAGCCAACTACTGGGAAGTGGGAAGAGATTTCAAGGCTACAAAGTGAGATAGTTGCGTCAGCATGTCCACCACCACCCACACTACAGTGTTTCCCAGAGTGGTTTTGGGTAATTCCACTATAAAATCAATGGAAATGGAGTGCCAAGGACTGGGAGGAGTCGGTAGGGGAACCAACAGCCCTGCGGGGACCTGGTGTGAACTTTTGCTCTGTGCACAAATGTAACATTTCTGGATGTAAGCCTTCGTGTCTGCGGCCAAAGAAGGCCACCAACAATAACGTCTAACTAGATCCATGGTCTTCGCGTAAACCGGATGACCGGTGAGTACGTGATCATGACTCCATTCTAAGGCTTGACGTTGCAATTCAGTTGTGGGAACCACCAACCCTCTCTTAATGTACAGAAGATTCTCTACTCTGGACGCTAGGTACTTCTTCTCCCATCTCCTGACCTCTTCTGTGTCCTGAGCTACTGCAACTTTCTGTAAGTACTCCTCTTCTGAACTGATGACCCCAAAAATAATAATAATAATATTAAAGACATTTATAAAGCGCGCAGCTACCCCACATGGGGTGTCCCGGCGCTTATACAGACAGTACCCAAGGTAGAGGAGAGCGCATATCTAGTCTTTATGACTGAAGAGCCAGGTCTTCAAGGCCTTTCTGAATATCTGTTCGGACTGCATCATGCGTAGGTGGGAAGGAAGGTTATTCCAACATTTGGTGGTCCCCACCTCGAATGTCCTACCCCCATTCTTGCCTTCGCAAAGTGGGGAGTGGAGAGGTAACGTTTGTGGTTAGACCTTAAGGGTCTATCCTGTAGATATGGGCGAAGTCTCTTCCTCAGGTAGTTAGGCCCTTTCCCTTGATACGCTCGGAAGGCAAACGTAAGGGCCTTAAATTTGATACGTTTGGCTATCGGCAGCCAATGGAGTTGCCTGAGTTGAGGCGAGATGCGTTGGCAGAGCGGGACCTTACAGACCAGTCTAGCTGTCGCATTCTGAATAATCTGAAGTCTATGGATCAAGCCAATCGGCATGCCCATGTACAGACCATTAGCGTAGTCGAGGTGGGAGATAACTAGGGCATGGACCACGGTTTTGCGAGCTGACTCTGGCAGGAAATCAATGAATTTTCTGATAGTTTTAATTTTGCCAAAGCAGGCCGCGGATACCAGTTGAACGTGGGTGGCGAGGGACAGGTCTTTGTCCCATCTGACTCCCAGGTTCTTGACAGAGTCCTTTGGATTGGGAGCATCTCCCAATTCAGCTGGCCACCACAAGTTCGCCGAGGGGGGGATAGCTTGGTTAAAAAACAAAACCTCTGTCTTGTCAGCATTTAGCTTTAAGAAGTTGCGGTTCATCCAAGCTGAGATGTTTTTAAGGCATTCTTTTAGCGGGTCAAAGGTGGAAGCTGACACTCCGCTGAAGGTAAACAGCAGCTGAGTGTCATCTGCCTAAGATGTCACCTTAATCCCGATTTTGGCGATGAGCTCCGCCAGGGGTGTTAGGTAGACATTAAAAAGAAGCGGGCTCAGGGCCAAACCCTGCGGTACGCCCCATTTTAATGGTTTAGCGGGCGAGGTGAAAGGGTGGATCGAGACCTATTGTTCTCGGTCATGCAGGTAAGATGTATGACACAGAAAACGTTCAGAGGCTATAATAGAAGGGGGATCCACCTCTTGCTCTTCGACCTCATACCCAAATCTGGATAAGGCATCCACCTTCCCATGTCTTTTCCCAGGCTGGTACCGTATCACGAAATCGAACTCACTAAAAAACAAGGTCCATTGCAATTGCCTCATGGACAGGGCTCTGGCTGATTTAAAAAATAGTAAATTCCTGTGATCTGTGAGAACAGTGACCTGATGTAAAGCCCCTAACAGATACTGGCACCATTTCTCAAAGGCTCTCTTGATGGCCAGTAATTCTCTGTCTCCCACTGAGTAATTCATTTCTGTGGAAGTTAGTTTGTGCGAAAAGAAAGCCACCGGATGCATTCACCCCGTGGTGGCATCCTGCTGGGACAGAACACCCCGTATGGCCATTTGTGATGCATCTGTTTCTACAGTAAAGGGGTGAGAAGGGTTTGGGTGTCTTAATATGGGGGCCTGAGTAAAGGCCTGTTTCAAGTTATCAAAGGCTAGCTCGGCTTCAGAGGTCCAAGAGAATACCACTCCCTTTTTGAGTAACCGTGTAATGGGGGAAGCTAAGGCAGAAAAGCCCTCTATGAATCGCCTATAAAAATTTGCGAACCCTAAGAATCTCTGTATTTCCTTGACTGATTTAGGTGACTGCCATTGTGTAATTGCTGCCACCTTATGAGGATCCATGCTCACCACATTTGGTGAGAGGATGAATCCCAAAAAGGCCACCTGAGAGAGATGAAACTCACACTTCCCCAACTTCACAAACAACTTATGTTCCTTTAGCTTCTGCAGTACCATTGTTACATGATTCTCATGCTCTGCCACAAAAGCAGAATAAACCAGAATGTCGTCAATGTATGCTATGGCGTATAAATCCGGCATTTCCCTCAGGACCTCATTAATGAAGAACTGAAAGGCTGCTGGAGCATTACATAGCCTGAAAGGCATCACTAAGGGCCATATGTATCAAACAAAATTGCGATCGCAAACGCTGAAATTTGCAGAATTTCAGCATTTGCGATCGCAATTTGGCTTAGTGGTATGTATGAAGGAAAAACTGCCTCGCAAAATAAGGAATCGCAAAATTTGCGATTCTCAATTTTGCGAATGCATTTAAGGAATTGCAAATTGCGATTCCTTAAATGCAATGTAAGAAGCACCAAAAAGTGCATTTTGGTCTTAAGGAATCAGAAATTACCACCAACTTCAAGTTGGTGGTAATATGCGATTTCTTAGAAAAATGCACTTTTTTGCATTTTTCAAAGTGTAATGTGGCGCACATACATGCCCTTAGGGCATGTATGTGCGCCTACATGTGCACCCATGCTTATTTAAGGGTGCAACAGGGTGTCCTTTTGACACCCTTGCAACCTTGAAATTGCATTCTCAATTTGCGATTCTCTAATTGCTAATCGCAAATTGAGAATGTCTTCCCATTCATTCCTATGGGCCTCTAGGCCCATAGGAATGAATGGGAGGGTTTCTTAATTGCGAATCGCAGTTTGCGATTCGCAATTAAGAGAATATGTAGGATTCGCAAATTTTTTGCAAATCCTACAGACATCTCGTTTTACGATTCTCAAATAGCGATTCTCAAAAATTCGCTATTTGAGAATCGCAAAACCTAACTTTGATACATATGGCCCTTAGTATTCGTACAACCCAAACCTAGTACGGAAAGCGGTCTTCTATTCCTCTCCCTGTTGAACACGTACCAAGTGGTATGCCCCTCGTAAGTCAAGCTTGGTAAAGATTTTAGCCTCCTTAACCTGATCCAGTAAAGAGGGAATCAAAGGTAAGGGATACCTGTTCTTGATGGTATTGTCGTTTAATGTACTGTATTCAATACAACAACAAAGACCCCCTTCCTGCTTGGGTAGGAAAAAAAGCGGAGAAGAGGCAGGGGACCTAGAGGGTCGAATAAGTCCAATGCGTAACATCTCATCTAAGTACTCTCTCAGGTATAAATTCTCCTTTTCAGTAAGAGCATAGATGCAACTACAAGGGATTTAAGCCCCAGGAATTAAGTCAATCCTGCAATCATAAGGGCGGTGGGGGGAAGGATTGTGGCTTTTTGTTTGTCAAAGACTTCTGCTTCTGCCTGATAGCAAGAGGGGAGTTTGGGTTCTGCAGTGACACATGAACCTATCATTGCACATGGTTGAAGCTGGGTGTTCAGACAGTGATCTGTACAGAAAGCAGAAGTAAAGGATAGTGTTTTCTGCCTCCAATCTATAGCAGGATTATGCTGCGATAACCACGGAACACCTACTATAGCAGGGAATTGTGGGGACTGAATTAGGTCAAAAGAAATGGCTTTGGTGTGTCTTTTGTTTATGCATAACGACATGGTATCTGTAGTGTGGGTAACTGGCCCTGATTTTATGGCGCTACCATCAATTGTTTTCACTTCCTCTATGGAGGTTTTCTTCTCCACAGGGATCCCCATCTCTTGCGCCCACTTTATATCCATAAAATTCCCTGTTGCCCCAGAATCCACCATGATTTGTAAGTCAACAAACCGATCCCCCCAGTAGAGATGAGACTCTACATAAAAATGAGAGGAAGACAAGGGAGTGACACTCTGAGGAATACTTTGGGAGACTATTAGCCCTGACCCACCTGAAACTCTCGTCCCCTTAGACTTCACGCTCAACAGTTTCCTGAGTCCTTTCTTCTCTTAGGTTTAACTGGACATTCTCTCAAAAAATGCCCCCTGCTTCCCACAATACAAACACAATTTCATGTCTCTACGCCGCAGTCGTTCCTCATTACTGATGGGCCCTTAATGCTTCCAATCTGCATTGGTTCTACTTCTGTCACAGGCCGTTCTGTCTCAGCTCGTTTTTCCCTAAAAACTACAATTCGTGCCTCAGAGCGACCCCTCTCCTTCTTCCTTTCATGCAATCTATGGGCTAATTTTACCACTAGATCTATGAGGGCTTTACAATCATCAGGAGGGTCCACTACCTGAGCTAACATATCTTTCAGGTCATCTCTTAGACCTTTATAAAATAAGGCGCTCCTTTTTGCCATAGGCCAACCTGCTTCTGCCACCAAACGATTAAACTCAGAAATATATGTAATCAGATCCTTGGTACCCTGTTTTAGATTCAAAAGTTCTGTGTCAACTGATTGGATAAACAAATGTTTACCGAAAAACTTCTTCAACTCCTCCGTGAATAAATCATAGTCATAAAGTAATGGGCCATGATCTCGACAAGTGGTATAGACCACATAGCCGCAACCCCCCCTAAAAATAAGACAATACAAAGGCCACCTTAGACTGCTCGGTGGGAAAGCAGGCCGCTTTACACATGAAGTGTAATTGGCATTGATTGATGAAAGATGAAAAACGGGAAGGGTCGCCCATGAATCTCTCTGGAGGGGCTAAAGGAATAGAAGGAGGAGTGGTAACCTGTATTACCTGGTTCCCTGAGCTAGGTGATGAGGTAAAAGGAGAGAAGGTACCTCCAGTAGCCCCTTGGGAGGACTCGGGTGTGACTCCCCTTTGTATAGTATCGACCCTCAATGAAAGAGCTTGCGTCTCTTTCTGCAGGTTTCCTATCATGTGAGCCAGGGCAGCCAGGGTGATCTGATATTCCTCCATCTCACTCAGGTGAAAAATCAACGTGGGCTTCGCGTTCTATCAAGGCCACCTGAGATTTCCACGGGAACGAGAGGTAGGAGACAGATGAACAGGTCCCAATTTCCCACTACCACTAGCCCGCCCAACAACGTCAAAGCAGAGCCAGTGAGCAGGGGGAAGAGGGGAAACAACTGCAGAAGGACCCTCGGCACGACCTGGGCAGCAAGGACATGTCACTGGAGACGACGGAATCCTGTGAATAAAAGTATTATCAATGATCTACTCTGAGCTCTTACCAAGACTGAAACATACCCATGCATGGTCATGAAACATAAATGAAATGGCTACCTGTTAATTTCCCCTCTTCCGCTTGTGTCCAACAAATGAAAACCAGGAATTCTAATGCAACACTACCTAAACAGAACAGAAAGAAAGTTACTAACAGCACGGGGCCAGGTAGTGTAATGAGGTGGTATAAATAAAGCTTACCAGTAATGTGGTGTGTAGGAAAAGGAATATAGCCCAAAACAATAGAGACTGACTACCAGGAGTCAACCTAGTAAAGAATATCAAAAGGTGCAAAAAGTGCGGGCTAATATATATCTCGTATCTTCGTATATGCAGGAGTTCGAGATATAGGCAGCTCAGGGAACTGCCAGAGTAAAAATTAAATAACAAGGACTCCTTAATCTCAAGAGTCAAAGGATTCCTGAAGGCACAGCTCTCACACATATATTGAATCAGAACGTAGTACGCCCCCCTTACATCAGGAGAGCCCACTTCATAACTTCATTTAATGCCAAACGTGATTGCCCCTTCAGGGCAGATGCTCATAAATTACCCCAAATCTTTTAGCGAAGTGATTTGCGGGCTATTCACACAAACAGACGTCTGCCAATCATACGTGTGCAAAGCGCATTACCGCATTGTGTAAGGTGCTCGGCATTAGCTTCTATCGATAGGGAAATGACAAGGCCCTGAATGGTGAGAAGCGGTCGGCCAGAATCAGGTGATGGAGGGACCCCTACACGGGACCGTAAGGCTCGAGGAGTAACTGCAGGGGACGAGGAGGCGAGGAGCCGGGCGTCCGTGGATGCGGCTGCGGCCGCCGTGACCCCGGAAGTGACACGGTGAGTATCCGGATGGGAAGGAAATGCTGGGAAGGCTAGAACGCGAAGCACTCCTCCCATCTGGAAGCAGGAATTTACCCCCATCAAGCTCCGCCCCGCATGCTGACTGCGGCCGGGACGGAGCGATCCTGACAGAATCTGAGCAAAGCTCAGTAGTAATAGCAGTACATTCATTTGAGAGTTTAGAATCAACACATTTATGTAATGCAGAGAAACAAGTAAAAATTGAATAAAGGGAAGATGGTAAGTCGAAAAATATCCTTGAAATCTAACCACTCAATTAAGTAGGGAAATAAGCAAAAAAAATGAAAATGCAATTTTGGTATAACAAAAATGTTAAAAAAGGTTCCCACCCCACGATTAAACTAGGCAAATTCTGAGTTCTGTCGTAGATAATACTAATTCAAATGCCCCCCAAAAAATATTAATCCAATACAAATTGCCTAAATAATACAGTACATCAATTCCCAAATGTTTTACATGATTTACAGTCACACAAATCGCTGAATGTGACAAGTTCCAGACCTTGCAAAAGCGGAGATGCAGACAGCTGCAACCGTTAAGGTCAGGAAAATGGTCAACAAATTGCAATTCCGTCAGTCATACAAGAAGGGTCTCGATCCTGGTTGTTACAATCAAAAGCTCATCAGCATACGTTTGACCTGCTTGCTTGACACCCAGTGTCTAATTAGAGTTTGGAAAATTGGTGCTCCATCACAAACATGGCAGATATCTCATCCGTCTTATTACAAGTGCATACACTGATGCACTTATCCCAATGTGTAAAACTCTAAATCAGATCCCAAATCTACGAAGCAAGGTATTCTAGGGTATCTTTTAGTTATGGGCTGAATGTTCTATGAAAAGGGCATACAAAGCAGGAAAAGAAGGCCTAGCACCACATGCAACATTGATTTGGCCTGAATGCTGACAATTAATACGTTGGTGACTTCTTTGGGTTTTGATACAGTGCAACAAATGCCCATATAATTTTGCTCAAAGAAAAAAGAACAATTGATGGACAGAATGCAGAACAATTTCATACATTCACCCCAGTCCCGAGATCTGGGCCTAAATCCATCGTTTTTTTGCTCCCCATGCCATTCCAGTTTAAACCCAGCTATATGCAAATCAGTCTTGACCCTGCGCCCAATGGGATCAGTCCAGCCCGAACTGCCAAGCCAACTCCTCCCTGGACTGGAAATAAGCATCCTAGGACAGGTTTTGGGGTTACACCCCAATTCAGCCAGGATAACTTGACTCCAGTGGCATGGAGAGCATAGGACCCACGTCTGGGCATACCTGTCCCGCTCGGGGTGACAAATGCAAAAAGAACAATTGATGGACAGTATGCAGAACAATGTCATACATTCACCCAAGCACCGAGATCTGGGCCTAAATCCCAGGATGCTTGTTTCTGGTCCAGGGAGGAACTGGCTTGGCAGTTCGGGCTGGACTATTCCCATGAGGCACAGGGTCAAGACTGATTTGCATATGGCTGAGTCCAAACTGGGATGGCGTGGTGCGCAAAGAACAATGGATTAAACCCACATCTTTGTGACTGGGGGTGAATGTTTGCATTGTTCAGCATTCTGTCCATCATTTGTTCCTTTTGCTTTTGTCGCCCTAAGTGGGAAGGGTATGCCCAGATGTGGGTCCCGTGCTCACTGCGCCACTAGATTCAAGCTAGCCTGGCTGATATGGGGTGATGCCCTGAAACCGGTTCCAGGTTGCTTGTTTCGGGTCTAGCGACGACCTGGCTTGGCAGTTCGGGCTGGACTGTTCCCATGAGGCACAGGGTCAAGACTGATCTGCATATGGCTGGGTCCAAAATGGGGTGGCGTGGTGAGCAAAACAACGATGGATTAAACCCAGATCTTTGTGACTGGGGGTGAATGTTTGCATTGTTCAGCATTCCATCCATCATTTTTTGCTTTTGCTTTTGTCGCCCTAAGTGGAAAGGGTTTGCCCAGACATGGGTCCCATACTCACTGCACCACTGGATTCAAGCTAGCCTGGCTGATATGGGGTGATGTCCTGAACCCGGTCCCAGGATGCTTGTTTCTGGTCCAGGGAGGACCTGGCTTTGCAGTTCGGGCTGGACTGTTCCCATGAGGCACAGGGTCAAGACTGATTTGCTTATGGCTGGGTCAAAACTGGGGTGGCTTGGTGAGCAAAAGAACAATGGATGAAACCCAGATCTTTGTGACTGGGGGTGAATGTTTGCATTATTCAGCATTCCGTCCATCATTTGTTCCTTTTGCTTTCATATAATTTTGCTCAGCACACATAATTGCCCAGCAAACATTAGGGCTAATGACAACAGACATCTGTTTCTGCTTTGATGAACACTGCTGTCAAGAGAATGTGCTTGCCCATCTGCTACCTTAAATGATCTACTGATGGGCCAGAGGAATCAGCTGACCTAAAGCCCTGTCAGGCAGAATAGCCAAAATTTAGTTTTAAGCTTTTAGTGTCACAATTAAGGATTGATATTGTGCACCAAGATTTGGATTTTCAGAGCCTTTTTTTTTTGGGGAGATTAGACAGATGATAGACTCACAATCATATTGTGCTATTGAACCGTGAAGCAAACTGGGGAAAAAACTCCACACAATACTTTCTATAATTTCAGAAGGATTACATCCATTTCAGAGGTCTTATAATTTTTGTTTTTTTAGCTGACTCAGCTTAATCACTGGCGGTAGTACCTATGAATTGCACCTGCTCCTCTTCCTAAAGTATCGGAATATGGAGCCTTTCCAAATTTTTCTCTAAAGCTGACTGGCAAAAGCTCACTTCTGAATGGTGTGAGTCACATTAAAAATGAACACAAGGATGTACGATCTTTCCATCTTATGTTACATCTTAAATATTAGCCTAAATTGTCTTAATCCTAAATTTGGAGCACCACACTAGGTCTGAATAGGTGAAACCTTGCCAACATGTTCTGATCGATGATAGTGCCCCAAGCAATGTATCTCATCAGGCTTGTACAATTGGCATATTTGGCATACCACACAGACTTGAGAGCAGACTGAAAAGTTGCAATGTTGTCAGTTATGCAAGCCTTGTCCTATTCTCAACTAGCCTCCAGGGCCCTCCTTTCTTAACATCTACTGATGTATTTTTGTCTTGTTCACTTCACTTTCCTTGTCCAGCCTCCCTATGCAGTGGCTCTGGCAATACATAAATATGGGGGGGCTTGATGCACCCAACTCACCACAAATGATGATCCCACCGGGTGCGGCACCGGTCTCCTGGCGATGGTGGTATTTCCTGCCCAGTGACATACAAATCCTGACCAATCCTGGATTTGCTTTAAGGCTGCTTTCAGCTTGAGAGCAGCTCAAGGATTAGTGGGAGCTGGCTTAGCCAGCACTCATTTTGAGGTTGGGGGCCTGTGCCAGCAACATCCCGGCTATTTCACAGCCCAGGGATTGCTGAGTCTACAGCGTGCATGTCGGACAGGCTGTAGGTAGCCAACTGGCCAACCTGACATGTGCAATTAAAGGGCCAGCAGTAATCCTGCAGGTTTCCATCCCCTGCCTCATGCTCTAGCTGTACACAGCATGAGCTGGTGGCAAAATAAAATGGCATTATTATGCCATTTTATTTATTAGTGTTTGACTGCTGCACTCACAGCAGGCGGGGCAATGCTCCTCCGCCATTTAGGAGGAGCCACCCGTTTCCCTATGTTCGAATTGAGTAATAACCCAACTAAATAAGCTTCAAAAGCTTTTATAAAATGGAGCCACTATCCATGCCCACAGTCCAAAAAACTATAAGAGAATATTAATCCTCAACCAATTCAGAGATCCACTGATCTTGTCTGCTTTTGACTCGTTTCCTGTTTGCACTATTCCAGACCAAAGAGATTGCCACCACAGAAAGCCAACAGAACAGTGAAGCAAGAAGTGGCTTAGAAGGGCACCATGGATACTTATACAAGAAAAGAAAATGGGCCTTCCTGACTGCTCTTTTGATAGCAAAGTACAACAATAATTAGGGTTCAGTGAGCCTAGAGGCTGCTGTACCCCGGTGTCACTGTACAAGTTGTTCCATTGACAGCTATGCCCCTGGAAGAAAGAAATCAGTTCCAAGTTAGATTCTGGCCAAGCTGGAGTATGGAAACTGTCTTTAACGTGTTACATTTTTCAATCTACTCTCACTCTTTCAGTTTCATACAACACTGTTGCCCATGACATGTTGGTGGTTCATTTGGCACAAACAAATATTATGGGGCTTGCCCTAAATGGACAGAGTCATTTCTGCATGGCAAAATACTTTTGGTCTGGTTCACATTGAGTAGTTTTTATATTACTCCAGTGTTGGTTCAATTTACTCCGGAATTTTCAGGCTTTATTCACAAATATTATTTCTGTGAGCAGTTTTATCTTACTGCAAACCTGGTCAGAGCACTACGTGGGCCAGAGCATGCTAGGACTTAGTCTCAGCTAAGCAAGACAAAAGACATTAAACCGGGGTCACATGAGGCCCTTTATTTTTGACCTTCGCCAGCTTCCTTGCAATGTCACTGAAGTCCCCTTTGTAACATGGGGCTGAAGAGACAGAATCGCTTACCATTGGAATGACAGGGCCTAATATACTGTTTCTTGCAATTGAGTAACCAAGTTAGCACTGATTATTTTAAAAATACCTGTCTTTTATTGCTTATGACCCCTGAAAATGGTGCTAGACAAACTGCTAAATAAATAACTTGTTGCTTGTTGCTTGCTGACTTTAGTTACTCTTTGTCCAGTAAGACTATATTTATCTATTTGTTAAGCATAGTAAGGTGGGTGCATGAGTTAGGGTTTGTGTACGTAGTGCTATATGCATTAATATGCATTGTGAGATCATGTGGTGATCATTGACTCCATGTATTTTAATTGACCCCATTTTTAATGTACAACATCATTCTGTACTCTCACACATGATTTCATTTTGTGCCTTCTTGCAGCTTCAGAGAGGGATTTTTTCATTTCTTCACAGCACAGAGCAAAATAACCTTGCTTAGAACAGAACTTGTGGGAAGTGCGTTTGAAAGCATGAGAGATTAATGTACTTCTCTGTCTCTGAGTCAAAACACAAAGGTTTGGCCAGCTTCCGTCTTGACCTTGACCCAGACCGGTATGGTCAGCCTTGGTTTTACAATAGATGAAGGGAGGGGGGATTTCCAGAAGTCTCTCTCCATGTTAGTAAAGGTATTCAAGAAAGGAAGTTTTGCAAAGCAGACAGAAGTTCACTTGTGGTGCGGACGCACCATCACAGCGACATTTTTGGTGTTTTCAGGTTGAGAATTCTGGATGACTGAAAAGGACTTCCCAGTCAAGCTGACCAGAATGATGTGTTTATCCCAATAGGTGATGTATATCTGTTTCATATGTTTCCATGTTGTGTATACATGCTCTTTATATTAGAGTGTTTCATTTGACAGTGCTTATTCCTGGCATTTGACAGTGTTTGTTTCTTGCATTGGACGTTATTTATTATTATTTGCGTGTGTTTCACTAAAATTATCTGCTTGTGTTTCATCTCATGCATTTGACACTTGGATTACTTGTGAGTGTTTTATTATTACTTGCTTATGCACATATATAGATAGACATATACATTTTCATGTTGCTTTACCTGTTTCATTTGGCATCTGGGAAAGTCTTTCTGTTAGAGAGTGTTATATTAATAAAACCCCACGCTTTATTTTGAAACTGCCTTTTGATTTGCTCATTTTGTGAGTGCTGAGGTCTTTTTAAACATACATTAGGATGTTATAAACAGTAAAAAAATATAACATGCCTTCTGTGGTGTAGTGTATTCAGCAAATTTCAGTTTTTTTAATGGTATTCTACATGGATCTTTGATGAAGTCTACCAACGTTGTACAAGCCCCTTTGACCAGTTGCATCAGGGGTTGATATCAGGGACATGCTTTTGGCCAGGCGCTATACCCAACCCTTCATGGGGGGTGAACCTCCATAGCACTCAACCTTCAGCCATGTGAAACAGGGATGACTAGAGGACCTGCACTCAGCCCTCTATGGGTGGCAACTCCCTCTATGCACAGCCTTCATTTTTGTGCATTGTGGTTGGCTGCAGGGGTATTTCACCTTAATATTGCCTACAGAATACAATGGACAAAATATTGAGGGCCAAAATATCAACAAGGTAAATACATACATGTAACTATAGGTTTAATTTACTTAACTCCATATATATTGATCGATGTGATCAAGGCCTCCTGAAGGCCGAAACACGTCATGGCGGTGGTGCTGGGTGTATTGATGGAATAAAGAACCTTGCACGAAGTTTCTGGGTCCGTGTTCGTCTTTCCAAAGCTATTGGGAGTATCGGGCGGAGTTCTCTGCAGATATATATATATATATTCACTGAAATAACCATAGGTTTTAGTGACAGTTATAGTTAGTTGGACATTGCACTCGTACAAAACCCGTGAAATTCCCCCGTTATAGTTAGTTCAGCTAACTATAACTCGCCCCCCTGCAATGCACTGCTGATGATGTCACATATTACATCACGCATGACATGGTCAGTGACATCACTGATGACATCACTGATGACATCTCAAATGACATCACTGATGACATCATCCAGTGACTGTGTGTTTCTGTAAAGTTTAAATATTTTTAATATATATAGGGAAAGGCGTATTGAAGAATGAGTGGGTGTATAAGTGTCTGTATGGATGATTTAGTAGGTGCGTGACTAACTCTATAAGTGAGTGATTAAACGTATCTTACTGAATGCATGGGTTAGTGACTAAACTGGGTGAATGTCTGTATCCGTCTGTCTGTTGCTGTGTAAGTGGCTGCATGGGTTTGTGAATAGCTACATGAGTGTCTATATGAGTTTTTGATTGGTTGTCTGAGTATCTGTATGGGTGCCTGAGTGTTTGTGTGGGTGGGGTGTGTGCGACTCTGTGCATAGATGTGTGAGTGGGTGATTCACTGGGTGGATGGTTTCAAGAGTGCATCTGTGATAGACTGTATGGGTGGGTAAGTGTGTGTAAGAGTGTGTTAGTGAGTGAATGTATGTCCCAGTGGTACATGTGTGAGTAACTACATATGTGAAAGGCACTATATATGTGTGTTGGAGTATATAAATAGCTATAAGCGAGAGTGTGTGATTGTGAGAGTGACTGTATGGATGAGTGTGTGCTTGTATCAGTGATTGTATAAGAGCGTAAGAATGTGCTAGTATTTGTATGAGTAAGTGAGCTGGTGTGTGTATAACTGTATAGGTGAGTAAATGGCAGTGTGTTTAATTATTTGCATGACTGACTAGGTGTGTGAGTACCTCTATGGATGAGTGGCGGTGTTTGAGTGTCTATATAGGAGTATGAGTGCATATGATAGTCCTGTACTGAGTGACCGTAAGTATGAATGACTGTACGGGTGAGTGAGTGGATGTGTGTGTAGACCTAAGAATCAGTGAGTGGGTATGTAGTTATTGGTGTTGGAGTGTCTATGGTTTTGCGAATGGCAGTCTGTAATTTAGAGTGGGTGTATCAAAGGTTATATTAGGGTGTGAGGAGGTGCATCAGATTATCACGTGGATGATGTCATCAGTGATGTCATTTGAGATGTCATCAGTGATGTCATCAGTGATGTCACTGACCATGTCATGAGTGATGTAATATGTGACGTCATCAGCAGTGCATTGCGGGGGCGCGAGTTATAGTTAGCTGAACTAACTATAACGGGGGAATTTCACGGGATTTGTCCGAGTGCAATGTCCAACTAACTATAACTGTCCCTAAAACCTATGGTTTTTTCAGTGAATTTCTAAGGTTTTTTAAATGCTAATTTCTAACTATAACGTGCCTGAAACCTATGGTTTTTTCAGTGAATTTCAAAGGTTTTTTAAATGCTAATTCCTAACTGTAACATGTCTGAAACCTATGGTTTTTTTCAGTGAATTTCAAAGGTTTTGTAAATGACAATTTTTAAATGTATTAATTGTTATATTTATTTTTTTGATACTGATTTACTACATTTTTTTAAACTATTTATTTTTAGATATTTTATTTTTTAAATAGCATTGTAATTACATTATACATTATATTACAAAATATTCTTTCTCAGAATGAATTACTTTAGTTTAAATACTTTGCAAATAGGCAATAGACTTTTAAGTACAGTAGTTACAGTTGTTGCAATGGGCAACACAATTTCAAACACAATGCAACATTGAGCTCAATGTGAATTTCTAGTTAAATGCAATTAGTTACTTTATGGATTACTTTTCTAACCACAGGACTAGATCCTAGATTCAGTCCTGGAACATCTCCTGTAAACAGTTGAGTAAAAGCGTTTTGGTTACAGTAGTGATTTTTAAGGAATATTATTGTATTTTAAAAGTTGACACAGAAACTTTTTCACATAGAATCACCAATGTTATCCTATGGGAGGAAATTCACTTAGCAGGTAAGTAGTGTTATCGTTACTTTTTCTTACTCAGTGGTGGATCCTGGATCCAGCACTGGTGCATCTCCTGTAAACAGTTGAAAGAATGCGTTTAAGTCATACAGGCGATTTTTAAGGAATATTTGTAGTTTGTGAAAATCTACACAAACTTTTC
Source organism: Calotriton arnoldi (assembly GCA_963921515.1). Lineage (NCBI taxonomy): Eukaryota > Metazoa > Chordata > Amphibia > Caudata > Salamandridae > Calotriton > Calotriton arnoldi. The sequence continues at coordinate 1,606,862 of CAWUFW010003129.1, read as the reverse complement.
TGCTGAAAACCAGACAATGGATTCCTATGGAAGGAAATACAAGCTACTGGTAAGTACGGTTAGAATTACTTTTCAGGGTCAGTGCTGGGCTAAAAGATGCAGCACTGGGTTCTCTCCTGATAACAGGTGAGTAAATCGGAATTCGTAGTTCGGCTGATTTTAGAGGAATATTATAAAGTTCCAAAACTCCACACTTAGAAGAATTTCCAACTGAAACCAGTCAATGTTAGCCTATGGAATGAAATTCAAGTTACTGGTAAGTACGGTTAAAATTACTTTTCAGGATCAGTTCTGGGCTCAAAGATGCAGCACTGAGGTCTCTCCTGATAACAGGTGAGTAAATTGGAATTCGTACTTCGGCTGATTTTAGAGGAATATTATAAAGTTCCAAAACTCCACACTTAGAAGAATTTCCAACTGAAACCAGTCAATGTTAGCCTATGGAAGGAAATTCAAGTTACTGGTAAGTACGGTTAGAATTACTTTTCAGGATCAGTACTGGGCTCCAACATGCAGCACTGAGGTCTCTCCTGATAACAGGTGAGTAAATCGGAATTCGTAGTTCGGCTGATTTTAGAGGAATATTTGCACAATGGTGAAGGAAGGGGTGGGGCCTGAGGTGACAAGTCTGCAAACACGCCCTGTGGCGCGTTTTAAGTTGGAGAATTAATTCCTCCTCAATCCCGAGGGTCCCTAGGGGCCAACTAGCCCACCAGATACCTCCAGTATGCGCCAGAGAGCTGCGTTGCAGAGAGGAGTTCAGAGGCCACGCCCCTTTTTACAACACTCTGCAATGCAGCTACGTGGCGCTTACTGGAGGTACCTGGTGGGCTAGTTGACATGTGTGCAAACAGGCCCGTGGCGCGTTTTAAGATGGGGAATTAAATCCCCTTCAATCCTGAGGGTCCCTGGGGGCCACCTGAAGCCCCGCCCCCTCCCTTCACCACTGTGCAAACGCGCCCCGTGGCACGTTTTAAGTTGGGGGATTAAGTCCCCTTTAATCCTGAGGGTCCCTGGAGTCCAACTAGCCCACCATGTACCTCCAAAAGTGCCACAGAGCTGCGTTGCAGAGAGGTGTAAAAGGGCGTGGCCTCTGTACACCTCTCTGCAACGCAGCCTCCTGGCGCATACTGGAGATTCCTGGTGGGCTAGTTGGCCCCAGGGACCCCCAGTATTCAAGGGGAATTACTTCCCGTTCTTAAAACGCGCCAGGGGCGCGTTTGCAGACTGCTGCAGGGAGGGGGCGGGGCCTCCGGCACGATGCCGGTCTCTTTTTTGTTTTTGTTTTTGTTTTTTTTTGTATGGGAGGGGGGCTGTGTGGCCCCCTTCCCTCCACCACTTTTGGCCCCGGGGACCCCATCCCCCGGGGCCTGAGGATTTTGTTTGTGTTTTTTTTAAATAAAAAAAAACGGGAAGGGTGCCGCGTGGCCCCCTTTCCCTGGACCTCTATTGGCCCCGGGGACCCCATCCCCCGGGGCATGCCCTCTTTTTTTTTCTATTTAAATTTTTGGAGGGGGGCTGCGTGGCCATTTAAGGTTCCGGGGACCCCATCCCCCGTTGCCGGCCATAACGTTTTTTTTTTTTATTTTATTTTTTTTTCTTTATGGGGAGGGGGGCTGTGTGGCCCCCCTCCCAGGCCACTAATAGCCCCGGGGACCCCATCCCCCGGGGCCTGGCCACTCGTTGGGGACCGTGGGGGGTCCCCAATCCCCCACGGTCCCGCCGGCTCCCCGCGTCCTATGGGAGCCGGCATTGCTTTTCCATAAGGGGAGCTGCTGACATGCAGCTCCCCTTATGGAAAAGCAATTCTGCTTTGCTTCATTGAAGTGAGAGCAGGTTTCCCTGCTCTCACTTCAATGAAGCAAAGCAGTTTGCTATGACAGGACGGGAGCCACGAGGCTCCCGTCCTGTCATAGCAAACTACAGTGTCCCGGGGGTAGGCACCCCGGGACACTGCAGGAGCCGGCCCTGGGGGGTGGTGGTCCCCAGGGCCATCAAGGGCTCCATTGTCAAAGCCCTGGGGAGGTGGTGGTCCCCGGGGCTCAGGGGTCCGTAACGGTCCCCCATATTGAAATATTTAGTGCCCCGGGGAGGTGGCGGTCCCCGGGGCATGTGGGGGGGCTTGAGCCCCCCCACACAGGTAATTTTTTTTTTTTTAAAGAAGCCCCGGGGGTGGCGGTCCTCGGGGCTGCAGGAGGGCCGAGAGCCCTCCCGCACCATTATTTTTTAAAGCCCGGGGGTTGGCGGTCCTCGGGGCTTGGGAGCCTTAGAGGCCCCCCATATTATTAAATAAACCCCCCATGCCCCCGGGACTTGGCCCACCCGGGGGCCAATTAACCACGAAGCGTGGGAGACCGCGCTTCGTTTTTTTTTTCCTCGGCGGGATTCGCGCATCTTGCCGATTTAAAAAAAAAGATACTTTTTTTTTGGGCCTTGGGGGTCCTTGTGGGACCCCCTGAGCAGGCCTAGGGGGTCAGGGTGTTTCTACCCTGCCCCCTTTTTGCGTTTTGCGCACTTGTTTTACTGATTTCTTGTGCCTCGGTTCTACCGAAGCACAAGATGGCTGCCAACACTTCCTGGTTTGGAGTGTTGACAGCCAATTAGCATGCAGCTCGAGATCGGGAGGGTGCACGGATCCACCGCGGCCATAGATATCGAAACTTTTATTTTGGATTTTCTCAGAAACTACTGAACGGATTTACACCATTTTTAAAAAAGGTGCTTTCTGAACCAAGCACTACCTTTTTGCCAAATTTGGTGTAATTCCGTTCAGCAGTTCTTGCTGTAGCCTTGCATAAAGTTTCCTATGGGAAATTGATTTTTCACTCTTTTTTTTAAATTTCTCCGCAACTACTGAACGGATTTACATCATTTAAAAAAAAGGTCGCTTTCTGAACCAAGCGCTACCTTTTTGCAAAATTTGGTGTAATTCCGTTCAGCAGTTCGGGCTGTAGCCGTGTCTAAAATTTCCTATGGGAATTAACATGGAGAAAACATGTTTTGGGACCCCCCTTTTTTCTCGGCCCCCGCTTGATGAATCACCCCGAAACTTTCAAGACAGGTGCGGACCGGAGCGCCCCACTAGTTTTGAAAATTTCGCGATGATTCGTCAAACGACGCCAAAGTTATTGGGAATAGAATGTTACGAATTTCCTATGGATAATAGGTCCTAACTATAACTATCTACTGGCGACCGCCAGTAGATAATATATATATATATATATATATATTCGCTGAAAAAACCATAGGTTTCAGGGACATTATAGTTAGTTGGACATTTCACTCGTACAAAACCATAGAAATTCCCCCGTTATAGTTAGTTCAGCTAACTATAACTCGCGCCCGCAATGCACTGCTGATGACGTCACATATTACATCATTCATGACATGGTCAGTGACATCACTGATGACATCTCAAATGACATCACTGATGACATCACTGATGACATCATCCAGTGACTGTGTGTTTCTGTAAAGTTTAAATATGTTTTATATATATGCCAAGGTGTATTGAAGAATGAGAGGGTGTATAAGTGTCTGGATGAAGGATTTAGTAGGTGCGTGACTGACTGTATAAGTGAGTGATTAAATGTGTCTTACTGAATGCATGGGTTAGTGACTAAACTGTCTGAATGTGTGTATCAGTATGTCTGTTGTTGTGTAAGCTGTTGCATGTGTTGGTCAGTAGCTACATGAGTGTCTATATGGGTTATTGATTGGTTGCCTGAGTATTTGTATGGGAGACTGAGTGGGTGGGTGGGTGGGTGGGTGGGAGGTGTGTGACTCTGTGCATAGATGTGTGAGTGGTTGATTCACTGGGTGTATGGGTTCAAGAGTGCATGTGGAAACAGCTGTATGGGCGGGTGAGTGTGTGTATGGGTGTGTTGGTGAGAGATTGGATGTCTCAGTGTACATGTCCAAGTAACTACATATGTAAAAGGCAGTGTATGTGAGAGTCGGAGTATATAAATGACTATACGTGAGAATCAGTGATTGTGAGAGTGGCTGTATGGATGAGTGTGTACTTGTATCAGAGTAAGTATGTGTTAGTATATGTTTGAATAAGTGAGGTGGTGTGTGTATAACTGTATAGGTGAGGAAATGGGAGTGTGATTGATTCTTTGCATGACTGACTAGGTGTGTGTGAGTAACTCCATGGATGAGTGGCGGTGTGTGAGTGTCTGTATAGGTGTATGAGTGCATATGATAGTGTTGTATTGATGAGTGACTGTATGTATGAGTGATTGTATGGGTGAATGAGTGGATGTGTGTGTAGACCTAGGAATCAGTGAGTGCGTATGTAGTAACTGGTATTGGTGTGTTGATGGTTTCGAGAATGGTAGTCTGTATTTTACAGTGGGTATATCAAAGGTTATATTAGAGTGTGAGGAGGTGCATCAGATTTTGATGTGGATGATGTCATCAGTGATGTCTGACCATGTCATGAATGATGTAATATGTGACGTCATCAGCAGTACATTGCGGGGGCGCGAGTTATAGTTAGCTGAACTAACTATAACGGGGGAATTTCTATGGTTTTGTACGAGTGAAATTAACTAATTTGGTAGATGATCCATGTCGTTGTGAGGAAACAGAGGCTGTTCCGTTTCCTCACAACGACGTGCACCACCCCTCAGAGATGACGTGAAGCAGGAACCACGAGGAGAGAGGAACCATGAGGAGTGAGAGGTAAGGGGGATTGGGCATGGGGTGGGGGTTTATTTTCTAGGGTTTAGGGTAGTGCAGTGGTGTTTGGGTGGTGTAGGGGGTCGTGCTGGGGGTAGTGTTTTAGGGTTTAGGGTAGGGCAGTGGTGTTTTGGTAGTGTAGGGGGTCGTGCTGGGGGTAGTGTTTTAGGGTTTAGGGTAGTGCAGCAGTGTAGGGGGTCATGCTGGGGGTAGTGTTTTAGGGTTTTGGGTAGTGCAGTGGTGTATGGGTAGTATAGGGGGTCATGCTGGGGTAGTGTTTTAGGGTTTAGGGTAGTGCAGTGGTGTTTGAGTAGTGTAGGGGGTCATGCTGGTGGTAGTGCTTTAGGGTTTAGGGTAGTGCGCCCAACCAGCCACAATATCCGTGGACAAAGGGGATCCTGACTCTTTGGAACGCTCCGTCAATTGAATAATTTGGGTCAAGAGCCCTACCACAAGACCTATCAATTCCTTTCTTGGGATCCCTCATATACTTGGAGAAAAAGGTACATAGTTTCTCATCAATTTCAGGCGTGTGTGCCACCTTCCCCTTCAGTGAGGGCCTGGGGCATTCTCCCCTCATCCTATTCCTGACCTCTCTTTCAAGGGGTTGATGGATTTTCCCCACCACATACTCTGCCACTTTGGCATCAGGTGTCCACTCTGCCGACCTAGGATGGTAAATTTGGGTAGGCTCGAACATGTCTGAGTGGACCCCGTCCCCAACCGGGGACTGAGAGGAGTGGGACTCTGGATGCCAGGGACGCCCCGAGTCCTTATCCTAATCGGAGGAGAAATCGTCCTCCGATACACCCTCTCCCTCTAAGGGAAACCCGCCGTCGGGGTCTACCATAGTGGTGACAGTGTCGCAATTTTCTCCGGGCCCCTCCTCCTCCCGGTAGGGTGCATGTTTTAGCGTTCGCGCACTCTTGAGGAAGGTCTCCGTAAGTTTATCAAATCCTTCCAAGTGCCCAGCGTTATGCTTAACGGCCCTTTTATTCCCCATCTGGGAGCTACTTGGACCCGCCACCACCAGATCTGGGTCACTGAACACCCCAGGGATGCTTTTCGCCAGCTTATCAACCTGATACCTAAGAGGAGCCAGCGCCCTAGAAATAGCCAGAGAGAGAGCTTGGTCCACTGCTGGAGGGAGAAGTTGGGGGGCCATTCCTCCTCCAATTCCTGGTAGGAGGATTAAAAATGGTCTTCTGGAGAAGACATGATAGCAGAGGGTGTGAGCACAGAACAAATGCCCTTAAAATCCTTAAGACAGCCCCCTCGCCGGTGCTCCAATAGCTGGGCTTTCCCCGAAGCTGTTATAAGAATAGACTGAGGCGCAATACCAATTGCCACCACCAGGTGGCGCTGCTCACTAACGTGGCCGTGTGGGGAAATCACCGCGTAGCGGTGTCAAAATGAGGTGAGGGTTGGTCGGGAATCAAGCGGACACTAAAGGAGTGACCGGATTCCCAAACGCACGTAAAGACCAGCGGGAGCGCTCGACGGAGCTGCCTCGCTCGGACCAGACGCGCCTGACAGGATCTCACCGCACGCAGAGCACACAGCGGGAGAAACTGTGAGGGGGAGAACGCGCTCGGGCAAGAGCCTGCTGCGCAGGGAATATGAAACAATACCAAGGCAATAATGCTAATAACGTGCACAAGAAACCGCTATACAAACAGCAACAACGTCAGATTAAGCCAAGAATGTAAGGAATGCACTTAACTGACGAGCAGTGAAGAAAGAGGAAGCGGAAGGGACATCACAATATTATATACGATGGACTGTGACATGATTGGACTATAGTTGCCTTGGAGACTACCCCCTAATGGTTCATGGGTTATGTAGTCTTTTGTTTAATGATTGTTGTGTTACGTTTTCTTTGAACTGCTATGCAAATAAAGTGAGGAAAGATATGCATAATCCTCGCCTCCGTCCTGCCATAGAATTCATTAAACTTTATTTGATCTGATTTAGAAACATAGATCATAAAAGTGTACATAAAAACAGTAAATCCTCTTTCCTAATACAATACAGTGAGAATTAATTAAAACCAGTGGGTAAAAGCGGGTGTTACAAAGCCCGGTTCAGAGCAACTTCAGGTTAACAGAATCGTAAAGTTCAATGTTTCGCAAGATCAATCTCATGTACTTCGTGCAAAATACGCAATAAGGGGTCCAAGTAAGATGTAACGCTCCAATACCTGACCAGTTTGCACTATATAAAACTGCAGAAAAACTAAAAATAAAAAGTGTTTTGCACACTTCTGTCATTGGGCTAAATGTGGGCTACATCTGGGTGATATTTGTGCTACATTTGGGCTCTTTTTTCTCTGGTGGCCATCTTAGGAGACTTATTTGTTATGAAGGTTCCTAATTTCGTCATTTACTGCAGTCTCCTCAGTAGGAAATGCTTTCAGTTTTTACTTTGATTCCATCAAGAAGGCATTCAGATGTGTCACACATTTGCCATAAATTCAGAATGTTAGCACTCTAGTTGTTCATTAGATCACTGTAGTAAAGCTACTGCTCACCAGGGAGTTAACTGGAAGTCTACTGCTGGTATTGAAAGTGATTGTTTCAGTCTGCATGTCAGAATTTTCTAATGAAATAGAAGAGGATTTGAGATTTCACTTAAAACATGCCCTAAATTTTCTTTCTGCAGCACTAACCATAATTTCTATGGCAAAATGAACCCCCTCATTTTGTTCCTTTTTAAATTAAATGTTTTAAGTGTTACCAGTTTATTCCAATCAAGATGGCTTCAGGTGTGCCATACTTTTGTCATAAGTAAGACTGTTAGCGCTCTAGTTGTTCTTTAGAACACTCTGGGAAGCTGCAGTAGAACACAAAGGCATCAACTGACAGGCTGCTCCTGATGAAATATAACAGGAAGATATTTGAGATCTCACTTAAAACATGTCCTAATTTTTCTTTCTACAGCACTAACCATAATTTCTATGACAAAATGAACCCCCTCATTTTGTTCCTTTTTAAATTAAATGTTTTAAGAGTTACCAGTTTATTTCAATCAAGATAGCTTCAGGTGTGCCATAATTTTGTCATAAGTAAGACTGTTAGCGCTCTGGTTGTTCTTTAGAACACTCTGGGAAGCTGCAGTAGAACACAAAGGCATCAACTGACAGGCTGCTCCTGTTGAAATATAAAAGGAAGATATTTGAGATCACACTTGAAACATGTCCTAATTTTTCTTTCTACAGCACTAACCATAATTTCTATGGCAAAATGAACCCCCTCATTTTGTTCCTTTTTAAATTAAATGTTTTAAGTGTTACCAGTTTATTCCAATCAAGATGGCTTCAGGTGTGCCATACTTTTGTCATAAGTAAGACTGTTAGCTCTCTAGTTGTTCTTTAGAACACTCTGGGAAGCTGCAGTAGAACACAAAGGCATCAACTGACAGGCTGCTCCTGTTGAAATATAACAGGAAGATATTTGAGATCTCACTTAAAACATGTCCTAATTTTTCTTTCTACAGCACTAACCATAATTTCTATGACAAAATGAACCCCCTCATTTTGTTCCTTTTTAAATTAAATGTTTTAAGAGTTACCAGTTTATTCCAATCAAGATGGCTTCAGGTGTGCCATAATTTTGTCATAAGTAAGACTGTTAGCGCTCTAGTTGTTCTTTAGAACACTCTGGGAAGCTGCAGTAGAACACAAAGGCATCAACTGACAGGCTGCTCCTGTTGAAATATAACAGGAAGATATTTGAGATCACACTTGAAACATGTCCTAATTTTTCTTTCTACAGCACTAACCATAATTTTTATGACAAAATGAACCCCATCATTTTGTTCCTTTTTAAATTAAATGTTTTAAGTGTTACCAGTTTATTCCAATCAAGATGGCTTCAGGAGTGCCATACTTTTGTCATAAGTAAGGCTGTTAGCACTCTAGTTGTTCTTTAGAACACTCTGGGAAGCTGCAGTAGAACACAAAGGAATCAACTGACAGTCTCTGCCCTTGTTGGATGTACATGTTTTACTGAGAATGTCAGACTTCATTCTCACATGACTGAGAAAGATAATGTGAATTTACAGAAAATATGCTCTCATTTTAGCTTCTGGAGCACCTTCCAAAACTGTATGGGACAAGCATGTGAAAATAGTTTTCTCTCAAACATGATTCATGATATCCCAGCAGAAGGTTTTTCACAGGGTAAAATCACCTTAGAACACACCACAATTCCTTAAATTAGTATGGTACCATCAACAAATGAATTCTAATGTAACTAAAGTCTGTTATCACCCTTTATAGTTCTCCTTTTGGTAACCCTCAAAATCTTCGATTCACTACAATGCATTTCAATGGGTACTATTATTTATATTGGTCCCAAGATGGCTGCCAGCAATTCCAGGATGAAGTGCTGACAGCCAATCAGATCTCACGATGACATGTGTGGTTAGGCTCCGCCCAGATATATATGTGTTTTCTTTTTCAAATTTCTCAGGAACTACTGAACGGATTTACACCATTTAACCAAAAGGCACGACTCTGAACCAAGGGCTACCTTTTTGCCAAATTTGGTGTAATTCCGTTCAGCAGTTTGGGCTGTAGCTGCGATGAAAGGTTCCTATGGAAAATTGCATGGGGAAAACACGTTTTGGGACCCCCCTTTTTTCTCGCCCCTGCTTGTCGAATCACCCCGAAACTTTCAGGATAGGAGCGGACCGGAGCGGGCCATAAGTTTCGAAACTTTCGCAAAGATTCGTCAACCGGCGCCAAAGTTATTTCAAATAGAATGTTGTGGATTTCCTATGGAAAATAGGTCCTAACTATAACTATCTACTGGCGACCGCCAGTAGATAATACACACACACACACCATTACTATATATACAGTTGTATGAGGAAACAACGAGTTCCTCAACAATGACTCCCTAAACCACGCGGTCTGTACTACGACCGCGTCTCAACGCGATTTTTTTATCACGCATTCTTTTACAACAAATTTTCGTGATAAAGGAATACACTGTAAACCACCCCCTAAAATCTTTTGCGAACCCCTCCCACTCCCTAAAATCTACCCGCACCCCCCACCTCTCACCCCCTAAAAACTTACACGAACCCCCCCAACCTCCTAATGACTTACACTAACCCCTCCCACCCCCTAAAAACTATCAGGAACCCCCCCACCCCCTAAAATCTAATATGAACCCCCCCACTCCCTTAAAACTAACTCCAACCCCTCCCACCCCCTAAAAACTTACACAAACCCCTCCCACCCCTAAAATGATCAAGAACCCCCAACCCCTAAAAACTAATACGAACCCCCACCCCCTTAAAACTAACTCGAACCCCTCCCACCCCCTAAAAACTAACACAAACCCCTCCCACCCCCTAAAAATGATCACGACCTCCCCCAACCCCTAAAAACTAATATGAATTCCCACACCCCTTAAAATCTACTCCGAACCCCTCCCATCCCCTAAAAACTAACACCCAACCTCCCCTCCCCACCCGAACCCCTGTTACCTCTCCTGTTCCCCTGACGCTCCTCTGGACTGCCCATCCCGAACACTAGACCGTCTTAGCCTGAACCACGCACATGTGTGGTTCAGGCTAAGTCATTGTTCGTGCAAGTCGTTGTTCGGCTTGCGTGACTCCGGAACTCGTTGTTCCAGAGTCATTGTTAAGAATGTTCGCCTATATATACAGATATATCTTCAATGTATGTAGATGCGGAGTTAAGAATAGTTAATCTATACTTACCTGTATGCACTCACCTTCTTGATATTTTGGTCACAATATTTTGTTATGCAATATCTCTGTATCTGATTTTTCGATGTACAACTGCCTGTACTCACAATAGTAATATACAGTGACCCTTTGCCCCATCCCTCTCTTATCTACCCTGGCCTCAGCCCTATATTTCGTTTGTACTGTGCCTTATCTATTGAAATTATAAGCAGGTTAACTTCTTTTTATGTACTACCACATACCTCACTTCTGCCCTTTTCACCACTTTAAATATTGTACTCACTTATATCACCCACATTGGAAGGATGGGAGTGAGAATTGGACTCACCAGAATTCAAAAATGTCAACTGCAGGTCATACCTGATGTCAGTTAAAGATGCCTGGCACGGATGGGAGGACGGCAGAATTTTATGCAACATACAGAGCATCCCTGGCCAATAAGTTGTCGTCCATGTTTCAAGCAGCTCTGCGCAGGGCTGCTAACATCTGCAGTCCATGAGGGAGGCACTGATCGTTGTGTTGCCAAGCAGGGGGTGATTGCTTGGATGTCCATTCCTACTGACCCAATATACTCTGAATAGGGACTATAAAATCCTGAGTTGCATTTTGGCCAACTGGTTCCTGCCACTATTATGGACGGTGATCCACACAGATCAAAATGTATTCATTCTTGCTAGTAATAACTCGATGAATGTTAGGAGACTATTTGGTCTGAAGGACTTAGACGGATGGGAAGGGGAGACAATCATAGCAGTGTCTTGGGACATTGAAAAGGCCTTTGACATGCTTGGGTGGTCTTACCTTCAGATGGTACCTAAGAAGCTGGATCTGATGCTGGAGTTTCTGCGGTGGATGCAGCTCTTGCACACAAGACCACTGAACAGAGTGCGAATGGTGAGGTTATTTTGGAGGATTTCGAGATTGGCTGCAGCACACAGCAGAGACGACCTCTTTCTTCTATCATAATTGCCTTGATGATAAACCATTGGCGTTTCTGTTATTCCAGAGAGAACAGGAATGGGGGATTCCCTCTGAGGAAGAATGGCATGTGATCTCTCTGTATATGGATGATGTCTTTGTGTATCTCTGAAATCCTTAAGTGCCTCTCATCATTTTAATGGCTGAGTTAGACAACTTTTGTATGTTCTCAGGGCTCAAGATTAAATGGCCAGATCCTGTTTATTCCCATTTAAGGGTTGTGAGATGGAACCACACATGCGTTTACCATGCATGCTAGTTCCACGCAGTCTGTACAACGCAAGTCTTAACCAGAATATGCCTTTACCAGGCATGCCTTTACAACGATTTATGCGTTGTCAAAGCATGTATGGCAAACACATTTCCTTGGTTAAGACTTGATCCCCAGACCCCTTCCCCCGTCCTGAGTCCTAAAACTATACCCTCCCTCCTGAAAACCAATCCCCTCACCCGAGCCCTAAAAACTTCCCTGCCTCCAGTCCTAAATGCTACCCCGCCCTCCCCTAAGCCCTAAAAATTTCCCCGACCTCCCCCTGAGCCCTGAAAATATGACCCTACCCTCCCCTAATCCCTAAAAACAACACCGACCCCCCTGAGCCCTAAAACTACCCCTGAAAACGACCCCCAAGCCCCCTGAAAACTACCACGAACTACTCTCCCTGAAAAGTACCTGAACCCCCACCCCTGAAAACTACCTAAACCCCCTCACCCCTGAAAACTACCACAAACCCCCACCCCTGAAAACTACCCCAGACCCGGCCCCAGCCCCACTTACCTGTCCGTGTCTGCTTCCCATCCCGACGCTCCTCTTTCAAGTCCCTGCCCATTCCCAACACAAGAACCATGCATATGCGTGGTTAAGTCAAATTTGTTGTTCGGGCAAGCAGGTCACGCTTGATGGCTTCCGGAACTTGTGGCTCTGGCCGCGTAGTTCCCGGATGTTTCGCTCATTTTAAAAGCATCTAACACTAGAGAAGGTGACCCTATCTCCCACTAGGCTGGTGTTGGTGGCTGATAGCTTCAAATATTTATGGGTGAATGTATATCACAATGAGGACGATTTGGTGAAGGGAAACCTAGGAAGGGTGCTGTCATTGACAAGACAGTCAATAGCTTTCTGGTGCCCTCTCCCATTATCCCCATGAGACTGGGTGGCAAGCGCTAAAATATCGATCCTCCCACAATTACTCTACTTGTTCTTGGCCATCCCTGTGGTGCTTAAAATGCCCTTATTCATTGAATTACATTCCAATCTGTCAGACCTCATTTGGGTGGGAAGCAGAAAATAGTAGCACTCTACCAGATGCAACTTCCACTGCAAGATGGTGGCCTGGGTGCCCCGAACTATGAATTGTGTTCTGCAGCAGTGCAGCTCCAGTGTCTCATGATGTGGCTGGCGGATGGGAATGGCCTGGAAGGGAAGGCATTGCTACACAGCGGGATTCTTGAATGGTTGTTCTCGCCTGTGCCACTGCCACCGGGGATGGCCAGGCTTCACAGCGTTGCCAAGGCCTGCTGGGACAGGTAAGTACAACCAAAAGCTGGTCCGCGCCTGCATGCTGGGCAATTGATGCTCTGGGTGCTTCCACAACTTAGGGAGATTGCAATAACATCCAACAGGAGACCCTGGACAAGGCTGGCATTTCCCAAGTAGGGGATATGTATGAACTGAGTACGCTCTGCAGGTTCTTGAACATGACAGAGAGATTCGTATTAGACCAGGTCAGTTCATGGAATCTGGGGGCATATTAGCAAGACCCACATTAAAATTATCGCCGTTTTAGCGGCAGGAAACTGCCGCTAAAACGGCGATAATGGACTTGCTAATATACGTTATAGAATTCCAATAGAAGCCCAGGTTAGATGTGCAGGACATCTAACCTGGGCTTCTATTGGAATTCTATAACGCATATTAGCAAGCCCATTATCGCAGTTTTAGCGGCAGTTTCCTGCTGCTAAAACGGCGATAATTTTAATGTGGGTCTTGCTAATATGCCCCTTAGCGCTCTGGTGCATGGGCTGTGCTCCCTGAGGGGCCAGTCTGAGCCACCGAGTAGCAATACGTTACAGTGCCTAATGAGGCATGGCAGCAGTCACAAAGCTATCACAACTCTTTATATTGCCCTGCAGTCACAGGTGTTGCGTCCCTGAGGGATCATCAGAGACAAATGGGTGCAATACCTAAATTGCACAATTTCTGCCAAACAGTGGGTTGTGACCAAAGCATACCCAAGCAGGTTTCTCGCAACTCCAAGTTCAGATTTATTCAGTTCAATTTACTTGCATCAAACGTTACCTTTCCCCGAAGCGCATTGGAGGCATGTTCCCCAACGAGTCCTATCAATGACTCAGGTGTGGTGCACCCCCAGTGCACTTTTATCACATAGCGTGGGAGTGCCCCAAGAAAGCCTAGGCTTGCCAAGAAGTACTATTGAAGTTATCTGAACTGGTGGGAAGAGAACTGTGTCTTGTCCTGGCCACTGCCTCTTGTGGTCGATGCCCAGGTCCACAAAAACTAAATTAGAGAGTAGGTTGGTCGACCTCGCACTAGTATTTTACAAACTCTGCATTGCAATGTCATGAAGGGTACCAGAGCCCCTCTTGGTGATGCAAGACAGGGAGTCCTTAAAAAGTGGGTGGTAGCAGAGCAGACCGCCATTCACAATGCATGTAGACAGAGTGGGCAAGCAATCGGTATAACAATTTGAGATGCATTTATCATCAAATTGGAGGCAAGCTTCGATGATAGGCCGCCTTGAGCATAGTTTCACGGGCTGTGCTTGGAGGCCCACGCTCGGCCTCCCATTGGTCGATGGTTACACATGCACATGGCGCCAGTAATGGGGGGTGGAGCTTCGCATAGATGGGGTGGGTTGCTCTCTCATCAGCGGGTCCCTAGACAATTCAGCATGGCCGGAGTGGTCTGACCGCTGCGGAGTAAAAGCAAGTGTCACTTGCTACCTTGTTAGTTCTATTAGCACACCAACATTTTTTTTTTTTTTTTTGTTTAGCTTAAGTAATACGAAGCTCGTGGACAAGGACATCTGTCTAGGATTCACTGTAAATGTTCCCGCATTTTATCTTTATTGAGGCCAGGATGGGAAGAGGATTGCTATGGGCTTTGTTGTTGATTATTGATGCCTTTGTCATGGGCTATTGTAATGTGAAAAATCAATAAAGAGCTATTTAAAAAAATACCTTATGTCAGTTAACTCAATCAGCCATCTTGCAAACAGTTGTGTGCTAAGAGACACTACACAAGATGAATGTGCAGTGTCAGTTGTGAATAGCATTGTTGGTTGTGGGTGAAGTACTGGCAAAGGTGCTATGTGGGGATGCCACCCACCGCCAATCACCTATCAATGAATTTGGCGATTGAGAGTGGAGATAAAAATGAGATATTGGGAATGCTCCATGCGTTTTCCTTTCCTATTGCTACCCTCAAATCAAACTCCCAGGTGCCATTCAGAATACCGTGAATGCGGCTGCCCGCGGCCCCCGCAGGGGGCCACCCTAAACGGGCGGCCCCTTTAGTGCCATTTGGGCACTTCCCCACCCCCACTCAGAATGCGGGGCTCGAGGAGGAGCCCCCTTCCAGACGCGTCACTTCCGACACGCAGAGGAGGTGGGGAGGTATTTATGCCTCCCCTGGCCATCTTGGCGTCCTGGAACAATTACGTCGGCGCCCCGTTAGTCCTTCAGGCGGTTGTGGGCCTGAACAACCGGGGGCTTGCCTTGCTACGCTCCGCCCCGAAAGGGGCGTGAGTAATAAGGGACCAATGTGTCACGTGATCCAGTAAGGGGATCACCCCCATAAGGGTAGCGCTGATTGGATTCTCCACAGTGCTTGGCTCATCAGGCGGGCAGGGCAGCGTAGAGTGGTACAGCTGCCTGCCCTTGGATCGCCCGTAAGATAACCCACCATATTTGCATACTTTTGTATGGAATAAACCTGCAGCAATATTTTCCCAAACAAAAGTTGTGTTGTGTATTTATTTATGCATGCATACTCTGTTATGGTTGGGTGGGGTGTGTTGCCAATAATGGGACTAAACCCCGGAAGCACTACCAGGCTGCGGCAACAACGTTACCTCTCAGTAGTACCGCCACATTTGATGATTTATGCAAGTAAATAGATCTTTGAACATTTTAGGATCATATTACTGCCAGCCTTTTGCTCTTACTTGATGTTGCCACATCATTTACTGTGGAGCAGTATGGATTTGCGCGTGGGGTTGTGGCACAGCACTCCAAATCTGTGGACAAAGATGTGATAATTAGCTTTGGTCATATTTCTCCCCTCAATGGAATTTTTTATTAGCATTAATCATGGCATGCGAAAAGAAAAACATATGTAAACAAAGTAGGAAACACATGTAATGAGAACTTTTATGCGTCGTTTTGCGTTTCAAATAATTTGATCATAGCAGTTATTTTATAAAATGCCCTTGCATCCTGACGCTCACAGTAGGTACAGATATAATACAAATTATTTTTGTTATTGGGCCCAGTGGCTCCTTTGCCACCCACCACCTCTATACTTTAATACGTGTACATATATCTGCACCACTGTATTTGCATTTTTCAGTGGCAAACAAAACGCCCAAGTTACAGCTGTTTTAGAGTCAATTCTATTAATGCAATCATGCTACACCATTTTTTCAAGGAAATTGCTGAATGTCCATTTGCACCAGCTGTAGAAAAGAAACAAAGGTATCCTGCAATGAGAGTATTGTTGAGAAAACATTAGAGTGTACTTTCAAGGCGGACTCCCCAGGATTTTATTTACATATTTTCAAAAGCAGTCAAAATGGCACAGTTCCCCAGCTGTGCACCTCCCTGGAAAGTACTGCTAAGTTCGAACAGATCACAGTGCCAACTTTTTCTTTCATAATGCAGGAAAACAGTAGTCACTGCTGATTAAAAGAATTAATGTGGGCGAGACAAGACAGTCATTAAAGCATTGTGCAATAATTGTCAGACAGCCACATGGTAATTAAACTAACGGCGAAAGTATTTTGTCACACTTCACCAGCAGAAAATAATTCTTTTCTAGTTTGTATTGAAAGGTTGCTGAACTGTCGGAGCTCAATTCTGAAAAACGTGTTTGCGTTTTGCTGAAAGCCAGATAGCATAAACCCAATGTATATCAAGATAATTTACCCATAAACAATGCTAAACAGTCTATAGATTGTAGTTATGGTTCGAGGTAGCCTTTTCACACCTGTGCATCTATTTTGTTTTTACCATGTTTTAATTATCCTACACTAGGAAGCTCAGGGGGTCATATAGAGTTCTCTGCAATATGACCCTTGCTGTAAATTGTCAGGGTTTTTGCTCTGCAAACGCACTGTTCCCCTTGTCTCATTTAGAGGTGCAGTCACTGATAACTGACTGCCAGCAGAACCTCTGCCGGCTCTACAGATGATCAGTCACTGGCAGCAGCCACTAGGCCACCACCACCTCTTCTCTGGTGTATCTTGAGGGGGACAGATTATCCCTTCCGAGGTCGACTTTGTGAGGCATCCAGGCAGGGTGTATCACCAATAGCACTCGTGCACTTCTTGATCTGTGTCAGAGCCTTTAAATGTTTCACACACACTTTGGGGGTTTGCTTGTGAGTAACAGCAACGGCCGCCATAAACACAGAGTGGTGGGGCGTGTGGGGTCTCATGGGAGGCGTTGCGCGGGGGGAATACAATATTTAAAAATAAATAAAACCTTTTGCTGCAGGCTGCCTCCAGCGTCGCGTCTCGTTGCGCCGCCTCTCCTCTTTCTACCTTCTGGTCCCAGCAGCCCCTGGGACAGACTCCCTGTCCAATCCCCGTGCTGCAGAGCTGCGTGGGGATTGGTTTGAGTAGGCAGGAAAGACGCCCTGCTCAGACCAGGGAGTCTGTGGGGTTTCTCCATCCCGGCTGCTCAATGCAGCTGGCTTGAGAAAACCTAAGTGTGCATGCGTGTTTTGGTCGGCCTGAGACAGCTGCCAAAACACATATGCGCAGTTTAGGGAGTGGACTAGGTAGGTAGCACTCCCCCTCCCATGCTTAAGCCCAGCCCCTCCCAACACCGCTGGCTCAGAGCAGGCAAATGGAAAACAAAACGATGCAAGAGCATCGTTTTATTTTACATTGCTGGCTCTGAGACAGGCAGTGGGGCGATTCTCCTCCACCATGGCAGAGGAGCCACCGCTGGTGAGAAACAAAAAACATGTCAAGCAGGACGCAGCAACATTGTGGCCGCCTCACATTTATTTTCAACAAGGCTGCTCCAACTATGTCAGCAGAAGCACTTTTGTCAGACATGAAGGGTTGCACTGGTGATTAACTCTAACTAAGGCAGGGGGCCTTTGCAGGGTGTGCAGAAGGGTAAAGAGTCAGAATATCGGGTTGAAAATGTCGACTTGCACTAATATCGAGTGCAGAATATTGAGATACAGAAATATCGACTGCAAGAATATCGTGGTCAAGAATATCGAGTTTAAAGTAAGAAATATAGTTTTCAAAAATATCGAAGTCATTAATATCGTTTGCAAAAATATAGCTGTTAAAAATATCGTTTTTTTAGTTAGTGTTGTGTATTTTAGTATGTATTTTGAATGTATGCGCTCTATTTTTTTGTCTAAGTATTGCATTTGTTTTTTAATATATGTGTTAAATTTTTAGAAGTTATTAATTTTATTTTAATTAAATTTTGCGTTTTAGTTCCGTAGCGAGTTGTGGGTTTATAGGGGAATAGGGTGGGAAGTAATTTAATTAAAATAAATTGAATATTAATTTTTATTCATTAGTATTTATTTAATTTTGATTTTATACTGTTAATTGTGGGAATTAATTTATTATTCATTAATTTATAAATGGCTGTTAATTTTTATTGATAAATTAATTGGTAAATATGTTAATTGTGTCATTTTTTCGGAGCGGGTTGTGGGTTTATAGGGGAATAGGGTGGGAAGTAGTTTAATTATAATAAATAATTTTTTTTTTTATTGAATAATATTTATTTATTTTATATTTTATATTGTTAATTGTGGGAATTAATTTATTATTAATTATTCATTAATTGGTTGTTAATTATTATTAATTAATTGGTAATTATGTTAATTGTGTTATTTTCTTAGGAGCGGGTTGTGGGTTGATAGGGGAGTAGGGTGGGAAGTAATTTAATTTTAATACATTTATTAATATTTTTAATATAATCTTTATTTAATTTGATTTTATAGTGTTAATTGTGTGAATTAATTTATTAATAACTATTTATATTTTGCTTGTTAATTGTTATTAATTAATTAATTGTTAATTAATTATGTTAATTGTGTCAAGTTTTAAGAAATTGGTGCTGGCATTTATAGGGGAATATGGTGGAGGTAATTTATTTATAATTAATTAATTATTTGTTAAATAATGCTAATTAATTAATTAAAATTCAAATATGGCAATTGTGTAATTATTTTGATGTGTGAGTTGTGGGGTTTATAGTGGTAAATGGTGGGAAGCATTTTTTTTTTTAATTAATTAATGATTTGTTGTTAATTGATATTAATTTATTAATGTAAAATTAGTTATGGAAATTGGGTAAATATTTTTAGGTGTGTGTTTTGGTGTTTATTGGGGTAGAGGGTGAAAAGTAATTTAGTTTAAATTAATTAATCATTACTTGATCATTAATGTTCATTTATTAATTGATAGATATTTTTGGTAATTGTTTATTTTTATTTTTTTGTGGATTTAGGTTCTATAGCTGTAACATTTGATTAGTACATTAATTTCTGCTTTTTTAAATGTGTTTTTTAATTATTAATAATTATTTAATTGATAAGTAATTGTGTTAATTATGGAGGTACACTTTTTTTAAATTTAGATGTGTGTTGTAAATCGTGTGGCGTTATAGGCTAGGAAAAAAAATATTACATGTATGTAATAAATATTTTTTTTGATTAAAATTAATTTCTATTCCAAAATATTTATTTGTTTTTTCATTTTTTGTTACATTAAATTTTTTTATTTTTTTATGTATATTTTAGATTTTTTCTACATTATAATATGTTTCTATGTTTTGTACATTTTTATATTTTTATATATGTTTTGTTTTTGGTTTTTTAAATTATATTTTGTATTGTAGTTGATATTTTGTTTGTTTTTAAATTTGAATTTTCTTTAGGGGGAATAGTAATTTTTTACCCCTCCACTATCCAACACTTTCCCTACTGCTGCATTCGCAGGAGCGGGAATAGTAATTTATAACCCTACACTATCCAACACTTTCCCTGCTGTTGTACTCACTGGAGTGGGAAGAGTAGTTTTTACACCTCCACTATCCAACAGTTTCCCTACTGTTGCCCTTGTTGGAGTGGGAATAGTAATTTTTACCCCTACGCTATCCAACACTTTCCCTACTGTTGCACTCGCTGGAATGGGAATAGCAATTTTTACCCCTCCGCTATCCAACACTTTCCCTACTGTTGCACTCACAGGAGTGGAAATAGTAATTTTATCCCCTCCGCTATCCAACACTTTCCCTACTGTTGCACTTGTTGGAGTGGGAATAGTAAATTATTCCCCTCCGCTATCCAACGCTTTCCCTACTGTTGCATTCGCTGGAGTGGGAATAGTAATTTTTACCCCTCCGCTATCCAACACTTTACCTACTGTTGCACTCACAGGAGTGGGAATAGTAATTTTATCCCCTTCGCTATCCAACACTTTCCCTACTGTTGCACTTGTTGGAGTGGGAATAGTAAATTATTCCCCTCCACTATACAACACTTTCTCTACTGTTGCATGTGCTGGAGTGGGAATAGTAATTTTATCCCTTCCTCTATCCAACACTTTCCATACTGTTGCACTCATTTGAGTGGGAATAGTAAATTATTCCCCTCTGCTATCCAACACTTTCCCTACTGTTACACTCATTTGAGTGGGAATAGTAATTTTTACCCCTCCACTATCCAACACTATCCCTATTGCTGCACTCATAGGAGTGGGAATAGTAATTTTTACCCCTCCGCTATCCAACACTTTCCCTACTGTTGCACTCATTGGAGTGGGAATAGTAATTTTTACCCCTCCGCTATCCAACACTTTCCCTACTGTTGCACTCATTGGAGTGGGATTAGTAATTGTATCCCCTCCGCTATCCAACACTTTCCCTACTGTTGCACTTGCTGGAGTGGGAATATTAAATGATTCCCCTCCGCTATCCAACACTTTCCCTACTGTTGCACTCACTGGAGTGAGAATAGTAACTTTTACCGCTACGCTATCCAACATTTTCCCTACTGTTGCACTCGCTGGAGTGGGAATAGTAATTTTTATCCCTCAGCTATCCAACACTTTCCCTATTGTTGCACTTGCTGGAGTGGGAATAGTAATTTTTTCCTCTCCGCTATCCAACACTTTCCCTACTGTTACACTCATTGGAGTGGGAATAGTAAATTATTCCCCTCCGCTATCCAACACTTTGCCTACTGTTGCACTCATTGGAGTGGGAATAGTAAATTATTCCTCTCCGCTGTCCAACACTTTCCCTACTGTTGCACTCGTTGGAGTGGGAATCGTAATTTTTTACCCTACGCTATCCAACAGTTTCCCTACTGTTGCACTCAATGTAGTGTAAAATGTAGGTTTAAAAAATATTAAATCTTTTAATTTATAATATAATTTTTTTTAAATAATTTTTAGGTTACAGGTGTATGTATATATTTATTTATAATTGTTAATATATTTGTAACATTTTATAATTAATTAAAATTATTATTTATTAATTATGTTTAAGTAAACATATATATATGACATTTTATATATGTATGTTTAATTTATTTTTTAATTAAATATATTACTTATAACTGTTTAAATTTACAAATAAATCTAATTTGTTTTTAAAGTTAAATGTATTATTTAATTTATTTTACATTATTTTTTATACATATAAAAAACCGATATTTTTTACTTCGATATTTTTAACAACGATATTTCTTTTCTCAATATTTTTGTACTTACCATTATTAAGATAGGAGGTTGATATTTATGCCCCAATATTTTTGTAACTCGATATTCTGGTACTCGATATGATGTCAGTGATCCGTGCAGAAGTGGGGCTTCTACCACCTCAGCAGCCTATACAGATTGCCCACTGGGGTCTAAATGACCCCCTTAATTATCACAAACAAATGGAACTAAACTTTTTTTTGCTCAATCATTTAGCACTAACTTTCACAAGATTCAATTAGAACACTTTTAACTTTATCTGTTTCACAATATTTTTAATTGTTCACATGATATCACACCTCCCCCGCCAAGCACAGAGCGTAATCGACAAATGGTTACTTAGTCAATGTCAACACGCACTGTAAATAGTCCTTAATAAGTCCAAAGTGAATATATTTGGTCGAAATCCATACTACCCAAATAGTCCTGTTATTAAGATTATCTGATATTGGGAAATATTTTTAAAAGTTGGGCAATGCAGTTTGGACAGGCTAAATTGCTAGTCCATAAAGGATCACAGATTTGGCATTTCTCTACTTAGGGGCCGATTCCGATGTCGGACGGACTCAGGTCCGTCCGACATCGGTCAGGAGCCGTAACCGACCAAACTGCTGTCGTCGGTTACGGCCCTGCAAGTACGATGCGACCGAACCCTGTTCGGTCGCACTCGTATACTTCACAATGGGAGCATGCATTCCGATCGGAATGCATGCTTGCATTGTGAAAAGCAGGGGTGCAGTTCATCCCTGCACCCTGTGGCCGGCACCCCAAGGTGCCTGCCACCGGGTGCAGGGATCAACAGAGGGGCACCATAGGTGCCCCCAGGCCACCATTCGGCGGCCTCGCACCCATGGGGGCCCTACTGGGGGCCCCCAAAGACAGTTTCCGACTGCCTTTTCGTGCCGAAAGACCGGCACAAAAAGGCAGTGAAAAACTGCCATCGTACTCCCTCGGTCGTGAAGAGGCAGCCGGGGGAGTACTGAAGGATTTCCGGACGGCGGACGGGCTCTCCGAGCCCGTCGGAAGCCATCCGGAAATCCGCGTCGGATTCCTTTCCGACCGAGCCCATCGGAATGGCTCGGTCGGAAAGGAATCCGGCCGGCACGTTCCGATTCGGTCGGAAGGACTCCGGCCATCGTTCGGTGCCCTTCCGGCCGAAATCGGAATCGGCCCCTATGTTGGAGAACCCCAAATAAGGAAGAGGACGATTTTTGTTGATTCTGTTACTTTTGTGATGTGTGGGCCAGGTGGCTTTTGTTTTTCAGCATCATCTCTGCAATAATGACATTTTGTACTGCTTTATTGTGCTCTCACTTTCAGGATGACTGGGAGATGGTTGATTTTAGGCATGTGTTTACTATAACACCTACATTTACTCAAAAAAGCACAAGTGGGAGATTATTTAAAAATGTATTCTGCTTATTAGAGTCAAAGTGAGAGGGATAATATGATTGTGGGACCAACAAATGCTGAAAAAAGGTTGGATTCTTACTCAACTGAGTATGTCACATCACATTTACAAATGCAACAAATGTTGAATACATAGAAATGCGATAACACATTCAAATGTCTGTCTTTTGGGAGATTTACTAAGATTCCAAGGGCATGATACAACAGTTGCTGATTTCCAGGAGTATCCCTGGAAAACCTTTGTGAATTCCTGTTTATAATACAGTAAAGACATTTCCACATGCATAAATGTACAAATGTAACTTTACACATGGTAAAATGTCTCACATGAGTACAATTGAACTTTAACTTACAAAACAACATCTTGATGGGGAAATATATTTTGCCTTCGAGAAAACACTTCCCCAACATCACTGCCAATTATGAGCGTGTTTCCTTCCTTGACACCGAATCACCTGCACTTGACAGGATTAAATACAGACTGGTTCCAAGATAGAAATGTCCCTGCATACCCACAAACAAGCACATACCTGGCTGATTTGAAACTTTCCAAGGCATTCCTTCTCCTGAATTCTCATTCCTCAACCCTGGGTGAAGATTTGGTCACATTAACAAGTACAAGAGAACAAATAATTTAGTATCAATCTATTTTTGTAAATTACAGATGCTGCTTTACACTTGTAACAAGACCATTTGTTTGTGTGAGTTTTATTTATATGCATTAATGCCTTTAGAAGTCAGCTCTATAGTAACTTTGTTCTATGTATTAATATGAAGCACAGCATCTATTTAAACAAGCATTCGCAATACAATCGGTCTCGCCTTTGGGACCTTACAAGTATTTAGTCATGCAGCACGACTGAAACAGACAAATGAAAGCAGTGGGTGCGCTGTAAGCTCGAAACTAATTACCATCTCGGAGACTGGGGACTGCATTATCAAAAATACCGTACCTATGTCATAAACGATTTTAGAAAAAAAACTCTTCATGTTTTGTAATGTAAAAATCATATAATAAAATGAATAAATCTGTTACTTTTTGGGATCAGTATTTTATGTTACACTGTTTTCATCATCTTTTGTTATACTATGTCAACTGTGAATCCTTCTATGAATGATATCAGCTGTGAATCCTTCTATCAATGGTATGTGTTGTAAAGCGCTCTGATACTCTCAGGTCTAGCCAGCTCTATATAGAACACTCAAATAAATATATAAGCATATTCTAAGGTAAGTGCAAAAAGACCACCTGAGAACATTAAGGTCTACGGGCCGGGAACATGTTTAGAGTAACGAAACGTAGGAACCCCCGTCTGACCTTACTCCTTAACCATCATGCCTCGTCAATTAATCTTTCTGGTGCAAGAGGTTCAGTGACTACTCAAATCAGTATTAACACATGTTTATTTTTGTCACGTCTCATAGAACATTAAATTGTAATTTACAATATATTCATTTAGTATGTAGGGCTGGAAATGCACCTCTGAAGAATATCAAAATTGTTAAAAGACATACACAGGTATATGCACACCATTCATCTCCCAGTCTTAAAAACATACTAATCGTTCATTCAATGATCACCATTCTGACAAAAGAATATATACAATGAAATCCTACCAATACAGGTTTGGCTCAGGTGTAACTATTACATAGTAACATCATTAGACTGATATGTCGTGGATTTCAAAATTCTCTATTAATACAATAGATTAGACAATTAGCAGTATTATATAGTGTTAGAATTCACTTCATTTGACATAAATGGTTCTTCATTTGTTTATTACTGTTTTAAACTGTGGCTCCAACACTCATCCTCAACAGGCGTTTTGCCGTTCCACCTTCTTCAGGAGTGCCACAAGTCTCATATAGCACTTCAAGCCTGTGAACATATAATATAAAGATATTGAGCCAAGCATTGCACCAGGGCACTAACAATGAAGTGTGACTAAATATAAACAGTTTCTTCAGCCACAAAGTCCACCGGGAGAGTGAAGTGCCATCACCAAAACAGAAAAGTGATGTGTGCCCTTAATAACCCCAGTATTCAGCCAAAATCCAAGCGATGGCCAAGGCCGACCATATCAATTAGTGCCCATTTGGACTTCAGAGTAAAGTAAGGATATAAAATAAAAGAGAGTGTTCCCGAAAACAAAAGGCATTCACAAGAATTGCCCCTAAAAGCATGCCTTTCCCAGGTTCTTATAATCATGGATCGAGACAAGGGAAACAAGTTACCTACCAAAATCTATAGCTTAAACAAATGCCCTTCGCCACTGGAATCTCTGATATGGAGATGTGGGGAGAAAACAATTTCAAGCCCCTAAGTAAACACAGGAGGCTGAAAACAAAAGGCCACGTATGAGCTTTTTGGCCTTACAAAGCACTAGTGTGCAGAGTGTACGGTAAATCAAAGGAACGCCCTACCTTGGTAATACTATAGAAGGATGGAAGATCCGCCTTCATACATAATGGAACATCTGTCGCCACACCGGGTGAAGAAAAATCTTGTTGCTGTTTATATCGGTGGAAACAAGCAAAACATCAAATGGGTCTTCTTTACTTTAAGTTTCCAATAGGTTAATTCTGTAAAGGCAATCAAGACATATGTCGAGGTGGGTTTATTTCCTTGCAATATTTATCATTTATTAGAAAACAGCAACACATGCTAAATCCAGAAGAAAATAAAAGAAAGACAATTTTTGGAGGGGGCTTAAAATATGTTCAATGTCGAGCATTAGCATGTACTATTTCTGGGCTTACATAAGTAAAAGCAGTCCGGCTTACTTGCTGTGACAAGCCAAGAAAAGCTGAGAAAACCACCCAGAGGAGAGAATAAGCAGTGAAAAGCAAAGGCACGAGCCAAATGGAAGCTCATATGTCTGTCTGGAACAAAGGCTAAGGGGTCGATTCCGATCTCGGTCGGAAGGCCTCCGAATCGGATTCGGCTTTACCGGATCCGAGTCGGAGGCTTTGTTTCCGACCGAGTCGTACAGAGGTCCGGACGCCCAAGTACGATGTGAATGAACGCGAAATCGCCGACCGAATCATTTCCGGGTCTGAACCGCTCCGTACGACTCGTTCGCACTCGATTCGTACCACGCAATGGAGACATTTTACGACCGAGCCAGTACGATGCACGATCCGGACAGCCAGATCGAGTCGGAGCCTCCGACACGTAAAAGCTCTGGGAAGCGGACTTCGGGGGTCCGTGCGGACCCCCCTACACCCGTAGCTTTACGAGTCAGACACAGGGGGGACCCAAGGGTCCCCCCTATACATGCATGTACGGTGCGGATAGCACCAACTCGTACCCACTACAGGGGGCACCCTTTTGTGCAACGTACCCATTGAGTCAATGGGAGCCCATGTACGCGTCGTACGACCGGCTCCCATTGACTTCAATGGGAGTCCGACCGAACCGAGTCCATCAGCATGCGGCCGCATCGTACTCGCTCGGTCGGACTGCAGGAGTCCGGCTCGGTCGGAAAACAATCTGGATCCGGATCGGTCGGAGAGCATTCCGACCCAGATCGGAATCGGCCCCTAAGTAGTTAAATAAGTAACCATATGCTGGGGTGAATACAATTCCTGGCAAAATTTATGGTTTACTAGAGAGCAGTGACTCGTACTTCATCCAAGAATACTGGAAAGACAGGCTTTCAACGTGTGCTACAACAGTGCACAAAGTGAGCGTTTAAAAAGACTGAGAAAACCGCCAAGAAAATCAAATGCTCGCTGGACAAACAGGCAGTAAAAGTCAGGTGCAAGGGCCAAGAGAGAGCTACGGTTAAGACTAAGTTAATAAGAGTACTGGCTTTGTCGCCCTCAATACGCCACACTACGAAATGCCACACTGAACTCCCGTTGTAAATGCAAGGCAACAAATAATAAAGAAATGCCCCGGTCCTCGCTTCTTACCTATCTCTCTGTCGAGGGCTGCAGAAACAATAGCGGATGCTAACAGATGATGTAAAAATTGTGCGCCGTGTGTGGTGGTCCCTTAAATGTGATGTAGAGTCATCTAATCAAGGGTCAGGGGTCACGCCCTCTTCTCTCAGGATAAACATTGGAAATAAAGACCCGGCAATCTTAACAGGGGGTTGGAAAGCACCATGAGCCCTAATGATATACTCAAACTCGATATAGATGCTTGCAAGAACAAGGAGTTGGGCAAACAAAATAAAACAAGTGGAGGTTTGAAAAAGAGAAAGCACGGTGATATTCCAGGTTCAGTTAATAACAGTCATTGTGTAATATCCTCATAATGTATATGTATGTTACCCAGCCTAGCTTTCTCCTAGCTGCTCAGCCAGAGTGAGAGATGGTATCGGAATGTTGGTGTGACTGTGATGAATGGGATGCCTGGGTGCCTGTGTGGATGTGTGGTGACAGTTGGAGATGGGCTGAGCAGCAGGGAGGCTGCTCCTGGTGGGGCTGGAGTAAGGGCTGCCAACTAGAATATGGACTGATGTGCATATTTACATGGAACCACTAAAGAAGTTTCACATTGTTATCTCATCGCAAGTGTATTATCCTAGCTTGAACCATCTGGCTAAGTATTTTGGCTGCCACTCCTCCGCCATCACCCCAGCCTTGAAATACAGTGTCAGGAAACAGAGGCAGAGTCTTCAGTGAATGCTGGCCTGCCAACACCCTCATGGTAGCCTCACTTCACAAACAGGCCACCCACAGAAAGGCACACGAGCCACCTTCAAACATGGCACTGATATTTCACTCGCCTTTCAGAGCTTGTGCTGCGGCTTCGCTTCTCTCCATCAAACACAGCACATCTGTCTCTCACGCTCTGGTGCAAAGAAAGAAAGTGAAGAGAAAGTTGACAATGTAATTCAAACACAGGTTGCTTGAAATCCATTAGCACAGATGCTCCGAGGCTTCTGGCAAATGGAATTCTATTTAGTATGCTGCTATTTTTCTTTTAGACGATGAGGGATGCCCCCTATTGACTCTAGCTTGCACATTGGTAAAAAGAAAAAACAAGAAACGTCGCAGGACCACTCGATGTAAACAAGATGGGAAGAGAGAAGAGAGACCATCACACGCTGTACTGTGTGATGGCAAACGAAAATGCTCTCTGAGTGAAATCGCCGAAAAGAGAGCAAACACATGAAGGAGGGACTTCAACAGAAATGCACCAATAAGAAACCAGCTTTTCTGAATGCTGCAGCTAACAGCCAATAGCAATGGGTGGGTTTGCCAAAGCCACACAGAGAGATACAACAGGTCATCGTTGATGCTCGACCTAAAAAGACTCTCACTGAGTACAGTATTGTACCTATGTGAGTGATATCCGATCTTTAGTAGTACAAGAGAACATTATGTAACTTTTGCTTGGATACCAAACTGTGTACACTAATATAGCCTTAGAGCCCGCCATTCTGCCCTCCAGGAGCGGAATATTTGAATATCCTTAGAGCCCTCCGTAGTGGGCTCTATCGGCCATTAAACGCCTGAACGATTGTTAAAGGCGCGAGCCGAAGGCGAGGGCCTTTATCATGGAAGCTGGCCTTTAATGGCAGGTACAGCCCGCTACGGAGTGCTCTAAGGCTATTAGAACAATCCGCCCCTAGAGGGCAGAATGTTCTAGTTTGTGAAACAAAGGCCTCACAGAGCACTAGGGGGATGAAATCCCCTCACGCTCCGTGAGGCCTTTGGTAACAGCTGTTGTTGTGAACAAACATTGGAATGTTGATGCTCCGGGCTCCCACCAGCCACTACAAGCCTGGAGCACTCCATTGTCTTAAATGGAGCTCTCAACATTACAGTGTTCTAATATACCACAGCTTAATGGAATTAGAGTCATAACTGAAATTTTAACACCCGGCCTGGTCCTGTGACTGTACTTAGTTCGGGCTAAAAACTATTTTGAATTTCATGTCGGTACTTTTTTCAAATCAAGGAGACTTTTACTGGGTCTCCCTTTTCTCCCAATTTTGCTATTCTTTATGAGGATGAATTTGAGAAAAATATATCTATGATGCCAACACCAATCCCTATCACAGTCACATATGATTATGGTAAAGATATGCTGACAACATTTATTTTCATTTTGGCTGTGGACTACAATACTCTCTCTAACCTTTTGAACTGCATGAATTCCACATCTCCGGATTTGAAATTCACATCACATTTCAATAACAGCTTTCTAGAGTTTTGGACCTCACCATAGCCATATAAGATGGTAAACAAGGAACCAGTTTGTATAATAAACCTACTGCCTGCAACACACTTCTACAGTACTGAAGTCACCATTCCAAGGCTCTGAAGGATGGCTTACCCTTTGCCAATTCCTGCATATTCACAGAAGTTGTAAATTCAGGAAGGACTATTTTCACAAGACAGATATCCCTGTCAAAAACCTGATGGCAAGAGGATACCCACTCAAGCTCATTATATGATCTCTTAAACAGGCTTGGTATTGTCATTGAGAATTTTTACTCACCCCTAAAGAGAAAAATAAACACAGATCATGTAGTCTGCGCTACCACTATTTTTGCTCAAAGTACCTCATTCACAAAAGTCATAAAAAAATGTTGACCATTAATTCAATTTATTGGCATTTCCAATGAGCTGCCTTTTTTTTCTTTCAAGAAAAGGAAAAACCTAAGAGACCACCTAATCCCTGCAAATATCCCAAAACCACCAGTTGATTTGGAATCTTTGTTTTATCAAAATACATTTGTGGGACATTCCAAGTGTAGCAATTGTATCATCTGTGAATTTACATATAACACTATGCAATTAAAATATGGAGACATCACATGTATCTTAAAAAAGTACACAAATTGAGATTCATCTAATGTGGTTTAAGTCATCTGGTGTCCTTGTAATGAAATCTACGTGGGCATACAACGCAAAAAATAAAAACGAGAATTGTTAACACCAGAGGAGGATACTTTGCAAGGGGATGTCAGCACCTTTAGCAGCACACTTTGTCAAATCAAAACACATGGAAAAAAGACACAAGTTGGCAAGCGATCAAACCTTATAAGAAATCCCCCAGTTGGTGGTGATACCCAAACTCACCTTAAAAGGGCTGAATGAATGCCGCTGGATCCACAAATGCAACAGTATACCACATTGGCTGAATTGTACTGAAAAATGCAACTTGGTCGTAATGATCTGAGTAAGGCAGATCTTTTTGTTCACTCTGTCTACTCGGGTTCCTTTGATCTGCAGTTGATATATTGTGCCTTTTAGATATTCCATGTTGTAACATTTGCATTACAAGCATATAACTTTGTCTAAATGGCTGGAATAACCTTTTGGTCAACCTGATTTATCTTGGATACCTACATTAAGCCGGTTGGTGGACTTTGTTTGTTTTTAATATTTACATATGTCAAACTCGCAATTATTTTCCATGTTTTTCAATTGCTATTACTTAATAATTATGTTTTTGGTTTTACAATCATTCATTTTGATTTATTTTACATAAAGAGTAGGTACTTTTATATGGAACAACATTGAGTCACTGCAGAGCTTCCAATTTTAGTTTTTCGTAACTTCCTCTTTTTCGATTTTTTTCATTTTTTCAGTGGCTGTTGCACTATTTCCACATATTGTTGTCTTTCCACAAAAAACATGTTAGTATTATCCTGATCAATGAATGGGCAACTTTTTTGTGCCATTTTTTTCACAACTCTTTTCAGTATTCTTCAGTATTTCGTTTATGTTGCTCCTCATGTTTTGACGGGTGGGCATCTTTGTCAATATTAATGCCCCTCAAGCAGATCTTGCATCTCTCAGTTAGAGGCGAGAATCCAGAGGACACGGACGCCCTGGCGCGCTGACTTCTTGCGGCCTACCAAGTAAATGGCACATGTATTGGGAGTGGGTGCTCTTACCTCTTACATAAACTTTCGATTTGTTTCTTTGCCAATTTTTTCCTCTGGTTGCTATTCGAGACCTTTGCTTCTTTTGGCTTTTTTTTAACAATGCCCGTGTTTCTAAAAATCTAAGGGGCTCATTACGATGGCGGGCGGACATCAGTACGCCTGTCATCGTTGCGGCTCTGGGACCACCCGCCGGTAAGGCGGCGGTCCCGCTGAGTGAATTAGGATGTGCCCGCCACTATGGCGGGCGCATCCTGGGCCTTTATCATTGCGGGCGGTGCTGCTGGCTGCAGCACCGTCTGCAATGATAAAGGTGCATGCACCGCATTTCCCTGCCCCACGTGGCAGGCACCATGCGGTGCCTGCCACTTGGTGCATGGAACTGCAGGGGGGTACCATGGGTACCCCCACAGTGCACCCCCCCACACAGAGGGGCCCACAACGGGCCCCCAAAGCCAGTCTCTGCCTGTCTTTTTGCAGCGGGATATCCGCCGCAAAAAGACAGGCGGAAAGGGATACCGTAATCCCTACGGCGGTGCCTGCACGGCACTGCCGCAATGTTGCCCTGGTTCCGGGTTCCGCAAGGCGGCCGGAAAAGGACCGCCTTGCGGGACCATGGCGGACGGACTTTCCGTCCGCCGCGGAACCATTGTGATTCCCACCGCCATCCTAATTTGGCGGTGGGAATTTTCTTCATGATGACGGAAGGACCGCCACCCCGGCGGTGGCGGTCCTTCCGCCAACATAATGAGCCCCTAAGTAAGTGCGAACCTAATATGTTTGGTCCTGAGAACGATCACTCCCGGATCTCAGTATGGCACTGGATTTTTTAATGTTTTTACTTTTTTTCCAGCTATAATTATGCCAATCTGCTATTTCGCAGACTTTCTATCAACACGAGTCATGTGAGTATGGCATCTTTCAATTTCTTTCGCTTCCAACTTTTGCTAATTCTGGTTCCCATTCCTTTGTCTCATTACAGAGTTTCCGCTCTTGCTCAGTTAAATTAGGTTCGTCCTGATAATGACCCTTCTATTGCTCTAGGTCAAAACGTGGTCGACATTTCCGAAATTTGGAGCGTATTATTTGTCATATTGTATTAGGTTACTGTACCATTTGAAGCTGTATAACTGTACCTATTGCAAAAATATTTAATTATGTTGCAATGTTGTTTGTTCTTTCATACACACGATTGCACTTTCGTTTACACTCTGTGATCACTTGAGCAGTGAGCACATGTGTATCGAAATGTAAATAGAATTCTAAATACAGTACTTTTCGAAAGATTCACAAGTGGGCCCAGTGTCTTAGCTACTATCATTAATTGATCTTTTGATTAATATTTAATTTTGAATGTGATTAGGCTCGTCTAATTAATAGTTACTGTTTCACTAGGAACCTCTGTTGCACATTTGTATATAAATGCCCCTGTTCTAATTGGTATTTGGGCTGCCCCTGTTGTATGTAACTTAGTATGAAACAGAGCACCTATATAACAGAGACTCTTACTGAGTGTAGTGTTGTACCGACAAGAGTGATATCTGATCCTTAGTAATGCAAGTGCAAATGTTGTAACTTTGTGACTCAATAGATTATAGGTGGCTAGCCTTTGCTGTGCTGTACACTGTAGATGGATGGTTGGATTGAATAATACTCGGTATATGATATGAATCCCCAGAAAATATTTCAGCCTGTTGGGGGAATCAGACTGCAGGCCTTCAGTAGCCCATTTACATTTTTTGTAGGTTATTATTCAATGTATACAATATTGGCAGTCCTGGAAATAAACACAAAAAT
Source organism: Calotriton arnoldi (assembly GCA_963921515.1). Classification (NCBI taxonomy): domain Eukaryota; kingdom Metazoa; phylum Chordata; class Amphibia; order Caudata; family Salamandridae; genus Calotriton; species Calotriton arnoldi. The sequence continues at coordinate 1,574,434 of CAWUFW010003129.1, read as the reverse complement.
ATACTAAATTACTTTAAGGAAGTAGCACATGCTACATCATTGATAACATCAAGCGGAAGTTATGTCTACTAAGAGATATTTATCTACAGACTAACTTAGCAAGTCGCAAATCCCAATAAAAAAACAAACAACTATTTTGATGAAAGAGGGAAAGCAAACCATAATTATCCTATAATCTAGCAGTACCACTGTAGAACTATGCAGCATCTTGAGAGTTTAAAAATCAACCCATACAGTGAAATTTCACTAGGTAGGTATTTTACTTGAATTTTGTTTTAATTGAATTCACAGTATAAAGCTCTTGTAACCACAAAAGTTATATAACATACCCCTGTTTCTCCTACTGCCACTGCTCTCACAAAATATTTGTTGTTACCTAAGATCTGTGCCCCTCCTGACCCCCCCGGTTAGGTGGTTCAAAATTGCTCAACAATGGAGCAGCTAAAATATAGGCGTGATAAGCCACACTTCGGAGTATTACACTTACAACATCGGTCGTTATCATAAAACTGCAATGTATGCATCTTTGCAGGACGCCAGTATGATCACCTCATTTTTTTGTTGTATTATTTTAGGATTAATGTCTAGACAGTATTGCAAATTGCAAACATCCTTTGGAGTCCTCAGGTGGATTTATGCTTGTTCATTAAGGCTCATTTTGATTTACATTTGCAAACATTTTGTGGGTGTCAGAGGCTTAGAGAAGTCAAATATCTGTTGCTCAAGTAGAACGTATTGAAAAGAATAAAGGGTTGACCTTTTGCTGTTTCTATCAAACCGAGGCAGTCCCTTAAATAGAGATATTTTCCATGCTTCCATTACTTAGGGTTATAATATTGCCTTATTTAGGTGCATGCTAACTTCTGACCCAATTCGTTTTATTAATTTCAGTGGTTCCTCATTCCGTTTTTATTCTCCATTTTGAAACTATCGTTGTTTCATTTAATCATCAACATGCCAGTCCAGTATGAAATGCTCTTACTTTGTCAGGTTGCTGAGCAGTTGCCTTGATAATTTTGTTGTCGTAGTTTGAACTTTCCCTCGTCTTATAATTTAGAGCAGGTGGTGTTTAAGTATTTGCTGCACTTCAGTAAATGCTCTCAAACTTGGACAGCCTGTGTGCCCAGATCTGTCTGCATGGCTGGTGGAAAAATACTGTCAATATTATAGCTAAAATAATATCTAATTTAAAAGCACCCCCGTCATTGTATTCCTAAATCAGGCAAGGATCATATATCATAAAGATTGCCAGGGCCTCAACAACTGTTGTGAGTCAGGCACAGGTTGCAGTAATCACCATGTTCTCAGTGCTTGTGGCCAAACGTTGCAGGGTTGGGAAAGAGGCATTGCAAAAATGTAAAGTTTACTGTTGGAAAATCTGCTTATTGGAGAGACACACATTATGTGGTGTGACCAACGAACACAAGGGTATATTCAACATAGAAACAAACACATCAGGCCCCCAAACACTGGCTATAGCAGTTTTCATTTTCATCACTGACCCTTCACTGTATGCACCAGGACTAACAGAGTATGGAACAAGTAGACATTAATAGTATCTGCCCATGTTGAAACAGATCATACAGTCCATTCTACTATCAGAAGAGCTGTTCAGTCTTGATAGACTCTCATTGTATTATACATTGCATCTTACTCAATGTCCACTTCTTTGCACCTGGACTATGGTAATGTTGATATAATTAATGCACAGTGGGGGATATACTCAAGAACGTGTGATAATTATCGCTAAATTAGCTTAACGCAACTTTGCACATCGCAGTCCATCGCGGGAAAATAACACTGTGTTAACGTTGTATTCTCAACACGGCGGTACCATGCAATAGTCTCATGCTAATGCGTCAAATGACCGCGAAAAAATTACTGTGATGGCAAAAAAACGCGAAACACGAACGCGAAAAAAGTGGCGATGTGGCCAACCGCGATAAAAAAATCAGCGATAACCAGTGACAGGCCTGCAATTCCCATGCGGGAAAATGCACTCTAAAAGCACCGAAAAACACAAACAAAATAATTAAAACTGCGCAGCACCATGGACGAAGCAGGAGCAAATACAGAGGACGACCAGAACCCCACAAGCCCCCAGGAGGACCAGCCTGGGACCTCTGGGTCACGGAAGGGCAAGGAGAAGAAGACGAGGAAGACGAGGTTCAGTCCGCAGGAAAACAGCATCATCATCACGGAGGTGATAGAACACCACCAACAACTGTTCGTCACCTCCAACGTGTCATTGGCAAATAAAAATGCAATATGGCAGTCCATCCTGGACAAGGTGAATGCAGTCGGAGTGAGGAGGAGGACAATTGAAGAGGTCAAGAGGCGCTGGAATGATGCGAAGCGCAAAACCAAGAAGAAACTCGCTGACAACCATCAGGCAGCAATGCAGACTGGAGGTGGCAGTCCAGCGGAACACCAGGAGCTGGATGAGATGGAGGAAATGGTGGCCACAGTCATCAGTGGGGAGACGGTGGTAGGAGTTGGGGGTCCGGACACTGCTCGACATGACCTGACACAACAGCACCAGGGTGAGTACCGAACAGGGACTGGGGGGACGGGGGGAGATGGGCACAATGGCGCACATTCACAATTAAGTTGAGCACACTGCACACCCACAATGACTCTGGATCATGTCCCTGATCCCCTTGGCACACTGCAGCACACATACAAACAGCAAGTAGGCCCCCCTCCACCATGGGCACAAAGGGGTCCCTCCCCACACAGCACCAATCTCACAACCAACCCATGCACACGTGTCAAAACCAGCAAAGCTGCGTGTCTGTGAGCCACACTGACAATGCAAGTAACACTGCATGACGAACAGCATATCTGCAGTCCAATTATCATGACATGGTGCACACCACGACACTGAGGTGGCTGAGTGTGGAACACATCCGTAAAGGAGCAGGTCACACTCTGACACATCCACGTGCACAAACAACCCCTGGCGTCAACAACACATCTGCGGATAAACCCTCCCCAAAAGTCCAAAATCCGAACCAGAGCCAAAATTAGCCAAGTCTGCAACATCTCAGCACTGTAGAAGCACAGAAGTCAAAGGCACATCGCCTCAAAGGGATAAGGGGCAGCAAAATCACAGCTGCAGGGGCAACTCTCCCACAATGCAGCACACACACATAGCAATAACAGCACATCATCATTGACGACAATGTGGTACAAAGTGCAACACTCTCACTACAGTACAGAGGACACAACTGGTTCCGCTTGTGCGTAGAAACTGGCCAATCACATCTGGCATAGCAGGAAACTGTGAGATGACAATGTACGTGTACAACCTCTTTACCGTGATGTAGTTCAAATGCCACTGTCCCGCATCAAATAGTCAGCTCCTGCCAAACAGTCACAATGTACATTGTCATGCAGTCTGTATGTAAACTCGAACAATTCGTCAACATACATGTCAACACAATGTTAAAATGCATCTCCCCTTCACATTGCAGAGGGACAATCAACACCTCCTGCAGAGCAGACCAGACAACTCATCAGTGATGATGAAGAGGACCTCCACACCTTCGACACCGACGCCCTACAACAGCTCATGGACAGCTACGCAACCCACCTCCAGGAGCAGGGCAGCCCAGCTGCATCGAGGAGACCCCACCCCCTGCACAGACCACACAGCAGGAAGCACCCACCACCACGGCTGGCTCCCAGCACCTCACCGAAGAACACATCGCATACCAAGGCCATGTGTTAGACTGCCAGAAGGAGGTGGCTGAACAGGTGCGGGTGGGGTTCGACCTCATGGCAGCCAAACTAGATGATATACGTGGGTCTCTAAGTCCCATCAGGGACCACTTACACTCACTAACGGACACCCACAGTTTGCTCCATGATGTCCAACAATCCATGCCCGACATCGCTGGAGTCATGACTCTGAGAGGATAACAAATGTCTAGTCAGAGTGGCCTCAGCGATGTCAGCCGAGAGTTGGCACAGATGCTGAGGATAATGGAGAACATGGAGCGGATGCATGCGGAAAGAATGGCTGCCACGGATGTACACCAGCGAAAAGTTTTTGGGATCTTCCATGCCCTGCAGATCCTCATCATCGCATTGCTGCCACTAAGGCAGTTGCTGATGAATGCTGCTGGTACTTCTACACACACATCTCTGGCCCCTGATGTGTCAGTGGCACACAGTGCTGCAGACCAAACATCAGCACCCACATGTCAGACAGATGACATAGAAGACGAAGATGCGGGTGATTCCACTTTTGTAGTAAGAAGGAGCCAGTAGCATTCTTCTCCGCCATATGCCCTGTTTCAGCTTGGTTCTGCCCTCTGCATCATGCCCTGTAACAACACCTCCCACTGTCCCCCGAAACACTCTGCGACACTCACCTTGGACCTCAACATGGACTGCCATATTTTGTTTGCTTACCAATGACACAGCAATCAGACTGCGGACTGTACTCTTCCTCTTCCGATGTACTTTTCAATCCCTAAATGACTCTGGCTGGCCCTCCACTGGGCTACAATGTAATGTGGGGTTTGCATGGCCATGTACTGCTCCAGCTCCGACACTCCACCGAATGTGAAGAAATCATTCAAATTCACACAGATGTGTCATGTCCATAATCGATCAAGTATGAAAGTATGGATGAATGTAAGGACATTGATTGCCCAAAAAGGTACACCCTGGGAAATGAAGGCAATGAGCATATATGACCGTGACACACATAGGAAGTGAGATAACTGGGAATGTGTGCACTAGCTGTGGCCTCATTGCTCCGAAACAACAATCGCGCAATTCCTCAACTTTGCCCCACGCAATGTTAGAAAGAGGGCTGGGTATGAAATATCAAAGTCGTTGGCAGGCCTCAAGTAGTGTCCCCCATCACATTTGACAAAAGAACATCTCTTCGCATACCTACTCACACTAAACTGGGTGGACACAGCCTGTAGTGATGGATCACATTGATCCACATGGCAAGAATATGGACACCATACTCACATTGCTGAAGACACGTAAGAGCACAGGTCTATCAGCAACTATCCCAACCACTATGTCTGGCTAACAGAGGTGGAGCTGGCAATAGGGACTCACCCCTAAGTGAAATGCGTCAGTCAGTCCCTCCCTGTGTACGGACAATGCTCATTGAGGCACACGATTTGTCATTCTAATCAACACTCATCACAGTTGAACACTAGTGAAGTTGCGTAGACTTTATTGCCATGTGCGTGTCAGTACGGGCAAGACAGGGCCACAACATGCAGACCAATGCATCAAGAACAGGAAGCATTTGGACATGGTACAGTTCCACATGACAGGCGTTGTGCATGCGCCCGGGATGTTCTGCCATTGCGTTGGTGGCTTTCGTAGAACCGGCACTCTTCTGACCTGCGGCAGTTATGTGGATGATATGCCACAGCTTGGAGCAATGAGTCGTATGTGTGTGCAACGTTTGGACGTATGGGTTGTTGTGTATGTAAGTGTCAAGGGCATTCCATGCAAGAGTACCTCGAGCAAGGACTTCTGTGTGTGGGGTGTGGATTCGTTGGTCTATCATTAGCGCTGTGCGTAGTGTGGGAGTCGTCATCATCTGCTATGGTATCTCTCTCAGGGGGTGCCTGCCGCATTCAAGACCAAGGTCGGAGGTGCAGATGCCCTTCCGCCTTATGTATTCAGACAAAGGAGCTTTCATCCCTAATGTTAGTCTGACTACTGCTTGCATTCTGGGAATGTGGTGTGGCTTTCGCACTGCAATTGAGGCTAGGCCTTAGGCTTATGGTGCACCAATAGCGATACACACACAACAGTTGGCATGCATGAGCCAAGAGCCAGAGCGGCCTTGCGCTCCTTGTACAATCCCTTTGTGCGCAGCCGCCCTCCGGGTGCATGCAACATTGCAACATTGTCGATTGCGGGCCGTGTGGCGCAGACACTGCAAAAGAGACACACGCATCAGTTGGTTTCCTGTCCAGCCCAGAAATGAACCAAGCCCAGAGCCCAGGGATAATTATTCACACCTCTTCGCTGGCCTGGCATACGCCGACCCAGCCCACTCGGTTTACGTTTAAAGGGGGGGATGACAACGCTACGTGTCCCAGTTCTTCCCCACTGCAGGAGGTGACATGGCTGCATCCGCCTGGCATATCACGAGACTCAATCATAAAGGGTCCATGACTTGCGTTGCACAGAGTTGGTGGCACCGGATACACTGCGGCCGGCACGGGCCTACCGCCACGGGACGGTGACTTTCGGTGCACTGAGGTAGGGGCACCTTAAGTGCCGAGCGGGTGTGCAGCCTACGATGATGCACCGTCCTGGCGGTCCGGACTGGTAAGGAATTGTGTGAGCCCTGCTGGACCGGAGTGTAGGCCTGAGCCAGCGGGCAGCGCGGGCCTACCACCACGTGGTGGCGCCTATAGGGCTGAGCGGGTGTGCAGCCTGCGATGATGCCGTGTGCACTGATATGATCTCTGCCATTGTGAAATCAAGACCCAGAATCACCCTGTGTGACCAGGTGGCCCACGGGGCGGGGCTGCATGATGTGGAGGCTGCCAAGGTCGCGGGCCCCGGGCTTGGAGCTTGCACCAGCACGTGGTGGGCCCTCTTGGAGACACGCTGGTGGCGGAAGATGAGCAGTGAGGCCTGGGTGCGCAGGGGCGGGCAAACACTGCTGGGCGGTGGGAGGGGCTGGGGGCAGCAGCCTGTGTGCGCAGGGGTGGCCAAGCAATGATGGCGTGTGCACTGATATGAACTCTGCCATTCATAAATCTGGACTCTGTTTCAGATAAGGGATCTGGTGGACTGCAGTGTATACCGGCACGTGGTTGGAGACACACCGGTGGCAGCAGGTGAGCAGTGAGGCCTGGGTCCGCAGTGTCGGCACTCTCTCTCCCTCTCCCTCTCTTCCTTTCACTCTCTCTCTCTCTCTCTCTCTCCCTTTCTTTCTCTCTTTCTCTCTCTCTCTCTCTCTCTGTCCTTTGATGAGTGCATGTCACACCTTCTTATCTTGAATTTTGTGTTGCAGGCTGTGTCTTACAGATTGTCCAGTGAAGACCCGCCATGACTCTTCCAAATAGTTGTTTTCAGTTAAATTTGAATAAAATAATTTGTTTGGAAATTCAAAGATGAATGAACAATTCTCCTTTTTCTGACCACACATGAATGTTAATTGTTGTACTTGTGCGACATCAGGCGAATTGTTTGATCAGTAGCTCCATGGCATCTGTTGTTCTTCAGGTGTGGCTCTGGTCTGGGCTCCCTTTTGTGGTGCAGGTTGTTGTCCGACTTAACACCAGGTAAGAGCAGGTGTTAAATCCCTGCTACTAACGCGCCTTATCGCCTGTTTTGGGATCTTATCGCCGATCTGGCTGGTCGTAGAGAATATTGCGAAGTGGTGTTTTCGCGGCTTTTGGCACAGAAACGCCTACTCTGCATCTCATTAGCGTTAGTTGCCGGTGTCATCCGTGGCAATGTTTTTTGTGGCTGCTATCGCAGGAAAACTGGCGACATCGGCTGTTAGCACCAGCTTGTGAATGGGGCAATAAATCTATCGCCACTTTGGCTGCGTTAAAGTGCAGCTAACTCGGCGATAAGTCCTTGAGAATATGCCCCAGTATGTTCTATCTTCGTGTAAGAGAACACCGTTAGAGGTCTTTCACTACATCAATAACACAGAGTCCAACCCAGGGACAGGGACTATGATTGAATGACGGAATAAACCACTATCAAACACCAACCACAAAACCTGAGAAGGATTAGGTGACAGATAACTATTCTCTGTATACAACTGCAAGAACATATTCTACGACAGCAGAACCAACTAGTCGAGGAATGCATATGCTGCATTATGGAATCTCTGGATTGTTCAGTAAATCAATGCAGTGCTCCTCTCCACCTGCCCAAAACCTAACGGTAAATGTGCATGCTGATCATGTACAATTTTAACAAGCTGGATGAATGGTTACATCTAGCCACCTGCAATATGTGCCATTAACTTTCTTCATGTGGCAAGCATGGAGAAGATCTGGGAACCTTTCCTCTCCTTGGTCATACCTCAGTGAAGTAGAAAGAAGAATAGGAATTATAAACTTTGCTACAAAATATTGAGCATCAAATACTCGCCTGAGAAGTGGCAATCTTTGTTTTTACAGTGGCAATGACATCGGACAACAAGCATTGGCAAAGACAATACAGCTGGCGTAGTCTGCCAGCCTTTTGGCAATTCTTTTTTTGTTTTGTCATGACTTTTGCAGAACTTTATTGTTTGTTAATCTAAATAAAAACAGCATTGATTATAGGCAAACATGTTTTTTGGTCTAAAAAAAGCACACATTGCCATAGTACTCCCAGGCACTGAAGGAATTACTTTGTGTGTGGACGTGCTCCATGTGAAAGGGAAGCATCCCTAACTCTTAGTGAAGTCAGACAATGGCTGAAGAGGGGTGACATGTTGCCACTTGATGCATGCTTGAGTGTGTTGGAGAAAAATCTGAATGACAGCACCATAGGCAAATGGATGTAGTGTGGCTGAAAACCCCTATAAGTAACTATATCATACACATAATTTTAGTAAACTCTTGGCTAACACAGACCTAAAAAATCCAGTGTTGTGCCATTGGCTGCCAGCCTCTTGTTTTTGAGAAAAAGTAAGAAAGAAAGAAAGAAAGAAAGCAGTAAACGACAAAGAAAAACAACGGAAGGAAAAGAGGAAGGAAAGAAGGAAGGAAAGAAAGAAGGAAGACAAGACAAGAAAGAAGGACAGAAGGAAAGAAAAAAGGCAAGAAAGAAGGCAAAAAAGAAAGAAGGCTAGAAATAAGGAAGTCAAAAAAGAAGGAAATGAAAGAAGGGAAGAAAGAAAGAAAGAATAAAGGAAGACAAGAAAGAAGAAAAGAAAGAGGGACGGAAAGCAAGAAAAAAAGGAAACAAAGAAGGAAGGCAAGAAAGAAGAAAAGAAAGAAGGTATGAAAGAAAGAAGGATAAAAACAAGGAAAGAAAAAAGAAAGGAAGAAGACTAGAAAGATAAAAAGCATGAAATAAGGAAAGAAAGAATGAAAGCAGGAAAGAAAGAAAGGGAAAAGAGAAAAAGGGAAAGAAAGAAAGGAAAAGGAGAAAGGAAGAAAGAAAAAGAACAAAAGAAAGAGAGTAAAAAGAAGGAAAGAAAGAAATAAATAAAGGTAAGAGAGAAGGAAGGCAATAAGGGAAGAAGGAAAGAAAGAAGTAAAGCAAAAATAGAAATGAAAGGAAGGAATGAAAATAAGAAAGAATGGATGAAAGCAAGAAAGAATGAGAGAATGAATTAAAGAAAAAAGGAAAGAAGGAATTAAGGCAAGAAAGTTGGAAATAAAAAAGGCAAGAGAGGAAGAAAGGAACGAAGAAGAGAGGGAGAAGGAAAGAAAGAAGGCAAGAAAAAAAAAGCAAGGAAGAAGGAAAGAAAGAATGAAAGAAAAAGAAAGCAAAAAAGGAAAGAAAGAATGATAGAATGAAAGAAAAAAGAAAAAAGAAAAGCAAGAAAGAAGGCTAGAGGATTGTAAGATAAAAAAGAAAACAGGAAAGAAGGAATGAAAGAAAAAGGGAAGAAAGGAAGAAGGAATGAAAGAAATAATGAAAGAAAGGGGAAAGGAGGAATGAAAGAATTAAAGGAAAGAAAGACAGGAATAAAAGAATAAAAGAAAAATGGAAAGAAAGAAGGAAGGAAAGAGGAATGAAAGAAAGTAAGAAAGAAGGAAAGAAATGAAAGAAGGCAATAAAAAGTGTTACTGGTGCTGCAAATTAAACTTGATAAAGGCTGGTTTTCTTTGTGGGCACAATTTATTAAAGAACTATTGGTGAAATTGAGTCCAGAATAAACGTGCTCTGAAGAATTGTCCGATTATGAATTCACATGTATAATATTGAAGCATTCGATAACCTAATACAGAACAGTCTCAAATGGGCGCAGACTGTAATGTTGTGAAAAACAAGCAGTTAACAGTAAACAAAGGAAACTCCAGAAGGAATTTAAAACAGCATCAGCAAGAGAAAGAAACTGATAATTGTGGAATGTGGCTTGCACTCACACCTGGTAAAGTATACTGCAATCACGCTAGACTCAAAACACAAAGACAACATCAAAGTAAGAAATTAAAAACAAAAAAAACATTGGCACAGAAGGGAGCTAGCTTGTGTGTACTCCTTGTGAAAGAGCAAAATGCAATCACTCAAACTGAAGTTATCAAGTTCCTGATGTGGGCTGACCCCCTGCCCCATGCTATATGCTGTAGTGGGTGGAAGCAAAATGTGAATGACACACCAACAGACCAATGAATGAGGAAATCTGCCTGAAAGCCCCTTTAAATAAGTATATTATACACAGTGAGCATCAGACAGGGCTGTTTCTCCTGTCCGCATTGATTTTGGCAGCCCTGCTGGGTTGGGACTTCAAGACCAAGAGCTGGCCTGTCTGCAACCGTCAGAGTCTGGAGGGGGCTGGCCTGGGCCACCCCTCTTGGTCTGACTATCCAAAGTCATCACCTGTGCATTTTAAAAGTGCCCATCATTGGAGTACCATAGGTAAGAGAAAGGCAAGTGTTATCACTGCACCAGCTTATGATTGATGGGCTGCTGGCTCCATTACTAACTATTTGAACACTGCAGTGAGTGCCCTCAACTATGAGATTAAGAGTGTAGAAGAGAGGACGATTACACATTACCGAAACGGACCACGGGATGGTCGGTGAGGCTCCCTTGGCAGCACAGAGTGTCACTGTAAGTAGAAAAGGGGCCACCAATGAAACATGGACTTAAAATGATGTCCTGGAACGTTAATGGGCTGGGCGACAAGTTAAAAAGAGGTATAGTACTCCAATATGTAAAAAGGCACCCATCTGATGTTATCTTGCTCCAGGAGACACACTTACTGAGGAACGCGTGCAAGGCACTCACCAGATGGGGCTTTAAGTTGGTGGCACATTCTGCGTTCGGGTCCAGATCCTGGGGAATGGGTATTATAGTACGAAAAAGCTTTCAGATGACGATAGATCGTACATGGACAGACAACCTGGGTAGGTTTGTGGCGACCTCATGGAGATGGGAAGGCTGTATACTAAACCTGGTCTCAATATATATACCACCCGGCCTACAGGCATTGTTAGGTTTGAAAACCCCATTCCCTTTATGCACTCGTTGCATTTCGCATTAGGTTAACAGTGTGCGGCTAAATTAGGCATCATTCGCATTTGCGTTATGCAACCCACTGAGTTATCCCTGCAATGTGCAAGCTTCAGTTAGCAAGGGCGACTCCATTTTGTATTTCATAATCCCTATTAGGCTGTGTCTGATCTAGGCCTCATTATTTGTATTGCTTGCTTCAGCAGAATACTGTATTTAGTTATTATTTTCTCTCCTGCTCAAGGTTGCCTTCTGACTTATTAATGAATAGGCCATTCTGCCCTCGCACACCTATCCGTATGTGTAGCTCTGCTCCCACATTAGGAGACGCTGAGACCCAGCACAGCAACTTTGAAACTGTGATAGTGTGTACACATCTGGCAGGTGGTAGCCCATCCTTCTGTGCCTCCTTTGTTCATTTCCGGCCTAAGCCGGTAACTTTCCACTGTGGGCGTGGTTGGAGGTTCTTGGGAGGAATGGTTATGCATTGTAGACTGTTGGGGGGTCAGTTCCTCGGCAGACATCTTAGAGTGCAGGTCAGATTGGACTCCTCTGCAGAGTTTTGCTAATAAATATCTGTTTGTATTCTCTACTGTTTGACCGACTCTTCATTTTTGTAGAAGGCGAGTAGGTGGTTGTAGATAACCCGGGTGGCCCTTTCGGGTCACTTCCTTCAGTTGGTGCCCGAACAGGGACCCCGCAAGGTGACCCGACTAACCCGTAACCGGGTTTCAGGGTCGGGGTTGCGTCCGGTCGGTCGGGCGGATCGGGGAACCCCACATGATAAGAGCCTGGTTCTCTTGGCTGCCCCGCCCGTCTGATCGAGCGACTCCTCATCTAGTGGTCACCGGCTGGGGTCCTGAGAAGGCGAAACCTTGTTTCTGACCGTTTGGTCCGAAGAGTCGGCAGGGGAGAATAATCTTGCTCGACCTGAGTGCACCAGGTGAGTGATTTGACTTCTTGGAAAATGTGGCGCCATGGTTGAACAGCATGAGCCTACGGGCTGTGTCTGGTACAGTCTCCGGACTGTCTCGTCTTGATCTTGGTGGGTTTGCAGACCCTTAAAGACACAGAGTGTTTGTGAGCAGTCTACCAGGCCAATTGGAAATTCGGCTGATTCTTGAAAAGGTCTGGGGATGAAGCCTGTCTTCTTGTCTTGAAACAGTCTTTGGACTGTCGTGTCTTGGTGCAGTCTGTGGACTGTGGAGTGCGGTTTCTGGACTGCTTTTTATTTGGTTGGTGGACCGTTTTGTTGGTCGATGTTGTATTTGTCCATTGGGGACAGTGCATGTGTCTTATATTAAGATGCCTTGTTTAAGTAAGTTAGGGTGTTTTGGATGTTGGTGTTATTCCACCGAGGCTCGATTGGAAGAGAGGCAGCCTGCGCCTCCGGAGGGTACCCCAAAGTTTGATGTATACGTCAAGCACGGCATTGGCCCTATTATGTTTAGCACGTTGTGGAATAAATATACGAGGGACAATGCTGACTTACAGTGGCCGCTTACTGGCACATTTGATGAGCAAAAGTTGAATTACTTTCAGGACAAATTGTTCACCAAAAAGTGCAGGCAGTCAATGTCCGATTCTCTGAGGGTATGGCAGAAGGAAGTCAAGCAGCGATAAATGAGGGCAGAGAAGCAAGTTCGGAGGGGGCAGACGCAAACGATAATGCAGAAAGCAATGGCCTATGACAGAGAAGAGATTGAGAAAGGCATTCAGTGTGCAGATAGGAAGTTTCGATTACAGAGCGATAAATGTTATGTTGCTCGAGAGGAAGGTGACGAGTTCGTTGAAGAGTTGCTGGATTCTCGACCCCCACCTCCTTATGCCCCCGTACGGATATACCCCATGATCCCAACATCTCAGCATTCGGCCTCTGGTTCTGCTATTCCTAGTCTTTCTGTCTCCAGTTCTGCTGCTTCGGCCCCAGCTCCGCCTGCTTCTTCCTCACCTTTGCAAGTTACAGGGGCGGGTGCCGTTAGCTCTCCTATTCTGTCTCCTAGCTCTGTATCTGTGGCTACGCCTTCTCTTACTCCCACAACACAGTCTTTGTTTGCGATGGTGCCCGTTTCCTCTTCTGCTCCTTCTCCCTTGAGTGTGATGCCTCAGGCATTGCAAGATGCCGAGACGCCTGTGCGTGGAGTGCAAGGAACGAATTGGGCAGCGGCACGTGACCGCATGGAGAAAGTGTTGGTGCGCTCTGCTGTGGGTGATGAGGAAAAGAGAATGGTGGCTGACCAAGCTGTACAGTGGGCTCGGAATGCAATTTATAGTGTGGAAGATGTGTGGAGCGTGATGAAAGATTATGAGCCGTTTATACAGCAACACGCTCTTAAGCATATGTCGGCTACGTTGATAGGATTGTGAAAACAGTGTTTCAAGGGTATTGCGCCACAGATCATCTATGACATTCGGGACAGGGTATATACGACAGATATGGCCCCTAATGAGGTTTTCAGTAATGTGACGACATTAGTAGGTTATCGAGGTAGATTGCTTCAGAAGGTCCCGAAGATAGTGACGCAGTTTCCCATGAGGGAAGTTCATCCCATTTACCACCCCGAAATACCGGAGTTGCAAGACGACCATGACATTGTCACTCGCCCGCGGGTGGCAGCCCATTTTCAGGAACAGTGGGTCTACACTCCATGGAAGAGGAGTGAGGTATTATCCTTAAAGGGTCAATTGCCGGACCCTCGTAAAAACCCCACTGCATATTAAAAGGAATTGACGGAGGCGGCCTCCGCCACGGTGATGACTTTAGCTGATATAGAGTTGTTTTTTGGCCTGTTGGTACCGGTGGATATACGGAGACAGGTGCATACACAGGATCATGTAGTGGAATTGGGTGGAACATGGGACGAGATCAGAGCGTGGGATAGGGACAGCAAGCCCGGCGAGAAGCCGAAGGCGAAGCTTTCGGGTTTCCCGAGCGTATTATCACTTACATGCATTCCCTTATCCCGCCGAGATGAGTGGACTGGGACAAGTTGACTGCTTGTCCTCAGAAGAAGGATGAAAGTGTATCTGATTTCTTTACAAGGTTTGAAGGGGTGCTTTTGGATTTTAGTGGCCAAGATCTGTCACAGGAGGGTGGTGTTCGTTTATTCGTTAACAGATTTGTCACTAATTTGCTTCCCGAGATTGCGACTAGGTTGCAGGCTTCAGAGAGTACTACGACCACATCCTCCCCTTCAGTAATTTTGAGTATGGCGCAGTACTACGAGCATAGAGAGAATGAGGAAAAAGAGAAGATAGAGAAAAAGTCCAAAGGAGTTGAAGACAAAGGTGTTAATGCAGCAAGTGACGAGAGGAAATGGCAGAGGTAGAGGTTCGGGCCCGGCCCAGCGAGGGTCTCGGCCGGACAGGAACAGTACTCTCGGTGCGCCTGTAGGGTACAACCAATGTGCGTATTGTAAAAAGGAGGGACATTGGCGAAGTGAGTGTCTGGAATTGTTGCAGAAAGTTGAGGCCCCGAGAGGAAGGGGTTTTAGAGGGCATGGTAGAGGAGGAGGAGGCCGAGGAGAGGTGCAGTCTGAAAACACATCATATGATCATCACAAAAAGAACTATTTTGACGACAATAGAGGACGGCAGTACTACAATGATGACTATGACATGGACGAAGTGACGGGGTTGTCCTAGGGACAGGGTGAGGGACCAGTTCCGGTGCCTGTAGATCAGCGCAGACCCTATGTCACTGCAGATTTGCAAGGCACGGCCAAGAAATTTTCAGTTGATACAGGGGCTATGAATAGCTCTGTTTCCCGTTCACTGGTCCCGGGGGCAGCTCTGTCTGGCCAAAACAACGTTTTGGTAGGTTTTTCGGGCATGCCGGTTGTTAGCCCCATTTCCAAGCCTCTTGCTCTGACTATTGGTCCCTTTACAGTAGATTCGACATTTCTGTTAATGACAAATTGTGGAGAGAATTTGATGGGTTTGGATTTGTTGAAAAGATTACATGCAACTATCTTTTGTTCTCCTGATGGTGTCTACATGACCATAGGGCCAAAGGTGGCCCATGCAACACAGTGCTTTGCGAAAGATGCGCCCCTCCCTGCTGAGGTTAAAGAGGTGCTACGTAGTTTGTGGGCAACAGGAGATACGGACGTTGGGTTACTGCAGATCCCGCCGGTCTCTATTCAGATCAAAGATAATGCTGTATAGCCACGTGTTCCCCAGTATAAGATTTCCCAAGCAGGAGAAAAGGCCTTGTTGCGAATAATACAGGATTTGGTTGAGTCTGGTGTGGTTGAAGAGACAACGGCGAATGTGTGTAATAGCCCTATCCTCCCGATTCTCAAGAAGGCACCCTTTGACTCTTCTGATGCTCATCCTGACGTCTATCATTTTGTAATTGACCTCAGAGAGGTTAATAAAATTGTAGTTCCTCAATATCCTGTAGTTCCAGACATTACCACGATATTGACAATGATTCTCTCCTCAGCCAAATTCTTTTCCGCAATTGATTTAAAGAATGCTTTCTTTATTATTCCGATCCATGCAGATAGCAGATATCTGTTTGGATTTGCCCTAGCCGGCAGGAGCTTTAGATTCTGTCGTGCTCCTCAAGGCTATACAGAAAGTCCTAGTATTTATAGTCAAGCTTTAAAAACTCAATTGGATTCTTTGGTACTTCCTCCTGGTAATACGCTATTGCAGTATGTTGACGACCTCCTTGTGGCCTCTGATACTGAAGATGGCTGTAAGGACGCCACTTTTAAACTGCTGTTGCATTTAGCGCACCATGGCCATAAGGTGTCCCTTTCCAAGTTTCAATATTGTCGACAGGAGGTCACCTACTTAGGTCACCTACTGTCGAAGGAGGGTCGCAGACTAACACCTGAACGCATAGCTGCTATCACTAACATGCCTGTTCCCAAGACCCAGCGTGAAGTACCTGCATTTATTGGCATTACCTCGTATTGTCGGCATTGGATCCCCAACTATTCCCTACTAACGAAACCCCTCCTCTACCTGACCACCAAAGATGTGCATGAACCCCTGCCTGGCTTGGACATCTGCATGCCAGCAAGCTTTTGAGCAATTAAAGGTTGCGCTTTGCTCTGCTCCGGTGCTTGGTACTCCTGATTACCAGAAGCCTTTTGTGCTTTATGTACACGAGGTGGATGGTTGCGCACTCTCTGTTTTAACACAGGGTTTTGGTGGTAAGCAAAGATCCTGCGCTTATTTTTCTGCCATCTTGGATAATGTCGCCAGAGCGCTCCCGAGCTGCCTAAGAGCTGCTGCTGCTGTGGCGGTTTCTATCAGGCAATCATCAGGGCTCGTTCTAGACACTGACCTCACAGTAATGGTACCTCATGCTGTGGATACACTTTTGAACAAGACGAAAACGCAGCACCTCACTAGTGCGCGTCTGACTAGATTTGAGCTCACTTTGTTTGCTCCGCACATTACCATCAAAAGATGTGCCACTCTGAACCCAGCCACGTTACTACCCCTCCCTTCGACGAGTAATGACACAGAAGCACATAATTGTGTGTATCGAACGGAAGAGGAGACGAAAGGACGGGTAGACCTGACTGATGTTCCCCTATCTGACCCCCAAGGGGAACTATATATCGATGGCTCTTGTTTCAAATTACTAGATGGCACCACCACTGCAGCATATGCAATAACAACGTTGCACACTGTAGTTGAGACATCCTGTGTCCCGTATCAATCAGCCCAGGCTGCAGAGTTGGTTGGACTTCTTCGGGCTTGCGAGTTGAGCGAGGGACTGACTGTCAATATTTACACTGACAGCCAGTACGCCTTTGGGGTTGCCCATAATTTTGAGCGCCTCTGGGCGGAGAGAGGGTTCTTGACTTCACATGGATTGCGAATACAGAATGGCCCACTGATACATAGACTTTTGTCAGCCCTAATACTTCCCAACAAGTTAGCCATAATAAAATGTAGTGCACACAAGGCAATAGTAGATGATGTTGGAAGAGGAAACGCATTCGCAGACCAAACAGCTAAAGAGACAGCTAGATTAAAGATGAAAAAGATGTTTGTGGCAGGACCTGCTAGGTGGGTCCCAGACAATGGAATGTTTGAAGACACGTTAGGAAATGTTAAAGAGATCCAGAGTGAGGCAACATTAGACGAATTGGCAATGTGGCAGGAGAGTACAGGACATCTAGATGAGGATGGTGTAGGAGAGTAGGATCTGCTTCACATGGGTACCCCCACTTTTTGCTGATGCTTCACTGGTTTTCGACATT
Organism: Calotriton arnoldi; assembly: GCA_963921515.1. Taxonomy (NCBI): domain Eukaryota; kingdom Metazoa; phylum Chordata; class Amphibia; order Caudata; family Salamandridae; genus Calotriton; species Calotriton arnoldi. The sequence goes on along the minus strand of CAWUFW010003129.1, from coordinate 1,557,068 downwards.
AGTCTGGCTGGGGCCCTGCTATTCAGAACCCCAGCCTAGCTGTTTCCTCTTTAAAAGGGTCTCCATGTGCCTTAGGCACATCACTGATTGGGATCTGGAGTGCCCTTATAAGTCCCTAGTATATGGTATACTATGTACCAAGGGCATAGGTACCTCAGAGGCCTGCCAGGGGCTGCAGCATATATTATGCCACCCCTGGGAGGCCATCCAAACTGACACCACAGGTCTGCTACTGCAGCCTGGGTAAGGTGGTGCCTGCACCCCTTACTGTGGTATAGGTTACCTATATCACTAAAAGCATACACACATATAAACCTATAAGTCACTCCTAAGGCAGGCCTTATCAATCCTAAAGGCAGAGTGCATGGTTCCTATGTGAGAGGGTGCCCCTGCATGAGCAGGGCCCCTCTGCAGCATTCGGAGACCATCTCTGATGCTGTTTGTAGTGCAGCCTGACCATATACTCTTAAGCGCATTATATCCTCGGGGTAAAATGCTAACTTTGGAATGGCTGCACCTAAACATGTCGTGTTTGGTGTCAAACATCTTGGAATACTACCCCCCGCCAATCCTGGCGGCGGGGGTAGCATTCCACCCTTCTAGAGGGAAAGACATGTTAACTCTGACGAGTCCGGTAACTTCTTTCCAGAGCCCTGGCATCACAAAATGGATGCTGCTGCCACAGACACGAGTCTGGCCTCCTGCTGCTGGACGAAACTCCGGCAGGGGAGGCCTGGACAATAGGTTTCCTGTCCCAGGGAGGTGTGACCACCTCCCCAGACAGGACAATGTGTATTGGGGCTGGGCGGGAGCACTTTCGGGGGCTTTGAAGTCCTGCACTGGGGGCACATTTGGTGTCCCTGTGCATACCCCAGTTCAAACCGGATCAGGGGCTCACAGCCCCTGCTTTGGCGCGAACTGGACAAAGGGAAAGGGGTGTAGCCACCCCTCTGCCCTGACCCACCCATAGGTGGGGCCACAGAGTAGTCCATCCCCTATTTTTAGAATAAAGGTAGGAACCCAGTCCTTAGGACTTTAGATTATACCTGGACGAAACTCTGACACGGAATCCTGGACCTTCAACGCTCTACGACAAGATTAGAGGACTGAAGAATCTCCCTTGGGGTCAAGGAGTGACTCCCCTGCTTGGCAGGCACCAAAGAAGCATCTGTCCGGTTCGCATTACTGAAGCTCCCGTCGGACGCCGAAGTCATCGCATCACCAGAGGTGGATTCTCAGACTTCCCGAGGCTACCCTGAGTTCCCAGCAAAGCTGAGGCCCGTGGCTATCGTGGGTGACTTGAGACCGTGACCCCTGGACACCGAGCACACTTGCAAGTGCACCATCTTCTGGGTCTCCCAAGAAGTCGTGCTTTGGGCTCCGAGTAGCCCTAGCCTCCAGCACCACCTGCACCGAAGATCACTGGCCCCCACTCCACGAGTGTCCTGTAAGCCAGCTCCACGTGCGGTGTCACGAGGCTCCTTTGCGGTCGCTAGCCCGTTGGCTAGTAGCCCTTAACGAAGGCCAATCTTTTCTTTACTTGGCATCCTGGTTGCTCCAGGCCTGCCCTCACTTACCCTCGCTGGGTGAGTTCCCCAGACCTTGCTGGTCTGCATCATCAACGATCTACATCTTACTCGAGACTTGCCGTTGCCAAGGCTTGTTGGGTCCAATCCGGTCGCTGACACCTCAGCACTCGACAGACATCGAGCAACAGCCCGAATCCTGCTCCTGGTCACCGACAACGCCTCCCGGACCTCGTGGCTGAAGAGTCAAGACGACCGTCACCGCACCTGAAGCACTCGACATCGGTGGGCATCCGTCCATCGCCTTCCTGGTCACTGGCTAGTGACCCAGACTCTGTCCCCTCTGCTTTCAGGTTCTTCAGAACTCCGATCCACTCTTGGATCCACCCGGACACTTTTCTCCTGGTCGCCAGCAGCACTTTGCAGCAGATCGCCATACGAAACGACGACGAAACCCGACCCCGAAGGCACCTATGCACCCGGCTTCCCTGGGTGAGGTAACACGAGTACTCCGGTGCTCCCGTGGGTAGAGACTCTTCAAAGTCCTAGATCTCAAAGGGTTTTGTCCTAGTCCTCTTTTAAGTGTCCCTTTCCTCTATTTTCCCGATCCCGACTTTCTCCATAGAAGTTAACGGCGTATCGCGGTTATGTATTTACACTGCACGCGTCTCCCGTGGGTCCCCTGTGTCACTACCTTGGGTGGTTCCTTGTGGTCCAAGCACTTCTAGAGGCTCTAGGCCTAGTGTCTAGATCAGTCGTGGTTCGCATACCACTTTATTGGTATATGGTTTGGTACGCCCCTAGGGCCCAAACGTGTATTTGTGCTATTACTGTGATTTAAAATCTTATAACCTATGTACTTCGAACTCTAGCCTCATAAAGAGACTAGAGGGGTGTGTTTAGTAATAAATACATATATTTTGAATATATACCTGGTGTGGTGCTCTTTCATTTGGTCACTCAAGAGATTATAGACTGGTAAAACAAGCTGCTTTACATTCCTTCAAGACTTAGCCTGAAGGCTGCTCTCCATAGCTACCACTAGGATAGCTTTCAATAAGGTTGTCTTTAACCTACCTACCATAAGAGTCGATTTGGACTGGTGCAAGGTGCCCACTATAATTAGTGGACAGCATATGCCAGGCCAACTTCTCACAGATGGGTATTGGACAGATAAGTCGGAGAAAAAGAGATGGATGTTACCCAACGCTTATGTGCTCCCAGTGGTTACCATGACTCACGGCCCAGCCCACATTAGTGCCAAGGGAATATGTAAGGTGTTGGACCCAGTATGGCAGAATGACAATATCTCCAAGGTAGCCACCCATTTAGTGAAGCATTGTATGATTTGCATGACACATAATCCTGGAAAAGTTACTCCTACACCCCCAGGTAATTTTGCACCGCCTTCCTTCCCTTTCGAGGTCCTCCAGATGGATTTCATCGAAATGGAACGAGTTAACAATCTAAAGTATGTGCTGGTAGTGATTTGTGCATTCAGTAAATGGATTGAGGCTTACCCCACGAAGGAGAATACAGCCATGGCAACGGCGAAGGCACTCCTAAAAGAGTACTTCCCACGTTATGGATTGCCACGTGTGATCTGGAGTGATAACGGAAGTCACTTCAATTCGAAAGTCATCGAATTGGTATGCAAAGGCTTGCATATAAAGCAGAAGTTTCATGCTGCGAACCATCCCCCTTCAGCAGGTCTGGTTGAGAAGTACATTGGTACTCTCAAACTGAAGCTATCAAAAATACAAGAAAGTACAGGATTGCGATGGCCAGATGCGTTACCTTTGGCTTTGTTACCTACCAGGGCAACTACACACTCTAGGACAGGGTTGTCACCTTATGAAGTGGTCTTTGGCTGGCCTGCTAATATCTGGGGGCGTCCCAAGGCCCAAGCACTTTTCCGAGATAGAGTATCCTCTACTTGTGGACTACCTGTATGAGTTGACTAAAGATCTTCGTTCTCTTCATCAACAGATCCAGGAGACACTGCGACCAGTACCAGAGGGGCCCGGACATCAGTTGCAGCCCGGGGACTACATTCTGGTGAAAAATTTCCAGAGGAAGAACTGCCTGGAGCCTCATTGGAAAGGGCCACTGTTGGTCCTTCTTGCCACTCGCACCGCAGTGAAGCTCGACGGCCGGAATCACTGGGTGCATGGGACCCACTGCAAGAGGGTTCCTCTCCCACTGCCCTATGACAAGTGGGTGCTTGAAGGCATTGTTGACCAGGAAGGGGAACGGATGCTCCAGTTCGTTCCTTTTTCTGACGCCCGCCTGAGGTTGGCGCAGACAGATGAGGAGAGTGATGCTGCCCTGCTTGAGGCAGCTTCCCCGCAGATATGGGCCACTCCCGTTTCTCCTGCTTCTGATCCACAACAGTCTGAGTGTCAGTCCCCATCTGATCCTGAGTTTCACCCCCTTTTTGTTGACGAAACAGTGCCTGGAGTCACCAGGTATAATCTATGCCCCCGGAAGAAGGACAGTGCACCGGAGGGACAGTCTAGCAGTTAGGGAAGGACTTGAGATCAGGCTGTGGGTACTGTGTCTAAGGTGCCTGCGATAGAGTAGGGTGAGCTGAACAGGTGCACTGCCTTGGACACTGGACAGGATTGTTGAGGGTACTTGCCCTGGAGAGAGGGTGCCCTATCCTGAAAGAAGAAGGATTTGTTTTCAGCAAGGGTTGCGATCGTGCAGCCCCATCGAGGGAGTGCTGCATAGCACAGTCGTTGATGAAAGATAGGAGCCTACCAGCGAGGCTCTAAACGGTCGCTGGGTGACTTGTGCCCCTCTGGTTGGTTGTGTCTCTTGGCTCCAATTCCTCAAGTGTTTTCTATGCACCTATTTGGCCGTGCAGTCATGAGGGAGGAACAGCCCCTAGTGGCCCCTCCACTAGAGCAGAATGGTACTGGTTGGTCTAGCTGGTCTACCAGGAGTAAGATAGTAGTGGTGCTCTTCCTTCTCATCGTAACAATAATACTGTTTGGGGTGGTGTGGTATTTAGAAGAACAACCTCCAGTTCACACTCTGATAGGGACTACCCCGGTTCCACCCAAGCACCTGTTTGTCACATTGCCCCCGCATAAGGAAAGACATAGGCAGACATATGTTGACAATGCTTTTGTGCAGATGCTTCATCAGGTTCATAATACGACTAATACAACGAATTGCTGGGTGTGTGGGTTACTTCCCTCTGTCATGCACAAGAATGATCTACTAGTGTCCTTACCCCTGTCGTACTTGGGTAGCTGTGAGGCGTGGTTCCAGTTGCTTTCCATGGTGTATATTCATTATCATGCTGACGCTATGAATATGACGGAAACTGACTACGAGACAGTTTTGGAATATATCATAGTACACCAGGGTTATACTCCAGGAACAGATGGAAAGGAGGGTACTTTACATCCCAATGCTTGCATGAATGTATATGACAATCACAAGAGTGTCACCTGGTTGCAAGACGAAATGTTGGATTTTCAGGGATTCAATGTATCTGAATACTTTCACTGTTTCCATGCACAAAATATCACTAGAGACACAGTTATGCCTGTGATTGATACTGCAGCTAGTTTCTGTGTCGAAGGCTTTGGGAATATTCTGGTGGGACATTGCGGCTGTAATTACACATATTGACTAAACACTACTAGTAGTCCGCCTTTACTCACGCTTCCTAATGTATACTTTGTTTGTGGAGCACATGTATATACATGGCTCCCTAGGGGATGGTCTGGCCGGTGTTATGTCTCTTTTCTTTTACCTCCTGTTTATATTGCGCCCTCCAGTTATCACAAGGACCACAGACTGCAGCGGAGAAACATATACTTGTCCCGGGTGAGGAGAGTTATTGACACAGCAGATATTGATCAGACAGATACCACTTTACAGCAATTTACGGATGCCATGAAGGGTATAGTGCCCTTTTGGGGACCTATATATAACAGTCTTAGTATTCGCCGCCTCACCAGGGTTGTAGAAGGGGTCATTAATACTACAGCAGGCATGCTCACTAACATTACTGCAGAGCTCCAGGCGACCAGGCTTGTCGCTCTTCAAAATCGGATGGTTTTAGACGTCATTCTCGCAGATAGGGGCGGAGCTTGCAGCGTCATTGGCAGCAGCTGTTGTGTCTACTTCCCCGACCACGCCCCTAATGTATATTCCACTATCCAGAAGCTGCATAGGCTTGCATCTGATATCCATCAGGACAATGGTTCATGGTCCTTGACAGGGTGGTTCTGGGGTCTGATATCATCCTGGGGTTGGAAGATACTTCTTTTTCTAGTAGCTATCGCAGGAGTCATCTTCACGTGCTGTCTATGTATCAATTGCCTTCCAGCGTGTTGCACCTCTTGCGTGAGCAAGCTCACACCTACCCCTACTTTGCCGGGGTGTGATAATAAAGTTTCTGCTATGATGATGCAAGATATACAAGATATGATGCTGATTGATGAGGGTATTTTTTAATACTAAAGTAATTTTGATACATATGTACTGCTTTGTTTTCCTCTGCGATTTCAATGGCTATGCAATTTCTTTTTCCCCTGCCTAGAATTATAAAGACCCTACCGGATAGCCAATAAAGCATTTAGCCTCCACTGCTAAAAGGAGGGTCTGTTAGGTTTGAAAACCCCTTTCCCTTTATGCACTCGTTCCATTTCGCATTAGGTTTGCAGTGTGCGGCTAAATTAGGCACCATTCGTATTTGCGTTATGCAACCCACTGTGTTATCCCTGCCATGTGCAAGCTTCAGTTAGCAAGTGCGACTCCATTTTGTATTTTGTAATCCCTATTAGGCTGTGTCTGAACTAGGCCTAATTATTCGTATTGCTTGCTTCAGGTGAATACTGTATTTAGTTATTATTTTCTCTCCTGCTCAAGGTTGCCTTCCGACTTACTAATGAATAGGCCATTCTGCCCTCGCATACCTATCCGTATGTGTAGCTCTGCTCCCACGTTAGGAGACGCTGAGACCCAGCACGGCAACCTTGAAACTGTGATAGTGTGTACCCATCTGGCAGGTGGTAGCCCATCCTTCTGTGCCTCCTTTGTTCATGTCCGGCCTAAGTCGGTAACTTTCCACTGTGGGCGTGGTTGGAGGTTCTTGGGAGGAATGGTTATGCGTTGCAGACTGTTGGGGGTCAGTCCCTCGGCAGACATCTTAGGGTGCAGGTCAGATTGGACTCCTCTGCGGAGTATTGCTAATAAATATCTATTTGTATTCTCTACTGTCTGGCCGACTCTTCATTTTTGTAGAAGCCGAGTAGGTGGTTGTAGATAAACCGGGTGGCCCTTTCGGGTCACTTCCTTCAGCATCAGCTTTCAAAGACCTCAGAGACCTCCTGCTGACCCTGCCTGAGGGGAGACTCCTTGTAGGAGGGGACTTCAACTCTATTGTTTCGGATAAACTGGATCGCTGGCCCCCAATGCATCTGCCGCCTGCACGAATGCAAATCCATAACTTTCTGGGAGCAATGGGACTAGTAGATACTTGGAGGGCACTTCACCCCGTAGACCAGCAGTACACCTTTTACCCGGGGGCCCATCGTAGTATGACTAGGATAGACTATATCATAACTCTGGTGGACCAACTAGAGCAGGTCAGAGAAGTAAATCATCTGGCACGAGGTATATCTGGGCCCGGATAGAGGTGGGGGAGCCAAGGATTGGCAGGACAGCCCAAATAATTCCATGGTACCTCAAGATCCCCCAGATAAAAGAAAAAGTCGTACGGGAAACTGAGCTTTATTTTCGCGAGAATGAGACCTCGGTGGACTCAGCACAGACATTGTGGGAGGCCTTTAAGGTCGTGATAAGGGGATCTGCTATTTCCCTGATTGCAGGAATAAAGAAAGATAAACAGGCAACGCTTGTGCGATTAGAAGCTGATATATTAGAACTGGAGGGGGAGCTCCGAGACTCGAATGCAGATGAGGTCAGGCATTCCTTAAAGTTCAAAACAAAAGAATACACGAAACCTGGCCGCTGACGCCGCCATGGCACAACATAGGGCAACGCTCAGTAAAATTTACGAGGTGGGGGACAAGGCTGGGAAACTACTGGCCTGGCTCGACTGCAGAGAGCAAGCAAATAGATTAGTGGTGGAACTCAGGGCCGAATCTGGCAGGATACTGACCGAGCAGCAGGAGATTGCGGACGCATTTGGGGACTACTATAGCACGATTTATAAATCCCAAACGTCTTATACAGTAACAGACGCAGACTCACTATTGAGAGATATCTCCCTGCCCAGGCTCTCGGACGAGGACTGGGTGGACTTGGAGCAAGACCTCAAGAGTACAGAGGTAGAACATGCCATTCAAGAGCTGAGCGTGGGAAAGTCAACGGGCCCAAATGGCTTGCCTATTGAACTATATAAACTAGCCCCCAGTAAGATAGTACCCTACCTGACCACAATGTTTCAAGAGAGTCGGGAGATAGGATCACTCCCACCAGATCAGAGGTTAGCAACCATAGTGGTCATTCATAAAAGTGGTAAGCCTAAGACTGAATGTTCCTCATATAGGCCAATATCGTTGCTTAGTGCGGAAGCCAAAATCCTAGCAAAAATACTGGCCACCCGTTTACTGCAAGTCATAACCAAACTAATACACCCGGACCAATCTGGCTTCATGCGAGCCAGAAATACCTCACTTAACTTGCGACGATTACATGGAGTTCTAGACCGAGCACACACAATAAGGGAGGACGCGGTGGTGGTATCCCTTGATGCAGCCATGGCGTTTGACACAATTGAATGGTCCTATATGTTTTCAGTGCTAAAGAAATTGGGATTTGGCCCAGGATTTTTGGAATGGATTCAGATTTTATACAAGGATCCACTAGCCCAAATAGTAGTTAACAATCGAAAGTCCCCAATATTTCCGCTGGGGAGGGGCACCAGGCAAGGTTGCCCTCTCTCCCCGCTGCTTTTTGCCCTCATGCTGGAGCCACTGGTGATGTGGATACGGAAAGACCCCATCATAAGAGGACTCAAATGGGCTGAGGACTGGGAAGACCGTATTTCATTATATGCCGACGACATATTTTTGTATGTGGCCTCCCCCGTTGCTTCCCTGAATAGAGCGATGGACATTTTTGTCGTATTCGGGAGATATTCTGGATATAGTATAAACTGGTCCAAATCAGTTATTTATGTTCTCAACGGTAAATTCCCCTCCTTACCCAAGGGTTTCACTATCACTGAAGCAGCAACAGGATTCAAATATCTGGGAATTCATGTTTCTAAAGACCCGGCCCATTTCTACGACCGCAACCTCTTGCTCCTGCTGCAAAGACTTCGAAGTGACGTCATACACTGGAAGTCTCTCCCGTTGTCCCTGCTGGGACGTGCAGCATTATTTAAAATGATGTCCCTACCACGTTTTTTATATGTGTTGCAGAATACACCTCACCCAGTAGGGGCAGATTACTTTAAATCTATAGAAAGCGCCCAAAGAGAGCTCTAATGAGAGGGAAAGCCACCCAGAATATCCATTCAGAAGCTTACACGAGGGTGGTACGATGGGGAACTGGGCTCCCGGATATTAAAAGATACTACTGGGCGGCGCAACTAGCCGCAATTAATCAATGTATGTATAGACCACAAGGGGACCCCGGATATCAAATGGACAGGTGGCTGCTTCCGGGGGGTAGATTCACGGGGGCACTATATGCTAGCCCCACCAAGGTGAAACTGTCAGACCCCACACTACATGTGGTCCTGGTTTGGCGGGCGGCGACGAGAAGCCTGGGCTGGGAGGGTAGGGTTACACAGGCCACCCCACTCTGGGACGCGGAGCAACTGGGTAGCTTGAGACACACCAAAGGCTTCGACCGTTGGGACTTTATCGGGATTTCCAGGGTCGGAGACTTATGGAGGGCAGGAGGAGTAGTCACTTTCGCCCAGCTGCAAACTGAGTACGACCTTGCAAACACTGAGTACTTTAGGTACCTTCAGATCAGGCACGCATTACAAGCTGTTATAGCGACGGGTGAGACGCCGCCAGAGTCCTCCCCGTTAGAAGACAGGGTTCTGGACGAATATATGCCGGAAAAGTCCATTTCACTGACTTATAAGAAACTAATCAATAATATGTCTGACCCCCTCCTCGGGCTCCGAGCCAGATGGGAGTACGATGTAGCGGGATTGGAGGATGAGGAATGGATTGAAGCACTTGCCTCCCCCAAGGAGACTGCTATCTCCTCTAGGCTTAGACTTGTACAATTGAAAGTACTTCACAGAACGTATCTTGCCGGCCCGGCACTGGTAAAGATGGGCTATAGATCTGAGGCAGAAAGCATGAGGGGTTGTGGGAAGGAGGGAACTTTCGTACATACACTTTGGGAATGTAGAGGTATACAGAAGTATTGGTCCGCTGTGACGAAGTGCATGGAGAAAGTGATGGATCACAAAATTGACTACAGTATAAAGCTCTGTCTCCTGAATATATGGGGCCCTACTGACCTAAATTGCAAAGGAAGGATATGGGTGACACTTGGTATGATAATTGCTAAACGGTACATTGCTAGATTGTGGAGGATGCTGGAAACACCAACACTTACTACATGGGGGAAAGACATGGATTGGTGTATGTTGACAGAGAGGACAGTGTACGAACCTAGAGAGTGTCCTAAAAAATGGTCGCAGATTTGGGAAAAATGGAACGGGTAAAGGGGAGGCATATGTGAGCCCCTACAGATTAGCTGAAGACAAGATTCGGGGTAGTCTCATTGTAATTCGGGTCTTGCTAATATTGTCATGACATTGAAAAGAGTCAAGGTCTGTGGTACGATTTCAAACCAGTGATCCAATCTTGGCCACCAATGTTTGTAAAGTGTGTACATTGTATAAGCTTGTCATTAATAAAAAGAATTAAAAAAAAAGAGTGTAGAAGAGAGATTGGGGGCAACTAGAAAGAGCCTGCTATTAGCAACTGCCAGGGATCATGTATCTAGTTTTGTGCGAGCCAATGTAGATGCAATAGCTAAGGCAAGGGGAGCAGTAGGTGAGGTTGGTTTAAAACTGAATAATCCATGTGTGTACGTAGGGGACCTTGACATCGCAACAACATCACAGGTGCTTCCAAGCTGCCCTGGCAGGTCTCCAAATACAGATACAACAGGTTCCCCTCCAACCAAATGAAAGAAGGGCAACACCAGGCCTGTCTGTGGGAAAAAAGTTTCGGAGTGATTGCCGATTGAAACTAGGATTGGGCGTGTAGAACCCATACTACATACACAGATGCAGCTCTCTGCAACGGGTGCTGGAAGTGACACTAATATCCTCAGAAGCACTTAACCAACTGGAATCTACTTATTCTTGTGTTCAAGAGTATCGATAAAATGTTGAGGGAACTTACTGTACAAATTCAACATAAGCCACCTATTCCCATTGCAAAAAGAACAATTGATGGATGGAATGCAGAACAATGTCATACATTCACCCCAGTACAGAGATCTGGGCCTAAATCCATTGTTTTTTTGCTCCCCATGCCATTCCAGTTTAGACCCAGCCATATGCAAATCCGTCGACCCTGTTCCCCATGGGAACAGTCCAGCCCGAACTGCCAGGCCTGGTCCTCCCTGGACTTGGAAACAAGCATCCTAGGACCGGTTTCGGGGTATCACCCCTCATCAGCCAGGCTAGCTTGACTCCAGTGGCATGGAGAGCACGGGACCCATGTCTGGGCATACCCATTCCACTCGGGGTGACAAATGCAAAAAGAACAATTGATGAACAGATTGCAGAACAATGTCATACATTCACCCCTGTACAGAGATCTGGGCCTAAGTCCATCGATGGATTAAACCCAGATCTTTGTGACTGGGGCTGAATGTTTGCATTGTTCAGCATTCCGTCCATCATTTTTTTCTTTGGCACCTATTCCCATTGAGCATCCTAAATATTCGTGTTGACCTGAGGAGAATGCTCCCCTATTAGTGAGCCCAACACAGTCATCATGGATGATGGGAGTCTGAAGCGCCATAATTTAGTGCCAAGGATACAGTCTGTTTCCAGAGAGAGGACCATACCCCATTAAGACATAGGTCTTGTCCTTGATGTACCAGTCTCAAAAAAGAATTCTTTACCTTTGCAGCTACCACCTTAAGCCCAAATGTCTCCAAGTCGGATTCCCAATTAAAGATTAAGGTGACTCACTGGCTCAGCATGTCCCTTGGTGATGTGCTCGCTAGAGCCATAATAGGTTTCCGTAGGGTATCCTGGATTGACAGTGGCCCAAGAAAGGAAGGAGGCGATTGTATCATAACTAACTTTCGCAATATGCAACTGGTTAGTCACATTCTGCACAGGCTGTCTGGTCCCCAAGGTTCTTGCTTGGCAAACAGCCATCCTGTTGGGGTATTTTTATAGACCCAGGCAAGACACCTCCTTTGTTCCACCTTTTGTTAACCCTGGAGACACAAGGTAATTTACTATCCCAACAAGGAACCGTTTTGCTGTCCTCGAAGTGCTGGACTGACTAAAGTCAATGCAAGGCCAAGATTGACGTTGGGCTCCGAGCGTTATGCCACTCCGGGGTTGATCGGACTAAATTACCTTAGTCTCATAACAGTAGAACCCCCAAATATGGAATGGCGTATCCGCATCCACTAGAAAACGCAAACGATCACAGAACAAGTATCTTTACCCGGTCTTTTGCCGAGCCTAGCAACCCCAATACCAGTCCACTCCACACTACTGATCTTCCAGCAAGAGGGTTTGGAGCTCCTGCACATTCTTCTAACCCAGGAATGGGGCTGTCATGTGCAACAAGCAATGCTGCTGCAGTTTTTGATTTGAGTCTACTATTCTAAAATGTTGCTGGAATTCCAATCAAATCTAATGACAATAACTGGGAAATCTTAATAGTCGACCACCAGATAGTGTGTTTACAAGAGACATGGTCCCGAGCAAATTTACATGTAAATGGTTTTTACTCTGTTTTTACCCCTGCCATCCATTCATCTTCAGGGCACCACAGTGGTGGCCTATTACCTCTATTACGTGCCACCACACCAGCTATTATATCCAAAACCTATCTGGAGAGTTTGTGTGCCATTTGTTGGGTTACTGCTTGTTGTCTTGATTAATTTTTACCACAACAATTGTGACAGCAAAAACATTCTGATTATAGAGTCGCTGGTTCATGCCCTTGGCAAGATGTTGGTGGGAGTGAATAAAGACCATCTCATATTCTGGGGGTTGATTTCAATTCCAGACTGTGCCCTATTTTCAACAACCTTGTCTGTGGGACAGGAGACAAGGAATCCCCAAATTATTCACACTTTGAATATAATCTTTGTGGGGATATGATAAATAAACTGCTGCTGTCCCATGATCTTATCCTTAGTTTAGACCTTGCCCCAAACAAGGATACTAGTCAGGTCACATTTACGTGAAGGGGTACTGGGTCTTTGATTGATTACATTGCATTATCAATGGTATTGGTGAGCGGGTGCACAGGTTTACCATCATAAACAGCCCTACAAGTGATCACAATCCGTTGGTTTCAGGCCTATACTTAGGGCTATCAACAACAGTCTGTAATGGGGTGATTCCCCCGATTGTGCACACCAGAAATGGTGGTGTATGGCGTAAATGGGGGGATATTGACCCTGAGGTGCTCTTGTCCCTACTCTTGGAGGAAAAAAACGAGCAATTTGAGCTATGCTTAAGTTTTCAACCTGACTCATAGGGGGTTATGGGGATTCTTACCAAAATATGCCAGAGGGTAACTGAGCTGATAGCGGCATCACAGCCAAGGTGTGCCCCCATGTGCATTGAATGGTTTGACAAACCCTGCACACAAGTCCATAGTAGTCTAATACGGGCAGTCAAAAAGTCACCTAGGGACACAACGGAAGTCAGAACCTGCACAAAATTTACAGGGATGCTGTCAGGATAAGAAAAGAGAAGATCAGAAGGAAGGCCTGGGAGCAACTAACTCTCACTGTTACCCTTACGTACGCCTACTACCTCCACTGAGGCCCTCCCCTTCATCTTTTAAGGGTTGGATAACTAAATTTCAGGAGTTTGTTGAACTAAATTTTTCTCAGCAAACGCCACAACAAGTCTGACTGAGACTTGTCATTCAGGGCATTTTTCCTCTCCTGATCTCTTCTATTTTGCACATTAATAATTCTCTAAATTCATTTGGTCCTGAAGAAACGCCAAGGATCCTTTCTGGACCACCAGGGCGTGAAACATGTCAACCCCATGACCTTTATCACTATTCACCTTTTTTGAACCAGACTATACTTCCTCATTGGAGGAAGGTCACAGTTTGAATTCTGTTTTTAACTATACCAGACGGACCCAGGAATACAAAATAGTTTTTGGGGACCATCTCGGTATTTTTATCCCACCTCTGCACTAACCCCACATACCTGCACTCACCACTACAGTGTTCTACTAAAAAAAAGATCTCTGCTAAAGAGCCCTCTTGCGGGGCCCGTGGGGGACTGCAGCGCCAACCCCACGAGGAGCAAAAATGCCCTATGATGAAGCATGACACCTTCACAGGTGTGTGAGTTCAACTCTTCAAAATTGAGGATTTTTCCCTCATGAATGCTATATCCTTCCTGAGACCTATCTACCTCAAAAACGTGATTCCCTCTCCCCTATCTTTTTTCCATAAAATCTGTAGCCCAATAAGCCAGACTCCCTTCCTAGGAACAGTTACCCTCCAGTGTTTTTCAAGCAACTAACTGCCGCCTGCACCAAGAAGGATGTGTCTCAATTTTGGCGAGTAGTAAATGTACCTTTTTTTGTGAACAACTCTGCCACTAGTATGGATGTGCCCATTCCAGAGAATGCTTGGATCTCCCATTTACTAATGTATACGATTTTCACAACTCCGCTCACCACGATGGCAGCTCACTGAATGCTGTAAATACCCCAGGGGGCAACGATCAGATACTAGTCACGCTTAAAGATATTATATCTGCTGTGGAATGGTGTCCAAGCAATAAAACTTCGGGACCCGATGGGGTCCCGATTGATCTTTTTAAGAGTAAACTAGAATTTTGGGCTCCGATCATAGAGTGATTCATGTTGGCCCTCCTAAATCCTGGTCCAGGGCAATTATTGTCCCCCTCTTCAAGAAGGGGCACAGAGGTGACCCACGGTGTTATAGCCCAATATCTTTAATAGATTCTGCAGCTAAGGTGTTGGGCAAGGTACTGTTAGACCAACTGGAAAACGGGGCCATAGATAAGGGCAATCTGACGGCAGTCCAGTATGGCTTCAAACAGGGATTGGAGATACAGGCCTGAAACTTCATTTATTAACCAGTAAATATGTGCTTGCCAAAGGGGGTTGCCTTTATTTGGCGTTTACGGACCTCAGTGCAGCCTTTGATAATGTTATTCTGAGCAGGCTATGAAGTATTTTGCTGGAGAAGCGGGCTGCCTCAAAGAATGTTCATTTACTTGTTCAACTGCATGAGGACGTCACAGCCAGCGTTAGGTTTGGCCCTAACAGGGAATCTACATCACTTATAAAAATCAGAAGAGGCATCAAATAGGGGTGCGTGTTGGCCCCCTTTCTCTTCAGCTTCTATATAATTGACCTTGACAGTTACCTATCGACCATAGAAGCTGACCCCCTTAGGGTAGGGACCAGGAAACTGCCAGTGTTAATGTATGCAGATGATTGCATTCTCATGGCAAGAACAGGACAGGAATTGCAGAAGTTATTAGACGGTTTTGGCAAATTCATGTCTGATCTGGGTTTATCCACTAACAAAGAAAAGTCATTTGCTATGGTGTGCGGTCGATCTGAGCAAGGGTACTCCCTTTCACATTGGTAGTACCGCACTCCAGCATGTATCCAGCTTTGATTATTTGGGGGTCCCCTTTGATAATTTATGCTCATGGAAACATTTGTTGAGTGTAAGAACAATGCAATTTGAACAGACTGTTGCCTCTCTATTCAAGTTTGCTGCAAAAATTGGATCTTTACCCCTAGAAGCTGTCATCAAAATTTACAAGGCCATAACTCCATCAATTTCCTCTTACGTAGCAGGTGTACGGGGTTGTATTGACTTCTCACAACTCCACGTCAGTGAAAATAACTTATTGAGCACATTGTTGCCACTCCCCCAAAAGTGTCCCAACCATAATAAGTCATGAGGAACTGGGGTTTAATATCTAAGCAAACTTTTAAGGCTAGCGTGAACGATGCTGTAGCTCTCCATCTGGTCCATGCCTGAAGCTGTTCTTAGCCAAATGGTGATTGGCGACTGTTAAAAATTTACAAAAGCCCACAGTATCAAATGGCTGACGCACGTAACAAATGACCTGCAGGAGATCGGAAGGGCAGATCTGTTTAAATCTCCCCAGAGCATTAATTGGTTAACCAAAACCCAAGTGGAAAGCGAAGTACTGGGCTTAATAGCAGGGAAAAGAGTTGAAGTTCAAAGGAGGAAAAAGTCAGTCGAAGCCTAATTTCCACTGATTACAACCACCAATATGGAACCATATTTAGCAAAAGTGCCACGGCACCAGAGGTTTTATCTGACCAGATTTAGACGTGGTATGGTCCATCCCCTGGTCTCTTATCCCTCAGATGCCCATGCTAATAGAAATTTGATACCCTGTCCATGTAACTCATTAACCTCTCAGTCCCAGTCACACTTGTTTTTTTTTTTGTAATCTATATAAAGAACTGAGAATACACATTTTAAGACCTTTGCTCAGGAGTCAACATCAGAAAAATGCAAGGCGGCTCTGGAGTATCTCCAGTTGCAACAAACTGATGCGATTTGTCACACAATCTACAGATTTACTGCTGCTCTAATTAAGCAGCATAGATTAGTTGGGAAATGAAACATGTAGTGTGTGTAGCATTGTGCCAAACAAATACTTGATAAAATAGTTGCCCAGGTTAATCTATAGAAAAACAAAAAGAAATTGAATTATTATTATATAAAATGGAATTGTTTTTATACTCCTTGATATTACTTGAGATTGTTTTTAGTATTTTTATGCACTCAGTCACTTTATGTACAAATTGTCCGTAAATGATTTTATACAAAAATGTAAATCTAGTTGTACTATTCTGTCTCCTTTATCTCTCTTTTATTTATTTTTAATTTGCGACTATAAAAGAGCATGGAAGGTTTTTAAGTAAGATGACATCTATTTTTAGGAAAATGTTCGCTAAAAATGAAATGTATTTGATGTCTACTCTTTTATGGTTTTGTCAAAACCGAATAAAGGGCATCATTACGATGGCGGGCGGACAAAGTCCGCCCACCACCGCAGCGGAATGCGGGACCCGCAAGGGTTGCGGCGGGCCCGCCAAGGGTTTAGGATGCCACCGCCACGGTGGCGGTGGCATCCCATATTGTTCACATTGCGGCGGGCGGTGCTGTCACCAGCACCCGCCGCAATGCGAGAAACGCATGTTGTGCATTCGAATGCACAAAGTGACAGGCACCGCGCGGTGCCTGCCACCTTGTGCATTCAAATGTAGAGGGTACCATAGGTACCCCCATGTGCACCCCCACCCCCCAAATCCTGAGGGCCCACAACGGGCCCCAGAAGCAAAGACCACATGCCTTTCCATGGCGGCAACACTGCCATGGAAAGGCTGCTTTCCGCCAGCATCCTAATATGGATGGCGGTGTCTTGCAGACACCACCACCATGTTAGAGCCCTTTTCTGCCTGGTCGACCAGCGGAAAAGCGGCGGACGGTCTTTCCGTCCGCCTGGGTCCCCACCGCCATCGTAATATGGCGGGGGGAAATGTGCGGGCGGACGGGAATGGCAGGCGGATCACCACCGCCATACGGGCGGCGGCGATCCGCCAGACATCATAATGACCCTCTAAGTTAGCAAACTGAAACTGAACTGAAGTATATTGTACTTATATAAATATGCCACAACTAAAAAGGCCCTTTAATATAGGAGATACATAAAAAGCTGTGGGGTCTTTCCTAGTTGTTTTCTGTTTGTAAACATAATACGAATAATTTTTACATATGTGGATAGACCCGAAACCCCTTCTGTTGGGTACGCTTATATTATTTAGGGGTCGCAGATGAAGATCTGGCAATGGCTTAGGAGTATATCTCATATCTCAGTTGGACTCCCTTGAGGAGGGCATTAATTAAAGGTGAAGTTGCCAGCAGAACTCGAAGAACGCTGAAGTGTTGCTGCTCTGACACATGTATTATCAGTATTATCACTATTAGAAGGGAAGTCAGTGCAATGCTGCTGTGGTACATGAGTCTTAGCACCCTGTTAGTGGTTGAAATAATGGGGTGTGAGCAAGCAGGAAGCTACTCTGGGGGATATTCTCAAGAACGTGCGATAATCATCGCCAAAATACGTTAACGCAATTTTTCATATCGCCGTCTATCGCGGGAAACTAACTCTGTGTTAACGTCGTATTCTCAACTCGGCGGTAACATGCAATAGTTTTCCGATAACGCGTCAAATGTCCGCGATAAAATTACCGGGACGGCGATAAAAATCTAAACCCGAACGTGAAAAAAGTTGCGATGGGCCCAACTGCGATAAAAATTTGAGCGATAAGCAGCGCCAGGCCTGCAAGTCCCACATGTCAGGCGGGAAAAACCACTATAAAAGCGGCAACAAAAAACACCAACAAAACACAAACAACTGCGAAGCACGATGGAGGTAGCCGGAGCAAGTACAGAGGACAACCAGAACCCCACAAGCCCCACGGAGGACCAGCCTGGGACCTCGGGGTCAGGGAAGGGCAAGGAGAAGAAGAAGAGGAACCCTCGTTTCAGTATGCAGGAAAACCAGAAACTCATTACGGAGGTGATAGAACACCACCACTAACTGTTCATCACCTCCACTGTGTCATTGGCAACTAAAAATACAATATGGCAGTCCATCTTGGCCAAGGTGAATGCAGTCGGAGTGAAGAGAAGGGAAGTGGATGACTGCAAGAAGCGCTGGACTGATGTGAAGAGCAAAACCAAGCTGAAACTCGCAGCCAACCTGAAAGCAGCAATGCAGACTGGAGGTGGGAGTCCAGCGACACACCAGGAGCTGGGTGAGATGGAGGAAATGGTGACCCGAGTCATCATTGGGGAGACGGTGGCAGGAGTTGGGGGACCGGACACTGCACAACATGACCTGAGCCAACAGCAACAGGGTGAGTAACGACCAGGGACTGGGGGACGGGGGAGATGGGCACAATGGCACACATGCACAATTAAGTATAGCACATCTGTGGACAAACCATGCCCAAGAGTCACAACTCCGACCAAGAGCCCAATTTACCCAAGTCTGCAATATCTCAGCACTGTATAAGCACAGAAGTGAAAGGCACACCGCCTGAAAGGGATAAGGGCCAGCCAAATCAGAGCTGATGGGGCAACACACCCACAATGCAGCACACACACATAAGAATCTGAACACCTCAACATTGACAACAATGTGCTACAAACTGCAACACTTTCACAACAGAACAGAGGACACAACTGCTGCCGCTTGTGTGTAGAAAATAGCCATACGCATTTGGCATAGCAGGAAACTGTGAGATGATAATGTACAACTACAACCTCACATCCCTGATGGTGTAGAAATGTCAACTGTCCCGCATCAAATAGGCATCTCCTCACAAACAGTCACAATGTACATTATCATGCAGTTTGTTAGTAAACTTGTACAATGCGTGTACATACTTGTGAACACAATGTCAATCTGCATCTCCCCTTCACATTGCAGAGGGAGAATCAACACCTCCTGCAGAGCAGACCCAACAACTCAGCACTGATGATGAAGAGAACCTCCCCAACATCGACACCGACGCCCTCCAACAGCTCATGGACAGCTTCGGCACCCCACCTCCAGGAGCAGGGCAGCCCAGCTGCATCGAGGAGACCCCACCCCCTGCACAGACCACACAGCAGGAAGCACCCACCACCACGGCTGTCTCCCAGGACCCCCACGACCAACACATGGCATTCCAATGCCGTGTGTTAGGGTGCCAGGAGAAGATGGCTGATCAGCTGCGGGTGGGGTTCGACCTCATGGCAGCCAAACTAGATGCCTTCCGTGGGTGTCTAAGTCCCATCAGGGACGACTTACAGTCCCTAACGGACACCCACTGTCCGCTCCATGATCGCCAACAATCCATGGCTGACATCGCTGGAGTCATGACTCTGAGCCAAGAACAACTGTCTAGTCAGAGTGGCTCCAGCGATGTCAGCCGGGAGTTGGGACACATAAGGAGAATGATGGAGAGCTTGGAACGGATGCAGGCGGAAAGAATGTTTGCCAAGGCTGCACACCAGCAAGATGTAGCTGTGATCTTCCATGCCCTGCAGATCCTCGTCATGGCATTGCCGCCACAAGGCCTGGTGTGGATGAATGCTGCTGCTACTACTCCATCCACATCTCCGCCTCCTGAAGTGTCAGTGCCACACAGTGCGGCAGACATTCCACCTCTGGCCCCTGATGTGTCAGTGCCACACAGTGATGCAGACTAAACACCACCACCCACATGTGAGGCACCTGACACATCAGAGGATGAAGATGATGATGAATCTGGCTTTGTGGTAAGAATGAAGTGGTAGCATTCATCTCCGCCATATGGCCTGTTTCAGCTTGGTTCTGCCCTCTCCATCATGCCTTGGAATAACACCCTCCACTGTCCCCCGATACACTCAGCGACACTCACCTTGGACCTCGACATGGACTGCCATATTTTGTTTAGTTACCAATGACACAGCAATCACACTGCAGACTGAGGTCTTCCTCTTCCGATGAACTTGTCAATCCCTAAAGGACTCTGGCTGGCCCTCCATGGGGCAACAATGTAAAGTGGGGTTTGCATGGCCCTGTACTCGTCCAGCTTCAACACTCCACTGAATGCGAATAAAACATTTTAATTCACACAGATGTGTCATGGCTATGATCAATTAAGTATGAAAGTATGGATGAATGTAGGGACAGTGATTCCACAAAAAGGTACTCCCTGGGTATTGCTATCAATGCGCATGTATGGCCGTGACCCAGATAGGAAGTGAGACACACATTGTCATTCAAATCAACACTCATCACAGTTGAATACAAGTGAAGGTGCGTAGACTTTATTAGCATATGCGTGTCAGTACGGGCAAGATAAGTGCCCCAACATGCAGACCAATGCAGCAGTATGTCAGAATGAGGAACGTTGCCAAGCGCCACTGTCCACTCCGGGGGAGTGCCTCACCTTTCACAGGTGTGTGTTAACCCGCCTTGTTGTCCGCTCATGTATTCGGAGTCCAGGCGAATGCAGCCATGTCCACTGTTGTCGTGGGATATGTGACCAGATCTCCAAGATGCAACAAGGTGTTGGGACATGTGCAATGGGTTCCAATCTGTTGTGGCTGCAGGTATGTAGATACTCATCCATGAAAGTGATTGCAGCTTCGTAGGCTATCATTTCCAACATGAGGTTGTTGTCGACTTCATCAAACAGGACGGCGAGGCAATCCATTAGCAGGTCCGGACAGATGTGCTGCGTCCACCCCCTTTCACCAATTAGCACTACAGCCCAATAGGGGAGCGGTTCAATGTGGTCACTGCACACGAGGAGTTGTGCAATCTCCCAGGTCCAGCTGCCAGCATGTATGCCAAGTATCAAGGCATCCAATAAACGGGTATCACGGTGACAGTTCAGCTACCGGCCTGTTGGATAGGCAGACATCCATGGACCACTCAAATATGCACAATCGACAATGCAACACAGGCTGTACGCAGGTGACGTTGGCAAGGCGGAAGCTTAGCCGGTAACTGATCAGCAGCACTGTCAATGGCAGTGCCCCCAGTAAATGCAGCATACGTGCACGGTACAGCTCCACGTGACAGGGGTTGTGCATGTGTCCGGGATGTTCTGCCATTGCGTTAGTGGCTCTGGTTGATGCGGCACTGTTCTGACCTGCGCCAGTTCTGTGGATGAAATGCCACCGCTCGGATCAATGAGTTGTTTTAGTGTGCAACGGTTGTACACCTGGGATGGTGTGGTAGTAAGTGTGAAGGCCATTCCATGCAAGATAACTTCGAGCAAGGACTTCTGTGTGTGGGGTGTGTATACGCTGGTCTTTCGTCGGGCTGTGCGTAGTGTGGGAGTTGTCATCAGCTGCTATAGTATCTGCAGGGGGTGCCGGGCACATGCAATTCCGAGGTCGGAGGTGCAGATGTGCTTCCGCCTGATAGTTCAGACAAAGGAGCTTTCATACCTAATGTTAGTTTGTCATCTGCTTGCATTCAGGAAATGTGATGTAGCTTGTTGGGGGTGGGATGTGTGCGACTTTGGGATTCATGTTTGACATGTCTTGCATGTGGCAAATGAGCGGCATCACTGTGTGTTACGTTGCCTCACAGCTGCTCCTCCCTCCCCCCGAGCCTATTTACTTGTGTGCGCTGCGCGGTTGCATCACTTGCACTCCTATGGCACACCATTTTCATGCCTGTCTGCGCATGTCCACAAGCCTGACAACGACACTGTGATGTTGGCTGTTGAAGGTGGGCGGCCACGTGAGTATAGGCCTATTGTAAGGATAGGGCGGACACAGATGTAGAGTTCATTACTGGCTGAACTCGCGCTGCGATTAAGGCTAGGCATTTGGCTCATGCTGCGGCAATACAGATACACACAACACTTGGCATGTATGAGCCAAGACCCCGAGCGGTCTTGCACTCCTTCATTTCTCTGTTCGTGCGAGCCCGCCCTCCGGGTGCATGCTACAGTGCAACATTGTCGATTGCGGGCCGGGTGGCGCGGACACTACCACAGAGACACAACCATTAGTTACTTCCTTGTCCAGGCCAGAACTGAACCATGCCCAGAGCCCCGGGCAAATTCTTCACACCCCTACGCTGGACTTGCATATGCCGGCCCAGCCAACTCCGCTTACGCTTACAGGGGGGGGCGACAAAGCTACGTGTCCAAGGCCTTACCCACTGCCTGAGGTGACATGGTTGCATCCGCTGTCCACAGCACAATGTAATGTGGTAGGGCCCGGGGCCATCATGCATACATAATGACCACACGGACACACTTAGATAGATAGTGGAACTGGCTACGGGCACGTGCGCCCACCCCTTTTTATTACCAGGGTCACATGTCCAGTGACGCCTGTGCTGGATGGGATTTGGGGTGAGTGTAAGCCAGCCCTCAGGGAGTGGTTGGTGCTGGCAACAACTGGAACAGTGATCATCGGATCACACACACAGATTCAATCATAAAGGGTCCATGACTTGCAGTGCACTGAGGTAGGGGCACCAGATCTGGAATCACACACACAAGATTCCATCATAAAGGGTCCATGACTTGTGGTGCACTGAGTTAGTGGCACCTGAAGAGCTGAGCAGGGTATCAAGCTGATGATGGCATCCAAGACATGTGTGAGCAACTTTGATAGGCTGGCTGTAAGACTCCTCCGACTCTGGCAGTTGTTGGTTGGAGGTGGTCCTGGCGGTGGTGGCGGTGGTGGCGGGTGTGCAGCCAGCGATGATGGCGTGTCCTTGCAGGTCAGGATTGGATTTGATATGTGTGAGCCCTGCTGACCGCAGTGTAGGCCGGAGGCATCGGTGAGCAAGGGCCCACAGCCACGTGGCGTTGACTTGAGCTGCACAGAGTTAGTGGCACCTGAAGCGCTCAGCGGGTGCGCAGCCTGCGATGATGGCGTGTCCTTGCAGGTCAGGATTAAATGTAATAAGTGTGAGCCCTGCTGACCGCAGTGTAGGCCGGAGGCAGCAGTCAGCAAGGGGCCACAGCCATGTGGCATTGACTTGAGCTGCACAGAGTTAGTGGCACCTGAAGCGCTCAGCGGGTGCGCAGCCTGCGATGATGGCGTGTCCTTGCAGGTCAGGATTGGATTTGATATGTGTGAGCCCTGCTGACCGCAGTGTAGGCCAGAGGCAGCGGTCAGCAAGGGCCCACAGCAACGTGGCATTGACTTGAGCTGCACAGAGTTAGTGGCACCTGAAGCGCTCAGCGGGTGCGCAGCCTGCGATGATGGCGTGTCCTTGCAGGTCAGGATTGGATTTGATTAGTGTGAGCCCTGCTGACCGCAGTGTAGGCCGGAGGCAGCGGTCACCAAGGACCCACAGCCACGTGGCGTTGACTTGAGCTGCACAGAGTTAGTGGCACCTGAAGCGCTCAGCGGATGCGCAGCCTGCGATGATGCGTCGTCCGGGCGGGCCGCACTGGAAGCAATGTCTGTTGCCTACTGGACTGCGCCATCAATAAATCAAGACTCGATTTGAATTGGGGGACCTGCTGACCGCAGTGTAGGCCGAAGGCAGTAGTCAGCACACACATAACTCCGCGGTGCTATGCCGCTGGGTGCGCTGGGGGCCTGTGTCGCGGAAGCCAGCAGTAAGTTTGTGGGTTACCAAGAAGTTTCAGTTGTATTCCCCAGATCACGCATATTAAAGTCTCCTACAAGCATGATTTTGTGTCGTGGGAAGTCCAAGAAGAGCGCTTCCAGGGTGTCACGCAGTTCTTCTACCATAGTAGTCTTGGCTTTTTTTAAGAGCTTTGAGGTAGGAATTGACGAGTATCAAGCCAATTGGTTTATGACTAATATTCATGACTATGATGTAGACTGCCTGTACCCCCGTAGAACCGGAATTGATTGAAGTAGCCTCCAGCTTACTTGTATGTTTGATGAAGATAGAAAAGCCTCCTGAGCGACACCTGAAGAGGCTTAGCCAAGCGGCGGCTTAAAGATTTCATAGAAACCGGACAAAATTGTCAGGGAGAGGGCCCAGGTCTCTTGAAGGCACAGGATAGTCTTCTCCAGATAGGCTGTTGCTTGTTTGCTTCCTCTGGTGTTTTTAAGGCCGGTCACGTTCCATGATGCTATTGTAATTCTAGTTTCTTCTCAGGGGCTGGTGTTGATGCTCTGTCACAGGGCTAGGGACCCTGGTCTCGCGATTACGGGCTTCTCTTGCCATCCCCACTCACCATGTATGCTGGTTGATTCGTCCAGGAGGACCTCCCCCTGGTTGTATGTACATAGTATTGTTAGGGAGGATGCTTCCTTGTCTACTGCAGTACTCACCTGCATACCCCCCCTGTTGTGCCCCTCTGTATGCTCGTAATTGCTTGTCTTGGGGACCCCTGTAGTTGAAGTTGCAGTTTGAAGGCTGGGACTTAACGTCATGCCATTAGGTAGTGGCTCTTCAAGAATTTGGAGGCTTATATCTAGCCAGAAAAAATATCGCTTGACGTTGAACTTCCTGCTGTAATTTGACATTAATAACCATAGAGTAGGACACAATTACCAGCAACATATCAATACCTTGTAGCGTTTGTAGTGAAATGTAGGCCCATACATGTGACAAGCTATCGTTTTGCAACATCATTGAAAATCTATTCTGATGTGCACAAAAGTTAAGAGAGAAACTGGTAAATGCTAGTGTGATATGTGTAACATTTAATTTCAAAAGTCATAAATAAATGTGATAAAGGTGACCCCCTATTCATTTAAGTATAAGTAATAATGCTTTAGCATAATCTCTTGAAGAATGGCAAATACTCAAATATGGTGGTGTTGTGTGTAGAACAATAACAATATAATGGGAAATAGCATAAGGTATCTTAAGGGTACTGTACTACACAAGGAATTCAGAGTGGCTGGATATTGAAGCATATAGCATTTTGAACTGTCCGTTGTAAGCTGTTATAGCATGTGAGCAGTCTGTTAGCTTTCTTTTTATTTATTGTGTGTTTATTTGTGGTGGGAGAGAGGCGTTCATTCAGTTAAAGATGCAGAATAATAAAGCTTCCACATTTTAGCTCAGTCCTCTTGGAAAACTCAACAAGAAGTCTATCCATAAAGTAAGGGTATGTGGGCCTAATTTAGTGCTCAAATGAAACCTCATAATTAATGAATGTTTGAGAATATAGCAATAGGAAATATTTGAGAATTTGGCAGCATTGTCAGATGAAGAAATATGTGGTCTGAATTAATTTAAAATATTTGAATACAAACGTGATAGAAACTATGGGCCTCATTTATGGGGAATTGGCATAGGGCAGCACCGCAAGTCTTCTTGCTGTGCTGCCAACACCAATGTGAAAGAGCAGGAATGTACCGTATTTCAGAAATATAGTGCATTCCTTTCCTTTCCCTCTGGTTTGAGCACAATTTGCTGCCTAGTGCCAACGCAGGCCCCCTAGCACCATGGTGCAAGGGTGTCTGTGTTGCATGCAGGATTGTTTTTGTGCAGGAAGGTGCCCTCTCCAGCAGCACAAGCTTCTCATAAATAATCCCCTATACCAAAGAGAAGGGCACGTTTTGAAAGCCACAATTTTAGTATGAGGGCACAGGGTTAGGGAGAGTCATTGGAAGAGTGTGTTTCTAAAGTAAGAGGGTTGGTATGTTGTTTAAATTTGGAAATAAAATATAGGAAATACATTTAGTAGCCAAAAGAGGAGGACACAAAATGGCATGCGTAAATGAAATAATGAAAGTCCGAGTGAAGAGCAAAGGTACAATTTGTTATGACCAACAGAAGTAAAGCATATGGGTAACATGTAAAATTTAAAGTTAATATTTCGGGTGTCTTTTAATTGGAGACATGACTACAAGCAGAGATTATTTTCCTATTAAAGCAGTGTGTAAAACATGCAGAGAAAAGGGCTTTATGGGAAATTTTGTAGGAATGTAAGCAAAACCAACGCAGGGTTGCGACAGTAATGAGACAGTATTACAAGTGGTGCAGAGCAAGAAGGGAATCCTATCACAATGTGGCAATGGATTGTGTTGAGACTGATATAATTTTCGAGTCATTCTGAGATTGTCAGTTATATCCAGCGGTGTTTTCACAAAACATTTGTGACAATGTTTCACTAAACCACCTAGATATATCCTGCTGGTTACAAGGAGAGCCCATAACATGAGGGGCAACTTCGATTCCTGCAATGAATTTGGAGGAAGATACATGCCTCATTGCTGCACTCGCCTGACCTTTTCTAAGTAGAAAAATATTCTCTCTTAACTGATGTCTGACAATCTCTGCAGACCACGTTTGTTTTCATCTCGGGGACTGCTACCTCTCACGAACTTTGACATATTTCAAGAAGATTATGGTACCTTGTAATTTCTTTCCTTCATCTTTTAAGTAACCTTTGGACATTTTAGGCATCCTTGCCGCACACATCAGCATCCACTGTACTTAATACTCTTCCCCCTGCTGCACTTCCACTCAGCAGTAATTGCAGGAGACATCCCAGCCACATCCATACTAGAAAACTCTTGTTTCTGTTGTACCAAAAAGCATTGGGTGTTCAGCTGCATTGTTCGACTCAAAATAGGAGAGCATGTCAGCTTTAACACGCCACCTATGAGATTGCTGGACTCATTCCGGATGCCTATGAGATCATCCTTTAGGACTTTCAAGTGAAAGCCATGTCACTAAATTCTCATAAAATGAAATACATTCATGATCTAAAACAAAAAACCCACAGATACCATCAAACAAGAATGCAACAAACAGGCACAATTATATGAAACTGAAGAATATACAGCCAAAGAAAAACAGAAAACAAAGAAAAGAATGTCTAGGCTCAAAGTATGACAGGAAACTCAGAAAAAGCAAGAACAAATCATAAAATCAGAAGAGGGCAAATCGTAATTTTTTTTTTTTTTAAATGAAAAATCCCCAAATTTATCAATACAGAAATCCCGCAGTAATAAGCTTTCAGCTTCCAAATCCCAATCGCACAAGCTTTCTCTAGCATAAATAAAACCCTACAGTAAATATCATGCAAAATCATGAAAAAAACCACACCAATATTACCTTCAGCTTTTAGGAAATAAATTAAATCCAAAAAGTTTCAATCTTTCTACTATTAAATTGTTGCTGAAAATGTGAGGGTGAATCCTGATGATGAGCCTTCTGCCAAACCAAAATCACCATAACCACTAAAAAAGCCGTAGGTGGCTGGCACATAATGATCTCACATGACAATCAGGATTGAATCTTGTACGTATACCCAGTTCTCATCGGAACGCTCCCCACATGCTCACACCTTTCAGGGGGCAAACGAGTCCATACTCTTTAATGATTCACTCCCTTTTTCACAGTGAGATCGCTTGAGTTGGCAAGACAGATTTGAAGAAATTGACCGTATTCTTTAAGCAATAAATCATGTTTTACTCTAATGTTTGAAAATATAAAATAATGTGTAATTCAGATATGTAAATAAAATGATTGACACATATTTTGGTGCACGTGTAGGTCAAATATAGGAACATAAACTAAGGCAGGCACACAGCAAGACATGAGTGGCATGGTAATGGACATATACAATCTTTGAGGTGTTATGTGTAACAAAGCAAACACAAGGAGATGATGGACAGAGCGCTGAAACTTTTCAGACACTCACCCCCAGTCACAGATCTGGGTTGAATCCATCATCATTCTTTAGCTCACTTCCCGCCTCAGTTCAGACCAAGATATATGCAAATCAGTCTTGACCCTGTGCCTCATGGGAACAGTCCAGCCCGAACTGCCAAGCCAGGTCTTCCCTGAACCGGCAACAAGCATCCTGGGACCGGTTTCTGAGTAACACCCTTCATCAGCCAGGCTAGCTTGAATCCAGTGGCAAAGTGAGCAAGGAACCCACGTCTGGGCATACCTTGCCAACTTAGGGCAAACAAAGCAAAAGAAAAGGAGATGATGGACGGAGCGCTGAAACTTTTCATGGTGTATTTCTCCAGCAAGGCAGCAAAGACCTTTGGTGTGGTGGAACAATTCCATTTGATGAAAAGTTTCAAAAGAATTATTTGAGATGTTACAAATATTCATGCAATTCCCAAAGGCACTCACACTTAATGAACATATTCATGGTCCTCCCCATAAATCACTGCTAGGTTCGGTCCAATAGTCTTACAATGAATGTCCTCCAAAAGAAACGCATGTCCTTTGGATCACATCACTCCAAAAGCCCCATATGCTACTTGGAAGGAATTGATTCCTTAACGGTTCACAACTCCAAGCAGACTTACGGATTCTTTTGCCAAAGGGAGATTATCTGATTTACCATTCTTGGGAACAGGGCTTCTTTCTTTCTTTCTTCTTTTCTTTCTTTCTTTCTTTCTTTCTTTCTTTCTTTCTCTGTTCCCAGGTGGTTTCAGAGTTATACAACAGTGGGGTAACCCGAAGGACCACTGGACCCGGGTGCAGTATGGTACAAAAATTGTGTGTCACAGTGGTGAACAGTTGCACAACATAACAGATTAGAATTAATCTTGATTATTTAATCCAAATACGACATCACCATATGTCCATTCAAAGAGTGGGGTGACAAGTGCATAGGAAGGACTTGTGATAGTGATGTGGGAAGGGAAGTTGGTGTACATTTTATACATCAACAGCCAATGTTTTTAACCTATCCTAGCCCGGATACGGTAACGGAGCAGCCCCCAGCCATAGGTTACTGATCAACCTTGTCTACGAAATCGTTTCATCACGCTGATCACCTGCGGACATTTTGAGAGCCTGACGGGCCCACTCATCTTATATACAGCCTGAAGTTTCTTGCTGTTTCATATTGGTGCCTTCTTCCTTCCCCCCCTCTTCCAGGTTGGTCCTGATGAAGACCCCCTGTTAAGGCGCAAAGTGTCCTGTTGTACATAGGGGTCGAAACGTCGACAGTATTGTTCTTTTGTTGTTGTCGAACATAGATGACAGAGATTGTATATCTGCATCTACTCAATTATGTTATGATTTGCCATAGGTGTAATTGCCAGGTGTCTGGCTGGATAGGTTAAAAACATTGGTTGTTGATGTATAAAATGTACACCACCTTCCCTTCCCACATCACTATCACAAGTCCTTCCTTTGCACTTGTTACTCCACTCTCTGTGCACCAATTTTAAACGTTTAAACATGAACTGTATTGTGTTTTTGACTCAATCCTTTCTTGTTTTGTGAATTTTGTGATGAAATAAAATCACAATCATTCTTTGAATGGACATATGGTGATGTCGTATTTGGATTAAATAATCAGGATTAATTCTAATCTGTTATGTTGCCCAGGTGGTTTCAGAGCACATCAGCCCATGTAGGACTATTTTAAGGATACATCCATATGCCATCATGAATAACTAATAACCAACCACTTCATTGTTGCCATGTCAGCCCATGCCCCTTACGTCTATGAAGTGTTTCCTATTACAGGAGTGTGACTTGTAGTTGAGATACTCTCTGAAGTCTTTGTGCTATGAGATACCTAAACAGTGGTGGAAAGACTTCTTGGCTTACAGTTCAGTATAGGCCAGTATAGGCCACAAGCAATCAACTTATTGGCTTGAGCCAGCACCTTGAAGAACAACATTCATAGTATTTACAGCAAACAGTATTTAAAGGATCACTCCAGTAAAAATCTTCCATTTTTGCATAGTCACTGTGGATTCTTTCAGCTTTTGAGGAGGACTATATTTTTGCTGGCCTTAGAAATGTGTGCAATTTCTCTAGCTAACCAGTAGTAAAGTGCCAGTGCTTTCTTTTTAAGTATGGTTTAATTGACATATTCCTAATTGTTTTATTTAACTTGCTTAGAAGTCCATAGTCTATGGTGTTTAGAGTGTACCCAGGGCCTGGAAGTTAAATGCTACTAGTGGACTGCAGCACTTATTGTGCCATCCACTACAGTGTCAGTGCAAAATAGGCTTCAGGTCTACTGTGTGTAGCCTTACTGCTGCAGCATTAACTTCAGTTCGACCTTTTAAAATAATCCTTATTTAAAATATTAATAAGTCACCTCTTTGTAGGCCTTGTAGCCCACAAGGCAGGGTGCATGGTATTTAAAAGTAGGATATATAGACATTTAAAGTTAACATGCCCTTTCTGTGACTAGCACACAAAACATATTTTCACTGTAGAAAGGCTTGCTGGGAATAAAATTAAATACTAAAATTGCTAACTCGAAAAGGGACCAGCTCGAAAAATAATTAAACTACTATTTTGTAATAGTTAATAAATATCCAACTCAATAATCAAATCAGATTTTAACAAAAACTGATTTTTAGAAAGCTATCCTTGCCTGAGCTATCAGAAGTCTAATTACCATAACCCTTTGACAGCTATAAGCCTGTATTCAAGCCTTGAAAATATGTGAAAAAGGTGTGAAATGCTTTCCACAAGCAAACAATAGGTTGACCTGACTGGGCAGAGAGGACTCCTTTAAACTCCAAAGAATATACAGGGAGGGTTGTGGACATCCTTTTTGACGCTAGAGTTTCAAATCCTGCTTGAGAGTACAGCTGAGGTCACATATTACACTTGGGGTGCACTTGAAAAGAGGAAAACTGGATACCAAGATAATTCTTGTGTATCCACTGTCAGGCTGCTGAAGGACCTTGCTTTAGTGCTATCAAACTACTGTCTATGGATTTACATGTGATACTTGGGGCACACTTAAAAAGTAGGAACAGAATTCCAAGACAATTCTTGTGTGTTCCCTGTCTGAATGCTAGAGTACCAGACTTCTGTCTTTTGATTGTTGTGGGTACAGTACTTGTCCCAAACTGGATTATAATTTTAGACATGGGAGGACACTAGGATTACCATAGACCACAACCACACACACCCCTATCTCTCGAAGCTCAAGTTGAGTGCGGCAGAAGAATTTTGCCATCTTTATAATGCCCAAAGTGGGTAGTGTTGTTCCTGTGAACGTTTACCCCATTGGTTAAGGCATGCCAAGAAGTCAACCCACTTCCTAGCTTGTGCCAGGCTAAAATGTGGCACCCCCAAGCACCCACTTCAGAACAATTTCTGGACCTGTCGAAGATCAGAAGAGGACTAGACCTGGGTTGCTTTTGAAGAATGTTCCTGTAGTGGATTGGGACATAAAAGACATAGGGGCCGATTCCGATTTCGGCCGGAAGGGCACCGAACGATGGTCGGAGCCCTTCTAACCGAATCGGAACGTGCCGCTCGGATTCCTTTCCGACCGAGCCATTCCGATGGGCTCGGTCGGAAAAGAATCCGACTCGGATTTCCGGATGGCTCACGACGGGTTCGGAGAGCCCGTCAGCCATCCGAAAATCCCTCTGTACTCCCCCGGCTGCCTCTTTGCGACCGAGGGAGTACGATGGCAGTTTTTCACTGCCTTTTTGTGCCGGTCTATCCGGCACGAAAAGGCAGTCGGTCACTGTCTTTTGGGGCCCCCAGTGAAACCCCCATGGGTGCAAGGTCGCCGAATGGCGGCCTGGAGGCACCTATGGTGCCCCTCTGTTGAACCCTGCACCCGGTGGCAGGCACCTTGGGGTGCTGGCCACAGGGTGCACGGTTGAACTGCACCCCTGCTTTCTCCAATGCCAGCATGCATTCCGTCCGGAATGCATGCTCCCATTGTGGGAGATACGAGTGGGACCGAACAGGGTTCGGTCGCATCGTACTGCCTGGGCCGTAACCAACGACAGCAGGTCAGTCGGTTACGGCTCCGGACCGATGTCGGACGGACCTGAGTCCGTCCGACATCGGAATCGGCCCCTAAGTCAGATGGAAAAATCTTTGACCAGGATGAACCTGGTTGGTGTATCCATCCTTCGCGGTCACCCTCAAACTGTGCCTAGGTCCTGGCCTACCACGACCATTGGCTGACATTGGTGCTTTGTGCTTTTTGGTGCTATTTTTACATAAAAGTTTACAAATTCATATCTCTGGTTCCCCCATTGAATGTGTGTCATTTGGTGTCATTTTGTTTAATACATTTTACTCTGATTTTCTAATTCAGTTTGGGATTATTGTTGTTTTGCATTTTGACTTTCTTACTATTTTATACTGCATAAATACTTTACACATTGCCCTATGTGAAGTCTTTCTGCTATGTGCCAGAGGTGCCAGTGAGTCAAGTTCTGGTTAACTTAGTGACTTTGAGGGTTCACCTTAACAAGGGTTGTGATTATTCCTTGAGGTGAGTAATCACCCACTCCAAATAATCATCCAATTTCTTACAACTCTCTTTTTCATGAAAGGTCAAATTCTTCCCTTAAACATTTCCATTTTATAATTAATCTTTCTACTAGGAAGAAATTTGAATTCCATATAACCCTGCTAGCTAATTCTACTAATTCTACATTCCCTCCTAACTCTTTTATCAGAAATCAGTGACTAATTCAGACTCCATTTTGAGAAATGCATTCCTGAACTTGTGCCAAATTACTGTAGCGGTATATGGACAGAAAATAATGGAGCATATTAGCAAGACCGGCGATAAAATTATCGCCGTTTTAGCGGCAGGAAACTGCCGCTAAAGCGGCGATAATGGGCTTGCTAATATGCGTTATGAGAATTCCAATAGAAGCCCAGGTTAGATGTCCTGCACATCTAACCTGGGCTTCTATTGAATTCTATAGCGCATATTAGCAAGCCCATTATCGCTGTTTTAGCGGCAGTTTCCTGCCACTAAAACGGCGATAATTTTATCGCCGGTCTTGCTAATATGCCCCATGATTCTCTATATTAACTTAGAACTTAGACACACCCCTTATCTCAGGTATAGACCCCTCACAGACACAATATCAGAAAAAATTACTTTATTCTGACTGGTTCTACAGTCAGTCTCACAGCATATACTAGAGACACAAGGGACATTTTAGTGATATTTTTTGGTGTACAGACTACAATCTTAGTCACAAATGATGTTAAAAGTGTGATGTCCTTTTATTCCTCAAGGTATATTTTTTTAAATACATATATTTTGCAGATAATTTCAAAACAAAAAATATTTTGCCACAAAATTTAAGTTTTCATCAATAAATTTAATTACTAATATCCTACCCTAGAAAGAGCAAGGCTACTGTGACCTGGTTACCCACTGGAGGAGTGACCGCCAGGTCATTTCCACTGCTGTCACAAGCTGAGGCTCCACTGGTGGAAACCTTTTGGTCCTCCCCTCGAAATTAGGTGGGAAATGTTGGAGGTGGGAGTTTGGGCACCCACATCTGTTTGGCAGAGACTTTGCTCGACAGCCTTCAAGTAACCATCTTAGAATCTTTTTTAGAAATTGGAGGATTTTATGGCAATTTATGAATTTCTCAATCTCATATATTTTTTTTGTAATAGCATAGTTAGGAAAATAGTTTGTTTTGTTTTATCACTGACATACTAGCAGCAAACAATGATTGCATTTCAAACCTTTCGGTTTATCAGTTAACCTGGCTTGTTTCTGTATAGCTTATCTGCTCATGTCACTCAGGCTTGGTATCTTTTTAAGAGTTTGTGCTGTTTTATTATTGGTTTTTGTGATAGAAAATGTGCCATATCTTTGTTTAATCTCACCATGTTTCAATATTTCTTCAGAATTCCAAAAATCATTTTAATATCTGCACAGGATGTTTATATATAAAATGCATCAGAACTTTTTAATCTTATTTTCGGGTTTTGCATTGGTGCCTCTTCTAGCAAAACAAACCAAGTTAGCTTCAGAATCATGTCTATGTGCTGTCTGTAGTTATCTAATTTAGCTGAAAAGAAATACCTAACAGCCTGTACATCATGTTGGTGTTCTATAATCATATAAAGACTTTTTTACAGCCATACTGACTAACTAGACTTTTCCTCTTATGGACTGTGTTAGAAGGTGGTTCTGCCCATCTGAGCCACCCGGATTTTTTGCTTTTTGAACACCTAATTTTTTAGTTTCTACTGTGGGAGAGCCTCATAAGCTGGGACTCACCCACAGTGAACTCATGATGAAAGAGACTGCATGTGGATTTTACCGGTGTCCCCCTGGTGAGAGTAGGCCACTGCGCTGCAGCTGGAGTAAGGGGCACCGGACTGGTTGCATGCAGACACGTGTGTACATGCGTGTGCACATGTGTAGGGGCTGCGCGGGGCAGATTCCTGTCGTGCGCAGCCCAGGAGCAGGTACAGATAGAATGGTGTGGCAGGAATAATGCAGAGTTGGGTGGTGACATGGAATAGGCTTTATAGTATGGGAAGACACATGTGAGGGAAAGTCAGTGTGCTTTACTGTTTTCACTATAGGAACACTCCAGTACTCTCCTATTAAGATGGAGACCACCTGGGGTAGTTTCACTTTCCTAGGGCCTACAAATTCCAGACACGCACCAAAGTACACTGTAAGTTGTGTAAAAAGAAGTATTCTGCTGAGTCCAAAGCCATATCTGTACTGCTTATGGGTCATCCAAAAATGTCATATTCCTCTGACTCAGCTCATAACCATAGCCTGGCTGGGTGTGACCCTGCCAGGCTGGATTAATGACCTTCCTCCCCAAGCTAAAGCATCAGAGGCCTGCACTGCAAGCATTCCAAGGGCGAAGGTCTCCTCTCCAAGAGGGAGAGATGGTGGGTGGAGCTGCAGGTTATTTGTCAGCAGCTGTCACCTGGTGCCAGGCACCAAGCTGCTCTGGGCCAGGAAGGCAGCAAGGGGGGAAGGGGGCTTTTCAGAGACCATGTGGCATGAGACCCCTGGACGACGCCATTTTGAACTATCCCAGAGGCCTGTGCAGGAAGGAGGGAGCAGGGGCAGAGAGGTGATGTGTCGCTGCAGGATAGGGTAGAAGAGCCTTCCTGCCAGCCCCCTCCAAATTCTTTTAAAACGTCTTGCACAGGAAGAGGAGCTCTCTCTGGGGTGTGGTCTGCTTTGGAAGACTGGTGCTGGAGCCTGGCGCCATGGGCAGTTGGAAGGAGGAACCTCCTGACTGTCCCAGGTCCCTGGATTGTGCCTGTGGGGGAGTCCAGGACCAGTGAGCAGAAGCCTGGGCCTCCGCTCAAGGAGAATAGAGGCCCAGGAAGAGAGCCAGGTGAAAGGCTGGTGCAGGGAGCCAGTGAAGACAGCTCCCTGCTGAGTTCACCCTCTTTTGAGACCAGGGGGCGGCAGATAGTGCTCCCAGTGGCTGGGGTGGGCCATCAGGAGCACGAAGAGGCCAAGATGGTGAGAATCGGTTCCCTGGGGGCTGAGATAGGCCCCCCAGAACGTAGGCCACCTTTGACCTCTGAGAAGACCGACGACGAAGCGCGTGGGGCTTTGCCGCCGGTCTTAGATGTGCCCAGGGGGTGGGTCAGGTCCCGGGAGCTGCCCCCAGAAGAAGAGAAAGTTGGGGAGCACTGTTGTGCTCCCCGTGAATCTGTACCCAAGGGGGTGCCAGGAGCCCACCCTGGCCCCCGACTACACTGGAGGGAGAGGCGCACCATCGCGCCCCCCTCGAAGAGATCTCTGGGGCCTGGGAGCCCCAACTCCGGGCCCCGGCAAAAATGAAGCCTGGGTGCGCCGTTGCGCTCTCCATGAAGATCTCGGGGCCTGGGATCCCCATCTCCGGGCCTCGGTGACTGTGGCCGGAAGCAGGGGGAGTGCCGTCGCACTTTCCCCCCTGGAGGAAGAAGCCAAGCCGGGGAGCGCCTTCGCGCTCCCTGCCGAAGAATACCCGAAGAATACCCTGGGGGCCCGGAACCCCAACTCCGGGCCCCGAAGAACAGGCAGAAGTTGGGTAGCGCCGTTGCGCTCCCCTTGAAGATCTTGGGGCCCCAATTCCGGGCCCCGGTGTGCAGAAGGAGGAGGGGGGAGTGCCGCTGCACTCCTCTACAGCAGCGGGAAGGGGGGGAGTGCCATCGCACTCCCCCGAGGACCCTTCGGTGGAGGAGCAGCCTCTCTGCCTGCCCGCATGGGCAGACCACAATGGACACGCCAGTTTCCCGTGGCCGCACACGAGGGTGCGGGCCAGACGGGGTGCCGACAGGAGCGGCCGGGGGTGGGCTTCCCGACCTGCCAAGAAGAGCTTACCTGGCAGTAAGGGGTCCGGGTGTGACCGGGCCCCCAACGAGAGCAGAAGTGGCGTGAGGCCGCCCATGAGGGCAGCACAGTTCTCCCCGAGCAGCGAAGGAGCCGCTGCTCTATTATTTACGGGCCTTGGGAAAGCACCCCATAAAGCCTTGCAGGCCCGGATTGGCTTGTGAGGAGAAGCAGCTTGTGCTCTGCGTGTGGTGACCCCAGGAGGACGGGGTCACCGTCAAGTGGGTGAAAAGGTGCAGGGGGAGCTGCAGGAGCAACGCAGCCTCCCCTAGCACGAAGATGGGAAGACCCCCCCCCTAAGTCTCCGGGGGACTCAATGGAAATAACTCCTCAAGGGCTCAGCCATCCTCCAACTGCAACCTGTGGCTGGAACTTTTTTTCTTCAGCTGGGGGTATGTTTGGGACTGCACCAAGGTGTGAAGGGCTGAACTGGGGATGTCTGGAGAAGGGCATCCCCTGGAGGTGAAGAGGTGCAATTGCACGAGGACTGCATTTACCTGATGTTATTTCTTTTGAGGGACTAGAAGTCACATGTGTAATGTGAAGTCATGAGCAAAATGGGGTTATTTTGCTGGACATTCCTGCTAGGGTGTCTGGCTGCAGATGCTTAATCCTGTGATTATAATGGTGACGCCTCAGCTATGATAAGTACTGTCATTTTAAGTGATGCCCAAACATGTATTCTTGCTGCTGCGTTAGGTGAAGAACAACCCAGACTGTTAGCCACTAAGATTTAGAGGTGGATACTGTGTGGCCAGTATGAGATGCTCAGTCAGGGTTATGTGTCACCATGGCAGGTGTGCCCATTTTAAATGCTTGTTGAGATAATGGGGTGGGTCGCCACTGGGATGGTGCCAGTTGGCAAGGCCCTCACTCCACGTTATGGTCAACCTACTGCATTAGGGGGCAAGATGATGTGCATACATAGGAGTGGTGGTACTAGACCCCACCCCCCCTTGCGGAAGGGTTGGGAATGTTATGCAATGTCACAAAGTAATTCCAACAGCTTATGTATATTTGTAAATTGTTGCATAATATTGAGTAGTGTGTGTTTAATAAATGTACTCCTCCTTTTATAAAGCAAAGTACAGACTGGACAATCAATTATTGAGTGTTATTTCTGTGTACTGGTAAATGGCGATTACTAGCCCACACCACCTCCCTTGAGTAAGCCTTAGTCTGCTCAGCAACACTACCCTCTGAGAGTCAAGCGCTACAATGGGGTGTTTGGTTCCCAGTGAAGGACAAATGCAGTCATGTTATTCGTGCAGGCCTCACAGATACTGCCTCGTTTTCCAACAGGCTGTTATAAGTATTCTTTAGGAGAGCTTTAGAATATATATGGTGGTAGACTCACAACAATCAGTGCTAGAAATTGGTCTGTATATTCTGAGACTCGTTGTGCATGAGCTGCTACCCAAGATTACAGGTCAGTCTGGGGAATATTTTTCCTGGTTTGTGGATTTGGGGAAAAAAGTATATAATCAGAATAATGTTGTGCTTTACATCTAAATATCGGAATTCCACCTGACCACGCACTCCACAGTCAAACATTACTCAGTAAAAAAAAAAAATATATATTTTGGCTTTTGTGTTTTCTTGATCTGTGGCTCTCCCATATTCTTTATGATCTGATAGTTGTCCTATTGCCTCAATTTCGTATGCTCAAAAGTTCATTATTACCACACTCCCCCCTTTGCCCACAAGTCTTATTGTGATTGATTTGTCATTTCGCAAGTCACGTAGTGCATTCTTTTCTTTATTTGATAGATTCATATTGTCATAATTTGTCTCAACTTATCAAAACTATAACTTACCAACTTATAGAATACATTTATCACATTGTCTTTCCACAATTGTGATGCAGAACAAGATTTGTATGATGAGACAATTATCCCAGAGTATGGTGTTTTCGATTTACATTGAAATAGCAATATCGCCAATATCAGGCACTTCTTCCTCTTCCAAACTCACAAGCATTTGTATGTTCCCAGATCCTCAATAGTGACAGCAGAGATAATTTGAGTTATTGCTATCTCCTGTTATTTTTGGATCAATACATTTTTTTTTCTTCAAATTCCTATTAAATGTATACAAATTTGCTTTTAAATCAAATGAATCAAAATATATTGTGTAGCAGAAAGAAACTCTTTTGTTTAATAGGGTCATTTAAATTGCTGATTAGATTAAGGTCTATTTCTCCTCTGCTTTCTTCTGAGATCTTGTTTTTACCCCTGTAGGTATTCCCCTCCTTCTGGTTAAGTTTTGTCCTCCTCCCTTCCCTCTTTTAGCAACTGCTCTTCTGTATTCTTCATGTTCTGCTGTGGGTTGTTTATGCTAATCTTATATTCATGAAGTCTTCTAAAAAAGACACAGCTCTAATTTATTTGCTTGTACCTGCTTCTGATATAGAGTTTAATGAGGTCATACGAGAGCTATCAGGTACTGATATACTTTCCTGAAATGTTCTGGTTGTAGGTTTTTGTTTCCAATTGACTTCATCACATTTTCTTCCATAGTTGTAAACTCTCCCTGATGCATAGTCTCTTTTAAAGCTGAGGAACTTCATCCTCTTCCTTTCCTTAACGGCATCCTGAAACTTGTATAGGACTTCATCTACTGTTGTGTAGTTCGTTTTGGTCCATTCTTCAAGTTTCAAACCTCTAATTGCTTTTTTAGTCTGTTCAATTTCTTTGCTTAAGACTTCTGTTTTACTCTCAGCTTGTTCTATTAGAAGCATCATTAGTTCTTTAGATGTCTGTGTCAACTTCTACTGTTTTCATCTTGTGACCTGTGAATCACAGATCAAAGTTAAAAATGGCTATTAGGAATGATTTAATTTTTGTCCTACAGTTCTCAGAAAGAGTTGTCATAGTGAGTGCTTTGCTATGCCTTTGGAAAGAGCAAAGAATACAGATTGTTTGTCATACCAGTGGTGAGTGATAAAATACTAAGCACTAAGGACCACTCCACAAAGGCCTGCCAATCACACTGTAAGTAGTGACATGCTAACAGCTGGATTAAAAGAAGCCCCCATATATAATATGTGTGCCCCAACAGGGATCCGGAGCACCATGCCATTGTGTCTACGATAGAAGGAGCTGCACATTAACGAAGGTGATGGTTCAGCCTCATATTTGCTGTTCAATGTGTGTCTGCTGGGACAATCTAAGCAATCAAACTTCCAACACTACTCTGAGGACACAAAATGTAGCAGGAATGTTCATCTACACATGTTCTGCAATGGGAGCAGACAAGAATCTTTCATTTGCAGTCAGGTGGAGATCTATCTATGATAAAGTTTAGGGAAAATTAAAAAAGCATATTAAACTTATAATAAATTAGTAAACATACTTGCATGTTAAATATTAATGTAAATGATTTAATATTTTTGTTTTAAAAGTAGAATAACATTTAATAAGTTCTGCGGAACTATTAACTTGATTTTGACTTAAATCTTTAATTATTTTAATAATTTAAATTCAATAACTTTTTCAGAGGTTTAACACAAAAAATACATTTTCACCTCAAATAAAATGTATTATGCATTAATAAATGTTAAAAGTGTTGTATGAAATTATTAAATGACTGTTTAATGGTATTTTAATAAATATTAATGTTACATCAATTTATGAATTTAAAAAAAGTTGTTAAAACATTTTACAATTAAATTATCAATAGGTTTCATTATTTTCAACATTAATTTTATTTATTTATATGTTTAACTATTTTAAATAATGTAAGTTAAGTTAACATTATTTCCTATTGGATTTTAAGTCCCTTCCTCCCTTATTTTCTTTAGGAGAGTGTTGCAGTACCAGTGGTTGGCCTTGTGTGGTGCTGGACTTAATAAAAAAAAAATTCGCAGTAGTTATCTGATTCTCGTAAATTTGCCTCCATCTCTTTCATCAGGGAGTGGAAAAGTTTAAATCTACACTTTTGAATAACTTTGCACCGAGGGCCTGATTTTCAAAGGTTAACTTACAAGTTTGTTTAAGTTTACCTTTTTTGGGTATTCACAAACTATAAGATAATAGTAACTTTACAACTGCAGAGACTCCGCAGTCAGGGTGT
The DNA here is from genome assembly GCA_963921515.1 of Calotriton arnoldi. Classification (NCBI taxonomy): domain Eukaryota; kingdom Metazoa; phylum Chordata; class Amphibia; order Caudata; family Salamandridae; genus Calotriton; species Calotriton arnoldi. The sequence goes on along the minus strand of CAWUFW010003129.1, from coordinate 1,516,706 downwards.
AGAACCACGGATATAAAAAGATAGGCCCGTCCTACATGTGGAGTTCTCCATCCCGTCTGTGGAGTCTTTGCAGTCTTAAAGTTACTATTAAATCATAGTTTCTGGATACCTAAAAAGAGAAAACTTACACAAAAGTGTAAGTTTACCATTGTGAATCAGGCCATTAGATTTTATGAATAGTCCAAAGTAGTAAAAGTACTCTAAATTGTAAGAGTAAATTACAAGTTTAAATTATTAACAAGTGTAAGTTACCTTTGTGAATAGTCCCGTCATCTGCTCACACTCAGATGTGACATCGATCAGGGAACAAGTATTACCTTCCTTTCCTCCCTCGCCTTCCTTCTTTACAATTGAGGCCCCACCTCCCTCTAGACCTACCCCCAGCCCATAGAAACTCCACCGACCCCACCTCCATCTGTTTTTTTTTGTCTCCCTAGTGAGACTTACCTTTGGAAAAGCTTTCTGTCTGTGGCGGTGCCGGGGAGTCTTTGGTTTGGTTCTCTCCGTCGTCAGTGCCCTTGGCAGCGTTCTCCCAGTGTCTCCACGGTCTTCTTATGGTCAAGGGGTGGAGCACTTGCACAGGAAGCCGCGTTAGAGTCCGACGGTCCTCCTGCGACTGGGGCTGTTTTCCGGATTGAGGCTGCGAGGCGGCCTTTATGGTGCACAACGATTGAGACCTGGTAGGCTGGGTTTTTGACCCGTTGTTTATTTATTTTTGGCATGTTGGTATTTTTTACTGATTGGGGCATTTTTAGTGGCGATTGTTTATTGGTTGCTGGCATGGTCGATCCTCAGCCATCAAGTGGGGTTGCTGAGGAGTAACTTCTCCAGTATATTGCAGTCATGGGTCGCAAGAGGTTGTTTAAGAGAAACAATCTGGTGTCCTCTTCTTCTTCGTCATCTTCTGATGGGTCTCCGGTCCCCCTGAAGCGCCCTAGAAGCCAGGGCTCAGTGGGGGGTGCCGTGCCTCTCATGTCTAAAGAGGAGGTGCAGGGCATGATTGAGGCTGCTGTGACCAGGGCTCTATAGGCTCGGCCGGTGCCTTCTGGTCTTCCCCGTCCTCGTCCTTTGGATCCTGTGGGCGACTTATCCCCATCGGATTATGAGGGTCCTTCTACCTCCTCTGGCGGAAAGTATGCCTCCAGGGAGGAAATGTTGGACATTCTGGCTCATGTACGGGACAATTTAGGTTTTCCTCTGTTCCAGCTAGGTGAGGACTGTGGGACTCTTTTTCCTCTGTACACAAAGCCCCCCCGGTTGGGCATGCCCTTGCAGGGCCCGGTGAAGGAGATGGTGCTGAGAGAATGGCCGGAGGTGGACAAATTGCAGGTCCCTCACTTCCTCCGGAAACGTTACTTGTTGGAGGGGGACGACCCCTTGCCACACACTCTGAAGTTGGACTCTATCCTGGCCACGCTGATTGGCAAGACTGCTATTCAGCCTGAAGATTGTACCCCGACTGATGCTACAGATAAGAAGGTGGACTCTGGCCGTAAAAAGGCATTTTCTACTGAAAACTTGGCGCTGAGGACTAGCCTTTTCTCTGCTTATTCTGCGCAATCCTTGGTGCAGGATTTTGAGAAATTTGTGGTGGCTGTTCAGGATGACTCGGTGTGCTCTGACCTTCTGGCCGCGATGGAGCAGCAGGCGAAGCTATTGGCCGACATTTCCTCTGACGTTATTAAATCATCTGCTTTGTCTACAAGGGCCTTGTTGGCAGCAAGACATTCCCTATGGCTTCGACAATGGAAAGGCTGATCCAGTGGAAAAGGTGGCTTTGTTAAAATTACCATTTGAGGGCCAGACTCTTTTTGGGGATCAGTTACCAGCCATGATCTCTACGGCTTTCAAAGAGCGAAAGCATGCCTTGTGTTAGAAAGGGGGTTCAGCTTCATCTGGTAAGCCTTGGAATAGGGCCCCTCGGTCCTCCCCGAAGCGTGAGTCTCATCAGTCTTTCCAGAGGAGATGGTTTCAGCCCCGTTTTTCTCCCAAGCACGCTGCCTCCACGCCTAAGGGCTCTGCCAAGAAGGGTCCCTGACAACTACTGTCTGGACGATTCACTTCCGGTAGGAGGCTGGCTCAGGCATTTTCTTCGAGGTGGCAACAGAATGTTTCGGATTGCTGGGTCCTGAGCACTGTGAATCATGGTTACGTTATCAGCTTTTGGCAGGTTCCTCCAGATACAGGGGTTCGGATGACTCCTGTACCTATTTCCGGTCTGCGCAGAGTCGCTCTGCTGGAAGGGGTGTCCAGTTTGCTTGCCAAGCGGGCCATCTGCCGGGTTCCAGTCATGGACATTGGCACCGGGGCCTATTCCATTCTGTTCCTGGTGCAGAAGGTGTCCAGCGGTTTTCGGCCCGTTCTGCATCTCAAATGGGTCAACTCCTGGGTTCGAACTGTTCACGTCCGTATGTTGACCCTTTAGGTGATTATTCCTCTGGTTCGGCCGGGCGAGTTCTTGGCCTCCTTGGATCTCCACGTCCCTGTCACCACCTCTTCTCAATGTTTCCTGAGGTTCGCAGTGGGAGACGCCTATTTTCAATTTTGCATTTTTCCCTTTGGCCTCAAGTCCACTCTCAGGGTCTTCACAAAGGTCCTGGCTCCCCTCATGGCTCTCCTTCATGCGGAAGGGGTATTCATTCATCCTTATTTGGACGACCTCTTACTGCATGCAGCCGAAGAGTCTCTTTTTCACGCTCAGGTCGGGAAGGCCTTGGAGGTTCTGCAAGAGCACAGCTTTTTGGTAAACTGGGAAAAGTCTTCTTTGGCCCCCTCTCACAACATGGTGTTCATCGGGGCTCGTTTTCAGACTCTGGTCGGTCATGTTACTCTGCCCGACCGGCGCCTGGTCTCTCTTCAATCACAGGTTCTGGTCTTGATGTCCCTGGAGGCTCCTCCGGCGGTGGAATGGCTGAGGGTGCAGGGGCATTTGGTTTCTGTGGTGTTTCTGGTTCCCTGGGCCCGTTTTCACCTTCTTCACCTGGCCAACTGGATCCTGTTGAGTTGGGCTCCGGGGTCTCAGAGTCTATTGTCTTCACTGCCAATGACTGTCCAGATCCGGGAGGAGCTCTCTTGGTGGCTCTGCCGGCGTCATCTTCTGGCCGGGATTTCCTTGTCTCCCCTGGCTCCGCTTGTGGTGACTTCGGATGCCAGCCAGTCCGGTGGGGTGCTTGGCTGGGGTCGGAACAGGTTCAATGGTGCTGGTCCCTGCAGGACTCCCGGCGGTCTTTGAACTGGAGGAAGTTGCAAGCAATTTGGCTGGCCTTGAGTCACTTTCAGGACTCTCTCCGGGGCCATTGGGTGTTGGTTCAGATGGACAAACTGGTGGCGAAATCCTATGTCAACAGACAAGGGGGTACGAGGTCCAGGTCCTTGAACTTGATTGCCAGCGACATCTTTCTGTGGGCACAGGTTTGGGTGCTGGGTCTGTCTGCTCTCTACGTTCGGGGGGTGGAGAATGTGCGGGCCGATCGCGTGAGCAGGGACATTCCCTCGTCAAAGGATTTATCCCTCCTTCCCAGTATGTTCGACCAGTTGGTAGGTCGGTGGGGCCTCCCTGTGGTGGACCTGTTTACGGATCCGGGAAATGCCAAGGTGGGCCTGTTTTGTTCTCTGGGCCGGTGTCCCAGGGCTCTGGGGGTCGACAGATTGACCTCTCCTTGGCCTCGGGATCTTCTGTATGCCTTCCCCCCGTTTCCGCTGCTCCGGGCCTTTCTGGTTCGGGTCCTGAGGGACCATGCTCAGGGTGGTGTTGTTTGCGTCCCGTTTGCCTCGGGCGAATTGGTTTCCTCTCCTGGCCCGGGTGTGGTGCGACCAGGAGTGGGTCCTTCCTGTGGTTCCGTCTCCTTTGATGTTTCCGGCCCTTCCCCTGTGCACCTTGAAGAAGTTACACTTGACGGCCTGGCGGTTGAGTGGCAGGGCTTAGCTGGTTTGGGGGTTCCTGCCCATTTGGCTGTTACTTTGCAGGCTTCTCGTAGGTCCTCTACTCTTCTATCCTATGCTAGACATTGGAGGGCCTTTTCGGCCTGGTGTGCTGATAAGGAGGTTGATCCCACGGTGGCTGACCTCTTTTTGGTGATGCAGTTCCTACAGGATGGGGCTCATCTGGGGTTGTCGGTGGCTTCTCTGCGGGTGTAGTGGGCAGCCATTCATGCTTTTTGGGGCTCTTGGTGTAATTTGAGGGATGACGGGGGCCTGATGCCTCGTTTTTTTCAGGGTCTGTTGAACCTGTTTCCTCGACCTATCAGGTCTTTTCATTCTTGGAGCTTGCAGCTTGTCTTGGATGTCTTGTCAGGTCCTCCTTTTGAACCCCTTGAGGGTCTTGAGTTGAAACTCTTGACTTTTAAGACTTGTTTTCTGGTGGCCATTACCTCGGCGTGGCGGGTGAGTTGGGGGCTTTGCCCTGTAAGTATCCCTTCTGCAAGATCTTTTCGGACCGGGTGGTTTTGGTGACGGTACCTTCCTTTGTCCCTAAAGTTAATTCACCATCTCATCTCAGTCAGGAGGTGATTTTGCCGGAGTTTTGTCCTGATCCTTCCTCGGCTGAGGACTCTCGTTTGCATTGTCTGGATGTGTGACGGGCATTGCTGTGGTACCTGCAGACTGTGGTGTCTTTCCAGAAGGGGGACGCTTTGTTTGTTAACTTTGGTCCTGCTAAGAAGGGTGTGAAGCCTTCCACGGCTACGTTGACTCGGATTCGGCCCACGGTCTTTCTGGCTTACAAGCTTAAAGGGGTTAATCCTCCGGTTGGGGTTCAGGGCCGTTCTACTCGCAGTATGGCTGCTACAGTAGCTGAGTTGCAGGGTACCTCTGTGGTGGAGATCTGTAGGGCTGCTACCTGTTCTTCCCCTTCTACGTTTGTGTTACTATCGGATTGCTGGTCTGCAATGTTTGGATAATGTTCTGGGCCACTGGGTCTTGTCCTCTATGAGGGACTAGTGATGTTGATCTGCTGTGGTTGGGGCACGTTATTAAATTGGCATTCTTTATCACTCAGTTGTCCATCTCTGTTTTCTTCTGCTTGCTATGTCCTCATTTGTAAAGAAGGAAGGCAAGGGAGGGACGGGAGGTAATGCGTCCATTATTATTGATAATGGCATTGCTCCTAGTCCTACTCCCTCGCCTTCCTTCTAGGACCCTCCCGGTGCGGTACATCTGAGTGCTAGCTCGGCTTGTTTACGTACAGGTGGAGGTGGGGGCGGGTGGAGTTTTTATGGGCTGGGGCTAGGTCTAGAGGAAGGCGGCCCTGATTTGTAAAGAAGGAAGGCGAGGTAGTAGGACTAGGAGTAATTCCATTATCAATAATAAAGGGCGCATGTCATATGATACCTTTATTCTTTGCAAACCAGACTTCTGACACCATTGAGAGAAAAAAGAGATGTACAACAGTATCAGGCAGCCGCTTAAGCTCTTTCCCTTGGAAAATTCATTTAAAAGAACAAACTATTTATTCAGCGCCTGGTTTCATATCAAACACATGAGAGACCTAGTAAAAATGATGGCACATTTTATTGAAATATTGGGAGAAGAGGGCGAGCTAGTCAGAATGCAAGGGATATTTAAAATGCCATCAGTGCAATTTGCACACTTCAGTACAATATTTCAATTTGAGCCCGCTTTAGAAGTTGTGATATGATTAACTCTGAGCTTATCTATGAACTTGTTAAATGATTAGAATTCTCTATCGAGGAGGAACGAGGCGAATTTAGCAGATAACAAGATGGCCAGCTTAAATTTAAATCCTTACACTGAAAAGGATGCATTAATTGGTGCGATAATAACATTCAGTTACGCTACTGGTGGTTTACACTTGGTACCTGTGTAAAATGAAATTAAACGATGATGCATGTGGAAAAATGAAAATTACAAAATTCACACGGCAGGAGACTCCAAAATAAATGCACCCCTAACTGCTATGCAGAGCCGTAATTGCCCTCATGAAATTACAGTTTAAGTTTATTAGGCATTCATTTTAATGGAAAGCTGCAGCTAGGACCATTTAAGCAAACATTAATGGCCAGATGTTTTCGGCAATTTTTATTTTTCTGAGTACAACCATACATCAATAACATGCTTTCATAAAGGTACCCACGTCGAATACACGAGACGTGATTTCTTTACAAAATGTTATAATCTGCAAATGCTTGGCATTCCTAATTCGTACAGCCCTCAAATAAGTTGAGCAGTGAATATGGCTTCTGTTTTGGAACTCCTAAAGCAGTACATTCATAAATAGGCAACAACCCATAGTAAGGGGAGGAGGTGAAGGTACGTAGCAATGAAAAGATATGCAATATGGTGATTTTAGGAATATGTCGGCTTTATTAAGGAATTTGGGAATCTCCTGCATCTATATTCCTGCACCCCGAAGTACTGATAATACACGTATCACAACTCCCGGGATGCCAAAAGACCAGGCCATTATGAGCTTCAAACTGATAAATGGAGAGTGACCGAGTGAAGTCAGTGATATCGCGATGATTACTGCAAATTCTTCCTTATTATTGAGCCCTTTTCCACCTGTACATTTCTCCTACTTTTAGGAGAGAAAACGTGTGGAGGAAAATCAGTTGTGGTTTTTCCTTTTTTTTTTTTAAAGTAAAAAAAAAATGAAACAATATTAACAGCCTTTTTTTTTTACCACAAATATGACTGTATAAATATTATTCGCATTACATTACCAACCTGTAGTACATGCATTGGCAGTACAGAATCTGATTTTAAAAGTGTCAAAGTGTTTTTCCACGGGCCAGCTACAAGAAGATCAAAGTGATGTCTTTCTGTTTCCATGCTCTACCTATTAGATTTCTAGCAATTCATTCCACTTAAGTATGAAGGAGTTCTCTACTACTCCAAAAAAGATTAGCATAAGATTCAGGTATATGTTACTACTAATCATTAAATTCAATGTATTTTATGGGTTGTCCTAGAATATACCGAAAAGAAATTTGATTATGCCAATCTGTGCCGTGCACCTGTTCCAATGCAGAGTTTTTGGGAAGTGATGCATCACGGTGCGTTGGTTCCGTTGGGACCACAGCTGGCCTGACAGAACACCTTCAGGCCCACTGCTAAGGGTCTGGAACTGGGGTGGCACCACTTGGGAGGGCAGGACTCACAGCTGGAAGAATACAGGTGGTGGGTACAAGGCTGTTGGAGCCTGTTCTGTCCCTGAGGCTCTGATCATGAGACCAGCCAACTAGCCCTTGGGGTCACTCTGGTGGTCCTGGGTTCAAGATTAAGATCCAGTCCTTCTCACTCAGGCAGGAGGGAAGCACAGCCAAGCACCAGGGTAGCATAGTGGTAGTCCTACTTAGTCTTCCACAGGTCCAGATGTGCACTGAAGAGTTAGAGTCTGAGGTCCCAAATGTATGCCTGGTGCCCACTTTGAAGTAAGAGAAGTGTCTAAAGGCCTACAGCTATCTGAGGTGTTAGGCATCCCCTTCCTCCCTGCCCTGGCTCCAGCTTGTCTAGGGCCACAAAAAGACTAGTGACAAACCCTTTGTGAGAGGACGCAGGCAGAGCCATTGTGATGTGCAAGTGTGGTAGATGACAGCTCCTCCCCCTCGTTAAGTCAGAGTGTCCCATCCTGCCAACACCTAGCCTCCCTTTGTATCACTGTCTGGGAGCAATACACAAAGACCAACTGCCAGCTACACCTAGTAATGAGGCACCAAATGATTGGGACAAGAAAATGCCAACTTTTGCCATTTTCTGAATTGTGACTAAGAATCCTCTCTCTGTCACCCGGGGACACTAAAGTAACCTCAACTGCCTGCCCATGCTGACTGGGAACATCTACTCCCCAATAGCTGCACTGGCCACTCCCTGTGACTGCCCACCAAAGGACTTGATATGCCCATACTGGTAGCACTCTCAGCACTTAGGGACAAACTTACCAGCATTCTTATATGTGAAAACCTTTTTTCTTGTGGCCAGATTGGGAATGGCTCCCTTTCCTCTGTGAACTATTTTGGGGGCCTTGAGATAACCTCTTCTTGTTTTTATCCCCCCTTCTGGTGGGAGTTCCCCCAGATGCCTTTTTAGGCACTCTGGTACCAACCCAGAGGCCCACCTCCTCAGCAAGCTTCCTGGGATCAGTCAGCTTGCTATCCACTAGGTGCTGGTGCAGTTCTGTAAAACATGAATTGAGCATGTGCTCCCTTAAATTCAAGTTGTACAGTCCAACATAATCATTAACTTTTCTGGCCCTCAACCAGCCATTCTGTGCCTTGATGGAATAGTCCAATATATCCACCCAAGACTGGATTGGGAGTTTGTGACTGTCCCTCAACCTCTGACAGTACTTCTCAGGGGTCAGCCCAGATTTAGCAACATGGATGGCTTTCATGGGGGCATACTTTGTCTGGTCACCTACCTCAACTGTGAGAAATGTGGCTCTAGGCATATGCTTCCACAAGTTAACCCCTAGTACTCACCTGGGACTATCTCATAGGCAGAAAACCCCTTGTCAATATCATCTCCCACCACATAATTGGGCACCAGATCTTTAGGGATGCAAACTTTCTTGTCTCCCTTAGATACTGAAGTATGCTGCCATCATTGCTGCTGGATTCTGAGGCTTGTTTAGCTTTGAGCTTCAGGCCATTCAGGCTAATCTCATGCGCCAGCAGCATTTTCATTTCTGCCACGGCCCTCTCAACCATAGCCCTCTTTTCTTCCACCTCCAGTTTCATTTTGGCTAATTGCAGCTTGAGCTTCCTTTCTGCATTCCTCTTCCTTTCTGCTTTCCTGTTCTCCAGCTCCTCTAGTGACAAGTTCCTTTAAGATATACTGCTCCCTTCCCTCACACTGGGAGCTCTTCTATAGGGCAGATGGTCTCCCTCCTCTGGGAACTCCTGCTCAGGTCCGAAAGTCAGGGCACGCTCTACTCCCAAATCAGGTCCCCCCTCATCAGGATCATCCTCATTAAGATCTTCCTCTTCAGACTTCTCAGGATTGGATTGTATCCTTGTGACCGCCTCATAGGTACGGAGAACTATGTGAGGGACTAGCAAGTTGGCCACCTTTTCTGCACGCAGCCCCCATCTCCTTGTAGAGTTAAGCATCTCCATGGTATTGATCCAGCGGTAAATTCACGGTAATTTCTCAATGCAAAACATCATTTACCTCTAGTTTACCACTTTAAAGGTGATGGACCTTTGCCACCGTGTATCACCTTCAGGAGACTTTACATAAACATGAAAAATCAAAATGCAATTAATATTTAAGCCAATAAAGAGAGTTGTGAGTATTTTTAAAGGGTTTTATTTTCTAGTCAAAAGTTAAGTTTCTCTGATTCTTTATTCATTAATCAATTTTCAATCAGGTTACAAAATTGAAAAATAGGAAAAATAGAATTAAAACAGAACATATTATAGATTGCATACAAAGCATTTCATAAAGGAAAGGGAAACCCCTAATTCTATGTCAGTCAGAACTCTTTAAAGAGTTCAGGAAAAATATAATTCAAGAGTGAGTTTTGCAAGGCTAATCAATAATTAATAATTAGCAAAAATCTCCCATAAAGAGAAATAAATGCATAAGACAAAACCTGTCCTGATCTCTCAGCTGCTCTCTCTTCGCTGGTCTGTTCATCTGTCTCTCTCCCTCTCCATTGTCTGACAGAGAGGCTGCTCCTTGAAAATGCCCCTCCTTCACAAGACCACAGAGGAATGTGATCTACCTTGCCAAAAGTATGACGTGCAAGGACTCTCTGAAAAAAATATGAGCAAGACCCCCACCTCCCTCTGTCTCTCCTCGGACGCAATCTCCTCCCAGTCTGCACCCGCGACGTTCACGTACCTAACCCATATGATGTCTGGTCAGATCTGCTCCCTCCTCATCTCTCCTCATAGACTGACACGCCCCCTATGGGGTCATTTTTTATACTCTAATTCTTGGCTGACTACACTAATAATGTTGCAGTTTCAGTAGAAACTCGCGCTGTGATTGGTTAACATAGGTGACATGAGGGTCTCATCATCCTGTTCTCATTGCAAATCCAACCCATACCAGTTTTAACAAAGGAAGCGTTAAGTCTTAATACATTCATATGTATCACCATCAATAATTATACAATACTGCAACATCTAAGCGTAAAAAATGTATCAGTCTATTTCCGCCTTGCTTTCACATCTCACGCAGGGATGACACTCTCCCACAAACACTGTTACAGTGACACGATGACAGGAATGTACAGTTCATTGTGGCCTTGACCCATGTGTCTTCACTTGAGGCACTTGGCAGTTCAACCCAAGATATGCAATTTTAAAGATTTAAGTGAAAATAGCGCCAAAAAGCACAAAATGCCAGTTGCGGTTATCAAGTTTTGACAGACTGGGACAAAGTCACAAGTTAGCACTGACTGCGATGGAGCGCAGGCCAGTTATAGGGACTCAGATAGGCCACCTGAATGAGAGTACCTTAAATCCTGGTTGCGGTGCATTTCTGAGTCGAGGATGCGTCTCACAGCAGCTGTTGCTTGGAGTTGCGACGCTGCAATGAGAGTCCTGCGTCGGCAATGATGAGGCCGTCAACAAGAAGTTTGTTATGCGAAGTCCTTCTTTGAAGATGTGTGGCACACCAGCTGGTTCGAAAGAGTTGCTGGTCGTGCGACGAGGAGTCCTGTGTCGACCAGGACTTGCGATGGGAAGGCCTGCATCGAGTTTCTGTTCTGTTTTCCTTTCCAGCTTTCAGGTACTCTCTTGTATATGTTAAATGGGGTATGCTAAATTTGTGTAATTTTTTGTAATTTGTGTAAAGTCCATGCCATGCTGAAACTGGGGGTGCATGCAGACTGGAGGGCACACCATGTGCCCCCTGCATGCATCCCAAAGGCCCTGAGGCAACAGGGGGCCCTGTAAGGCCCCCTTTGTTGACTCTCCACCACCCTTTTCATGGCGGTCTTAACTGCCATGAAAAGGGTGGCTGACAGCCAACTCGTAATGTGCTTGGCGGTGCTACAGAGGCACCACCAAGTATATTGCAGCCTCAGACTGACGCACCAGGGATCGCGGCTCTCTGGCGATTGCAGAGGTCCTAATGCGGTCCGACCGCCGTAGTTGCAATATGGTGGACAGACCACTCGTGCGGCAGTCCCGATTGCCACCGCACCTCCACCGCGAGTTTGACAGCCCTTTGAACTGCCAAACTCATAATTAGGCCCTATATATTTTAACAGATTCATACAGTTCCTCACGCATCTAGACACCTACACTCAGGCTCACTCTCACTCGCATACACACCCCGAATTCACAGATGAAGAGGAGGTAGTCACTCACTCTCTTACATCACATCTAAACCGATGAATGACCTGCCCCAACACATCAGAGCCTCCTCATCGCTACTTGAGTTTCGGAAGAAGTTAAAGGCCTGGCTTTTCGAATAATTCTGAGGGGACTTAACGCCTGCACACCTGCTCAAGCACATGGATACCCTCCCACGTGATTAGCGCGCTCTACAAATGGACATAACAACATAAAGTCTTTATTATGGTCCATGGAATCTACTGCTGTCTATGAACGGGTGATCTATAAACAAACAGATCAGGTCCACCCTTTAAAAAGGATGTGGGATCCATACCTGAAAGTCTGAAGCAATATTCTATATAATGTATGCAATTCTCAAACTTTTACCGAACTTGATGTGATGCGTTATACCAGTACTGAAGGTTCGTGCTCTGCAATATAGTCTGGACTTGCATTGAGCTTTTCTAATCTTCACCTCCCTGCCCCTCCCCTCTCCTTTTTCCTCCACCCCACTCCCTCCTCCCTAATTTTCTTCCTATACTGTTCGAATTTCAACTACCCATGCAAACTGTGACTTCTTTTATCACTGATTGTTCATCCCCTACTTATACTTCCCTAGCTCTAGTAGAAATGGTGTAGCTTGGAATGCGTTTTTCCCACCACTTGGAAGTCTTAAATGGTCTACTATATATATTGCGGTTTTAATTGCAATAATAATAAAATAATTAACAAATGAAATAAAAATGCCCTTATTCAGTGCAGTTTATATGGCTAGATTTGACTATGAAAAAAACATAATGGTAGCAATAAAACAGGTTATTAAACAATATTTTAAATATAATTTCAACATTTTGATAGTGTTCATTGAATCAAATCATTGAAAGAAAAAGCCTGGTCTTTGATAAAACTCCTCCCTTTTCAGCCCCTAGCTAAACCTTGTTCACACCAAAGTGTCCATCTGAGTTTCTTAGGTGGCCTTTAACCTGCATACCTTTGCTGAATAGCATAGTTGCTTCCAATTGGCTACTGTACTTTAAAAAAAATTGCTGACTGCCTTTACAATAGTATTCCTGAGCTGAGAAATATTCAAATAAGGCGTGGCTGTGAGAACCTGTGATCTTCACTTAAAAAACTTACAGTACATAGTTCAAATGAAGCACCCAAGGAAAGCTAAAGATATCTCTCCTCAAAGATTAATCTGTTCCAGACATAAATTGCCCTTTCTATTATTAGGAAAAGGCTAGACCTTGTGATTAATGATATAGAATTCAAGAATTAAAATACAAATTCTGTTGCACAGTCACTAAAATGTGTTACATATTATAATTCATACTGATACATTGATGTGATCAATTATGCATTATCTACCTATAACAAAGCAAACCTTATATGGTAAACATGTGCAAACACTACTAAATGAAATACATGTTTCTGGATATAGAAATGAAAAGCAATCGGGGGGAGCACATAACCAGAAAACACAAAGCATAAGTCAAGTCGATTGCTGAAAGTAGTACATGATAGTACATTCAGTTTGGTAAAGTATTTAAAGAAAAGCAGTGTTAGTTACAGTCAACTCATTGTAATCCCTTTGAGTGACGTAACTTGAATACCTATATTTCCAAACCTAAGTTCCATGCTTAGCATGGCAAAATGCATCATGAAAAATTTCTGGTGTTTCAGTGTGACCCCATGGGGTACTGGTGCTGTGTAGATGAGGGTATAAGGGATTTTTTGAAATTTCTTAATGTTCCAACCCATACCTGAAAGAAATGCTGTTATTGACTTGAAATTTACTTATATATTGAACAGTAATTTCCTGAATTTAAATAAGATGAGGCGCTGTCGTGATGGTTAAAAAAATCAAAGAAGGCATGAGTTACCCTTGACACATTTTCCGGCCCAGGGATGAGATTTCGAGACCCTCTTGCAATGAGGACTTGGTCATATTGCCAGATTGAGACATATAACTCAATGGACTGCAACTATCCCACAATCTATAATTATTACCAGAGAGAATTGTATGTTAGTTAACAATCAGTCCTGTGAGACCTCACACGAATAGTTAGGGGAGCTGAAACCTCCTTCATCCTGAATATACACACTCAAAAACACAGGAAGCAAGGAATATATTTTTAAGATTTATTAAAATTAAAACCATTTCCTTGTGCTCACGATGGGAACAGGAACTATCACGAAAATAAACAAAATAAGGCCAATTATTTTTGTCATAAGGCAGACAAACTGAAATTATTGTAACATTGTGGCAATAGTCTAAGGTTTCCATACATCAATATCCCCAACCCCTCCTTTCCTAAGGCTAACTGAGCAAAGTTTAGTACCAAAGGCGCTTACTCGTTGACCCTCCATTTGTTTCCCCTGGATTGAAGTTTCTCTCCATCTAATAACACTTTGTACCAGTTTAAATACCCTGCGCTTATTACAAGCCTGGCGGTCAATAGACCGCCCGACTCGCAGGGGTGTGTTAGGACCAGGGCAGTCAGGCTGCCCTGGAACAACTGCAACCGCCAGGGACCAGAGATCCCAGGCGGCGGTGCAGCGGTCTTGAAGCCGCAATATGCTTGGCCGGCCGCTGCAGCCCCGCCAAGCATATTACGAGTGCACTTTTCATGGGTGCGACCGCCATGAAAAGTGTGGTGGTGATGAAACAAAGGAAACACCATGTGAATGCACACAGGGGGGCACCACATGTGCCTCCCTGTGTGCATGCACACCAGTACCTGCATGACATGGACTGCAGCAGTGCATGCCGTGCAGGTACTGCCATTGACGTTCCCATTGCGGTGCCTATCTCATAGGCACCGCACTGGGAACACCAAAGAACCACGCGCCAGACAGGAGAAAACTCCTGATCTCCATGGGTTTGGCAGTGCGGGAGCGGGACGGCCCTGCTGCGGCACCACCAAACTCATAATAAGGCCATCGGTCTTCACATTAGTGAACATCTTCAGATAAAACAATACTGAAGACCATCTAACCTTTAACCTACTTATGTTCTGTGAATCATTGCATTTGTTTTGAAACATAACTAAGAAATCAAAATATAAATTTCCATGAAACCTTGCTCATTATTTAAAAAATAATAATTGGAAAAACAATTTATACCATGCTAAAATAAAACACGAATATATTCAAGCAAATAGAGTTATCTTGATGCAGTGAAAGCAAATACGTTACCAACATTGGCATTTGTGCATTTGTATTTAAAACTACACCTAAATAAATACACATATAAAATCCAAAAAAGGATACCTAAAAATAAAAAATATAGGAATATTAAAACATCCTAACTGTGAGAAAAATACCTCTTTTTTCTTTGGCCAACCCCATTTTTTGTGGACTGAAACTGCTGTCCAGTCCCCAGTACATGTGCTCTAACTCCTAAAACAAGTTGAAAAAGTGGCTAATCTCCAATTGGCTTACTTAACTTTCCAGTAAGACCACAGTACATGGTGTAAGAAAAAACACCAATGGCATAGAACATTAAATCACACCTGTTAAATGTGCCATTCACTAGGCTGACAAGAAAAAAATGGCTTTAGCCTTACATGTGTAGCCTGACTCCTGCAGCTTCTAAACCTGCAGGCAGGCCTGTCAAAATATACCTTTGCCAGGAGAAAATCCCTACTTTTAAATATTAAGGAAGTCACCCCTAAGTAGGCCTTGTAGCCCACAAGGTAGGGTACCTGGTGCTTAAAAAATAATAATGTTTGCATGTTTCTACAGCAACCAGTCTCCAAAATCTATTTCATTGTTAGAGCTGTTGCTGATTCTATGATGAAAATGCTAAAGTACAACTGACATGTGAATTCCGTATTTTTGGTTGAAATAAACTACAGATGCAGTTCAGCTGCTGTTTTTAATATTTGATAAAAAAACTATTCAATGGTGAGGTTGTATTTTTGATAAATATACAGAAAAATATACTTAAAAATGTATACTTTCCCTGCCTGAAGCCCCTGCAGGTTGGTCAGCATTGACCTGTCTGCAGCCTGCTTGTCAGTGTTGCTTTGATGAGGTGTGAAATACTGCTCTCAGAGAAGAGACAATGGATTGGACCTGACCAGATTGCCGGGGGAGGAATGAGACCAAACGTAACCTAGGTTAGTCAGTTTAGGGGAGCATAGGAACCATACTCCCTTAAATTAGGCCACAGGGAGGCCTGTACTTTTATAGTTTAGTGATAAGGGAAGCCTGTGTGGAGGGGTCTTTTGATTAGGCCTGAGCGATATTTTAATTACACCGGAGTAATTAGAGTCATTTTGCTAATTTCACGTTACTATTTTGATACAAAATTAATTACTGAAAATTACGTGATTATGCCTGTTTGCATAAATATGAGTAATTACCACTGGAACACTTAACTTTAGTGACTGTGAACGACTGCTGGCTGCTGCTGTTCATGTTCTGTTTCATTTAGCACTATTTTCTTATTGCAAAATTCATCCTGGGTTCCCTTTTGGATGCAGAGGTGCTTTTTGAGCTAAGAAAATATGGCTAAATGCTGAGTAACGCTCCTAGGGTATTTCCACATCACTTTTGATTCCAAAACGCATTTAGCCTTCTGACTTTAATTTCTCTGGAGGAGGAAGGTGGCTTCAGAACTAGTTTAGAGTGGTTGAGTGGGAGATGACTGCTCATTACCTTAAACACACACCTAGGTGTGCCACAAGATCCCTCCATCTGCAGATGCATTTTGTCACGTTGGATTTTACTGAAAATGGTTCACTGTAGAATAGTTTGCAGTGAGGCAAACAGATATGCAACAAAAGTGGGGACATTTTTTCCCATTGATCATGGAGTGTCCAGGATTCACTCAGACCCACTGGGTAGTGAATTGAACAAACATAGAACCTCAATCCCCAGCTCTTCCGAATGTTTTCTGGGCCTGTGTGCTGTCTGTCACCTGTAAGGAGACCTAAAGGGCTTCACCTGCTCCAACTTGTACCCAGGACTAAGAAGTGGACTCCAAGGGAAATGTGGCTGACATCATGTGTGACTATCGGGACCAACAAAGCTGCAAGAGGTCCTTTTCCTGGAGTGGCCATGGTCTATTTACAAATGGAACTGGACAGGACCTTGGTGGTGGCCTCTGACAGAGTGTGTAGTGGTCGATAAATGCTGTCCCAGAGGTCCTGGGAGCCCTAGAAGTGGCTAAAAGGAACTACCCCAGAAAGTCTGAAACATTGTGACTTGAAAAAATGTTGGGCTTCCAAGACCTCCAGAACTTCAATGGGACCTCGTGGCAAAGACGTCTGGTTTCGTCTAGTACAGCTTCAGGTGTGCCCTTTGTTGGAAAGGAAATGTCCCCTGCATGGGGACAGCGTGCACCCCTACTTGAGTGCTCCTGCTGCATGGATATCTGGACCCCTGGTACTGTTTTGTGGTCATGGATCTTGCTGGTGTGCCTTGATCTAGGCCTCTCTCATGGTAATGCAGACTTGTTTGAATGGGAGGGAAGCACCAAGCTCTACCCTCCTAGTGGAAAAGGGATGCTGCCCATGCCAGGGGTTAAGTTATATATGTACACTGGTGGCAGCATACCGGTGTTTTGTAGAAATCAGTAGTGTGAACAGGCCGTTTTACCTGTGTCACTGGAGTGGTGAATACTGCCCGACTGATGTAAAGATCCATTGCTGTGTACTTAACTCACCCTCAGTCTACATAATGACTATATCTAATGCCATGCAGCGAATAATCCTTGCATGCCAATGCTATGTAGTATGGGTGCCTGTGCCTGATGCAGAACATTAGGGCATCTGCGTTCCATTTTGGAAGCCCAGGGCATGAAAAAGCTAGTTGGAGGTGACGACTGCAACCCCAGACAGGGAAAGTGGATTTCTGACTGTCCTAAGGCCTGGGATAGTAACAAATACACCAAAGGAGAGGGCCAGAGCATCCTCTGTGCACAGCACAGATTTCTTTGATTCAGAAGGAATTATTGGTCAGTGGGTACTGAGCTTATAATCAGGAGAGACGGTGGGTCTGACAAGGTTAGCAATGGAGGACCAGGGAATCATAATAGGGAGAAGTGCTTAGGCCTTTGAACATTTAGGAAGCATATTTCAGTAGAGGCAGACACACCAGGTGTGATCTCCAGTCATTCCCTTGACCTGTGTTCTGAATCAGTGAGAACTGCAGGTACTCCTGCTGGGGCAGACTGTCCCTCTGACAAAGGACAGGATAGAGGAGAAGACACTTCAAAGGAGTTGACACCCACAACACAAATTTCAGAGGACCAGACACTAAATCACATATACGTCTGGATGTGGACTATAAAAGTCTGAGCATGAGGCCCAAAATCAATTCAACAGTGTGGAAAGAAGATCACCAAGACTTTGAGCTGCTGCAAACAGGACTGAGGACCAAGATCTGCTGGTCTCCCTGCTGGGTAAGGGATTCATCACCTAAGAAGTCAAGACTACTTGCTTTGAGCCTGGAGCACCAGCCATCTGCCTGCCTGCTAAGACCAGTGTATGCTGTAAGGAGGAGGAGAGCACCTACTGGAGTGAGGCCAACCAATGATCCTGTCAAGAGGCTCCCAGTGAGTAAAGTGTGAGATGCCAGGTCCGGTCGGGACCATTGTGAGAGTATGGGCCACCTGCCTCTCTCGCCATTAAGTTGGTGACTTGGAGTTGCTGTTCATGCTTTGAGTCTTCTGCCTGTATATTCCTGTGTATGCCATGCACCTACCCCCTCCTCCCAAAACCTTGAACTGCTCATCCCTTGCTACCACTGAGAGTCAAATGCAAAGGGGTAGCGCTAGGCACAGTTGTTCTGTACCCGCAGTAGGTCAGGCCTAGGGAAAGCAGGAGTAATAGGCCACCACCCCTATGATTGGGCCCAATAACTCCTGTCTGCCCATGGCCCTCTGTAAGTGGTTCTTGCACTGCACAGTAGGATTGTGAGCTTCATAAAAAAGACTAAGTCTGCAGGCAGAAATCATGACCAGGCGAAAAGTATCAGCCCAGTATGAGGACTCAGTCACGGAATTTTAATTCTTCCACTGCCAAATAACCCCACCTGCCCATGGCCATCTGTATGGGGCTCTGACACTGCACAGTAGGATCATGAGCTTCATAAAAAAAGACTAAGTCTGTAGGCAGAAATCGAGACCAGTTGAAAAGTATCAGCCCAGTATGGGGACTTAGTCAGCCACGGAATTTTAATTTCTTCCACTTTCAGCTTTTCCCTCCAAAACCAATGGCTTCAGAAGGACCTCATCCAGAGGCTTTCTAGCTTCAAGAAGACTTTGGTAGATACAGCCTATAATTTTGCCCTGCCGGAGTAGTTCAACCTTCATAAAAATTAGTAAGTCAAAAGGTAAAAACTTTGAGTGACCTGCTTGGTGTGTCCAACTTCTACTCCATTGCGGTCAGCCTGAAATGGCCACTATGTTCCAGTCAACCATGAGCAATGATTTCTGGTTGACATTTTCGTTTTTCTTGGTGCTTTTTGTCTTAAAACTTGAACAATTAATATCTCTGGTGCAGCTTGTTGTATTTTATTCATTATGGTGACATGTTTCTTATTAAGTTCTTAAGTGTTAGAAATTGGTTGTTGGATTTTTATTGTGTAGTGTTTTGATCTTTTGACTTTCTGTTGCTAGGTACTTCACACATTGTCTTAAGTTAAGCCTGTCTGCTTTCTGCCATTGCTGTCATGGGTCGAGCCTGATTGAAACTATGTCTTTGACCTTAAAGTATTTTGGAACTTATTACATGGGAAGGAGTCACATCCTCCCCAACTAACAACCAATTTTCTTGCACTCACATTTGTGTGAGTAGGTGAAGTCTTTTCCCAATGACTGCCCAATAGTAAAGACGCAAATTTTGTAGTGATGAGTGATCCATTTTCCAATGCATATGAGAGAATTTATAATTTCCTCATTGCCTTTTATTGTTCCATATAAATCCTAAAGTCATGGCATCCAATTTAAAAAAAAAACTTATTTTGTGCCTACATAGTCAGAGAAAAGAACAGCAACAGGAATTCGGGAAGTATGACCATTTTAATTACACTTATTCATCCCGGAAGTGATATAGAAAAATTGCCCAATGTTTTAGTAAAGCAGCACATTCTGCATGCGTTCTTTCAAAATTTGCTTGAAATGCTTTTGCAAAATCTGCTGTTAACATCGCCCACAAAGATTTTGCTTGTGATGCTACTCGCACGTCTTCTGAATGCATCCCCCCAAGTGTGTCTGGGTCTTTTCATTGCTTTGATTGTACCCTTCCACTGCTCCAAAATCAGAAGCTGGAAGCTCCATTTCTTCAAGTAGTTTTTCCGAACATCTAATAATAATATCGTCATTAGGTCTTTTATACTTTGAGCTTGATCAAACAGGCACATGGCTATGTTAGTGCGTGTTGTCCTGTCCTGGCCTACCATTCAGAAAACAATAAGTTAAAGCATATAACCAGCTTGCCAATTTTCTATTTAGAATTCGGGAGTTAATTCTAAAGTTGAAATTGACCAACAAAATAGACCATATGACTGGCATTTAGTTGGGTCCTTTTCTTTCTTCTGAAAGATAAAGATAGTTATCTTCTTCCAACTTTACGAGGCTATCTTTGAACTCATAATTTCCTTTACTGTTTATACAAATGATGACCAATATCCAGGGAAAGCATTCTGTATAGTTCAGCCAGGATACTTTCTGGACCAGCTACCTTGCCCTAGGCCAGTTCTTTAATGGGTAAGATCACCTTCTCCAGATGAATTTCCTCTACCAAGCTCTGGACTTGTAGGTCTGTTAGTGTTGTTAGACTATAGGTATCTAAATGTTGCTGCAGCTCCTCATCTGAGGCCACTAGTGTCTCCCTATATAGTTGTGAATAAAATCATGCAAAAGTCTGTCTAATGTCCTGTATCACCTTCCTTGTAAAAAAAACACATTTTCTGCTTAGGTGCCATGTGAACTACATTTGCTGCTTAAACTTTCTTAATTTGACTCTTGGCTAGACATATCGGTTGATATAGGGATTTAGTATTTTCATTTTTGTCAGTCAAAAACCTGGAGCGTTGGTGTATTAATTCAGGTAATTTTAGACATCACTTTTACCTTGTTTTCTCTTTTAAGCCTAAGAAACGTCATACCAGACCTCTTATTAAGGTTTAATTGCATTTCAGTCCATTCTGTAGGGCGCATTCACTTATGCATATATACATTTTTACAGAATGTTGAAGATACTTGCTACATTCATCTAGGCTCATTAACTGTCTATAAAAAGGCCATATTACATTTGGTTGAGTTAATCATATACCTGAATAACTAATAACTAATGCATGGTCTGAGTAGACTCTCAAATGGACAGTGATCAAATGCTGGGTGGAAAACTGTAGGGAACCTAATATTAAGTCTATCTATGAATACTGTTTGTGGGAAAGAGAAAAGCTAAATTCTCTTAACCATGTGTTAGATCTGTCTGCCCTAGGGTGGTCTTCCCCCAAATTATTTTATTTTGTTGCTACTTACCTCCATTTTGTGCTGAAATTTGTTTTTGTTGGCCTTAGGAGTCTGTGCACTTTACCACTGCTACCCAATGCTAAAGTGCTTGTGCTCACTCCAGTAAACATGATTTATTTGGATTACACCTGATTGGCATAATAATTTACTTATAGGTCCTTTGTAGTGTGGTATGCTATATACCCAGGGCCTGTAAATTAAATGCTACTAGTGGACCTGCAGAACTTATTGTGGCACCCTATTAAGTAGCACCTTAAAACATGTCCCTAGCCAAGCCTTAAACACCATTTTTAGTGCATATAAGTGAACCCTTAGTTAGGCCCTAGGTAGCCCATAGCACAGGGTGCATTGTAATTAAAAGGTTGGGTATGTAACTTTAAGTTCTACATGTCTTGGTAGTGAAAAACTTCTACATTTGTTTTTCACTACTGTGAGGCATATCTGTCCCATAGGATAAAATTTGGTTTCCTTATTACATTTAATAAGTGCTAATCTTTGATTGAGACCAGGTAACCACTTCATGCTTGGTATCAATGAAATTGTAATGAAAAATTCTCTTTAATGGTAAAGTCAGATTTTCCCTTACAATTTTGGAAATGCCCTTTTAGAAAGTGGGCATTTTCCTGTTTTTAGTATTTTGGTGCATGTAGCCTGTATTAGGTCACATGACTGGGTATAGCTAACAGTTAGACTTTATGAATTTCTCCTAGACAGTCACACAATAGAGGAATTAGGTGTGCTTGAATGGGTTACATGCTGGCATGATGGGGGCCGGGGTGGTGCTGGGCACAGCCCCACTTGCAACTGGATAGGCTCAGCTCTGCCTTCATACAAAGGGCTTGTCACCTCCACATTGTCACTACTGCCAGCTTGGGGCCAGGGTAGTCAGGAAAATCCATGTAATTCAAAGAAGCACCCTCTGGAAATTTCTCCCAACTTCAAATGAGGCACTGGGTATAAAAATAGGGTCCCAGACTCACAGTTCAATTTCTGGACATGATGAACGACTCTTAGAGGACTGCCTGCTGCTGTGACTCCCTGTGATGTACCTGGAAGGAGTGTTTTGCATCTGGAAGCCTGCCTTGATCCCTCAGAGACCAGCCCTTCATCTTCACCTGATCACAGGACTACCAGAGTGACTCCAAGGGCTAGTTTGCTGGCCTCCCGTTCAGAGCCAAAGGAACATAAAAAGCTCCCACCACCTGTTCCCTGCCTCAATGAGTCCTGAACACCAAAGTGGTGCCTCACCAGTCCTGGACCATTGCTTTGGATGCTACAGGTACCCAGATAGCCAAAATCCAAAACTGCTTGGCTAAAAACTACTCTTAGAAACATTGAAAGACCGGGACCAACCCGCTTGTCTATCTGCCCAAGGTGCATCGCTGAACAGCCTGACTTTGCAGCTGCTCTCGCTATGTTCTTCTCTGCAGCAGCAAATCCTATTCAGCAGTCCTTTACCAAAGGGGTATCTGAACCACTGGAACTGTCTTTGGCTACATACACCCTGCTGCCTCGTCCCGCTGGAAAAATTCAACTTCCAAAAAGAGACTCAGTTCAAACATAGAAATCTTCACAGAGGCTTCGACCCAAGGCTCCCCAACGATGGTGCGCCCTCGTTGGACACCACCTGCAGCCTTGCCCCACCCTAGTCTCGCACGACTAGATGGCCGTGTTTGACACTTTGATCTTTTAGGTGCTAGTTTTTACAAAAGAGTTTAAAAATGTGTAACTTCAGTTCTATTGATTGGATTATTGTTGTTTTGGTGTCAAATAATTTACAAAAATGTACTCTACTTTTTAAAAATAATGTGGAATTTTTCTTGTGGTGTGTTTTCAGGCCCACTGGTAGAATTTCATTTACAGACCATGGGTACATGTTATGCCACTTTACTAGGGACTTAGAACTAAATTAAATATTCCAATCAGATGTAGGCCAATTTTACCATGTCTTAGGGACAAGGCACAAGCACTTTAGCACTGGATAGCAGTAGTAAAGGGCACATAGGCCTGATATCAACAAAGTAAACAAGGGGAGAGCGAGGAATTGGGCATGGGTTGCGTCCTGTTCCCCAAATAAGTATTAGTCTTAAACAATGTGGACGAACCCACTAAGTATAAAATGAGTAGTCACTGTATGTAGTATGTCTATAGACCCATTAGGTGCTTTTAAAAGACCCCTCACACACCAACCTGGTTGGTGTCATGCTTCATCATTGGGGTCCCAACCGGGCGGCCGAGCGCCCCCCGGTTGTGCTACGACGCCTGACTACAGCGGAGCAGGTGTGGTGCTTGAATGTGATGTGAGGTGATATTGTTACAATTAAAAAATATCTCTGAGAATCCTTGCCATTAATTTTTAATGTTGGCGGCTCAGGATATATAAGGAGCTAAAATGTGTGGTGCAACTAATCTGAATTTATTTATCGTTTAGTTGTCTATGTGTGGCGGGTCTTTTAAAAGCACCTAATGGGTCTATAGACATACTACATACAGTGACTACTCATTTTATACTTAGTGGGTTCGTCCACATTGTTTAAGACTAATTCTTATTTAAGACTGATATCAACAAAAACATCTTATGCAACAGAAGGCAAAAATCAGCGGGACACCCTGCAAAAAGGGTCGGGCCCAACATGACCCCTGAGTAGTCGCTCCATTACTTTAGTATGCTGCGTGAGTGATGCCCAGGGATTTTAATGTTAATAGTTTGTCTTTACTCAATAGGCTCCCCTCCATACACAAAGCATCTAAGGTAAACTAGTTAGGTTCAGAAAAATCTGCTGCCTCTTTTTCTTTTGAACCTTTAACATCACAAGATACTTATCTCATAACTTTATTGTATTGTGTATATATCACAATGGAAAGTCACAGTCAAATAGCTATGCAGCATAGATTTCCTTTGCAGGATCATTAATTTACTGTTCTGATTCCCCCCAACTCCTAGCAGCTGAAAGATGATTCCTCCCTCTACCCTTTCCATCCTATTCTGAGTCTCCCCCAAACCCCAAGGCTTCTCAATGTACCCTAAAGCCTCCTGCTTTCTACTCCCCTCCTAGAACATTTAAACCTACTTTATCACCCAATGAAATTTAACTGACATGGTTGTATTCACTCTACCCCGTGATTGTTTTGATTCATGACCATTACATGGAGATGACAAATCAGTTATGTCATCATTTGTACATCACCTGCTCTTTTATACATCTAACCTGCCTTCTCTTGCCCTCTATCTGTCTTTCTCTTTCCTCAAGATCTCTGGTTTAGCTGTTTCTTCAGTGCAACAGAATATTGATTGACCTTTAAACGTTATTTTCAATCCGGTGGGTTTTTGTAACATTGCATATACTTGGCTAGCCTTAAATTTATCAATTGTGGTTTTCATATGCCTTCACTTTTCTATTGTTATACAGGTGGAATCAGATCTAAGGTAGAGAGACATTACTTCTCCAGTTGCCAGATTACTTGTCCTGCTTCTTTTTTATAGAAGACCTAGTAGCCTGAAATCATAAAGTAAAGATTAATGATGAAAAGTCATTTTCAAGTACTGTCTGTCAAAGGTTGTAGTGGAATTCAGGAGGCTCTTTGTATTTTGTTGGCAATATCAACATACGTTAAGTCCTGAAAAGATTTAGCTATGAAACCAAACAGATCTGTTTTTTAATGCCTTCTGTTATCACAAACACTCTTGGATTGTTCCTTCAAGTTTTCAACTTTTCTCTGAAACCCCCTCAATTGTGTGGAGAGAACTTCTGTCTTATGGTTTCATTTAATTTGTTATCAAGGGCAATTACTTACTCTGGTTGTGATTGGGCTACTTATTTTTCTATTTTATCTAAAGAGAAATGCAATTTTGTGTCTGCTCTGTGTCTTTATAAAAAACATAAATAGTTTTCCTCATGGTACTGATTAATTAATTTCAAGATAGATTTCAACATGTCACCAGTGGTATCCCTTGTAATCATAGTCCAATCTTTTCTTTCGGCTGCTTCCCAGGAGCCTATAAATCCTCCATCCTCTAAGTCCCAGTACAGTAACATTGTTGTGGGGGTTTCTTTTCTGCATCAGTCATTCTTCCAATAACATCTTCACTGTCCTGCAGGCAAACCTGTTCAGAATTTGGGTCTAGCCAGGACTACCATAATCTTCTGAGTTCCTTATGGGGAATGTGTCCCTTGTCGATCCAGAAACTGTCCAGTAGGTCTGCTAGGTATCTCTTAAGCCTGCAAGACTAGTCTCTTGCATGGATGTGACTTATAGGTTCTGGAGCTCGATCTTGGTTGTGATCGCAATTTGGAGTTAAGTAGCTTGTAATGCTGCTCTCTTTATTGTGCATATCGGTGTTTTGTTAATTGAGAAATACCTTTATCCGCTTTTGTGATGATCAGAGTTTCCTTATATTTTCAGATGTTGGTGGTTGGGTATGGGCATTTTTTCTAGGCCTTGAGGATTTAAAAAAAAAAAGAACAAGCAGCCATCCAGGATGGTCGGAGGTTCCTTATATTTTTAGATGGTGATGGTTGGGGCTGGGCATTTTCTCTAGGCCTTAAATGTTTAAAAAGAAAAGAAAAACAAGCAGCCCTGAAGGTATTTTATTGCAGCCTTTGTTTTTGCTCTTGTCCCCAAATCTTTTTGCGTAATCCAGATTCAGACCAGTCAGTTTTGTAGATTGTATGGTTGATGGCTGAGTACAAGGTTTTGTAGTATTTTTCTTAAAGATACCCGTTCGATCTATGCTAAGATCTTTGTTGATGTCTGTGTTGGGGTCCGTGGCCTAGGCTTTGGTTTCCCATTGTTTTGGAATCTTGTTGCCATACTGATTATTTCCTTGGTGTAGGAACGTGGATTAATATTTGAAGTGGATGGTAGCCCTCTTCAAGTAATAATGGCACTATTACTGACTAGGTCCATTTAGGTCTCAATAATTTAAACCTTAGGACAACCCTCGGTAGCTATAGCACAGAGCAGACAGGCGTAACTTAGGAGTAATGTGTGAAGCATTTATCAGTGCCAACACAGTTAAGATGTAGGAAACACACATATTAAAAGTCCCACTCCAATTCACATTAATAGATAAAATGTTATTGAGCAAATAGACACCAAAATGAAAAAGATTTAATGTAGCGAACCGGAGACATGATTTTTCAAAGTTATAGATAACTCTAGTGCCAAAAAGCTCAAAGTGTCACCTGCTGGTATCTCATTGCTTTGATCCGATATCTGGACCGGGTCAATTTCAAAAGTTAAGGCCAACCACGGTGAACCACGGGTCGGGTACAGGGACCTAGCAGAAATGTTACCTTCTAGCTTAGTCTTTTTCTTGGAGAAAATCTTCGTCAACGAGTTCTTCAGTGGGTCAGGGTGCCCATCGGATCTGAAGAGAGACTCAGCAGTGGCCAACTGCAGTTCAGGACCTGGGTGGGAGCCTCAGTGTTGGTGGTAAGTTTGAGGCTCTTGATATAGAAGGGGGTTTGGCCCTAAACAATCCTACGGTGCCCTGCTCTGACAAAATCCAACAAGGCAGAATCTTTCTTCCCCTGGTCAGAGCTCAAGGCACACCCCTGAGGTACGTCTAGGAAAATGAAGAACTCCTCCTACAAAATTAGTTCTGAGTGGTTTGGTGCCACTCTAGCCTACTTGGACAGTGACAGCGGCAGGCCTAGTTGTAAGTTACACCTGCCTGTGACAGGGATCCCCCTTTAAAGTTTTTGCAGTTGGTGCGCTCATCGCCCAGCCCATCCTGTCAGTAGGCGGTCACACCTCCTCCCAGTCAAGGCCCTTTTATCCCCTCTCTTGGGACTGGAGCAATTCATAACCCACAGCAGGCTGCCAGATGGCAGTTGGTTATTAACTCTGAAAAGGCTGCTGGAGGCTTTATGCAGTAAAAAGGCCAACTTTCTAAAAATTATATTTTCAAAATAGTAATTTAAAATATGACTTGACCATCAGACTGGATTTTAAATTCCTAATAATTTAGTTTTTCATAGTCCCTTAATTGTAGGTCTTGTTTCCAACATTGTATCTTTAAGGCTAGACTGTGTTTATCCTAATGTATCTTTGAGTGGGTGTCACACTTCAGTGGGGACATTCATTTGTAACATTACTCTTTCAAAGACACTTTCCTTTGCAGATTGCTACTCTTTTGATTGAAGTTATTACCCCACTCAGCTATGTTGCTTTCTGCATTGCCGTCGAGATTGAGTTTGCATGTTGTAAACTACCCCTGGTAAGAGTTTTTACCTGAAAGATTGCAATTTTTTTCTCCTAAATTCAGCACTCAAACGTATCCTCTCTGGCCTTGAAGCAGTTACATAGAATGATCCTGTTACAGAGGCTTGGTACAATCCTTGGAGGATCTTTTTCAGATTTTGAGGCTTTTGAAGGTATGGGTTCCATTGTCTATGCCAAGGTCCGAGATGAGCATTTTTTCACAGTGCTACTGTGCTGCTGGGGTTCTGCATTCCACTGACACCTTCAGTCCCTTGGGCACCGTAGAGTCAGGATGGTGCCTCCATTCTAACAGTTGGACAACAAGTGAAGAAGGACACCAACTAATTCTAAGCTTTCACCCAGCCCCTAGCTGCTCTGTCATGTGCCAGCAATGCGTGTGGCTCCCAATGGCATGTTTAGTCTGGTGTTCTCACTAGGTAGTAACACCACAGATTCCTTGCCTTTTAATCTGCTACTCTGTTGGGATCCAGGGTGTGGCACCTCATCTCCTGCTTCCTCATGAACCATCAGATAGTGGTAGGAAGCAGAATAATTATTCATAAAAAGTACTTTTCATGGGTCTCCGGTCTCCAATCTACCACCTCTGAATGTCACTGCTTAGAACGAGAGGAGCTAAACCCAGTACTCCGGCAGAGGGCAAAATCATCACCACCATCTTGATCCCTCCCTTAAGCTTTAGTTTTCCTGCAAGCCATGTAAGGCCAGATTCAGCGGATATCACCTGTTTCTGGCTAAATAATGAATTAGGGTGTCCCTCAGACTGAGGGTCTTATTGTTCCTTTGGATTTTTTCTAATGAACAGCTCGATTCACAAAATAATATCAATGTGCATCTAATGATATTTAGCAGGCAGCTGTGTATGACAAAATTCTCAAAAGCACCCCTTTCTCCTTTACATGATCACAAAATCCCCTCAGCTCCGGAGTGCCTCAGGGTTCCTCCCTGAGTCCCACTCTCTTTAATTTGTATATGCTCCCCCTTGCTATTCTGAGGCACTCGTTTGGACTGTCTTTGGTGTCCTATTCTGATGACACCCAGCTGGTCATGTCTGTTTCACCGGATCAGATGGCCAACCACCCATCCCTTACCTCGTGCCTTCCAGCAGTAGCCAGGTGGATGGCCAGCTGCAAACCAAAACTCAATGAAGACAAAACAGAAGTCATGGCATTGGACAATAACCCTCGGGGCAGTCTCCCGAGGTCCATCCCGGGCTGCCTAAGTCAGCTACCGACCCCCACAGGCCCAATAAAGAGCCTGGAAGTATGGCTAGTCCCTAAACTTACGACGGAACACCAGGTCAGGAAAACCTCAGCTAGCTGTTTTGCACCTTGAAGTTACTGAAGAAAGTTCTTAAGCTCCTTCCTTTCTCAGCCAGGAGAATTATCGTCCAGGCTTTGGTACTAGGACGCCTAGACTATGGTAATGCCTTATACCTCGGCTCACCATCTTATGTGGTAAAGAGGTTGCAGACTGTGCAGAACGCGGCGGCTCAACTTGTCACAGACACACCTAGATACTAGCCAGCCACCAAAGCTCTCAGTGATCTCCACTGGCTTCCAGTGGAGCTCAGAGTGCAGTTTAAGTCCCTATGCATGATTTACAGGGCGATAAATATCAGAGTTCCCCCACTACTATGCCCACGGGCCTCCCCTATGCACCCAGTAGGCATCTCAGATCAGCTCCTGCCCGCCTACTAAAGGTCCCCAGGATTCGGAGATCACCCTGGGGTGGATGCTCCACGTCCTTTCTGGCACCCGAGCTCTGGAACTTCCTCCCTCAGCAGCTTTGTCAGCTGGAGCAAGAACTCCCATTCCGTAAAGCCTTGAAGACCTGGCTATTCAAGGAATAATGTCACATCTGGCTGTTATTCGGAAGCTGCAAGAAGCGCTGGGGGGCCTTCGGGTAGCCATGCGCCATACAAAACTACAGAATAGAATATCACTTGTATCAGTTCACAGGGAAATTGTAGAGTACGCATTAATTGTAGCTGTCTTACGTTACAAGGCAAAAAAACAGAAAGTGAAAGTCCGTTCACAAGACTTCAGAGGGTTAATATGAACACTTTTACAAACATTGATGGACTCTTTAAAATCACAATCACTGTCAAGGTCAGGCCAAGCATAGTATTTTATAATGGAAGTATACTCTTTCAGTGTAAAACCTATTCTAGACTCAAGCAGATATATTTTCACTATGGTGCAACTGTGTGTGCGTGGCGCTTGGCTGCCATATTGTACTCCGGTGCTAGGGAGAGAAGAGGAGAGTGCCACATCTCTGTAGATATAGCGCTTTTCTGCTCTCTCTTTCTGTCAGGCAATGCAGCACAGCAACTTGGGTTTTGTAAATCTAGGCCGTGTTGCACACATCCATTGCACAAGTGCTGCTGCATTGCTGTCATTTTAGCCTCTAATCACCATCTCTTCCCCGATTATATTTTTCACCATTTGCTGCATATTTTGTTAAGTTGTTTTTAAGCATGAATATGGTTAAAAGGAGCAAAATGTATTTTTCAGGTTGGGAGCAATTTTCTTGAATGTGCACTAACTCATGATAATGTGATGCGCACATCCGCCAAAATATAATATAATACATTGGAACGCTTAAAAACAATTTACCGTTCTCTCCGCCTCTTGGTCTTGCTACGGGCTATTAAAATAATGAAATTTGTGCAATGACCCTTGAAATGTATGCACAACATCATGTGGTGTCAAATGGGACGTATAATGTGTACCAGGCCTGTTACACAGACACATTCCAAGCTATCGTTAGTAAGCCTGGGCAAAGCACTACGCTACGCTCGCGTAGTTTGCGAAGTTTGCGCTACTTCGCACTACGCGAATTGCACGTAGCACAGTGCAAACACGCGTAGCGTAGCGGTCATTTTTGCTTGCTCGCGGTCCTCAACGTCAAGTTGGCGACCGCGAGCAAGCAAAATGACATCCCGGCGAGACTTTTTCCTCGTTCGCGATCAGCAACATCAAGTTGCCAATCGCGAGCGTGGAAAAAAAACCTCCTGGCGAGATTCTCAACGCGGGAGGTCAGGTTTCTCATTGCGAGTGGTTGCGCATGCTTGCGACCGCTCGCGATGAGAAACTACCAGTCCGCGTTGAGAAAGCTGCCGCTCGAGTAAAAATCTACTCGAGCGGCAGTAAAGACACCTCGCACTGTGCAAGATGCCGTTTTCAATGATTGCACAGTGCGGACAAGCATCCGGCACTGTGCAATCAGTGCGAACAGCATTTTGCACAGTGCACTACGCAGTTCGTGTAGCTACGCGTAGCTCGCGTAGTGCGAGGTGCACTTCACGTAGCTTCGCGTAGCGCAACTTCGCGAACTACGCCCAGGGTTAATCGTTAGCACTGTAACATGCACATATACCATGCACGCCTTACAAGACAGGAATATGGTAAGGACAAAGGTCAAGAAGAGGCCGCTTCGGTCCTCGGGTAGCCTAGGCTACTGAATTATTTTTAGGCAGCATTAATCAGATATCACAAAGTAGTATAGTCCAAGCGGGACTAATTACGCAATAGATGCTGGGACACAAAGTAGATATGATATCACATTTATTAACGGCATAAATGGATTAACATTTAATTGCATAATAATAGTTCTGGTGCTCACACATAGAAGTGAAAGTGCGTGAAGTGAGGAGTGATTGTGACATTAAAAACTTTACATCGCATTGAAGACAACCATGTAAAAACTCCTAATTAATTAGTTACAATAATGGAGTTTTAAGGTGTATAGGTCGACGGCGTTTCGATCTTATGAATGTAAGATCATCATCAGGACGGAGCAAGTGTGAACAAGTAGAATCTATTAAAGGAAAACCAAAAATCAAACAATGGTCCCAAAAAGAACAACCAAGTTAAGAGCAAGACCTGAATTACTAAGGTATTCTTGAGGTAACCTGAGTACAATTGGAGTTAAGAATTGCTAGTGAAGGATACCGCAATTAGGGAGGTGTAAGCGCAGGGAAAATTGAATGCGCGAAAAAGGGTGAATTGGAGAATACGACAAGTGGGGCACGACTAGTTAAGGAAGTGCTGCAAGAGGGGCAAAGGCCCAAGGGCAATGCGGTGTTGGAAAGGGACTACATGAGCTGAACAGTCTCCAAGGAGCATCCTGAGTACAGACTCGCGTAAGGGGTGAAATGGAGAATAAGACAAGTGAGGCACGACTAGTTCAGGAAGTGCTGCAAGAGGGGCAGGGTGCCCAGGGGCAATGCGGTAGTGGAAAGGGACTTACTTGAGCTGATCAGTCTCCAGGGAGCATCCTGAGTTCAAGGAATAAACAGGTCATGCGCGCAGGATGAGACCTGGTGAGTTCTGTAAGGGAGGGAAAGGGGTTAGTGTTGGGCCTGAGCTACTGAAGTGCGAGCGGCATGGGTGAAATCAGTACTTACTACACGGCCAGGAGGGGGCCGCTGGCGGAGTAGACCCAGAATTTTAAGGGCTTAATTGCAGGTAGAAAAACGGGTCAATCTTTTTCAAGGGTGTCACGGACGTTAGTTCCGGAAGACAAGCAGGGGAATCAATCTCTGCGGGGGAAGGGAGGCAGGAGGCACAAGGTTAAGGCGCCATGTGCAGAGAAAAGTCAAGGGGTACTGCAAAAGGTCAATTGCATAAAGGGCGAAAGCTAGAAACTTACTAGTGGGAGCCTGCTGGTGAAGAGCGACGGAGACCGCGAGTTGCTCGAGCGTTTAGCCGATACTAACAAGTGGCAGCTGTGAGACTTAAATGAATTGCCGCGAGTGACGCGCATGGGCAGAGGAAGCAAGACTGAAACTAGACTGTATAACGCCGCCATCTTGGGAAGGCAAAGGTGAGGACAGTTCCGCGCATGTGCAGAAAAAGGGGGGCTCGGTTCTAGCACTACTAAATAACTGTTGAGGGCGACTAACGAAGAGTCCCAGTGACTTAGTAAATTAAATTAAAGAGAGCGATTCAGGGGTTATTGAAGGGCCCATATGTAGGGAGTAAAGGACATATGCAACAGAATATTTAGAAGAATACAAACAATTAAAAATTAAGAATATATATAAAAATTATATACATAGGACTGAGAGATTACAGAGTTTTCACAGGATCATGTTCCATTCTTCAACAGTATTAAGTCCATTTTCGATGGAGCGACAGTTGAACATCCATTTACATTCCAACCTGTTAAGAGTGGCTTGGGGTCACAGCCTCTCTTGTGTGGGCGAGGCTGTCAATCACTTGCCAACGTAGATCCTGTTCAGAATGGCCTTTCTCAATTAAATGTTCCACCAATGGGGCCGTAAGGATACCGCAGCGTATCCGACTTTTATGTTGACTGATTCTCGCTTTTATTTTCTGGGTGGTTTGTCCCACGTAGATGAGGTTGCAAGGACATTTGACACAGTAAATTACATTCATTGAGTTACAATTTGAGAAGAAGCTCAACTGGTGCGTAGTGGTGCCATATTCAAAGTTTTTGTGTTTCTCGTGAGTGGGCATGCAACACAGTTACCACATTTAAAATGTCCTACTATAGGAGGGAGACCTAAGAATGATTGCACAGTAGTCTCAACTGGGGCTTGTTTATATGCCCGGACAATGTGGTCTTTAATGTTGCGCCCACGTTTAAAGGAAAACAAAGGAGCTTCATTAGTGATGTCAATTGAGGTAAGAAGAGGCCAGTGTTTTTATCATTTTGGTGATTTTATTACTGGCAGGACAGAATGTAGTCACGCATGCAATACGTGATAAGGTTTTCTTAGGTCTGGTTTCCAAAGGAATTCCCTATGTGAGAACCACGCACGTTTCATGGATCTTTTCACTAATCTTCTAGGGTAGCCTCTGTACATGAGTTTGTCACAAAGTATGTCTGCTTCCCTGAAGTAGTCTTCTTTAGTTTACAGTTTCTCCGTATTCTTAAGAATTGGCCATACGGAGGCCGTCCTCAGTGCTCTAGGGTGGGCACTATTGTAGTGGAGAAGAGTGTTGCGTTCTGAGGGCTTTCTGTACAGGGTCGTGTAGAGACCTCCTCAGTAGGTTTGACAGAGACATCGAGATAGTCAACTTGAGTGTTGCTAGAATTGTAGGTGAATCTAAGGTCAGGCTGGCAGCTGTTAAGCCATGAGACGAAGCTGTCTAATTCAATTGTGGTGCCCTGCCAGATCATAAAAACATCATCGATGTGATCGGTGCCAGCTTCTTATGTGATTACGATGTGGATTAACTTGATTAAGGACCAGAGATTTTCAATATCGTCTACATAGAGAATAGCGCTATTCTCTATGTAGACGATATTGAAAAATCTCTGGTCCTTAATCAAGTTAATCCACATCGTAATCACATAAGAAGCTGGCACCGATACATCGATGATGTTTTTATGATCTGGCAGGGCACCACAATTGAATTAGACAGCTTCGTCTCATGGCTTAACAGCTGCCAGCCTGACCTTAGATTCACCTACAATTCTAGCAACACTCAAGTTGACTATCTCGATGTCTCTGTCAAACCTACTGAGGGAGGTCTCTACACGACCCTGTACAGAAAGCCCTCAGAACGCAACACTCTTCTCCACTACAATAGTGCCCACCCTAGAGCACTGAGGACGGCCTTCCGTATGGCCAATTCTTAAGAATACGGAGAAACTGTAAACTAAAAGAAGACTACTTCAGGGAAGCAGACATACTTTGTGACAAACTCATGTACAGAGGCTACCCTAGAAGATTAGTGAAAAGATCCATGAAACGTGCGTGGTTCTCACATAGGAATTCCTTTGGAAACCAGACCTAAGAAAACCTTATCACGTATTGCATGCGTGACTACATTCTGTCCTGCCAGTAATAAAATCACCAAAATGATAAAAACACTGGCCTCTTCTTACCTCAATTGACATCACTAATGAAGCTCCTTTGTTTTCCTTTAAACGAGGGCGCAACATTAAAGACCACATTGTCCGGGCATATAAACAAGCCCCAGTTGAGACTACTGTGCAATCATTCTTAGGTCTCCCTCCTATAGTAGGACATTTTAAATGTGGTAACTGTGTTGCATGCCCACTCACGAGAAACACAAAAACTTTTGAATATGGCACCACTACGCACCAGTTGAGCTTCTTCTCAAATTGTAACTCAATGAATGTAATTTACTGTGTCAAATGTCCTTGCAACCTCATCTACGTGGGACAAACCACCCAGAAAATAAAAGCGAGAATCAGTCAACATAAAAGTCGGATACGCTGCGGTATCCTTACGGCCCCATTGGTGGAACATTTCATTGAGAAAGGCCATTCTGAACAGGATCTACGTTGGCAAGTGATTGACAGCCTTCGCCACACAAGAGAGGCTGTGACCCCAAGCCACTCTTAACAGGTTGGAATGTAAATGGATGTTCAACTGTCGCTCCATCGAAAATGGACTTAATACTGTTGAAGAATGGAACATGATCCTGTGAAAACTCTGTAATCTCTCAGTCCTATGTATATAATTTTTATATATATTCTTAATTTTTAATTGTTTGTATTCTTCTAAATATTCTGTTGCATATGTCCTTTACTCCCTACATATGGGCCCTTCAATAACCCCCTGAATCGCTCTCTTTAATTTAATTTACTAAGTCACTGGGACTCTTCGTTAGTCGCCCTCAACAGTTATTTAGTAGTGCTAGAACCGAGCCCCCCTTTTTCTGCACATGCGCGGAACTGGTCCTCACCTTTGCCTTCCCAAGATGGCGGCGTTATACAGTCTAGTTTCAGTCTTGCTTCCTCTGCCCATGCGCGTCACTGCGGCAATTCATTTAAGTCTCACAGCTGCCACTTGTTAGTATCGGCTAAACGCTCGAGCAACTCGCGGTCTCCGTCGTCTTCACCAGCAGGCTCCCACTAGTAAGTTTCTAGCTTTCGCCCTTATGCAATTGACCTTTGCAGTACCCCTTGACTTTCTCTGCACATGGCGCCTTAACCTTGTGCCTCCTGCCTCCCTTCCCCGCAGAGATTGATTCCCTGCTTGTCTTCCGGAACTAACGTCCGTGACACCCTTGAAAAGATTGACCCGTTTTTCTACCTGCAATTAAGCCCTTAAAATTCTGGGTCTACTCCGCCAGCGGGCCCTCCTGGCCGTGTAGTAAGTACTGATTTCACCCATGCCGCTCGCACTTCAGTAGCTCAGGCCCAACACTAACCCCTTTCCCTCCCTTACAGAACTCACCAGGTCTCATCCTGCGCGCATGACCTGTTTATTCCTTGAACTCAGGATGCTCCCTGGAGACTGATCAGCTCAAGTAAGTCCCTTTCCACTACCGCATTGCCCCTGGGCACCCTGCCCCTCTTGCAGCACTTCCTGAACTAGTCGTGCCTCACTTGTCTTATTCTCCATTTCACCCCTTACGCGAGTCTGTACTCAGGATGCTCCTTGGAGACTGTTCAGCTCATGTAGTCCCTTTCCAACACCGCATTGCCCTTGGGCCTTTGCTCCTCTTGCAGCACTTCCTTAACTAGTCGTGCCCCACTTGTCGTATTCTCCAATTCACCCTTTTCGCGCATTCAATTTTCCCTGCGCTTACACCTCCCCAATTGCGGTATCCTTCACTAGCAATTCTTAACTCCAATTGTACTCAGGTTACCTCAAGAATACCTTAGTAATTCAGGTCTTGCTCTTAACTTGGTTGTTCTTTTTGGGACCATTGTTTGATTTTTGGTTTTCCTTTAATAGATTCTACTTGTTCACACTTGCTCCGTCCTGATGATGATCTTACATTCATAAGATCGAAACGCCCGTCGACCTATACACCTTAAAACTCCATTATTGTAACTAATTAATTAGGCGTTTTTACATGGTTGTCTTCAATGCGATGTAAAGTTTTTAATGTCACAATCACTCCTCACTTCACGCACTTTCACTTCTATGTGTGAGCACCAGAACTATTATTATGCAATTAAATGTTAATCCATTTATGCCGTTAATAAATGTGATATCATATCTACTTTGTGTCCCAGCATCTATTGCGTAATTAGTCCCGCTTGGACTATACTACTTTGTGCTATCTGATTAATGCTGCCTAAAAATAATTCAGTAGCCTAGGCTACCCGAGGACCGAAGCGGCCTCTTCTTGACCTTTGTCCTTACCATATACGTAATCACCCCTGGTCTTAATACTGGGGTTCCCTTGTTGTTTAAATATTACAAGACAGGAAGACAAGGAATCCATTTAGGGTTTGCAAAGGGTTTAAACCTCATAGATGAGGACACTAATGTATGCAAAGCTGGTAATTATGTTCAAGGGAGAAGCCAGAAAAATAGAATACCGCCCACTTTGAATCATGTCGCAAATTACTCGTGCGAGTGGATGTGGCAAGCGGACCCGGCAGTTGTTCGGGGGAAATACTCATCCTGAGGGAACTCTAAAATTCTTAAATGTCCTTCCTTTCATCTCTGCATCCTTTTTTCTGTCTTTTTTCATCTTGGTTTCCTTCTTTCTTACAATTATTTCTGTATTTTTTTCCATCCATGTTTCTGTCTCCATGTATCCATCCTTACTTCTTTTTATTCATCCTTCCTTCTCTTCATCCTGACATATTTTGTCCATCCCTCTGTTATGATACACCATCCAACCCTCTGCATCGCCATTCATCCATCAATCCACCCATCCATCCATCTTTTCTCGCCATTATTCATCCTTCTCTTCATCCACCATTTTATCCACCCTCCTTACATCCTCATCTACATCGATCTAACCCTGCATCATCCATCACTCCGGCCATCCATCTCCTCTCCATCCTTCTTTTTCCATCCATCTCTCCATCAATAACTCATCCATCTATTTATGCATCAATCCACCATGTCTCTCCCCAGTCCTTTTTTCTCTCCACTCCTCTCTCCCTCCCTCCCATTCTTCTTTCCACTGCAACATAACATATTTATGAGCTGCTGGCAGATCACAGTCTCCGATCAGAGTAAAAACAGAAACATACTCAGAAGTGCCGAGTGACCCTCATCCCATGCTCCCATGCTCAAGGTGCTAAAGTGGGGGCTTAAAGACGATCCTGGTTATGTTTTAGAAGTACCAATCCACGTTATATACCAGATACTGGGGGCCTCATTTATGGGTTTTTTGCCGTAGAGCAGTGCCACATGCCTTGCTGCTGCGCTGCCTTACGGCAAAAGAAAAGGGCAGCCATGCACTGTATCTATTAGATACTGCGCATTCCTGTCCTTTTCCCCTGCGCCAGCGCACAATGGGCTGCCGTGCGCCAATGCAGGCACCTTGGTGCAAGAGGCCTGGTTGCAGGTATGAATATTTTTGTGCAGGAAGGTTTCCAAAGACAAGAGGCTTTTTCCTCTTTCTATGTGTACTGCTTTTAGTAATTTAGGGTAAAGAATGTAGAACTGCTCAGAAAGTCTCCTATCATGTGCTTGTTATAATTATTCATGTATTAATTAATTTATGTATTAATTTATTTAAAGATTTTAATTTTCTATTTTTATGTTAATGTATTTATTTATTCAGGAAATCAAATATGATTTCCAAAAAACTGCTCTGTAAAATGCAAAATGTTGAAAAACTAGCAATACATATTCACATAACTAAAAATGTGTAGTTTTTAAACTATGCATTGACTTAATCCAGTTTAAAAATAACATTCTATGCCTCAAAGATAGAAAAATTATCTTTCCTTAAAATGAGCTTTTGCAGACATTTTGTCCAGGAACTTATCAGTTTAGAACAGACAAATAATTAATAAGCCATGTTCTGTAGAGCAGAACGCTACAGTTCGTATCTGTATATTAAAAACAACTGTCTTCTTCCACAAGATAAGTTCGTCTGGAAACATATTGCATGGTGTTTTGTTTGGTCACCTGATAAATTCGGGATAACTAAGGAACAGAACAACAATGAACAAGGTTGGATCTGAAACTAACTTCAGCCATGTGACATCTGAGCCATATTCTAAATGCAGATCTAGGTCCAGATATACAGAGCACCCTTGGGGTCGCAACCACTCCAGTTCAGAGTTTGTGGCCGCACAAATGCTTTTGGCAAAGCACAAAACCCATTTTATGATTCGGTACAGGTCACTGAATAACAAAATGCGATTAGAAGGGCATTACGAATTGGAAAAACAGAAAATTAGTAACAGTGTTCAGGAATATATAGAGCTTAATGGTCCATCCACAGCATCTCCACAGCATTTATGGGCAGCTGGAACGACCTTTATCAGAGGGATGGTCATTCTCCTCCAGCCCAGAAGTGAGTGGCCAACTAACAACAGGAACTGCAACTGGCAATTTTCAAGTTACAAGACAAATATCATTTGCACCCCACTGCAGCACTCCTTCATACCTTGACAAGGAAAAAAAACTGAGCTGAATTCGTTCTTCACACTGGAGGCAGAAAAGTCTCTGCACGGCATCAAATGGAGGATGTATGAGCAAAGTGAAACTGGCAGACTCCTAGTTATGCAGCTAAAACAAGGAGAGGCTCAATCAGCCATACAAAACTTGAATGGCACAGTTATTGCACACTCCCTGGCGATTGTGAAAGAATGTTGCTCTTTCTATAATACCCAGTACACTTCAGAACAGCCACCTGACACTACCCAAAAAGATCTCTTTATGGCAAATATCAGGATTCTGACCTTGCCCACCCAATTTAGATCTGGTATAACAGAAGAAGTGACAGACTTACAGGACATATTTTCCCTCACAAGGCTACAGCTAGGTATTGTAAATTGTTTGTCAGTATTTCCAAGTATGAGGATCTGGAAAGAGAACTTAACCAAATGTCCTTGTGATGGTTTATCTGTGCAAGCTACAAAACTTTTGGTACTGTTTCGTAAATGTTATAAGGATGTTAGGAAGGACTTTTTATAACCGTTATTGAAAGCACATCGTTTGATTTATCATAAGGCTGTTTTTAACTTTTTGTGTAGGCTTGACTCGGTGGAACTGTGTTTTGCAGTTGCCTCATTTATTTCCTCGGCCACAAAAATAAGGAAGACACTTAGGGCCACATGTATGGAGCTAAAAGTAAAAAAAGGCTTTTCCTATGTATCAAACCCTATTTTGTGATTCGAAAACCTGTTACCGAATCGCAAAATGGGTTTGCTATTCCGAATTTGGATGGGGCGTGTTTATGGCTTCCCTTCCAAACACCGAATCGCAGCGGTTTGTATGAATGTTTTGTGACCGTGAAGGCAGTCACAAAACATTCGCATTTTACCTCCAACTTCTAGCTGGTGGTAACCCATTCGCAAATGGAAAGGGGTCCCCGTGGGACACCTTCCCCTTTGGGAATGGTGGCAAAAACGTTTTTTAAGAGCAGGCAGTGGTCCCACGGACCACTGCCTGCTCTCATAAAATGAAAAGAAAAATTTTCATTTTTTTCTTTTAAACGCAAGCCGTTTTCCTTTAAAGAAAATGGGCTGCATTAAAAAAAAATTGCTTTATTGAAAAGCAATCACACACTTGCTGGTCTGCTGACCCTAGCATGCCACCAGCCCCATGATTTTAGTGATTCCTAGGAAGTTGCAAATTGCGACCTCCCTCATTAATATTAATGAGGTTGGTCAATTTGCAACCCCCCTAGGAATTGCTAAATGAAACTCTATGGGGTATATTCACAAGAACGTGCGCTAAACATCACCAAAAAATGTTAACGCAACTTTGCACTTCGCAGTCTATCGCGGGAAAATAACCCCGTGTTAACGTGGAATTCACAACATGGCGGTACCATGCGATAGCCTCCCGAAACCGCGGCCAAAGTCCGCAATACAACCACCACAACGGCGATAAAAACACAAACCCCAACGCGTAAAAAGACGCGATGGGCCCAAACGCGATAAGAAAACAGTGATAACCAGCGAGAGGCCAGCAATACCCACGCGTAATGCGGGAAAAAGCACAAGAACAGCATACGGAAAATGCCACTAAAAAGGAAATCAACTGCGGAGTACCACGGATGCACCCTGACTGACTGCAGAGGACAATATGAACCCCACAATCCCCACGGAGGAACACCCAGGAATCCAGGGCTCGTGGAAGGGCAATGAGAAGAGGAAGAGGAAGACGGGGTACAGTCTGCAGGAAAACCGGATTATCGCCACGGATGAAATAGAACACCACCACCAACTGTACGTCACCTCCAACGTGACATTGGCAACAAAGAGGCAAAGATGGCACGCCATCTTGGACCATGTGAATGCTGTCGCAGCGCCGAGGAGGACAATGGAAGAGGACAAGAGGCGCCGGACTGATGTGAATGGCAAAACCAAGCAGAAACTCGCTGCCAACACGAAAGCAGCAACGCACTTTGGAGGAGGGGGGTCAGCAGAACACCAGGAGCTGAATGACATGGAGAAGATGGTGGCCACAGTCACCAGTCGGGAGACGGTGACAGAAGTTGGTGATCCGGACACTGCCCAACATGACCCGACACCACAACAACAGGGTGCGTACCGACCAGGGAGTGGGGGGACGGGGGTAGATGGGCACAATGGCACACATGCACAATTAAGCAGAGCACACTGCACACCCACAATGACTCAGGATCATGTCCCTGATCCCACGTGAACACTTCAGCACACACACAAACACCAAATAGTCCCACGTACACCATGTGCCCAAAGGGGCACCCACCCAACACATCAACAATCACACAACCAACACATGCACACGTGCGAAACACAGCAAACATGCATATACGTCAGCCACACTGACAATGCAAGAGACACCACATGACGAGTAGTATGGCTGCAGTCCAATCATCATGACAATGTACACGGCACGACACTGAGGTGGCTGAGTGCGGACCACAACCGGAAAGGAGCAGGTCACACTCGGACACAACCACCTGCCCAAACAACCCCTGACATCAACGACACATCTGCGGACAAACCATGCCCAAGAGTCACAACTCGACAAAGAGCACAAGTCACCCAAGTCTGCAACAT
Organism: Calotriton arnoldi; assembly: GCA_963921515.1. NCBI lineage: Eukaryota > Metazoa > Chordata > Amphibia > Caudata > Salamandridae > Calotriton > Calotriton arnoldi. The sequence goes on along the minus strand of CAWUFW010003129.1, from coordinate 1,475,816 downwards.
CTCAGCACTGTGGAAGCACAGAACTGAAAGGCACACCGCATGAAAGGGATAAGTGGCAGCCAAATCAGAGCCGCAGGAGCGACTCACCCACTGTGCAGCATACGCACATAAGAATAAGTGCACCTCGACATTGACAACATCCTGGTACAAACAGCAACACCTCCATAACAGAACACAGGACACAACTGGTGCCGCATATGTGCACAACATGGCCAATCACATCTGGCACAGCAGGAAACTGTGACATGCCAATGTACAAGTACAACCTGTAACCTGCAAATAATTTTTATTCAGACATGCTGTGCTTGTGGACATTTTGTACTGTTCCATGATTGCCAGGGACGGCCACAATGTGACGTGCTCATGAGAAGAAATTGGCAATGAGGGTGTTCCTACGGGCCATTCCTGCTGCAGCTGCAGTGGGATGGGGGCCACCTGCCCCATCGTCCTCATCATCATCCAGTACTTCTGGAACTTGGATCCATGGGGCATTGGTGCGTACACAGATGTTGTGCAACACACAACATGCAACGATCATCTTGCACACAATGTCTGGGCTGTACAGGAGCTTTCCACCTGTGCCGTCCAGGCACCTGAAACGTGACTTCAACACGCCAAATGTGCATTCCACGATGCCCCTGGTGCGTATGTGGGCCGCATTGTACTGCCTCTGGGCGGGTGTGTTCGGGTCTCGGAGGGGTGTCATCATCCAAGGGCAGAGTGCATATCCTTGATCACTGTGACAGTGCAGAGAGAAAAGAGTCAATACTTGGTTCGGCATGATGTGTTGGCAGGCCCACTAGTCCAGTGACGCCTGTGCTGGCTGTGTGTGGGGTGAGTGTAAGCCAGCCCTCAGGGAGTAGCTGGTGCTGGCAACAACTTCAACAGTCATCAGGCACTCAGAGATGCAATGTTCGAACAGCAAGGGAGCATGACTTGAGTTGCACAGAGTTAGTGGCCCCGGATGCACAGCGGCCGACACGGGCCTACCGCCACAGGACGCTGACTTGCGGGAAACTGGGGTAGGGTCATAAGGGCAGAGCAGGGTCTCTTATGTATCAAAGGTGGTTTTCGCGGAGTGTCTCGGGTGAGAGTGGGAGGTGTACCCCCAGGGCATGATGCAGAGGGCACATACCAGCTGTGTTCGGCAACATGGCGGATATGAATGCCACAGACTCATGCCAAACACCAAGTCCGTACATGCCCATTGCTGATGACAACCCCCAGGCCACAGGCTCAGACACCAACAATGTTCTGCCGGAGGCTGACGGTGACTCACGGCACACAGGGTTAGTGGCACCAGGTCAGTCCTTGCTACTGGTTGACCTCCTCCGTAACGGTGATCCGTCTTTCCACCGGACTGAAACGCATCTTTCACTCACTCCTCACCCTGCGTTCACTGGCATGGACTCTGCCATTGATTAATGAAGGCTCAGTTCTAGATGTGGGACATACTGGACTGCAGTGTAGGCCGGCTGCAGCGGTGGAGTATGTCCACGAATGAGGACTCCTGGGGGCCTGTGTCACAGAGGACAGCTATGGTCTGAGGAGGCTGCAAAGGTCGCGGACAAGGGTCTTGGAGCTAGCACCGGCACGTGGTGGGCCCTCTTTGACACACAACGGTGTCAGCAGGTGAGCAGTGCGGTCTTGGAGCGCTGGGGCGGGCAAGCTGGGTCTGGGTATCAGCGGCCTGGGGTGCAGCAGGCGCACAGGCTCGCATGCCTCGCTGCTCACGGCATTGGCCTCGTGGCGGGAGCACCACGCTCTGCACCACGGGGTTTTTGTCCACACCCCTGCGCAGGCCTGGCATAAGCCTGGCCAACCCACTACGCTCACGCACACAGGGGGGACGCAGTGAGCGACATTTCCGCGATCTGACCCACAGCCTGGGGTGACATGGTTGCATCCACTGTTCACTACTCTCCAGACGCCAGCAGTTGATGTCTGCATGGACATATTTGTGGTTTGCATACCCAGGTCTGTCCAGCACATTCACGCCACACTTGTCGTTGTGTACATTCCCATTCATGGGTCACTTGCATCCTTCGCACATGCCTGCTTTCCGCCTCTCCACACGTTCAGCTGTTGTCTAGCTGTGGTGCCATGATATAGCTGGATTGTGTACATGGAATGCCCAGGATCCCAATGGAGTTGTATTGTTGTGTCTGGTAGGTGGGCATGTTGATTGACATGTATGTGGTTGTGCGTTGTGTGATGGTGGCTTTGAGGTGTGTGGTGTGTAGATCTGGTACTTACCAACGAGCAGTCCAGTTCCATATGTGCCATCCTGGAAGCGCTGGTTGATGATGGACTGTCGGAAGATGTAGGAATCGTGCACACTGCCTGGGTAGTTTGCGACGATATTGGTGAACATTCCCCAGTGGTCCACTATTGCCTGCACATTGATGGAATGCGTGTGCTTTCTGTTGCGGTAGATGTGTGCAGTGTCCGCAGGGGGCACAAGTGGGACATGTGTGCAGTCAATGGCCCCCAACACGTGCGGGAATCTAGCAATGGCGTAGAAGCCTTGCTTGGTCTCCAGCTGTTCCTGCGCAGTGTGGGGGAAGTGAAGGTACTGGGGTATGAAGCTGATGATGGCATCCAGGACAGGTGTGAGGAACTTTGATAGGGCTGGCTGTGAGACACCTCCGACTCTGGCAGTTGTTGGTTGGAAGGTACCAGAGGCCAACAGGTGCAGCACAGCCAGCAGCTTTGTCTGCGGAGGGATGTTGGTGGTCCGCTGTGTTGGGACCATCAGCCTGTGTCCGATGTGGGTCATGATGCGGAGGATGGTTGTCCTTTTGAGCCTGTAGTGGGCAATTACTTCCTCGGGCGTTAGGTCTGTGAGACTGGTGCATTTTTGGTAGGTCCGCTGTCTTACTCTGCGCTGCCTCTGTGGTGGTCCGGGGGGGGTGTGTGGATCCGGGTCCTGGGGGGTTGGTGGCGGTCCTGGGGTGGTGGCGGTGGGTGTTGTGGCCCTGTTGGGGCTCCGAGCTGCATGATGAGTAGCTCGATGGCGTCGGTTGTTCTTCGGGTGTGCTGTGTGCGGGGCTCCGTTGCCTACTGCAGGTAGTTGTCCTGCTTTACACCAGCAAGAGGCAGGTGTTAAATACCTGCTGCTACCGCGGCTTATCGCGTGGTTTTGACTCGCATCGCAGATCTGGCAGTTCGTTGTGAAAGTGGTGTAGTGGTGTTTTCGTGTGTTTTTGCACGGGAACGCCTACTCTGCATCTCATTAGAGTTAGTTGGTGGTGTCAGCCGTGGAGATAAATTTTGGGGCAGTTATCGCGGGAATACTGGCGATGTCTGCAGTTTGCACACACTTATGAATGGGGCGTTAAATCTATCTCCACTTTTGCTGCGTTAAGGTGGCAATAACTCGGCGATAAGTCCTTGTGAATATCCCCCTTTGAGTTTCATACATTAGAAATAGTGATTATCTAATTGCTATTCCTAATGTTGCTACATGTGTCCCTTAGTCATTTAGAAAAATCTAGTCTATGAGCCTGACTAATATACTTTTACTGTATTTTATGTTGAGAATGCACAATTCTTTGACTAAATGTTTGTGGTATTTTTATATGATGCCTGCTTGGCAACCCTATTACTAAAGACTGTACCATATTGCTACATTAGGCCTTTTTAAACTTCTTAATATTTATTATCATAGGGTTTTATTGTATGTATCTTTCATAGATTTCTAAATCCGAATAGAGATTTTTGAATGTGAAAAAAAAAGTGACAGAATCTATAAAATTACTGTCGACAGGCGAAGCCTCAGAATAGGATAGCTTCCCGCTTGAATTGTACAACATATCTCAAGCTCTCACTGTTCCGATCCTAAAAGGAATATACCGTGAAGCACTGAAAACAGGCTCTCTCTATGCTGAGTTCAAAAAAGCATTCATAACTCTCATCCCTAAGCCAGGTAAGGATGTGCTCTCCTGTATCAGCTATAGACCAATTTCATTTATCAAGTATGATATAAAATTCCTGGCCAAAATTCTGGTGACATGACTGGGAATAGTAAAGCATTTGCTTATAAATGAAAATCAAGTTGGTTTGGTACAATATTGCTCCTCACGGAGCCATATGCGAATCTTCAATCATATACCCTATCAAACACGACATTACCTCAACGAAAAGATACTGTTATCTCTCGATGCTGAAAAAGCGTTTGATAGAGTTGAATGGTTATAATTATTCCGAATAATCATATTCTTTGGTTTAGTGCAACAATGATTATCAATTGTCTGATGCCTCTATCATAACCCTACTGTGCATATTAATTGTAATGTCTTCATAACAGGTAATCTCATGATTGGTAGAGGTGCCAGTCAGGCCTGTCCCCTGCTCACCGTTACTTTTCCTCTTGGCCTTGTAACCCTTTACCATTGGTATCTGGCTGTCCATCACAATTTCAGGAATCCACATGGTGGCTGGAGATTTCAAGCTATTGCTCTACGCTGACAATAGTCTGGTAACTGTAGGGAAGCCCTGGGCCTCTGCTCCATCACTGATCAGGATTATTGATGAGTTTTCCATTTTTGATGGGTATGAGATAAATGGGGCCAAGTGCAAAGCAGTGCCTATGATATCCACTACAGCCAAACAGGTGATGGGGGTTCTACCAGCAACCTTGCTACCATGCAGATTGAAATATCTTGGGATCATTGTTAGTAGAGACTTCTTCACCATGGTCAAAGACAACATAGTAAAACTCCTCTAAAAAACCGACACAGACTTTGAAAAATGAGGACTTTTACAACTCTCTTTGTGGGGTAGGGTGCAAACCATAAAAAGGGTGGTGACCTCACACTTCAGCTGAGATGCAGATCCTGGGACAATTGTTTGAAGATGGTTCTGATAAATCCTTTGCAAACCTTTCTTAAGAATTTCAACTACCCAGGACTCAGTTCTGGAAATATTTACAGCTGCAATACTGCCTACAGATCTGATTTGGGCCACAATCCTGGATGCAGGACACTGACCGCTCTTCTGTACACACTTATTTAGTGAGATGGGGACAGTAAAAAAACCTCATCTTTGGATATATGATCTGCTGATTATGCAACTTTTCTCAAAACCAACGGAACAACTCCTCCAGTGCAAATGGCAGCAGAGACTGCAAATAACCTACTCTGAGACAGATTACTTCAATCTTCTACTAACACATGATAGCGGCCTAAGCAAAGCATGCCTCAAGTTCAGCTTTTTAAAACTCTTACAGGACTGGCATTGGAAACCTTATCACCTCCAAAGGGGCAAAGCTATCCACTGCTGCAACGTGCTGGCATTGCAGCTACCCAGATGAGACTTTTACGTATCCTGTAGTCCTGCACTGAAATTCAGTCATACTGGATACAAGACTGACGCCATATCTAGACAAACAGTGACTTAACCTTTACTCAATCTGCACCTTTAGCACTCCTACATGATACTCAAGCTGTTGCTACCACAAAAAAAGATGGCTGAACTAGAGAACTTTGGCATTTCCCAAGCTGTGCTTATTGAGACTTTGGAAAACAGGGGTGACTGCTTTTGCTCCAATGGCCTCACACAAATGCCTAATCTGTGGATTCAGTGATCAGGCTTTAATTTATTATACTAGTTTTTCCAGAACTGACGTTAACCTCATTCCATCCCTCCATGTATGAATTGACAAAGGATTTTTTTAAAGGTGTGTTATACGTCTTTTTGAAAGTAAGTTTATATAAAATAATATACTGTGATGTACTCATGTTGTTGGCTAGCTTGTGCAGAATTATAGTGATTTTCCTTTACTTCTATTTGGATACAGTTGTGGCTAATGGAATTGCTAATCTTAAATGTTTCATTCATCTTTGATGGTGCTCGAGCTCGGGGCTTTCACTACCACTTACAAATCACTCATTAACCCCACGCTACAGGTCAATGGATTTTGGATGTCAGCTCAGACTTAAGGAGCTGAATTCAATGTAAATTGTTATCAATTTACATTCCATTCAGTTCAGTCAATAAACAGATTTAAGTTGTGTTAAAGGGTTTTCTTTTCAAATCTTTTAGTTTCTCATTTTTTATTAAAGTATAATTCTCCAAGTTTGTCATTAAAGGTTAACATAATCAATCAATCAATTTGTAGTTATAAAGTAAGTCGATTCAGCAAATCAAAATAAAATCATCAATGTAATAGAACATAACAAGCGCATTCCATAAAGCATATTTCCTTTTCTTAGCTAAGCCAAGATAAAGGCGAGAAGGCTCAAAAGGTGTCAGTTCAGATTCCCATGAAGGGTTCTGGAGAGAGAATCAAGCATAAGCATGAAGATTTAGCATAGTGTGCTAGAAAGTATTCTCAGCTCAAATTCAGCACGCTCCTGGGAACAGATTCACTCCCCATCCTATCACCAGAGTATAATTGTCCTTTAACCATGTGACCTTGGATGTTGCTGCACATCCTTTCTTGTTTCACAAATCTTATTCCCATGAATCTTCCTCCCTGTCGTCTACATCTTTTGCGGTGAGAACTTCACCATCAGTCATCCAATACAACAAACATCTATTCATTAACTAATAAACAGTAGCTTCCGAAATTGCAATGTCTGCAGCAAAGAGAATAAAAATGTCTTGCACAATTATTGAAAAACAAACACTTCAGTATTAATGGGCCTTCATGTTAAAATCATGGCACCTTCAGAATTGTCAACTTAACAATAATACATGCTTCATTACTATATTACGGGCCTATGGAATTTGAGAATGGTTGCTTACTATTTAACACACTTCATTTGTAAATGTAAATTCTGCATACTGCATTTTTTATAAAGCATGTTGTAAATACTATTATTCGCGTTTGCAATGGGAATTATATGTAACCTTGCATTGCTTCTCCCTCCCTGCTCACCTCTGGGAGACTACATATCTAGTAAGTTGAGATATTTAGGTTATTCTTCAAATTATAATTATGCTTTGTTGACTGGATTGTTGATGCATATTCTGTTCCATAATCCAATAAAAAATATTCAAACACAATCAGGTCAGAGGCAAAGTAGTGCAAAAAAGAAAAAAAAAGGTGGCAACCTTCTCCATCGCTGGAACTTAAATCTGTAACAACATCCCTGTATCCATTAAAGCCACCCCAACCTTGCTCCATTTTAAGACTGTAATGAAGATGCACTTCTTTAAAGAACATTGAATCACAATGCTGTAACAGCCCACTTCTGTACTTAGAACCTAGCTACCTCTTCAGTCATTTCTTGGCTGTATCTTTGTCTTTGACACTGTACAGTGCTCTGCTGCCTTTTGACTAAGTTCATGCTTTATACAAATATAGCATACATACATACACAACCAAGGGGCATATCTACGAGGACGGCGATAAGTCAACGCAAAGCGCGCTTAGCGCTTTTCCACTTATCGCTGTCTATCGCTTGATTATATCGCCCTGGTAGCGCGTTATCTACAACGCATTTCCCCAGGGCGATAAAATTACCAGCGATAGCGGGGGAAATCGCCGTTTTGCAGGGAACACCGCTGGTTTTCCAGCGATGTTCCCTGCAAAACGGCGATAACCTTGCTGATACGACCCTGTGGTCGTATCAGCACAATCCACCCCCATAATAGGTATGCCTAAGTCTGCATTTTAGCAGACGTTAGTTTTCGGCAAAAACAGCGGTTTTCGCCCAAAACTAACGTCTGCTAAAATGCGTTGGCAGCCTTGTAAATATCGTGATGTGCACATCAGCGATATTTACAAGGTTGTACTGCCCAGTGATGCCCACTTTGCATCTCATTAGAGATGCAAAGGGAGACGTCGGGTAAAAGGGTGCTAACATGCGCCAATGCATGTTAGCACCCTCTTGTTAATAGGGCGATAGTTTTATCTCAGCTTTTTTGGCTTTAAAAGCCAAAAAAGCGGAGATAAAGCCCTTGTAGATATGCCCCCAAGTTTGTGCACAGCCCTATATTTTTTTAGCTGATTTGGTTCCCTGTGGTGTGCTCTTTGGCTGGCAAGCCACAGAATCCTGCCCATTAGCTCTATATTTTTGTTCTTTGTCCTAACGGTTCCTCTGTTTTTGAGGTAGAACAGAGCCACTTAGTTTATATGGGAACTGTGGTCCAGTTTTAGTATGCACTTGGCAAGTGCTCATGCAACAGCACGCAGCCATATGCAGTGCAAGCTGGTGCCAACAGTAGCATTGTTTAAATTTCCTGCTCAAAATATATTTTTGGTTATAAGTTGTAGACTGCACAACACCAAATACCTTTGAATCACATACTGCTAAACGCCTGATAATAAATGCAAAGGAAATAAAATGTGAGAAAAACAATGCAAACCATACGATTCCACACAAGGCAGGTCCACTAAAGTGCGAAGATTATGCCCAGGTGTTTGCTCTCTGCTCACTGTGCCTTAGGACTGAAGTGGCACTGACTGATGAAGCCCAAAAAGCTGAAGGCCGTTTAGTGTTCCTTGCATTTCAATTTGGAGGAGACTTGGCCCGGCAGTTCGGGCTAGATTGGCCTTTTTGAAGTAGGAACGAAAAACATGATTTGTAAATGTCTGGCCTCTCTCTAAAGTTGCATAGTGGGCAAAAATTATGGACTGGAATGCAACCCCAAGCTACCGTTAGACATTCATTTTGGCACTTCTTCCATCACTTTGTTGGTTGATGCTGACCCGCTTAAGTAGCATGAACTGGCTTTGGATTAAACCTTAGTGATAAATAAAACCAGGCCACACAATGGGAAAGCAGAGTCCCGCAAAATGACACTTTTTATGAAGTTTACCATTGGGCAGCTGTAATAACACAGAATTTTCGTACTGGAATGTGTTCCCTGAGTACAAGTATCACAAAGTATCCAGTTGGCTCAGCTTTGCACAGGGCGCAACGCTTAGCATTATGCTAAAATTATATTTTGTGCTAAAATTGTATTTTTTGCACAGGTCCTGCTGATGACATCATCAGCGGACAATCATATGGTCTGTGCAAATTTTACATTTTACCCAACGCAGCACTGGTGATTTTCACACAGCACCGCAACGACCAACTTTTACTAAATCTGGGCCTGTGTATTCTGATTGGGCCTTTTGGTTCAAGCCTTGTTGGTACTTGGTTGTTAAATTCTCATTTAAGCAGCACTGTGGAAAGAAAGAAGGTAAGGTTAATGCTCAATTGCTAACTTACACCTCTACCTAGTCACACCCCACTCTTCATAGTCAAAATCCTAAAGATCTTTCATCTGTCCATTATGATATGGTTTTTTTCTTGCCTATGGGGTCATCTCAGATGGATAACAAAAGTTGTAGGAGGTGTGTGAGCAATTGATAGCTTAGCCGAGAGGCGGGATGTGCCTGCATCTTGAAAAGAGTACCGGGAATAGAAAAAACAGGATTCAGAGTAATGAAGGTTACTGTTAAGTGGTTTATCATAAATACACAATTATCTTGTGATTCTTTGGAAGTTTATAGACCTGGTTAACTCTCTTTGGGGTTCCAACAATCACTATTATAAGAGGGAAAAATCTCTCTTTGAAGTGCACCATATTTAAATTTCCAAATTGAATAACCATTCTGAACACACATCAGATTTTCAAAGAAACCTTATTACTCCTGAACTATAATTCTATTTTGTTGGACCTGGCCATTTTTTAGGGTTATCCCCAAACCTTTTGCCTTCTTCCTCCTATTTTTCTGACCTACATGTTGTTGTCTTTAGGACTCGTGGCACTTTGCCAGTGCTAAATAGGGCTAAAGTGCATGTTCTCTCATTATAAAACAAGATTGGTTTACACCTGTTTAGCATATTTAATTTACTCACAAGTCCCTTGTACAGTGGTATCCCATATACCTAGGGCCTGTAAATTAAATGGTACTAGTGGGCTTGCAGCACTGCTTGTGCCACCTACTAACATACCTTTTCAAACCTGTCTCAGGCCTGCCACTGCACAGTCTGAGTGCATAGCTTACTGCCACATTGACTATTTGCCATGCCTTAAACACCCCTTTTACTACATATAGGTTCCCCCCTTAGGTAGGCCTTAGGTAGCTCTATGGGCAGGGTGCTGTGTAAGTAAAAAAGGTAGGGTGTGTGCCTTTATTGTGTGGCATGTCTTGGTAGTGACAAACATCCTTTTTTTCCTCTCTACTGTGAGGCCTACTCCTCTCGTAGGCCAGTATTGGGAGACCCCTTATACGTGTTTAAGTGGCAATTCCTGATCTGAATGGAGTAGTGTTGCCATGTTTGGTATGTTTAGAATAGTAGTGATAAATCCTGCTTACTGGTGCAGGTGGATTTTGCATTACTATATTAGAAATGTCACTTTTAGAAAGTAGGTATTTCTCTGTGCTTATGACCCTTTGTGCTTTGCAGCCTGATTCCACTTCATGTCTAGGCCTGGTTGGCAGCTACACTTTGTGCATACTTTCCAGACAGTCATCACACAGGAAGGGCTGGGTGAGACAGGGTTACATCTGCTTACTATTACTCAGTGGCGGCTCTCAGAGGGAGTGCTGCTGGTGGGTGAGGCGGGGCGGGGAGGGGCTGGGTGGGGGGTAGTGGAGTCGGACATACGACAGGCAGGAGTAAAGTAGTAAATAAATAAATAAAACTATTTACCTTGCGCTCGCTGCATTGCCAACTCGGCGATGCAGCGAGAGCAAGGTAAATAGTTTTATTTATTTATTTACTTACTTTATTCCTCCCGTCGTATGTCCGACTCCACTACCCCCCCACCCAGCCCCTCCCCGCCGCCGGGCAGCACTCCCTCTGCGAACCATCACTGCTATTAGTCTTCCTGGGCTGGGAGACAGGGAGGCGGGGTGCGCTTACATTTGTATAGGCTGTGTCCTGCCCTCACACAAAGGGCTAATTTACCCTATACTGATGTCTGGAGCCAGGGCTGAGTTGAAAGAGGGGGTTGTGCACTTCTAAGTTTTCTTTTGAAGGCACCTTTTGAACAAAGACATTTTGGAGTATAAGTGCAGGGGCTCTGACACCATGGTTTTAGACACTGTGTGGGACGTGTAACCAGACGCTGCTTGATCTGCATACTACACCAGAGGACTGTTGTGCTGCCAGGAGGAACCGCCATTTGGACTACTTATTTTGTTGTGATAGCCTGATGCCTGCTGGGTTGCTAGAGGGACTGCCACACTGCAATTTGATTCTGTGTGCTGTCTGCCTACTTCTCCCTGAGTCCTCCCCAGTGTTCTCCAGGGGCTGGTTGGCTGCTTCCCCCCCACCCCTGTTTGTTTGGAAGCCTAGGGTCCTGAAGGATATAATTTATGCAACTTTTCTATGCTCTGGGACTTGCCCTGTGTACTACAGATCATCGCGTGGGGAGCGCTGTGTACTGCTCTTTGCCTCATAGGTCAAGCGTGTGCATTCCTGGCCAGTCTACCGTGTGCTTTGTACTCTCCTGCACCTCAGCTCGTGGTAAGTGCTACTCCTTTTTTTGGGCCGCCCGATCAGCACATGGTTTGCATCAAGGCAGTTTCCGGTTATGACTGGGTGAATGCCTCAGAGATGAGGGCTTCAGGTTTCCTCTGAGGAGTGTGTGCATTCATCTGGACTGAGCGTTTTGCACTGTGAAATCAGGACTGCTGAAGGAGAGGCAGGTACCTTTGTCCAAATTGCCTACCCAGCGAATGGTGAGCGCAGGGTCCAGAACAAGCTTGGAGTATGGGCATCCCAAACTTTCAATTCCACACCGCAGCAGCCAAGACTGCAATGGGCTAACAACCCCCCCCCCCGAAGCTGCATTCTTTGTACTGCATCACCAGGCAATGAGGGCTTCTCTCACCAGCACCAGCCATCCCTGTGGGCAGCGACTGCTCCAAGGAGGGGCCGCATAATGGGGGGAGGTTGCTACCTCTGTGTATCTGGGGTGTAGCAGACTGCTGTGTCTGCTCTCCGGCCCAACCTGAGGGGTCCCTCCCCATAGCACCTTCCAGCAGGATGCCCCCAGTGAGACGGGATCCTGTTGCAGTGAGAAAGGTACTGAGTTGTTTGGCAACTGCACTGCAACTGCACTGCACTGCACGATCGTGAGCAGCTGACCTATGGTAACCTTGCTCACAGCGGAGTATCACTTTTGACTACCTTTTCCCAAGAACTCAGACTTGAGCAGTCCTTGCCTCATGCTACTACAGGTCCCGCCACTTTTACACTGTGGTCCTTGCAGATAGAAGACCATACTTTCCGTCAGACTCAGTACCACAATTACCCTACTAGAAGTGCACTGCCTTCAGGATTTCCTGGGACACCCGTAACCTGGGGGCAGCTACTTAGTGGTGGGCTTACGGGGTGAGTCCTTGACGGAGGCCCCCCGAGCAAGAACTTGCTGCACTAGGGAAATTTACTGTGATTGGCCAGATTATAGGTAATAGTGGCAGGGGCTCTGGTGCTTTACATTTTTTTGTTGAATTCATAGGTGCACTGATTGGTCCCATAGTGATTACCTTAACCCTGCTAATAGAGATGCAGGTGTTCCTGGATCCATGCTTCATATTACTGATGTGCCTATGATGATATTTGGGGATTCAGGAGTTTGGTCCCTAAACAAAGCTACATTCCTTGCACTAATGTGGCAATTGCTGTATTATTTCATAACCTGTTGCATTCCATGGCCTAAGTCTTCACTGCGGTTATAATGTATGTTGTTTTGATTCTTGCCCTGTCAGGATAATGAGTACTATCGCAGTAACTGTATAATATGCACAGTATTTATGATTCATGTCATTTTGGTCTATGATTTATATACAACATACAATATATTTTTATATAATCATATCTCTTTTGTGGTGTATTCAATGTGTTACTGGTGTGAGTGTGTGGCACAAACGCTTTGCACATTACCTCTGTTAATAAGCCTGACTGCTCTGTGCCAAGCTACCAGAGGGTGATCACAGGTTATATTTGGTTGTAACTAACTTACCCTCACCAGAGTGGTGGATTCTGCCTGGCTTTGATGCATACCCTAGCCAACCAGAAACCCCATTTCTGACATATTTTATTAAGAATTTGAATGTCAAAGTGAATAAGAGAACATGGCTCACTCCCCATGCCTCTGTGCGGTGATTTCTTGAGGCGATGCGGTCCATGCGCACTGCTATGTGCTCATCAAATTGATGCATTCTAATGACAAAACAGTGACTGGCTAATGTTTTTTCACGCAGCTAATTGTCTACCTGGGGCCATTTTACTCACAGGATGCACTTTCCCTGTTTGCCCCACGGCGCACCGGTCAAAAAGGTGCGCCAGGTGCAAACAGGGAAAGTGCGCTCTATTATGGTGAATGCACTGCCCTTCAGGGCAGTGGCAAACGCACACCTGCCCTGGAGGCAGCACATTCAAGTGAAATACGGAGCAGTTGTTTACAAGCCACTTCATGCTTCACTGTGCAGGTGGCAACCCACCTGTACTTTCAAGAGGAAAGAGAGCCTTGCAAGCTTATGCAGTGAGTGACTGCACATGCCTGCAGGGGGTTAATGGGAGGGTCCACAGCCCCTCCTTCCTACATTATTATGCGGCCGGTCCCGGTCGCGAGGAAGCCCGCTGCTGATCCTGAGCAGATCCAGCGCTCTGAAGTCTCGAGCGCAAGGAGTGGAAAGGCCACGTGCAGGAGTGTTATATTGCACAGCGCAGTTACCACGGAGTCTACCTTCACCCACTTAGGTCTTTATTATGGAGTACTTTCGTGAATGATGGCAGTACCCACTGGGGTAAAACGAAACGGAACTACAGGCTCCAGCATGCCTAGCGGCACTTGACATGGGAGGCGGAGCTATGTGTACTTATCAAGGTGTTCCCAATCAATACTGCCACAGCACTTCCTGAGCCCGTGGGCAAGAACTTTTCAGTTCGAAACGCGTTGGGTTGCTATCTTGGAAGATGACACTGCTTGTGTTCTGCGCAGGCAACATCCTGCATTAAAAGCTTACTTTCCACAGAGGCTCCTCAAATGGGTGTTTTCTTCGTGCTGGATATTATGCGGCCGGTCCCGGTCGCGAGGAAGCCCGCTGCTGATCCTGAGCAGATCCAGCGCTCTGAAGTCTCGAGCGCAAGGAGTGGAAAGGCCACGTGCAGGAGTGTTATATTGCACAGCGCAGTTACCACGGAGTCTACCTTCACCCACTTAGGTTTTTATTATGGAGTACTTTCGTGACTGATGGCAGTACCCACTGGGGTAAAACGAAACGGAACTACAGGCTCCAGCATGCCTAGCGGCACTTGACATGGGAGGCGGAGCTATGTGTACTTATCAAGGTGTTCCCAATAAATACTTTTACAGCACTTCCTGAGCCCGTGAGCAAGAACTTTTCAGTTCGAAACGCGTTGGGTTGCTATCTTGGAAGATGACACTGCTTGTGTTCTGCGCAGGCAACATCCTGCATTAAAAGCTTACTTTCCACAGAGGCTCCTCAAATGGGTGTTTTCTTCGTGCTGGATATATATATATATATATATATATATATAATTCACTGAAAAAACCACAGGTTTCAGGGACGTTATAGTTAGAAATTAGCATTTAAAAAACCTTTGAAATTCACTGAAAAAACCATAGGTTTCAGGGACGTTATAGTTAGTTGGACATTTCACTCGTACAAAACCAGAGAAATTCGTCCGTTATAGTTAGTTCAGCAAACTATAACTCGCGTCCCCGCAATGCACTGCTGATGACGTCACATATTACATCATTCATGACATGGTCAGTGACATCACTGATGACATCTCAAATGACATCACTGATGACATCACTGATGACATCATCCACGTGATAATCTGATGCACCTCCTCACACCTTAATATAACCTTTGATACACCTACACTAAAATACAGACTACCATTTTCAAAACCATAGACACACCAATACCAGTTACTATATACCCACTCACTGATTCCTAGGTCTACACACACATCCGCTCATTCGACCATACAGTCACTCATACATTCGGTCACTCATCAGTACAGCACTATCATATGCACTCATACACCTATACAGACACTCACACACCACCACTGATCCATAGCGTTACTCACACACCTAGTCAGTCATGCAAAAAATCAATCACGCTTCCATTTACTCAGCTATACAGTTATACAAACACCACCTCACTTATTCATACAGATAATAACACATACTTACTCTCTTATACAATCAATGATACAACCACATACTCATCCATACAGCCACTCTCACAATCACTCACTCTCACATATAGTTCATTTATATACTCCGACACTCACATATACTGCCTTTCACATATGTAGTTACTCACACATGTACCACTGAGACATCCATTCACTCACCAACACACCCATTCACACACTCACCCACCCATACGGCCCTTCACAGATGCACTCTTGAACCCATACACCCAGTGAATCACCCACTCACACATCCATGCACGGAGTCACACCCCCCACCCACCCACACAGACACTCAGGCACCCATACAGATAATCAGACAACCAATCAATAACCCATATAGACACTCATTTAGCTACTCACCAACCCATGCAACCTCTTACACACCAACTGACAGACTGATACAGACATTTACACAGTTTAGTCACTAACCCATGCATTCACTAAGACACGTTTAATCACTCACTTATACAGACAGTCACTCACTTACTAAATCATCCATTCAAACACTTATACACCCACTTACTCTTCAATACACCTTGGCATATATATATATATATATATTCACTGAAAAAACCATAGGTTTCAGGGGCGTTATAGTTAGTTGGACATTTCCATCGTACAAAACCATAGAAATTCCCCCGTTATAGTTAGTTCAGCTAACTATAACTCGCGCGCCCGCAATGCACTGCTGATGACGTCACATATTACATCACTCATGACATGGTCAGTGACATCACTCATGACATCACTGATGACATCTCAAATGACATCACTGATGGATGACATCATCCTTGTGATAGTGGCAGACCTCCTCTCACCCTAATATAACCTTTGATACACACACTCAAAAATACAAACTAACATTTTCAAAACAATGGACATACCAATACCAGTTATAACACACCTATTCAGTAATTCCAAGATCTACACACACATCCACTCATTCACCAACAGTCCCTATACAGTCACTCATACATGTACTCACTCATCATATGTACTCTTACACCTATACATCCTGTTACACACCGCCACTCATCCATAGAGTTACTCACACACATAGTCACACATGCAAACAAAGTATCAAACATCCATTTACTTGCATATACAGTTATACACACACACTACCACACTTACTTCTACAGAAACTTACACATACTTACTCTCTTAAACAATCACTTATAGAAACACCTACTTATTTGTACAGGAACTCTTCCAATCTCTCACTCTCACATATACTCACTTATATACACCAATACTCACATATACTAGTTTAAAACATATGTAGTTACTCATAAAGACACTATTGAGACAGTCATTCACTCACTAACACACCCATACACATACTCATCCACCTATACAGTCCTGCACACATGCTGTCTTCAACACATATAAACAGTGAGTCACTCATTCATGCATCTATGCACTAAGTAATACCCCCACCAAACCATACAGACACTCAGACACTCATACTGATACTCAAAAAACCAACTAATAACCCATATAGACACTCATGTAGCTACTCACCAACCCATGCAGCCACTTATACACAAAGTGAGAGACTGATACAGATATTTTCATATTTAAACATTACTCACTAACCCATGTATTCACTAAGATACGCTTAGTCAGTTATACAATCAATTTTACAAAAAAAATCATCCATTTAGACACTTATATACCCATTTATTCTTCCATCGACCTTGAGATATACATATATAAAACATATTTAATTTTCAGAAAAACACACATTCACTGGATGATGTCATTTGAGATGTCATCAGTGATGTCATGAGTGATGTCACTGACCATGTCATGAGTGATGTAATATGTGACGTCATCAGCAGTGCATTGCGGAGCGCGCGAGTTATAGTTAGCTGAACTAACTATAACGGGGGAATTACTATGGTTTTGTACGATGGAAATGTCCAACTAACTATAACGCCCCTGAAACCTATGGTTTTTTCAGTGAATTTCTAAGGTTTTTTAAATGCTAATTTCTAACTATAACGTGCCTGAAACCTATGGTTTTTTCAGTGAATTTCTAAGGTTTTTTAAATGCTAATTTCTAACTATAACGTGCCTGAAACCTATGGTTTTTTCAGTGAATATATATATATTTATTATACTATGTATACATGTGAAAATGTCTCGGTCCCCTGTTTGCCTCGGTGGCACGGAAAAAATGGGTGGAACTGACGTCAGCACGCCGACGAGGTCCTCTTATGGCTCCGATGACGTCATACGGTGTCGCGAGCGGAGCCGTGCTCGTTGACGTGGGAGAGCTAGGAAAGAATTTCCGTGGAATGCTGGTGCAGGGGATATTCACCTAAGTGTTCAGGCTAGTCCTTTGGGAGCAACTGTTTATGTTGCCACTCCAGAAACCGAAACCAGTGATCCGAGGGCAGAGGCCCTGCAGATGGCACACGAGGTGGGGTGCCCAGCCGTGTGCACCGGCGGGGCAGCGAAGTGACAAGCACCACAACCCACAAAAAAGGCAACGAGGGCACTGAATAACACAGGATCTTCTCTTTGTATCTGGCAGGAACAACGAAGTTAAAATGCCCTAGTACCAAAATGTAGAATTAGATGCCGCTTCTGCCTCCCGTACCCTGGAGGCGGCACATGGGTCACGCGGTACGGTCATACTGCGGTGGGACGCACACTCGTTGACCTCTCATGGCACTGCTCCACACTTCAGGGAGGACGCTTTCCATTATCTATGTTTTCTGATGACATGTCGCGCCGGCCCCGTCCAACAACAGAACTCCTTTAGATCCAAACAGACTCTTCCACTCTCTCACCGGAAGTGAAACCAGGCCACGCGGACACTTTCACAATACAACAGCCAGGAATGCACTTTTCGGTAAAAAACCACATTCCTTCCTCCTAATTAATCAAATAAACGTCTCACTGAAGAACAGGGGCCAGCTTCGATCGGTAAACAGCCGTTACAACGACTTTTTTACTTTGCGATACCATTACAACGCATGCATTACCACGCATGCGTTGTACATCACGAAGTCATTACTACGCATTTTTTATAACGCATGGTCATTTACCACGCATGCCTTTACAACGAATTTTGTTGTAAAGGTATGTATGGTAAATGACCATGTGTTCTAAAAACATGTAGACGATCCATGTCGTTGTAAGGAAACAGAGGCTGTTCCGTTTCCTCACAACGACGTGCACCGCCCCTCAGAGATGACGTGAAGCAGGAACCATGAGGAGAGAGGAACCATGAGGAGTGAGAGGTAAGGGGGATTGGGCATGGGGTGGGGGTTTCTTTTCTAGGGTTTAGGGTAGTGCAGTGGTGTTTGGGTGGTGTAGGGGGTCATGCTGGGGGTAGTGTTTTAGGGTTTAGGGTAGTGCAGTGGTGTTTGGGTAGTGTAGGGGGTCGTGCTGGGAGTAGTGTTTTAGGGTTTAGGGTAGTGCAGTAGAGTAGGGGGTCGTGCTGGGGGTAGTGTTTTAGGGTTTAGGGTAGTGCAGTGGTGTTTGAGTAGTGTAGGGGGTCATGCTGGTGGTAGTGTTAGGGTTTAGGGTAGTGCAGTGGTGTTTGAGTAGTGTAGGGGGTCATGCTGGTGGTAGTGTTAGGGTTTAGGGTAGTGCAGTGGTGTTTGTGTAGTGTAGGGGTCGTGCTGGGGGTAGATTTAGAGTTTAGGGTAGTGCAGTGGTGTTTGGGTAGTGTAGGGAGTCGTGCTGGGGGTAGTGTTTTAGGGTTTAGGGTAGTGCAGTGGTGTTTGTGTAGTGTAGGGGGTTGTGCTGGGAGTAGTGTTTTAGGGTTTATGTTAGTGCAGTGGTGTTTGGGTAGTGTAGGGGTAGTGCTAGGGTAGTGTTTTAGGGTTTAGGGCAGTGCAGTGGTGTTTTTGTAGTGAAGGGGGTCATGCTGTGGGTAGTGTTTTAGGGTTTAGGGTAGTGGAGTCGTGTTTGTGTAGTGTAGGGGGTCGTGTTTTAGGGTATAGGGTAGTGCAGTGGTGTTTGGGTAGTGTAGGGGGTCATGCAGGGGGTAGTGTTTTAGGGTTTAGGGTAGTGCAGTAGTGTAGGGGGTCATGCTGGGGGTAGTGTTTTAGAGTTTAGGGTAGTGCAGTGGTGTATGGGTAGTGTAGGGGGTCATGCTGGGGTAGTGTTTTAGGGTTTAGGGTAGTGCAGTGGTGTTTGAGTAGTGTAGGGGGTCATGCCTGTGGTAGTGTTTTAGGGTTTAGGGTAGTGCAGTGGTGTTTGTGTAGTGTAGGGGGTCATGCTGGGGGTAGTGTTTTATGGTATAGGGTAGTGCAGTGGTGTTTGGGTAGTGTAGGGGTCATGCTGGAGGTAGATTTAGGGTTTAGGGTAGTGCAGTGGTGTTTGGGTAGTGCAGGGAGTCGTGCTGGGGGTAGTGTTTTAGGGTTTTGGGTAGTGCAGTGGTATTTGGGTAGTGTAGGGGGTCGTGCTGGGGGTAGTGTTTTAGGGTTTAGGGTAGTGCAGTAGTGTAGGGGGTCATGCTGGGGGTAGTGTTTTAGGGTTTAGGGTAGTGCAGTGGTGTATGGGTAGTGTAGGGGGTCGTGCTGGGGTAGTGTTTTAGGGTTTAGGGTAGTGCAGTGGTGTTTGAGTAGTGTAGGGGGTCATGCTGGTGAGTAGTGTTTTAGGGTTTAAGGTAGTGCAGTGGTGTTTGTGTAGTGTAGGGGGTCATGCTGGGGGTAGTGTTTTATGGTTTAGGGTAGTGCAGTGGTGTTTGGGTAGTGTAGGGGTCATGCTGGGGGTAGATTTAGGGTTTAGGGTAGTGCAGTGGTGTTGGGTAGTGTAGGGAGTCGTGCTGGGGGTAGTGTTTTAGGGTTTAGGGTAGTGCAGTGGTGTTTGTGTAGTGTAGGGGGTCATGCTGGGAGTAGTGTTTTATGGTTTAGGGTAGTGCAGTGGTGTTTGGGTAGTGTAGGGGTCGTGCTGGGGGTAGATTTAGGGTTTAGGGTAGTGCAGTGGTGTTGGGTAGTGTAGGGAGTCGTGCTGGGGGTAGTGTTTTAGGGTTTATGTTAGTGCAGTGGTGTTTATGTAGTGAAGGGGGTCATGCTGTGGGTAGTGTTTTAGGGTTTAGGGTAGTGCAGTCGTGTTTGTGTGGTGTAGGGGGTCGTGTTTTAGGGTATAGGGTAGTGCAGTGGTGTTTGGGTAGTGTAGGGGGTGATGCTGGGGTTAGTGTTTTAGGGTTTAGGGTAGTGCAGTGGTTTTTGGGTAGTGTAGGGGGTCGTACTGGGGGTAGTGTTTTAGGGTTTAGGGTAGTGCAGTGGTGTTTGTGTAGTGTGGGAGGTCATGCTGGGGGTATATTTAGGGTTTAGTGTAGTGCAGTGGTGTTTGGGTAGTGTAGGGAGTCGTGCTGGTGGTAGTGTTTTAGGGTTTAGGGTAGTGCAGTTATGTTTGGGTAGTGTAGGGTGTCGTGCTGGGGGTAGTGTTTTAGCACTAATTTTTCTTTCTACAGCACTAACCATAATTTCTATGACAAAATGAACCCCATCATTTTGTTCCTTTTTAAATTAAATGTTTTAAGTGTTACCAGTTTATTCCAATCAAGATGGCTTCAGGTGTGCCATAATTTTGTCATAAGTAAGGCTGTTAGCACTCTAGTTGTTCTTTAGAACACTCTGGGAAGCTGCAGTAGAACACAAAGGCATCAACTGACAGGCTGCTCCTGTTGAAATATAACAGGAAGATATTTGAGATCTCACTTAAAACATGTCCTAATTTTTCTTTCTACAGCACTAACCATAATTTCTATGACAAAATGAACCCCATCATTTTGTTCCTTTTTAAATTAAATGTTTTAAGTGTTACCAGTTTATTCCAATCAAGATGGCTTCAGGTGTGCCATAATTTTGTCATAAGTAAGGCTGTTAGCACTCTAGTTGTTCTTTAGAACACTCTGGGAAGCTGCAGTAGAACACAAAGGAATCAACTGACAGTCTCTGCCCTTGTTGGATGTACATGTTTTACTGCGAATGTCAGACTTCATTCTCACATGACTGAGAAAGATAATGTGAATTTACAGAAAATATGCTCTCATTTTAGCTTCTGGAGCACCTTCCAAAACTGTATGGGACAAGCATGTGAAAATAGTTTTCTCTCAAACATGATTCATGATATCCCAGCAGAAGGTTTTCACAGGGTAAAATCACCTTAGAACACACCACAATTCCTGAAATTAGTATGGTACCATCAACAAATGAATTCTAATGTAACTAAAGTCTGTTATCACCCTTTATAGTTCTCCTTTTGGTAACCCTCAAAATATTCGATTCACTACAATGCATTTCAATAGGGTACTATCATTTATATTGGTCCCAAGATGGCTGCCAGCAATTCCAGGATGAAGTGCTGACAGCCAATCAGATCTCACGATGACATGTGTGGTTAGGCTCCGCCCAGATATATATGTGTTTTCTTTTTCAAATTTCTCAGAAACTACTGAACGGATTTACACCATTTAAGCAAAAGGCATGACACTGAACCATGGGCTACCTCTTTGCCAAATTTGGTGTAATTCCGTTCAGCAGTTCGGGCTGTAGCTGCGATGAAATGTCCCTAAGGAAAAATGAATGGGGAAAACACGTTTTGGGACCCCCCTTTTTTCTCGGCCCCCGCTTGACGAATCACCCCGAGACTTTCAGGATAGGAGCGGACCGGAGCGCCCCAACAAGTTGGAAACTTTCGCGAAGATTCGTCAACCGGCGCCAACGTTATTGCAAATAGAATGTTGCGGATTTCCTATGGGAAATAGGTCCTAACTATAACTATCTACTGGCGATCGCCAGTAGATAATATATAAATATATATATATATATATTCATATACTTAATTGTTCTACTGTGATTTATGGCTTTTCAGTATTATGAATGAGGAAGATTTTAAATCTATGTTTACTTGTTTTTTATTGTTCTATTATAACAGAGACAAATTGGCCTCTTAATCTTTAGGGACCTTTACATTAGTGGCTCTTATGTAAAAGGGGGGTCCTGGTTACTATCATTTTGTAAGAATATTCTCTAATATTAATTAATACTTTAGGTGAAAATGGAATCCTTTATTGTTGTTTGTGTAATTTGCTGACACCTGGGCATATTCTGAGCAGCAACCTGCAGGCAATGAGGGTGTATAAATGGGTTCACAACCTACAGTGTGGAAGCTAAGCCCCCAGGGAAGTTTAGCAGGGCTATTAGCGGGCTTCTAATCTTAGTAAAAAACAATCTTTTTTGTAAAGCTGTGCAGTAAACTCCACTCCGCAGGTGGAGTTTACAGAGTTTTTGACACTCCGCACTCCTCCTGGAGTGCGAAGTTTGCCAAAAGCTCCACCTATGCTGCGAAGCGGAGTTTACCGATGCACAGCTGCATGCACATTGATGAAATCAATATTGCATGGCGCGTGTGATGAGGTCCCTGCAGTTTTGGTGCTCTACTCAACAGGAGGGGAGGGGTACTTTGCTTTGGAGGGGTTTTGCTCTCACATAGGCTGCAGGAAGCACTGAACTTAGCACTGCAGCAGCAGAAGGAGGGGAAGCGGAAACGACCCCTCTGCATCCACGCAGCATGAGGACTTCTCTCTGCACCGTGCAGTGGAGATCAGAGAACCCCTGTAACACCCCAGGTGAGCGGACTGGGGGGGTCTACGTTCCTGTGCCAGGACGGGGTGCTAAATTCAGCCTGCGGGGAGATGGTAGTGAAGGCGAGGTCTCTGCAGTATTGGCACACTCCTCGACAGGAGGGGAGGGGTGCTGGTGCTTCGGAGGGGCTTTGCGCTCACGTAGGCTGCAGTAAGTGCAGTAATTAGCACTGCAGCAGCAGAAGGAGGGGAAGCAGAAATGACCCTCCACATCCAGCAGGATGAGGAGGGCTCGGCCGGGGTTGGAGCGGTATGGGCACGGTGTGAGGCCACAGGTGGAGGGGAGAATGAGATCAGAGGACCCCACAGCCCCCCAGGTGAGCGAACTGGGGGTCTACACCGTGTGAGGGCAAGGTGCTTGATCCAGCCTGCAGGGAGATGGTAGTGAAGGTGAACAACAAGAGATAAGGAGCTGCACACTGCCCACTGCTGGTTGACTCTCCCCTGCATTCTGTACACTTGCATATTATTTTTCTATTGCATTTGTTTGCTGACAATTCAAATAGTGTGTGGGTACTTTTTTAGTCAGGCTGCATTCATGAAGCCGACACTCTCCCGCCTTCGTGACATGTAAAGAAATAGCGTTAAGCATTAGGCTTAAAGTGTTTGTGTTCTCAGGGCAGCATGGACGTGGTTCTAGCATTTTTGGAAATGTTGGTACTGTTTGTAGAGTGGCCTTGTTTTAATTGCTGTTTGTACATAGATTAGAATGTCAAGCCAATTGGCAGTGTAATTGTTATCCAATCCACTTGTAAATTACATTCTAAGTACGTGGTGGAACTCCGCAGAATTCCACTGAGTTTTTACGTAACTCCGCAGAATTTCTCGTAGTGCAAATCCGCGAGCTCCGCCCAGCCTTCACATATTTCCTTGAGGATTGATCCCACTGATGTAATGTGAATTACAATTAAATTCACCACTGGCATGAGCTTGGCATTAATAAATGTTTGTTAGATCTGTTTCCACCAATAGTGAGTGACCAGTTTTAGCGTTCCTAGATGAACTAAATGAATCATGCCAACAAACACGCACAGAAAATAGTTGCAGGAGATTGCAATGCTTCCTTTGAGCCCTCACCCTACATTAATGAGCTAATGGAGGCAGAAGAAAAACAATAGAATATCCCCATCCAGCAGGGAACCATCAGCGTAACTTTTCTGGCACTGCTCTCCAACTAGCTTCTGTATCTGTGGGTCAGGGGATAAGGGCATGCAATAGGCATACCGATTTCAGACCCCGAGAGGGTGCCAACTTTCAGAAGAGGCCTCTATTTGAGTGTCATCGACTAAGTTTTCCAAGACGTAAGGCTCTGGCTGTTATTGGTCGATGTGAAAGTTGAAACCCGAACAGATAGCGATCACAACTCCCCTTATTGTATCTCTTTCTGGGAAAGCCCTAGGGAGGGCTTCAAATGCTTGTTATGCCATAGTACCAAAACCCATATTAGCCAACAATCGTAGGCAAGTCTCCTGGCCTTATGTTATGTCAAATCACAAATTGTATTCGGAGATATAAGCTTGTCTGTAACTTTATTATCTGATTATAAAGGTCCTCCTACCTCAGCAATCCCTATCTTAAACATTCATAACCAGCTCTTTATTAAGCTACAGATGTTTTTTTTCAGGGCCATTGATCACAAACAACCAGTTTGCGGGAAGGAGGTAAAATGGTTTAACCCCGAGTGAAAGATAACAAAACAAGCACTAAGAACAGCTGTTAAGAGCTGCAAGCGGGTGGAGATCATAGAGGCCAGGCAGAACTGCAAATCTGCCCTTACTGAAGCCCAAAGAAATTGGGATGATAAGACCTGGCAAGATATGCTTTGTGCTGTTAAAACAAATGATAACAGGTCTTTTTGGCGCATAGTATCACATGGTAGCAATGATAGCGTGAGAACATATCATCATCACATTCAGCCTGATAGTTGGGTTTTCCACACTGAATGTCAAAGTGAACTCCAATGGTCTTTCACTGAGCCCTGGCCTGATGGCCCTCACTGAGGAAACCATAGCATTAGATGCAGGGGGGAATGGTACAATATTCCTTAGCCTAGAGGACACTGTTAGCACTATCTGTCTTTTGAAATCAGCTAAAGCCCCTGGCCCCAACAAAATACCTGGTGATCTATATAAATCAGAGCCCCACGTTTGGGCAAGCGATGCCAATTTACTAACTAACACCATTCGGCCGGTGGGGAAATTCCTGACTCATGGAGAGGGGCAGAAATAATCCCCATTTATAAAAAGGACGACCCCAGTATTGCATCCAACTATAGGCCTATAAGCCTTATAGGTAATTTACAGAAAGTCTTTGCAAGGCAAGTCCTAGACAAACTATTACAATGGGTAGAAGAATAACATATCCTGTCCCCTGTCCAAGCTGGTTTTCACCCGAAGACCAGCATTTTTGATCAGGTTTTTAAATTCGGTATCCTCTATTGGAAACATGAACTACTGCTATGCAAAAACTATATGTGGCCTTTGTAGATCTTTGAGCCACATTTGATCTCGTTCGTTGTAAAACTCTATGGAGAGTCTTGGTCAATATGGATGCCCTGGGGAATTTGAGCCAACTTATTGCAAGAACTATGCCCAGTTCCATTGGGGTAGCAAGGGAAAACTGACAGATCTTATCCCAATTCTGCGAGGCATGCACCAGGGGTGTGTCCTAGCGCCTACCCTATTCACCTTGTATATGAATGATGTGGTCAACAAACTCTGGGTTTGTAGCAACAATTCACCCATTTTAAACAACAAGAAAGTCCCCATCCTCCTTTTTGTGGATGGTTTGCTCCTTATTTCCAAGACCCTAACGGGGCTCCAGATCCTAATTGACAAATTCCTGGGTTATGAAAATGTAGAGGTCTTGAGGTGAATGCAACTAAAACTAAATACATTGTGTTTTGGACTGGCGTTTCCAAGAATTGTACAGTACGAACTGGCAATGAGCTCTTGGAAAGAGTTAATAGCTTTGACTATCTGGGGTCAAACTATTAGATACATTAAAATGGGAACCCCAAATTACCAAAAGTATACTGCTAATTCAACGCAGATCCATAGCTATTCTACGGTTACATAACAGAACGTGCTCCCGCTTGGTATGCCCTGCACTGGAAGTCTACTGTGCAAAAGCGCAGAGCGCTGGGCTTTTTGGAGCTGACATACAATTGGCCATTACATAGAACAATTTTGCAAGAGCACTGGTTTCAGTTCCAACCAGTACTCCGCTAATCCCACTCTTCTTCAACCTAGGCATAAGCAGAATCTCAGAATCAGCATCACTAAAGCCCTTAGTCTAATGGGTTTGATCCACTCCAGAGTTAAAGGATTATAGTGACTCTTTTGGGAATCTAGTGAACACGAATATTGCTATGCGGGTTCCCTGGCTAAAATATATATTTAAGTGGTTCAAAAGATTGGGCTTGCAAAGATTATGGGAGGATCCAGGATCTCTTTGTAAAGCCGAGGTTGGTGGCTTAAAATCTCACTACTGGGCCTATGTCCATGAGCAGTGTTGTGAGTGGGTCAAAAAGGCGCTTAAAAAATCAGTTCTTCGAACTTAAGATAACCCTGTGCCTGGAGTCATTTCTGAACACATACTCCAGCACTAGCCAAGAGCTTGTATGTGCGCTTCCAGCTGGGTAATTTACCATTGAGATCTTTTACAAGTAAATGGAATAAAGATCTGGCCACAAACTTGTGACCAGCTTGTGATCTGGTTCCCGAGGTGGAGGAGCATGTCTTGTCCATCTGCCTGGAATACCTTGGTTCTTGCCAGAAGTGGATACGCCCAAAATGCCTGAACCTGGGGTGACCCGTTATTCAAAAGCACAGAAGGTGCTGAAAAGTGATCATTTCTTTTTAATCCTGTATGCTTTTAGCCACGTCCTGACAAATGTTTGGCATAAGCATACAAAGTTTTTATCTGTTGCAGCTCCAAGAATAATGTGACCAACCAGGAAGCATGTTATCTATGTACTGTCTTTGGCTAGAAAGTTGGAGCTATTTGAATGTTTTTGCACTCGGCATATTTTTGCACTTTTTGACACTGCACTGATAAATTGCAAATTCAATGCACTTAGATGGGCTTGCATTTTAGTAACTTTGGATTGGTTCTTTTTTTTTGTCCCATTGATTAATTGTTCAATGTACATATTGTTTTATCTCACGGCAATGAACTTTAAAAACTGCTTTGTAAATGTTCGAGTAGCATATGAACATAATGGTCATTTAAATTGTTGGATATTATCGAGGAGTCTCTTTTTGGATTAATAGCATTAGCAATCAAATTTTAGATTTTTTTTATACAATGTGATTGTTTTATAATGTGAAACATATGTATACTTCAGTGTATCTTACAACTGTTCTCCTGCTATCCTGATTACATCCACCTGGAGGGATTAGTGCTTGGCAGTGGGCGCAGGAACCGCTTCAAATCCAACAAATATCTTGTGCGTGATTAGCCCAAGAAAAAAAGCAGCTCTCCAGGATGTCGATTTCACAATCAAATTTTAACCAGCTTGGCTGACGTGTTTAGATTGGATGGTCTTTGTCAAAGCTGTGCATCACAGTGAATAGTGCCCTAATGCCCTTAAAAAAATACGTCATTGCTTCCAAAGTAAAAATGGTGAAAAAACTATCCGTGAGTAACTCGTACAACAGAATAATGCATACAGAAGCAACACTGTATCCAATATTGTAAATCACATCAAGTCATTAACTTCATTTTATCTATGTATGCTTTGAAGGTTTTTGATAACCAAATAAAGTATCTTTGAGACTGAGACGGAATGGACTTTCTCATTTTTAAATATGGGGGTCCCAAAAGCAACACCTGACTCAAAGGGCCATCAGCTCTCTTTTTGTTCAAGTATCAAGTACAACGAATGGTAAAGAAGAACTTAGACTGCTGGACAATTTTTGAAAAGGAAAACTATTTTCAGAAAATGAAAATTCTGAATTACAGCAGGTCTTGAACACTCAGGACCTGATTCACAAAGGTAAACTTAGACATTTGGTCTAAACTTAGACAAAAAGTCTAAGTTTGCGACTTTGGGAATTCACAAAGGGCATTTATGAGTACCATCTTTATGTCTGCACTCAGAGCAGATCTCAGTCAAAAAACACAATTTTAGAGGAAGGTAGATTGTTGTACATTAAGCAGATAAACCATTAATAACCTTGGCATTTGTACATTACTAAAATAATCCTTTTTCGTTGCTTGTTATGTGTTATGTCTGCATTGTGCCATAGCTCACCTTAATTAGGGAGCAAGACGCAGCCTATGACTCAGTGCCTGATTATATAAACAATTAGCTTTGTCGAGTTTATGTCCTAACTCTGTGAGTTCTACAGTGTGCAACAAAGAAACGTGCTACAGTGTGCAACAAAGAAACATGTGCTACAGTGTGCAACAAAGAAACATGAAGCAGTGGTTCAAAATGTATGTGGTTACATTTCCCTGTGGAAGGAGCAATGGAGGCTTTGTGAAAACCTTTATGGCCCTTCCAACAGACACCATCAAGTGGCACAATAACTGTGCATCACTTCTAGTGTATGCACAGCTGGGGGCATATTTATGAGCCCCCTGCACTGATGGAGTGCCACTTTTTGTGATGCTCCTGCGGCGCAGATTGCAAAATCATATTTATGAGGCCACGCAAAGCCACTATGTGTGGTTTTGAGTGGTCTCATAGACATGGAGTAAGGCAAGGCAGCGCAAATCGCTGTGTTGCCTTACTCTGCACTCCGGAGGCATTCCATGGGCATTGCAATGGGTTTTCCCACACAACACCCATGTATTTTGATACTGCCTCTGATTTTCAAGATCATGTAAACCTGGGGAAGCGCCAAATCTTTATACCTCCTGAGGTGAGGCGTAACGAGGAGAAATATCTTTATTTCTCCTTGTTTTTCTTGCAGCACACATTGAAAGAGGAAAACACCTCTTAGGATTCTTTTTGTGCAGGAAGGTGCCCCTTCCTGCACAATAGGAATCCTGCCGACAACACAGGCACCTTTGCACCATGGTGTAATGGTGCCTGCGTTTGCACTAAGCTGCCTAAACAGCGCCAGTGCAGGGTGAAAGAATAGGACTGCACTGTATTGCATACACACGGTGCATTCCTGCCCTTTCACTTTGGCTTAGGGCAGTGCAGCAAGTCACCTAGGGCAGCGCAGCAAGGGGACTTGCTGCGCTGCCCTACACCAAATCCTCATAAATGAGGTCCTTAGTGTGCTCACTAAGACTTACCTATGCGCTTACATCCGTGACAAGGAACAGGGGCACAGGGGCTCCTTAATTTACCTTAAGCCTCCCCCATGCAAATTAAGACGTACCCCCTACAAATAGAATGGTCTTGAAATGTGCTCTAACAGTACTCATGTACCCAAGGTGCTCAACATTCTTTTGCTGCCTCTTCTGTTGAGCAGACGTTCTCCAGGAGTGTAAACAGTGGATGCAAATTCCTGACGCATATCCATAATAATTCCATAATCGACCCTCATTGTCTGCTGTCTTTTGTGATTCAATTTATGCCCACAGTGAAAAACTTATAAATTAAAAAACTAATTGTTAGCTAGATATATCCTTTAAATTCTGGCTTTTGTAATGTTAATCATCTAAAAACCCTAAGCTGTACAGAAACCTTTTTTGAGTTGCCTTGTATATTGCTATCGCTACGTAGTGATAAGTGGTGTAATGTTTCTCAACTCAGCAATTACAAGGTGCAAAAAACTCTGCCTCTCGTTACATTTCGGCAGGTTAATTCAGCCGGAATTTAATGGATGCAAAAGACATAGAAAACACCAGGACATGTGTTTGTTTAAAAATTACAACACGATGGAGGGGGGTCCTAGGGAATATTTTATAGACTTGCGAGGATAGAGTCCCTACCTATAACACTTACACACAAAATATCCTTGGGTCTGGAAAAGAAGCTATTGATAGAGGGAGACAAAGAGATAGATCTATGGAAGCCCCTGAAGGAGTCCTATTTTAAGGACATAATCCCATCACCCACCGAGGTGGCATGCTTCATCATCTGGGATTCTCCTCTTGACGGGGACCCCTAGCCCCGTCAAGGGCTACAACCCCCTCATGTGTTTGTTTATCCATAGAGTTCAAATGGATGAGTAACAATCCACTTAAACTTAAAACAGACAAAACCGAGATTCTCTATTCGGGACAGGTCTGATGGCTAGTGGCTGCCTAAGCTAAGATTTCTACTTATTCTACCTGTCCCAAGCATCACCGTAAAATATCATGGCTTCCATCTGGATAGTGCACATACTTCAAATACTCAGGTGAATAAAATAACAGGTGAATAAAATAACCTCTGTTTGCTTTCTTTTCTTAAAAAAGTGTACGAAGATTTCTCCTTCACTACTGTTGGATTGTCAGAAACAAGGTGTCCATCCAATGAATCAACGAATGAATGAAAAGGATTTATTTAGCACATACTCCTGCCCGAGGGTGTTTTGGCGCTGCAAAAGTACAAGAAGGTAAGAGTTCTGGTCTCCTCTTAATGGGCAATGATCGCCTTTTAATGAGCGGGTCTCCAATTATCATCTCTGGGCTGGATTATTGTAATAGTTTTACCCTGGTTTGCCTAAACAGCCCATCGGAAACTACAATTGATTCAGAATATTGAAGTTCGCATGATCTCCAGTTTGCATATAGAGGCTCATGGCACTCCTTAGAGGAGACAGTTGCATTGGCTTCCTATTTAGAAGAGAATCTTGCTTAAAACTCTAAGCTTTGCTCACTGGGCTGTAGGTCAATAGGCCCCAGCTATCTTCAAGGGCATGTTTAGAAGTACTTACTAGACCTCTTCACTTTGAAGATTCCACATTACAGAAAAGAAAGAGCTGGAGGGCACACCTCCTGTTCGCAGCCAAACATTGGAATTCCCTCTCTCTCACTGAGAGAAGCCACCAACCATCTCCACTTTAGGAAATCTTTAAATCCCTGCCCTTTGAATAAGTCATTTCTGTTGGTTTCTCCTTGTACAGTTCCGTACATTTCCGTTTTAGAGCCAGCACAATCATTTGGGTTTCAGGTGTGCTCTATAAATATAATTAACATTATATATCATTTACAATAACACACCTCATATATTCCAAACACCTTGATATCAGACTTTATTGGCTGCTATATGTATTGCATCTGACAGGGAACACTCAAAATCAGACCCATAGTTATTTTAAAGCAGACTTATATTGCATTTCACTTGCCACTTACATGCATATTGCTCCGTCCTTTTGGTGGTTCAAACAATTGCAGTGAGGTCTCTATACATTGTTTTATGTTTTCTTTGCCCTACACTTTCCTCCACACTCTGTACCTGTGAGCATGCTTAGGTTTTTCAAGGGAATACATTACTAGTGTTGAGGTAATATGGTTAGTGGTTGACTTAAATTCTCAGAATGTCGTGTAGTTCCTAGGACCCCCAAGGACCTGCGCGTTTTGGATGACCTAAACTGAGGGATTGGTGTGCAGACAGACTCTGGACACTCCCACAGGATGAGTCAGCCATTAGACCAGCTAGCTCTATGGTGCCACTATCACCCCCCTGTGTTCTATAGTGTTGTGGGTAGTTTCTGGCAACCACTGAACATGACAACCCTGATTCCTCAGGTATTGTGGAAAACAATACGGTATCTTTCACTCAGTCACTCGTGCTTACTTTTCTCAGAATACACATAGAATGACGATTGGAATGGTTTCAATAATTATTTATTGGTCAAGCGTCAGTCTAGTGTGAAACATATAGCTGCGACAATCAGATGACAGGAGCAGACAAATGTGATCGCAAGCACCAATATCGTAAATAGCAGATACATTTCTGCAATAGTGCTAAAAAGGTGAATAAAAGCAGATTATATAAAACAATAGCATTGGCGTACTCCTACAATGGGTAGCCTACCGAAATGTACCTAGCCTAGACATGTAGGCGAAGCATGTGTATGTAAGTGCTAGGATATAGCCTAATGGAGCCAAGAATCCCCTGGGGAAGTGCTAACCCCTCACCTGATGGTTCTGAATGAAGGACCCCGTCTCTGCATCAAGGATGGCACCCCGCAAGGGATGTCAGGTCTCTGCCTGTCGAAGGATCAGCTTGCAGAGTCTCGGTCCAGCCTGGAAGCAATTCTCCTCTGTTCTGTAAGGGGGAGTGAGGGAATTTTATACTAAAGTGGTCACTCCAGGTTTTCTTCTAGAATCGATATGTTTTGAAAACATTCGCTAATCTTCTGCTAATCCTTTTCTAAACAAACATGATCATGTACAGCTGGCTGTTAGCCACGGATGAAAAAGGTGGTGACCCTTATACAGAATAAATCTGCCGTGCCTGGGGACATGTTTATGTATGTCAGGTACAGGGATTAAGATAGGGTACCGAGAGCCTGGTGTCAAAGAGACAGAAGTAAGCTACTAGGTATAAGGTCACCTGTGTAAGACCGTTATGTCGTGTGGATTGAGACAAAAGATATGTAATTGGTATGAACATGATGGGACTATCCTAAAGGCCATGACACCTACTCCTCATCAAAAGGTCAACAAGGTCAGCTAGGTAATGATAGACATTACTAAAAAAAGCATAAAAAATCATTTATATTAAGCCATACTAAAAAGTACTTAAAAAGTCTTAAAAAATGTCCATAAAGGCAAGGTCTACATAAAAGGCATTCTTCCCCAAAAAAGTGTTCATAAAAGGTCCTCTATATGTTTGAATATATTGTTATTGTTTTTCTGAGCACCTTGAAAGCCATTATGTTCAGATAGAGCAGAGAAGAAAAAACAAAGTCAGTTCGATCTTCAATTTGGTACATGTTTAAAAAGTGTCCAAATGGTTCCCAGCACAGGAAAGGCCAGATTGTTTAAGAATCCTGCGCTGAAGACTCAACACCACTGTACATGGCATCCACAGGAGGCAGTCCCTCCAGTACCTCCAGTATGATATCAAGTGAGCAGAGGTGGTCATCACTAGTTCCCACTGCAGCCGTCGGGGAAGAATTAGATGCCTGTGTGCCTGAGACTGATGCCTGCACATCCGTAGTGGAGCCGATCTCCGTTCCAACAGGAGCTGAAGCGTCCCGTGAAGGCTCTAGGAACGCCATCATCAACATGGGAATACGCTGTGGACAACTGTGCATATGGGCCCGCAAAGGCACCAGGAGCATGTCTATGTCCGGCGGCGCAACCGATGGAAGTGTCAGACAGAGGTCCAACATGTGTCCGAATCCACAAAAGAGGCAGTGGAATACAGGCAGAATGCAGTCAAGCCTGGCCGGTCTGAAAGACAGGAACCAATGCTCACTCGAAGCCGAGGTATACCCACAAAGAACACCAATCGCTCACGACAACATCGCTCCAGCAGTGTTCTCTCCACGTCTCGAGTGATGTTGGCATCCATTGCAAAGCAAACAAATTAAAACCAGGATGCCCACCACTGAAAGCAGGACCAAAGGAAGCCCTCCAAAACGCTTCCAAGTACGGAGTGTATGAATGATGGAATCACTCCGAAAATGATTTGAAAGGTGGTTAACAGACCTGATCCAATGCTCTTAAATAAGTGTACTATCCCCGCGTATCAGACATGTTAAAGATACAATGGACCATTTGTCCAAAATGGAGCGGAAAGTTTGTACGGACCAGAGCCTGTAACTCTGCCGAGGACCTTGCAACTTGGAGATCAAAGATCTCTCGTGCTGAAGTTAAGGCCACATTTTGATGAAACAGCCTGGCTTTCAGTCTGCTCAGAGAATCAAACCCTATGTTTTAAACATTCAGTGAAGGCCACAGTGGTGCCTCCCTAACTGTGCAAGCTGGGGGAAACAATACTTGCTACCACCAAATAACCCTGGAGTTTACAGTCACTAGATACGCGATGCCTGGCATCATTCCACAACAGCCTTGGTCATTTAGCACCAAGTAACTCCCATTGGAAAGTAACTCTAACACTGGATGAATTACAGCAGCTGGGGAACCCTTCAGGTAGCAGGATACGTTCGCTATTGACGCATTACACGCTCCGTGAAGCGACACTTCTTTACACACTAAAGAGCCACTCAAGGCCTTTTCGCAGTTTGAACCACTCAAGAAAACCTCCTTGTCCTTGTTCCTGCACCTATATGTGTATGGCAACTCCCAGGTTTCTCATATGTACCCTTCGCCCAACGCTTCATACCTGCCTACTGGGTAATATTTCAGGCAGTATTGGAATTGGAATGTCGTGAT
This sequence comes from Calotriton arnoldi, assembly GCA_963921515.1. NCBI lineage: Eukaryota > Metazoa > Chordata > Amphibia > Caudata > Salamandridae > Calotriton > Calotriton arnoldi. The sequence goes on along the minus strand of CAWUFW010003129.1, from coordinate 1,441,829 downwards.
TGGCAGTGTGATATAGCCATGGATAAACCATTCCGTAGACGGTGACTCTGCTACAGTAAAAGGTAACTTCTCTAGTTTTTCAATGAGCAGCATGGTGTACTTCGCATCTCTGCGTGCCATGGTTAATTGTCTTTCGGTCAGATTGTAAGCCCAAAACAGATTTGTGTCTTTAATGTATCGCCATGGAACATGACCAGAACACAATGATTGAAGCGTCCAGCCTAAAAGCATAATAGCGCGCAGCTGAGATTGCCCATGTTGTAGAATAGACAAATCTTGTTCCATTATGTCAATAGCTGAGGACACAATTTTGCCCAGTGAATAAATACGAGACAAGAGTGTGGTCATGCCGTTGTCTACCACAGCTAAGGCCTTTTCTAGGTTATTTCTATCGATTTCACGAAGTCTCTCAGCAGCTTCCTGTTGGGAGACTTTCCAGACTTCATTGTAGATGGTATATAAGAAACGTTTCCTACGAGGTTTCTTGAGACCTAACAAGAAATCCCTAAGATCCATGTTGTCTGACAGAAGGGAAAAGTTATGTTTCACCTGTGATAGTGTCGAGGTCTTTAACCAATCTAGGCACAACTTCCCGACACTATAGGAAGTCACTACCCCTGGGTCATCTGTGTGTACATAGCGTGGGTCGGGCCTATGGATACTAAACCCTTCGGTGGTACCCTTGAATCTTGAGTTATACATATTCGTGTCTACAGGCCAAACCAACCAACCCTTCCAATTGGGAGATGATGAATTGTATGTACTTGTACCATGTATCCCTTCACTAGTTAGTGTGTTATTTGATATACCCTTAATAGGTGTGAATGAAGGGATGCTCGGTGTCTTCAGGTCTTTGATTTTTGCAAACCCGTAACAGGTAGTCTGTAGCACTGTTCTGTTCAGGAAAATCATCTGTAATGGTATGAGGCAAGCTCTAAATAAAGCCTCAGTTCCCTGAACCTGCCACTCTCTTGTCCCCAAGATAGATTATGTGTCTATGGTGTCTTTCCAGTAGTCGAAACCCTGTATAGACAGTTGGGAGATAAAAGGTGCTGAATATATCAGCTTGGTATTTGTCAGCATAATCTTCTTCGTTGTTCCATTAGTTTGCGCAAGTTTGTAGTAAAACGATTCTGGGTCTGATGTATTGAACCCTGAAAAGTATGCAAATATCTGTGCGAATGTGGCAAAACTACCATTTGGAGGTGTTGGGCAATGTTCCTATTGATATCAAGTGTTAGCAGTGCATGGTACACATGCTCTATGCAAAGAATTATGACCATAATGCTGTTAACAAGACATGGTATCGTAATCGGTTGTATCTTCATACAATTCCCTGTAAGAAAATGCAGCAGACTGTTCTAAATCTGTGAGCATAGTATTTACAGTTTCAATGTCCCAGTCATCCAAGAGCGTACTGGGGGTAATGAAATCATTTAAAGATATTTTAAACAAATGTGGAATTTTTAAATGTTCAGTGGGACCAAATACATCATATGAAACTTTATCCCAAACTATACCATCAGGTATTGGAATTGCTGTAATGTTGACCTGGAACAAGTCTCTTTGTTCACAGTGTGATGACGTATGTGGTTTCAGAACCAAGTTCACAGATTGTACTGCAGAGCGTTCTGGGAGATAATGTCCGTTCAGAAGCAGAAAAAAGACAGTCACTGTGCCAATCCAAATTAACAGGTGTACTACCCCTATTGCAAACCAAATTAGCAACCAAGGTGACACTAAGGAAGTCTTTTTGAGCAAAAGATAGAATTGTTGGAATTTATCTTTCTTTGAAATGGGTGGCGCTTGATCAGGTTCGCTTGGATCTGAGGAGAAATCATTGAAGTTGATGAACTAGCCAGACGCAGTTCGATCTATCTTGTGTAGCTCTGTAGGTTTTGTAGAACTGGCAGATGTGTCGTTTGAATGCACATTGATGTAGACATCATTGTTGGGCCAAATTGCAACTTGCTTTGTTGTTTCTTCTGGATGTTTTTAAATTTCAACTTGAATGATTTACGCTCCATTATTTGGTACTCCTTCACTTTGTGTAGTGGAGCCTTGAAAGGTTATTAGTCTTTCCATCTGAACTTCCTGTATAGTAGCAAGAGGAGATCTGCGGCTACTCAGGACCCCACAGGGCCTACTGTTGAGAATCGGCCACATGATGCAGTTTGATCAGATCAATGGAGACAAATCTTTTCTCTTTTTTGCCGGCAAGAGGCGGAAGAAGTACTGTTCTTGTTCCCAAAACCGCCAGGACAGGTACAGGTGCTCTGTAAGATGGCCCAAAGTCTCTTCTGTCCACGATCTTTTCCCTGACCAGGTACCCAATCTGCGGGAACCAGGCAGGTCTTGCCGGAACTGGTTTCACTTCCCCCGTGGCGGTGGGTTTGAATTGCACGTAGCTTTGTAACACCCGGACTTCATTGAGTTCCTGTAAAACAGCCATGTGGTCATTCAGTTTAAATGGTTTTGCATCCAACACTGTGCTGGCACAATCAAGATCAGGTACCCACCCACATTCTTGTCCCAAACAGGATTTCATACGGGGTACAGCCTCCCAAGGATTTTCTTGGCATGTTATTGAGTGCCCTCTGGACCCCATATAGGTGATTAACCCAACTATCACCCGCACCTAATACCCTAGCTGTTAAGGATTGCTTTAGGTCCCGGTTTTTCCTCTCCACCACTGAATTTACCTCGGGATGGTAGGGGGAGGAGTACCACAAGGCCACGCCCATACTTTCCATGGCTTCCTTGTAAGCCTGAGAGCCAAACGCAGGGCCACGGTCGGAATGTAACGTGCCCATTGGATATGTCCCTATGAAGACTCGCAAATCCTTTATAACAGTTCGAGCGTCAGCCGAGCGCTGGGGCCAATAGGAATCTAGAGCATGAATCCACTGCCACCAAGATGTACTTGTAAGCCCCATCTGAATTTAAGGGGCCGCAGTGGTCCAAATAGGCACATGTGAGAGGTCTGTCTGAAATCAGTAATGGTGTTTGTGGTGGCCTGTGAATGGTGGAACCCTTCATCTGTTGGCAAATATCGCACTTCAGGACATAGTCCTTTGTTTGTTTTGTCAGCCCCGACCACCAGTAACGCTGCTTCAATAATGAAATTGTTGCAGTGTCTCCTGCGTGTGCAGAGCCCAGACCCTCGTGTGCAGCTCGAATTAAACCTAATCTGCGATCTTTGTTTGGTATTACTCTATCCCCCACTCCTGGAATTTGAGCATATGGTGTGTTGTGTGCATCTAACTTGTAGGAGTACATGAGTGGAAAGTCTTTTGGCAGTAAGGCAGAGCCGTTCTTTGTGGCATTGATAGCTACTAGTATATCTCTGTCTATTCTCGTGTGTGAACGAGTGATTGCAGCAATGGCAGCAGTTCGCACTGTCGCCTTGGCGGCTTCATCAGCCAGTGAATTCCCTTCAACGTGTATGCCAACACGCTGATGACTCAAGGTGTGAATAACTTGAGCCCGTGGCAGGCATGCTTTCAGCTTTGCCAATTGTTCCCATAACAATGTATGTTTTATCGTGCCACCCTTAACGTCTTTAAACCCATTCTGGCCCCAGTAGTGAAGATATTCATTGTAAGATTGCACACAGCAAAATGAATCGCACACAATCAGTGTGTGGAATTCCCAATCCGTATACTGTAGTGCTAGTATCAGGGCTTTCAGTTCTGCCAGCTGCGCTGTACAATCTCCCAGAGATTGCGCAGTTGTATTGCTAGGATGGAACTTACCATCCCGCATACGACCTTTCACGATAACACACACAGCGCTATATTGCTGCTTACTTCCAATGGCAGGTTGAGCAGAACCGTCAGTGTAAATGATGTATTCATACTGATCTAGAGGCAAGATTACATTCGGGAGAGGGTATTCTTGTTCGTACTGCAGGAATGCTTGTGTTCTCAGTGTAGGATCGTATCTATATTCTATATCTGTTGCAGTGAGAGAATTAGCCCATTGTATCCATCGTGAATGCAATGCCTTTGCATTTGGAATGCTGGCTTTGGTTACTGCTTCTAAAGTCGGTATCGGGGTTACAACGATGATGCGTTTCCCCTGTGCTAGTGCTCTTTCTCTTCTACAGCAGTCTTTACTGTCGTCAGTGTTTTTTTCTGTTGCTGCAAATCGATTTTCAGCATTCATGTACAAATGAGATTTGTATGCGATTTGAACTGTCTCACCTTCATTTAACGGGAAGTAGGTATACCCTGATAACCCAGGGACGACCCGTATTACCAGGTTGCGGACGTTTACTCGTGTCTGCAAGTGTTCTGAAGCTATCATGTCAGCTTGAACTGAACGTAGAGTGTCTGTATGTTTTTGAGTCCACTTGTTTGCTGTGAAATCCGGTCTGATTAGGTCCTAGAAAGGTTTGACTCTTTCTGCGTAGTCTTGAATGTATGTTCTGCCAAAATTTAGAAATCCTAAAATGGATTGCAAACCCTTCAGAGTCTTTGGAGGCTGGATTAGTGCGCATTTTTCTAAAAAAATTTGCGGCAAGGCTTTCCCTTCACTTGACAGCTCATATCCCAAAAATAGGGCGCTGAGATGGCCAATTTTCGATTTTTGAAGATAAATTTGTAGCCCAAATTGGCAAAACCAACAATTATGTTGTTCACCCTGCAAAAGTGTTCAAGTAATTCATCGTCCGTCAGATAAATATCATCTACGTAGGACACTGCCTCCTCATCACAAGTTTGTAACAGCTCTGACACTCTTGCCGAGAATAACCCGGCGCTGTTCTTATAGCCTTGGGGCAGACAACAAAATTGACGCTGAGTGCCGAGGGCATAAAATCCTGTCAAATATCGGCTTTCAGGAGCTATATTTTGGCAGAAGAATCCATTCGAGATATCTAGTGTTGTTTAGTATTTCTTCTGCACAATGTTATTCATTAATGCAGCACTATGTGCGTTCTGAACTGCAAATGTTTTTGTGCATGTGTTCAAATGTCTGTAATCTAAAACCAAACGATATGTGTTGTCAGGTTTCATGACTGGAAACAAAGGGTTGCTCATTGGCGAGGTGCAAGTTTCAATCACACCTTGGTATTCTAGTTGGTCTAGGATTTCTTTGACCTGTTTCTTCACCTCATTTTTAATAGGGTACTGCCTCTGTGGGGTTGGAGTAGTTTTTAATGGAATTTCCTGGTGTTTAGGCTCTATGTCCCACCCTACATGGTTACAGTATAATGCCGGATCTAGCGCATGTGCCCACTCCTGCTCGTATGAGTGTTTTAAGGAAACAGGAACGAGGTCGGAAAAGGCAGGCAAAATGACGATTTCACCTTGGCAATCCATTACAAATATAGGCGGCCAATCTTTTTCTGCTAACAGGATGTCATATCCAAATGTCAAATTTTTCCAAAAGAGACCGTTAATTTTTTCTTGAGATGTCCCCCTCTAATTGGAGATTATTTTCGTGTAGACGGTGTGGGACACTCACTCTTGTATCAGGTGTTTCCACCGTGATGTATTAATTCAATACTGCTGTCACAAGAAATTACTTCAGGTTCTGGCGAGCTATTGTTACTTCTGCTGCGCTGTCTAGCATAGTCAGAGCCCATTCCCCGTTCAGAAGCTGAGTGCTCAGTAATCTGGACATGTCTGATTTTTAATCCAGCTACTTTCTTCTTTTTGAATTGAGTCTTTGCTTTAGTTTGCTCTTCCTGTTTGATAATGAAATCTGCATTGCAATGTGTTTCCCTTTTTCCCTTTGGTCGATCTTCAGTTTTTTGTTCTGACCGTCCTTCCCTCTCTGAGTTTTCTGATGAACCCTGAAAGGAACGAAAGGAAAGTGTATTAGTATCCTGATACCTGTCAGGTTTCCTAATGTTATCACGATTCCTGCGGTTATACCTCTTTTCAGAGGACTCCCGTTGGGGAGACCCACCCCTTGATCGTGAAGTGTTTCCTTTATTATTATTATTTTTGAATTGATTATTATTATCCCATTTCTTTTTAGAAGAAGTGGGTGCCTGCTTTGAGTTATCCTTATCAGAATTACTCACCACTTGTGGTTTCCCTGGTTTGGCTCCCAAACTATCTCTACCTAGTGATGCATAGGTTTCCTCAATAATTTTTGGTAATGCACGCTCCTGATTTGTAGGAGCTGGTTCCCTTAAGCGTTGGTGTATAGCCACCGCTGCTGCTTCCCCCTTGATGTTGCTCAGCATTATTGCTAAGACTTGGTCAAAATTACCCATCAGTTTCATCCCCAAGTCCAGGGCAGGTCCTGCCCCTTACTCATTTTGCATCTGTTTCAATACTTCAGGAATAACTGATATGGTCGGGGTACCGTGCATTCTAATGTAGACTGCAGCAAAGATGTTCACCATGTGGTACAATCCTCAAGTGAGGGAACCATTCCCATTGGAAAGCAAATTGTTAACATTCTGTGTTTTTCCTGCGGACCTGTATGGGGAAATATACTGCTTCCAACTGTGCTATTTTTTGAGTGATCCAGAATGGTACTTGATCCCTCTTTGATGGGAAAGCACCCATGATTGCTTTTAGTGTTTGTGGGCCAATTATTGGTGTGTGTTGGGTCTGTACAGTTCCAGGTGGAGCAGATCACACAGGTTGTAATGTGAGTGTTCACATGACGAACTGGACAATGTGTCTATATAGCCTGACCACTTCTTTGTAAAGTGTACACACCTCCCCTACTTGGAGTGTGTCTATATCAGGATGTGGAGTGTAAGTCGCTAAGACTGGCCATGTCGTTCCTTCTACGCTGAGCGGACCGAGTCTTACAACCAAAGTTGTGTGATTTAGGGCGCCTTTAAACCAGTTTTTATGTTGCTGGTAAGTTAACAGGACTTCAATGTCCTCGTATGGGATGTATTCTTCTGGTGGATCCACTTCAATGTATTTGTGAAATAAATGTGTCTGTGGATCTGCAGGTGGGAATTTCACCCAGGAATAGAATACCTCTCTGATCCGAACACCTCATGTGCCTCAATCACGAAGGTAACATAGCCACCTGTTACAGGTATGCCATGTTCTACCAATCTCAGAGTTACTGCCTGTCTGCAGTTCTCTGTGATGTTTAGAGCTTTAGTACATTTGTCTCCTTCCGCACTTCCACTGCTACTCGCAGGTTCAGTCATTTTGAAAGGAGAAGAAAGTAAAGGTTTAAGAGGTAGGGTTTAGCACAATATGGGAACCTTTAATCCTTACAAGCTTGTCTAAACCTTCAGACAATACACAGGGTGTACCTGCTCAGCTGAGGCGTATTATCCTTCCAACTTCAGACATCTCTGAAAAATGTGAGTAGGGTTGTCTGAGAAAGCACGACTGAACTACTCAGATTTTACTGTTAATATAAGAACCAAACCAATGTTGGTGGTGCCATGTCATGTAGTTCCTAGGATCCCCCAGGACCTGCGTGTTTTGGATGACCTTAACTGAAGGCTTGGTGTGCAGACAGACTCTGGACACTCCCACAGGATGAGTCAGCCATTAGACCAGCTAGCTCTACGGTGCCACTACCACCCCCCTGTGTTCTACAGTGGTGTGGGTAGTTTCTGGCAACCACTGAACATGACAACCCTGATTCTTCAGGTATCGTGGAAAACAATACTCTATCTTTCGCTCAGTCACTCGTGCTTACTTTTCTCAGAATACACATAGAATGACGATTGGAACGGTTTCAATAATTATTTATTGGTCAAGCATCAGTCTAGTGTGAAACATATTAGCTTCGACAATCAGAAGACAGGAGCAGCAAATGTGATCGCTAGCACCAATATCGTAAATAGCAGATACATTCCTGCAATAGTGCTAATAAGATGAATAAAAGCAGATTATATAAAACAATAGCATTGGCGTACTCCTACGATGCGTAGCCTACCTAAATGTACCTAGCCTAGATATGTAGGTGAAGCATGTGTATGAAAGTGCTAGGATATATCCTAATGGAGCCAAGAATCCCCCAGGGAAGTGCTAACCCCTCACCTGATGGTTCTGAATGAAGGACCCCGTCTCTGCGTCGAGGATGGCACCCCGCAAGGGATGTCAGGTCTCTGCGTGTCGAAGGATCAGCCTGCAGAGTCTCAGTCCAGCCTGGAAGGAATTCTCCTCTGTTCTGTAAGGGGGAGTGAGTGTCTTTTATACTGCAGTGGTCACTCCAGGGTTTCTTCTAGAATCGACATGTTTTGAAAACATTTGCTAATCCTCTGCTAATCCTTTTCTAAACAAACATGATCATGCACAGCTGGCTGTTGGCCATGGATGAAAAAAGTGGTGACCCTTATACAGAAAAAATCTGCGGTGCCTGGGGACATGTTTATGTACGTCAGGTACAGGGATTAAGATAGGGTACAGAGAGCCTGCTGTCGAAGAGACAGAAGTAAGCTACTAGGTAAAAGGTCACATGTGTAAGACTGTTATGTCGTGTGGAATGAGACAAAATGTATGTAATTGGTATGTACATGATGGAACTATCCTAAAGGACATGACAAGAACAATCAGCTTCCTTCCAATTCTTCTGCTCAAATGAATGATATGTTGTTTTCAATTTCAATTTGGATTTGGCAACAAGTTACAATGGTTTTATGGCTCTTAAGAGCTCCTAAGACACTGGAAGGTAACACACACACATATCTCGGTTGTACCTCGCCTGTTTTGAAATGAACTGCTTTAAGGTCTGCTTTTTATTTCCAGCAAGTGAATGACTTTTGAACTTTGTTTGTGGTTCTGTATTCTTTTGACTAACACCAATTTAAGAAATAAAAAAACTAGTCAAACCGCTTCCAATGACATGCTATTAACTAAAATACTGATTCTCGAGGATGTGACAGTTCCGGAGAATTAAAACTGTCTAAGGATTTTTTTTAAAAGCATTATATTACGGTTAAGCTGTCTTCAATGTGAATATACAAGTTGCTACCACTCATTCTGTAATTGTAAACTCAGGCATTCACGTTATATCCTGAGTATACACCCAATATATTTTAGGCTAAAAGCCCTTCGTCAGAGGTCTGTAATATTAAGGGGACCCATCAATAACCAAAACTGATTGCATAGCAAAACATTCAGAGAAATCAATGTACAATACCTGAAATTAACTAACATGGTCTACCTAATTTTATAAGAAGTGGAACATAGCTGTGCCTTTATTACAAGAGTTAATGAGGGATGCCTTTTGAGAGGGACCACAGGGCCTTATGAAGTCAAAGGCATCATTTTACAAATGGAATATAGTTATGCACTGTACTGCCTGAAGGGGACCCTTTGAAAGGAGGCAACCCCTCTATTGTGAAATATTGATCAACTGTTTGAAAGCACTGGTGTGTCTTTCATTGCTGTGCAATACCTAGTGTACGTCATGCTTGCACCTGCAATGGGGATAACGCTTTATTAAAAAAATATATATTTGTATTATGGTCAGTGCTTAATTTGAGCCAGTGGTTTCCAGTGCTCAGGGCCAGCACTTAATTGGCAACACAGGCACCAGTGACAGCTGCCACAAGGCGGCGCTGTTTGTGTAATTTAAAGATGAGCAGAACAACAGTTGTTTATTAATTCAATATACATTAAAAACCAGTACTACCTGCCACTTAAGCCATTCTTATAGCTTTGGGGCCTGGAAGAGTCTGAATTGTCACACGGTTAGTAGTTGCGTAAGTAGTCATTGGCAGTGCTGGCAGTGGCAATGTGTGGTGCAAGCTGCGGTGGCCTCCTCATGAGGACCCGGGCACTTATTTTTTTCAAATTAAGCACTGATTATGGTGCATTGTCCCATGCAAAATTAGAGTGGGCCTGGCAAGACGGGGACCATGTTCAATAATAATGTCGAACAGCCTCTACATTTTTTGGATTCGGAGGTTAGTAGAAAACTGATACTGCTGCATATTTTTTCAGTCACAAATTCATGCATGTAAAATACACATAAAACATTTGCAGATACAGAAACAGAAGTATTCCTTCTTCTTTTAAACAAACGTTTTCTAGCTTTGAAGCTCGTGTAGCAGTATTTGTTTGTTTCTTCTGAATCCCACGGTGGTGAGGACATAAAGGGACTCCTAAGAAAAAAAAGAAAAAAATGCCTTTTGTATCTTCTGACTCGCCAATAAATTGCATGGCATTACGTCGCTAGTGGCACTGGAGTGACAAGTGGAAACACGAGAGATAAATCTGTTCCCTCAACAAAGCCTACATCACGAGAGAGACATACCAAATTAAACAAATATATGTTCAAAGTAAGCCCCTTGTCTCATTCCTGTGCACAGTAAGAAATATAAACAGCCGCTGTCCTCCAGGTAACACGCGCATCTTTGAAGTGGGAATTCAAAAGTGCGGTCCGTTCCTTACAGTGCATTAGTCAAAGCCTTCGTCGTGCTTTGTAGATTTCCTCTTTGCAGCAGAAAATGATGGCAAACATGACTTGTATTTAAATATAACACACATCAGTGAGCTCCGCGTGCTCGCGCTTGATACCAAGCTAATCAAGATTAATGGATTCATTTACCAGATGGTTACAATGTTATTAAAATGCAAATGGTTGGTTTCTGTTAATTGTTAAGCATCAGATACAATTAATCAGGAGACTGTGGCATTTTCGAAAAGGCTCTGTGCTCAGTCGAAAGAATATAACAAAGAAAACAGGAACAAAACAGTAAGTATCACTTTTGTTAGTTTATTAGTTTTGACAGTTGAAGAAGAAGGAGGAAAGGCGGAGCGAATTTGGGGAATTCGGCTAAAACAATGGCCTGATTATGCGTAAATAATTGAATATATATGAGTAACAATACATTTGAAAGTCAGATAAACAGAAATTTAAAAGTTAATAGGAAATATACTTTTCGCTGAATTAAATACATTTAGTTCAATGGGAGTCAAACTATTTGATCCAGAGCTTGTGTGAATAAAAATATTTGTGCCACAAAATGATCCAATGTGCTAAAACGTTCACTGTGGAATTTCGAATAGTGTTGTCATAGCTGTTCGAACTGACATGCTTGAAGTAGTGTTTCCCTAAACTTTTTTCTTTTTTCTGATTCTCTTTTAGTGGCCTTAGGGCTCTGGACATTTTCCAACTGTAAATGCAGTGTGAAAGTGCGCTCGTTCTTCCTACACATGTTAGGAAGTGGTGCCTACCTGATGTTTTAAACATGCCTCAAGCCTGCCATTGCAGGTCTGTCTGTGTGCACTTTCACCTATGAGGTTTTCAAACATGTGTCAAGCCTGCCATTGCAGGCCTGTTTGCGCACAATTGCATTTCTGCTCAGGTTGGTCTTTCTAAACCACTGTCCAATCCTGAGGGGACCTTTCACTACCACTAAGGCACCCCTGGGGTAAGTCTTAAGGGGTGAAGCACATGGTAGGTGAAAGGCAGGGCAGGTACACATGTGTTCCCCGCCCAGGTAGTGAAGAATACCCATGTGTGTTTTCACTACCTATGAGGTTTGCTCTTCCCATAGGTTAACATGGAGAAATGGTTGAAATTACTTCAAGCTTCAATAGTGGCATACAGTGGAGCAGCCTCATACTGTTTCCTATCATTGGATTCACAATGAAAAACCCTCTCCTGTGGTAAAGAGGTATTTGTCAATATTACCTTAGAAAGTGGGCATTTCTCTGCTCTACAACTCTTTGTGTGCCTTTTAGTTTGACTCCAGTCCACACTGGAGGCTAGTGGAGCACATCAGTGCATTCCCCAGCGATAGCTATAAACATTGGGCTTGCAACAAGAACAACAGATCTCTGCTATTTGAGGTCCTGCCTGGATAGATTGGAGGGAGAGGTTTTTACACTGGGCCTCTGGGAAGCCAGATCTTGGCACCACTAAAGATTAAGATCTGCATTCCACGGCCCCATACTAGACAGGACTGAAATTTAGGGGAGACATCAGTGGTTCAAAATGAAACCCTCAGAACCACCCCCAACTTCAAAGGGACACTACAGTATCAGCGGCAGCTCCTCCGCTAAGGCGGGGGAGCATTGCCCCACTGAATTCAATAGGTAAAATTAAATGATAATAACGTATTATTATCATTTTATGTTCCCTATTAAAGTGAGTGGCTCTCAGGTGGGGAGGGGCTGGCCAGAACAGGGAGAGGAGTGGTTTGCACTCCTTAAGGGCGCATGAATGCTATGCCAGTCCTCTCAGGCCGGCCAAACAGTCCTGCGCACTTTGCATCTTCCCCACCAGACTTGCTTTCCACAGCCTGGTGAGGAACATGCAAAGCCTCCCTGTCCTTGTCTGAGTGCCATGGTTCAGTGCTTAGACCAATCACAATGCTGCAATGCAGCGTTGTGATTGGCTATGGGGAGCCTGGGAGCCCGTGTGTTTCCTGCTCCTTCCTGCAGCCAGCGGAGACAGGAAGAAGAGGACGGAGAAGAGGCGCCGGCCGGCCGGCCCAGGTAAATGTTTTTTTTTGTTATTTTGTTCCGTGACAGCCCCCCCAACTCCCGATCTGTAGCAGCCGCTACTGTACAGTATAACTACTGGTGCCATACTTAAGCAGGGTAGAGATATACTTGTGGGGATGTGGGATCAGAGATCCTGGAACTGCGTGGTGCACACTGCCATGAGAGTCTGTTGTGCACAAGGAGGATTACTGCCATTGGAAGAGACTGTGTACCCTTCCTGAATAGTTGCTGGCCTGGGCTGACTACGTGCTGCTGTGTGGCACCCTGAAGTTTGCTGTCCAAGGGCTTGTTGGTTTGCCCCTTGTTCTTTTATGAAGGTGTCACTGACATCAAAGACCCCCTTGAGGAACCCAAACCATCTACTTGTGACACCTGGAGAGTGGTGCCCTCTTAAGTGCCCACATCATCTGCTGGATCCCCACTGGTAGAACGGCATGAGCATGTAACTCAGTATTGTGCCTAGAGACCAGATTTCCTTGTGCGGAGCCCCAAAAGTGTTGCCTGCATCTAAGGAGTGTGCCCCCTGCATTGTGGAGCCTCAACACGCATAAGCATCTTTTTGGTGGTGAGCGGATTCATTAGTTGCGGGACCCCGCGTGGCCCACTTCATTGATCATGCCACATCTTTCTCACGCGACACACCGACTGCATGCTCATTGTGTGCGCTGTTTGATTCACAGGTTGTGACCCTCCGAGGTGAGGGCGTACTCATTGTAGTGTCTCATTCTACCTTGTGCGGCACTGTTGAACTTGCACCTGTGTGTGTGACTGAAAATGTCTGCTGTGACCCGTAGTAATGTGCACCAGACGTTGTCCCTCATTTGCAGGGAGGTACGGAATTTGCAACTCTTCGTTATGTGGGCCAGGAATTGTCTGGTGTGAACCGTATCAATGCGCACCAGACGTTGTGCCTCAGTTCCAGGGCTGTACAGAATTTGCAACTATTTGTTGTATGTGACGGGAATTGTCTGGTGTGACTCAGAACAACACACACCAGATGTTTTGCATCATTGCCAGGGAGGTACTGAGTGTACAACTCTTTATTGTATGTAACTGGAACTGTCTGGTGCAACTCGTATCAACGTGCACCAGACATTGTGCCTCATTTCCAGGGCGGTGTGGAGGTGAGGATTCATGCTCTGTGGTGCCTGGATGGCATGGGTGCTACTTTGATCGACGTGTGTCTGACGGGGTGCCTCCTTCTTCTGAGAGGTTCCCCTGCTTCATCCCCCATTCATCGATTGTTCCTTTTGTGCCCTCAGTGCAGCGGACCAACTGCCCTCTCCTCACCCGGCCAGACGACTTCGTGTTGCTAGTTAGTATTACCCTGATCGGGCTTGGGTGGTGAGAGTAATTGACTGGGCTAAGGAACACTTCCGAGAGTGATCAGAAGCGAGTCAAGAGACAGCATGACCCCCATTCGCTTCGCAGAACTGGGATGGTGCCTGAAGACAGTGTGGAATCCCTTGATTGAACAACTATCGCCCTCAGTCCGCTTCTGCTCCACATACCATGGGTGAACATCCCGAGTAGTGGGCAAACCCAATTTGTCGACTGCCGCCTAAGTAGCCCTGCTACCTACCCCCACCTTCTTCCCTTGGACCCTGACTAAGTGTGACTCCAGACATGATCAGCCTAGTATCAGGGGAAAGGTTTTCTTTATCTCCAGCCCATGGGTGTAGGGTATTCGGCTTAGCTGAATGTTGGAGGAGAGCTTCATCCACGGGGTCTGCATGTGCATTATCAACTGACCTTCCAGATATCAGTTGTACCATATTACGGTGCTGAGTGCATATGTGTGCAAGTGCTCTACATATGGACCTGCCTGATATCTGTGCCATAGCGTATCAGTGCTGAGTGAGTGTGGAAGAGTGATTGCCTGTTATGAATTATACCGCACAGTGGTGTTGCTTTACACGATGATTCCCTGCCAAAAGAATACTACGTTTGACATTGGTTTTTACACGTGCGGCCTTGGCCCACGGTGCTGTTTAAAAGTGTTGTAATTATCTGTGTGTACACATTTCTGATATTGTAGTGATCTGGGGTGCACCCTATAACTGTGCAGTACTGAATTATAATAATTGCCGGAGTGGGCCTCGTTCTGACAATGCTTCGCACCGCATAAGGGTGCTGGGGGTAAAATAGTGTCTTTCCCAAGTGTGTATATTACTGATGTAATTTTAACACGGTTGGGCCTAGTACTGCTAATGATATTTCCAAATGTAATTTATGCCCAGAAATACATGATGTTCATGTTGTGTTAGTTAATGTGTGTGTTGAATACAAACTCTATTTACATACACCATGTGTGAAGTCTCTTTTGTGATGCTCAGTGTATTTACTGTGTGAGAGGGCTGTGTAAATGCTTTACACAATGTCTTTGTAATAAGCCTGACAGCTCAGTGCCAAGCTGCCCATGGGTGAGCGCAGGTTACACAGTGAGTGTAATCACCCAACCTTGACAGGAGTGGTAGGTTCTGCCTGGCTAGGGCTGCGCCTCAGCCAACCAGAACGTGCCAGTTCCAACAGTAGCAATTTAGCAGTTAAGGGACGTTACTTTTGGACAAAACAAAGTTAGCAGAAGCTTCCACAACAAAGAACAGATGCAACATTATACTTTTTCCTCAGACCCAAATCTGCTAAAGCCCAGCAGCAATGCAAGTTTACCTCACAGATAAAACAGGTTTAGTACGAGAAGAAGAACGGCAACAACAGGTAATATAGGCAGTTGTGGGAGCAGGTGCCTGCTAAGTGGCTTCTTTTTTTTCAACTTCGTTTTATCGGACGGCCCATTTGTGCTCAGACCAGGGAGCACTGAACGCCTTTTTAGATGCACAGTTGTGCAGTAAGGGGTCATGTAAACTCGAGGCCTGACAGAGAGGAACACGTGAAATGCAAGAGTGGCATTCAATCAATATGTGATGAAGGATTGTGGGGAAGATTACATAAGAGAACGTGAAGTGAATCAATTGCTCAGTTGGATTTAATATATTATGAATGCGCGGTGGGAATGCGCAAGTACTTGAACTAGATAAACTCTGGAGAGATTGACGCTTAATTCTTTTAGGGGGCTTGGACTATCCAAGTTTGGAATATTTCCCTGAAGAAGGCCCGTGATATTGGGACGAAATGCGTAGGCTGTGTCTTGGATGCATTGTGTCTTTTGTTCAGTAATATGAAGACATAAGAATAAAAAGAAAAAAGGACGTGAAAAGCTTTCATTTTTATGACAATAAAATGGTTATGTTGTCTCATGTGCAAAACTAGTTTCTATTATGAGTGTAAGATACAAGCTTGAGATTTTTAGAACTCTTTGAGGTCAGATGTTAACACTTCAGGTTACTGTGCTCTTCTACCCTTGTAGTTGTATAAGTGGCTTGTGCCCCTGACACTGCGTGCGTGTGACCAGAGACCTACTGCAGGAATTCTTCTTCCCAAAAATATATGGAAAAGGGTGTGTAAAGTCATGTATCTTCTGTTTGAGAGCCCCTCTGAATTTAATAAAGCCTCCAAAACTTCTTCTTTTGGTTCAAGGAGCCCCTCACCTAGCCAAAGGTAGTGCATCTTGTTGCACCCAGTCACGTTCAGTCGAATCTTCAGAGGACCCTGAGCATGTAATCACAGATAATCTGCTAGCTCTCAAGGACCCTTAGCTGGTCCTCCATTTACCCCATCCAGTTCTCACAGACTCTCATTTATCCATGGAAACTCAACCATCACCAAGAGATTCCATCCATCAGCCATCAGTAAATTAATCTTCAGTCACACTCAGGGACCACCTGCTGTCTCAATTGACCTCCTGACAGTCCTCAGTGGCCAACATTCTACCATCAGACACCCTGAGCTGGCTCTCAGATCCTATGCTGGCCCTATGTCGGCCTCAATTGACACTTGGATTGCGCTTACACTCACTCTACCTGCTCTCGGTATATCAAATCTCACTCAAGTGTGTCTTAGCCTTCCCCGTGGCACTGTCAACCTGCCCTCGGTCCACCATGTGTCACCCCTCCTCAGTTGACCCACAATGTCCTTGGCCCCAAGCAGCCCTTGCTTAACTTTCAAAAGCTCTTAGCTGGTTTTCCAATTCTCAAAGCTAGCAGACCCCCCACTGTCCCTCAAATCACTTCAGCTAAACTCAGCTCCACTCTACCATCCCACAGATTACCATATTGGCTCTTAGAAAACATCTTACAGCTCTAAATATCACTTCAGCTTGCCATCAGACCCTCACTGCTGACCATTAAACATCCTCAAATCCCTTTAAGGAGCCTTCAGATCTGCACTTGAAATCCAGGGCCCATTAGACACCACACATTATCCCCATGAGCCCTTTTTCTGAACTTTCCAACCCAAGGGACTCCATGCCAGCCAGTGCTGGGTTGACCATTTCTGTTGGGTAATTTCCTGGAAGGTTTGGAAGTCGGAGGTCGGAGGTCACTTTCGATTTTGTGTGACTGACACTGTCCACATCCTTCAGTCTCTAACCCCCAGCAGTTCTCACCCACCAATGAAGCTTGGTGGCCTGCCTGCTGCACTGCAGTACCAGTCGGTAGACTTCACAATGTTATGGCATGATGAGCAATGGCTGGGGACTGGGGTTACAAACTGCCAGTGTGCCAGCACACAGGCAGACCTCTGAAGCAGTGGGCCTGCAACTGGCCCTCACAGTTCTGCCAATCAGCACTCTTCTTAAATACAAGTCCAGCGCCACGTGTACAGTGTGATTGAAAGCACAGGGCCCAGGATCTTTTCAGTCATTCTCAATGCATTTGTGACACTGGGCTGCAATCGTGAATAGTGACCAGAGCCGTGTAGTATTAACAGAGCCCGAGGTTCTAGACAAGAAAGATCCTGACGCAGCCACAGTTACAGGGACCAAAGCAGGCAACCACCAGCAAATAGGAAACATTTTCAAAATGCTGTATGAGTGCTGGTGTATGTATAGGCAATGTGTTGTGTTTTCTTACTACTGCATATATGGGTATATGGACCTGTCTATGTGTGTATTTGTGCATATGTATGTTTTTAAACCAAGATGTATACATGCCTGACTACACTATCATTAAGGGGAGCATCCTGTAATTGCCAGTTTGCCTCTTGTTGGTGTGTGGCAAGGCAGTGTGCTTAAGTGTGAAATCAATTCTATTTTGTGTCCTGTAAAAAACACAGGGGCATATTAGCAAGACCCACGTTAAAATTATCGCCGTTTTAGCGGCAGGAAACTGCCGCTAAAACGGCGATAATGGGCTTGCTAATATGCGTTATAGAATTCCAATAGAAGCCCAGGTTAGATGTGCAGGACATCTAACCTGGGCTTCTATTGGAATTCCATAACGCATATTAGCAAGCCCATTATCGCCGTTTTAGCGGCAATTTCCTGCCGCTAAAACGGCGATAATTTTAACGTGGGTCTTGCTAATATGCCCCACAGCATGGGTACTCATAGTACGGCCCGCGGGCCGCCAGCGGCCCGGCAAGCCTTCCTTGGCGGCCCGCGGACCTTGCAGATAAATTACCTGTGTTTTTGTTTTTTTGTTTCTTTTTTAAGTATCAGCAAACACCGCCGGTTGCAGCAGCGCTCTATGGGGCCGGGCGATTCTTTAGAAGACCATTCACTTGTTAATGAGGCTTTGTTGTATTTCACCTCTTCTTAGCGCCCTGCATGAGTGGAGATGCAGGGGCGCTAAGACAAGGTGAAATACAACAAAGCCTCATTAACAAGTGAATGGTCTTTAAAGACCTGTGAAGTACTCGGGTGCCGCTGTGTGTGTGCCCGGAAGCTGTCTCAGCCCGGCTGACACACACACACACACACACACGCGCGGGTGAGGTGACAGAGGGTGACAGAGAGAGGGAGACAGACAGAGGGAGGGAGAGGGGAGGGAGACAGAGAGGGGGGGAGACAGAGGGTGACAGAGAGAGGGAGACAGACAGAGGGAGGGAGACAGAGGGAGACAGAGAGAGAGGGAAACAGAGGGAGGGAGACAGAGGGAGGCAGAGGGTGACAGTGGGAGGGAGTCAGGGGGAGACAGAGGGAGGGAGTCAGGAGGAGACAGAGGGAGGGAGAGGGGGAGACAGAGGGAGACAGAGAGAGGGAGACAGACAGAGGGAGAGAGAGACAGAGGGAGAGAGAGAGAGAGGGAGACAGAGGGCAACAGAGGGAGTGAGACAGACAGAGGGAGACAGAGAGAGGGAGACAGAGAGAGGGAGGGAGGGAGAGGGAGGGAGGGAGAGGGAGGGAGACAGAGGGAGGGAGACAGACGGAGGGTGACAGACAGAGGGTGACAGACAGAGGGTGACAGACAGAGGGTGACAGTCAGAGGGTGACAGACAGAGGGTGACAGACAGAGGGAGGAGGGTGTCAGACAGAGGGATGGAGACAGATGGAGGGCAGATGGAGGGAGACAGACAGAAGGAGACAGACAGAGGGAGACAGACAGAGGGAGACAGACAGAGGGAGACAGAGGGAGGGAGGGAGAGGGAGGGAGGGAGAGGGAGACAGAGGGAGGGAGGGAGAGGGAGGGAGGGAGGGAGGGAGAGGGAGACAGAGGGAGGGAGAGGGAGGGAGACAGAGGGAGGGAGGGAGAGGGAGGGAGAGGGAGGGAAACGGAGGGAGGGAGACAGAGGGAGAGAGAGGGAGGGAGACGGAGGGAGGGAGACAGAGGGAGGGAGACAGAGGGAGGGAGACAGAGGGAGACAGATGGAGGGAGACAGATGGAGGGAGACAAATGGAGGGAGAGGGAAGGAGGGAGAGGGAGGGAGGGAGACGGAGGGAGGGAGAGAGAGGGAGGGAGACGGAGGGAGGGAGAGGGAGGGAGGGAGACAGGGAGGGAGAGGGAGGGAGACAGAGAAAGAGAGAGGGAGACAAACAGAGTGAGTGAGACAGAGGGAGACAGAGAGAGGGAGAGAGGGAGGGAGAGAGAGAGGGAGAGAGAGGGAGGGAGAGAGAGAGAGGGAGGGAGAGAGAGGGAGGGAGAGAGGGAGGGAGAGAGAGAGGGAGGGAGAGAGAGAGAGGGAGGAAGACGGAAAGAGAGAGAGGGAGAGATAGAGAGAGGGAGAGATAGAGAGAGGGAGGGAGAGATAGAGAGAGGGAGGGAGAGAGAGATAGAGAGAGAGAGAGAGAGAGAGATAGAGAGAGAGAGAGAGATGTGTGTATGCCGGGTCTGGTGGCTCAGTGGATGAAGGCGTTCGCTGCAGGTGCCTGTGTTCAACCTCATAATCATAGTTTTTTTTGTTGCTCTAGCCCCGCCCCCCTCCCCCACTGACCCCGCCCCCACCGGTGCGGCCCTCGGCCACAAACCACACTGTAAATTTGGCCCCCGAGAGAAAGTTTGTGAGTACCCATGCCCCACAGTCACCATCCAATCAACAATATCCCCAGCCCAGAGTGAGACCATAACATTTCAGCTTTCTTGGGACTTAACAGAAAATGTTTCGTTAGTTAAAGGTGAGAATGGGTCTTATAGATAGATGTGCCTCCCAACAAAGTATACTCGGGAAACATATTACTAGGTTTGAACGAAATACCGTTTACGAGTAATTTCATGTGATGCCTGTTTTGCTAAATGCCCCAGATTACGCCATGACACCACGTCACGTAATTGAGTTGCCCTTAATTAAAAATATTACCACAGAGCACAGGAACAATGTGAACGAACAGAACTTGAGCAGTTGTTGTCTGAGTTACATGAGATTTTGCCCTTTTTAGCGCAAAATGCATCCTCGCATGGATGCCTTTTTTAGCACAATATGTCGGACTGGCATTTTGTGTAATTTCATATGGTTTTTGCCATTTTGCATAATGTCTGCAAAGGAAATTGTGCAAATTAATTTGAAAATGACTGGTGTCAGGGCTGCCCCTTTTATTGCTGCAGATTTCTGAGAGCTAAGATTACTAGATTACTTTCTTTACACATGGAGACAGAATGTATTGCAGTTTCTCCATCAACTCGACAGCATTGTCTTTATATGAAATTGCTCGCCTTGCAGAATAAACACAGTTTACTGTGCTTCGTTTCGTCTATGCACCCCCTTACAATATGTTTAACGAAGAAAGCCTATTTTTTTTTTAGCATTTAAAAAAAAAAAAAGCATACCAATAATTTTGAACAGCAATAACAATGTATATGGGCTGCCAGTAAAGAAATAATCAAGCGAATAAATGACCCTAAAACATTATCATCAAACACATCAAAAACTGCCCTTTGGGGGAAAAAAGCTCTTTCATGTGTACGTACACTGTGTCACATAGATCATGGTATAATATTTATAGTGGCATCGACCTTATGCAGGGAGGAGATGTTCCCATGCAGCTAGAGCAGGGGTGTCCATTTTAGGTTGAAGAGAGCTGGGTCTGTGCCAGATTTTTAGGATTTTCAATGCATCTAAATCACTCTAAGTCCTACATGAGCCCAAC
Organism: Calotriton arnoldi; assembly: GCA_963921515.1. Classification (NCBI taxonomy): domain Eukaryota; kingdom Metazoa; phylum Chordata; class Amphibia; order Caudata; family Salamandridae; genus Calotriton; species Calotriton arnoldi. Next base: position 1,421,009 of record CAWUFW010003129.1, on the reverse strand, counting down.
AAACAGACGTTTGATGCATTATATACAGACATACAGAGACTTCACTCTTGAACTGGGTGGTTGATATCTTCGTAGACCCCTTAATTGATTGATGGACTTATCATTTTGATGTGGCCTTTGTTGGTGTGCGCTATCTGCTTGACCCTCCATGTACTGAAATAACATTTAGGTCTGTGTGATTTAGTACTGAAAAAACGTATTGTGGGGAGATCATTTCTTGCGTGTACTATTATACTATTTCCACCTGAACGCTTTTGTAGAAGTCAAAATGTTTTCCTTTTTGTTAATTAATTTTGCATTAATTCGAGTCAGCCGAGGCAAATGTTTATAACTACAGATATAATCACTATAAAAGCATTCCTTCAGGAGCCTCTCTGTTTATATGTTTTCCATTTTCATATTCCTTCATCTTTCTTAATGCAAGAAAATAATGAGTTTGTTTTTTTATGAATGGAAACATAAAGAAGAAAACACAAACGATGAAAAGCAGTAACACAGCATTCTATTCAGTCTCCTCAAAAGAATAATTAGGTAGATTGGGGTACTGCAGACTATGGCACTGTAAAGAAAAAAAGGACAGACAAGTGAAACACTCTTTAACAAGGGAGGGAAAATCAAAATATTGACAACACTATAGTGATGACATAATACTCGCCTCAGTGTCTTTAATAAGCTCATAACTTTCCTACATTAACAACTTGAAAAATGTTGTCAAGGCCAGAGGCTCATATTATGCATGTTTGAAATGAGTTTGCAACCAAACATGATGCAAGAGAAACATGTTTACAATAAAGGACTTTAGTAGTAGATGCGGTAGATGAATTCGCTATTTTTAACATGTCCTTCAACCGTGCTCCTGACCAAAAGGCTTAAGAAGCCTTGGCACTTCAGAAGGAGTGAGCTCCAAAAATTGAAACGTGAGTTCCAGCTTGAGAAAAAATCAATTTGACTCATTTGGTCAGAGTGGCAGAAGAGACCGGGAGTGGGGATTAATGGATGAAATGAGGAACTGTGCAGAAGACGTTCTAAGATCAGAAGACCATAATCCACATTCTTTAAGGTGCTGATCAACACAAAGTTTTGGATGGTTGGAAAACCCAGGGTACCCTACAGAGGAATATAGGGGCATATTAGCAAGAACCTGCGAAAATTATCGCAAAGCTTGCTTAGCGCGCATTTTTCTATCGCCGGCTATCGCTGGATATTACCGCGGAGATAACATGCTATTAGCAAGGTTTATCTCCAATGCGATAAAATATCCAGCAATAGCGGCGAAACCTAGCAATAACGCGAGAAATCCAGCGATAGAATCCCCGCGCTAATGCTGGGGACTTAACCTTACAATCCACCTCCCATTGACTATTATTGTTAAGTCATGTTTTTACCAGTACTAAAAACCAGCGCTAATCGTGGTTAGCGCGCGTTTTTATCGCTTCGCGGGCATTGCTAATAGGCGATAGGTATGTTAGCGACTGTTTTCAGTCGCTTTTAGTTGGGAACGCCTCCTTTGCATGTCATTAGCGATAAATATTGCTGACATGCAAAGCGGCACCCAAAACAGTCGCTATCGCCTAAAAGCTGTCGCTAACACCTGTTAGCGACAGCTTGCTGATAGGGTGATAGAAATATCGCCGCTTTAGCGGCAAAAAGTGCTGCTAAAGCGGCGATAGAGCCCTTGCTAATATGCCCCATAATGTCTTAGTTCTCCTGGAAATAGAGAAAACAAACCCGACAGGAGTGAATTGCCTAGTAAACAAATCTAAGGGTCTAATTTTAAAGACTCTGCTAAAAGAAATCACACATAATAGCATTGCAAGTTTAGCTTGAAAAGGCTCTTAAGTTTAGAGACTGAATATCAAGTTGATAATTAAAGAGGTAAATTAACATCTCATAATGCCTTATATTTAGCTAAAGGAGAAATACTTACCCTAATCCCTCGAAGTAACCTGTAGATCAACAAATGCTCTCTAACCAATTTTCCTACTATGTAATGGTGTTTAAGATATGAATGGCCTACAAGTAGAATGGCCTACAAGTATTATTAGTCCTTTAAGACTTACCTGAAGTTGCCAAATGAAGTTAACTAAGACAGAGACATTTGCCATGGAGAAATCTGTAGCTGATCCCACACACCAATGAGACCAGGCTGACCATGCCAATCCATAGACTCGTTACCCCTGGAGCCCAGGGGCAGACCAGGATGGCCTGATATCTTCCAGGCCATCAATTGTAGATTTCCTCAAATAATGTGATTGTTGAACTGGCCCAATGGATGGCAGAGTGCATGTTTGAAGTTGGAATGAAGAATTGGGGTATCTATTGCCATATGCAAAACATCTGGAAACCTTAATAGAGGTTCCCAAAATAGAGAAGCTATAACTAGCTTTCTCAGTTTTCTCCTGAAATTTGATATCAGGAGGAATGGGAATGCATAACAGATGTCCTAATTCCAAAAGTGGAGCAAAACATCTGTAGCCACTAATAAAGGATCAAGTCTAGAAATAAAAAATTGGGGGATCTGGGTGTTGATCACTGAGTCCCAAGAGGTTTATTGACGGTGGGCCCCACATAGACTCTAAGGGCCAGAGTCACAAAGATTAAGTTAGACAAAAGTCTAAAATAGACCAAAAGTCTAACTTTAATACTTTTCGGTATTCACAAAGGTAAGTTACTACTAGTAACTTTACTACTAGTAATTTTGCTATTAGTAAGTTTACTAGTAGAAAAGTTACAAGTATTAACTTACCTTCCTGAATGCAGAAAAGTAGTAAAGGTAGGCTTTTGGCCTAACTTAGACATTTGGTCTAACTTTACCTTTATGAATCAGGCCCTATTTGTTGGAACGCAGAGATATGAAGTTGCCAGTTGCTATAATGCCTTAGGTGACTTGGAAACCAGTCTGCAACAGTACTGAGGTGATAAGAACTCTGCTGTCACTTAAATTTGATATGGAGACAATGCTCCCTAAATTCTTTAATAAGTGTTAATGGAATTTTTGATTGGGTAACCACAAGATGGTTTAAATGTTTCACTAAGGTAAAACAAGAAAGTACGCTGTTCCTATGGGGGAGAGGAGAAAGGGTTTGACAGGCCAGGAATGTTGTGTCAGTTACGAACAGGTGCTAGATAAGTCAATGCGTGATTGTACAGGGATAGCTCCAATAAGGAGCAAGGGCCCTCACACACCTAGAGGGGTGTCATGCTTCATCATAGGGCAGCTCCTCGTTGGGGCGGCACTGCAATGCCCAACGGACCCCATAGGGGGGCTCTTTGCTGGAGGTCTTTTCTGTTTGCCGTCGTGAAGCTTAAAGATGTTGAGGAGGGAGCCTAAGTGTAGTGAGTAGAAGTGGGATGGTGTGTGTGTGGTTAAAAATAGCTACTGGATTCTCCAATGATAGTTTATTCACGGAGTACCTGTGACATGAGTAAAAACACCGACTAGAAATTTGTGGATTGGAGAGGGAAAATTAAACCTGCTTCACTTTTTGAATGAGTGAGTTGTGCAGGGGGTCGACATGTTTAATGCCCTATTTAGTCCGTGTGGATCTAGGCATTTCTCCAGGACCTAAGTATCCTCATCTACTCATAGGGGGCGGCGTGTACCGGGTTTGGAAAAGAGAAGAAGTCACGTCCCCTTAAGTCAACTTAAAGGACTCAACTGTAGTCCTAATGTGTGGTGAAAACTAGAGGTATATTATACCTTCTGGAAAAGAGTGCACCTAAATGGGGGAAGGGTTCTTCCCCATCTGGGACATGCCGTGCTGCTCGCTGACGTTGCAAGAGAGACCAAGCTTAGTCCGGATGGCTCCTAATACAGCACCTATCCATGTCAACCCCCAGCACAACTCACTCATTCAAAAACTGAAGGGGGTTTAATTTTCACATTCAGCATCAAATTGAACTTGGCTTCCAATGCTTCTTTATCGACTGTGAGATTCCTTAGCACTTCTTTCACTCCATCACCGGCAAGGTTTTTCAAATATTTAATGATTTTCTTATTGTTTTCTTCTTTTAGTGCATCTGTGAAGTCATCGAAGGTTTCGATCCATGCAGTTCACCTGCCACTGATGTTCTGTTTCTTCGCATTGTGAAATGTGATGGTGGCTTCAGGAATGTAGCCAAATCGTACTTTGCACTCCCTTCTGTCACTATTGAGAGCATGTGCTGTTCAGGCAGAATTCTTCACACAAAGCAGTACCAGCAACCTCTCCATGCAACACGCCAGTTGCTTGGGCCTGGTCGTCTCATCCGATTTTGAGGTCATATAGTACTTCACTTGCTTGTGCCGGTAAGCAAGTTTCTGTTTTCATACCTGGTCATCACTGCCTTTAGCGTTTGTTTCATATGGATTATGGCTCTGTGTTATGGTGTGGCGCAATATCTCTTTTTTCAGCCTTACCATTGGGTTCTGGCCGGCCTTTAGAATGTGCACCTCTGCAGGGCCTTCAACTTCGTTGATGACTGTATGTGTGCTGGTTTAGGGCTTTAACTCCACATATGGCAACCGCAGACCACTTTGCATCGATTTGGGACACACATGGCATGCATGAGCAGTTTTCTGTACCTTTGCAAACTCTCATGGAGAGCAGCCTTGTTTCTTCGGGGCACATATCCTCTACACGTCGCCAGTTGTAGCGTCTTCCCCAGCCCGTATGCATGCAAATGAACACGCCACACATCTGTAACAGATGTCCTTCTTCTTCAACATACGATCACGCTTTGCACGCATCATGTCATAACTTTCATACCCACACCTTAACACCTTCCAGCAGATTACGTAATTCCTGTGTTTAGAGTCCACCCAGAACCACGAGGGTCCTAGCGAGCATATTATCAAAGAAACTACACTACACAACTGGCAGTCCCCCCAAAACTTGTTAAAATGTTGGTGGTACCACTGTCTTTCCTGGGGCACCACAAGAACCAATATACTAATTTTTGGGCCTGCCCCAGAGCTTCACTGGACCAAATGGCAGTGGCATGAATACTGAATGAGTGACTTTCTGCTGTTACTTTTTCCTTTCATTATCTCTTCTCTTAATTTTTTTATGTCAAGCAATTTTGCAGCACAACCCTTGTATTTTTTAGTACTGAGTTCACTGGTCCCACTTGGGGCACCCATACGCTTTTTGTTGGGATGCATAAAGGAGCCTTAATGACCCCCACAACCCCTTCCGGCTACCACACTCCTGGCCACATCCATAGGGCCAGCACAGGAGCCAGCAGTTCTTTCTCCTACTGCCTGTGTGAAGTGTGGATGTGGGAACAGCTGACTGGGTGCCACTTCCCCTCCAGACACAGGTAAACAGCGGCAGAAGGAGCCCCTATTGCACTCTCTGGTCTGCCACAGGAGCTTCCTTGGCTTGTTCTTCAGTCCCAGAACATGAGGGCCCCCTGTGTGGGACAATTCTAATTGCATTGGCCCTGAGGGATAGGGTCCCTGGGGTCAAGAGTAGCTCAGGGAGGGTGGGGGCTACACAAACACTCTCCCTATAGAACATAAAATGAAGGTTGTGCTGACCCTTGGCCCTGGGCCACCCCGGGGCATCTGAAGAAATTGCAGTGGAGGGCTATGTGTTCCATTTGCAGCCTGGCCCCCCATCGGGAGACCTAGCATCTTTGTCCATTGTCTCTAGCTCCGTCAGGCTAAGTTGCTTGGGAAAATTGTAATGTTGCTCTTGGTGGTGAGCACTAGCCACCAGGAGAGGATTCTTCAGTCCCCCTGTCCTTTAAATATATTTCTTTCATAGAGCTTTGTCCCTAATGCTTCTGATGCTGGACCTGTTCTTTTACTCTGCGCCCTACACCCTGGTGCTTTATCAGTAGCCTCTTCACAGCTCCCCAGCAGAGTACCCTCCATGCCGCACTCGCCAGACTCCATGTGTTACCCATCCTTCAAAACACCTGTGTCTCAAAAGCATAGTCAGTAGCCCCCTCCGAATGGATGTAAACCATCTGCTAGGCTAATCCACAGATGATCCAAGGGAACCCTCCAGGCCCCCCCTCCAGCAGGTCCATCCATCTACTGTCCCTCAGAGGATCTAAGCGGGCCAGCTACATGGACCCTGGAGAAACCCTCCTAGTCCTGGGTGCCAGCTGGAGTCTAAAAGTCCATAGGTACATCCTTACAGTGGAGTCAGGTTGTGTCTCCTTCTAGCTGGGCATTTCTCTAGCATTGTTGCTCCCAGGACCAGATAGTTTTCCACAGCCTCTCTCTTGTGAAGGGTTTTTTATGTGCTGGTGAAAAGTTCTGGAAGGTGGGGTCTTCTGCTCAATCCAAGGGTTACACATCATCACTCCACCTACGCTCCAATCGTCCTGCACATCTTTTTGGGACATTTGAACATGACAGCTTGAAGTTGACAGACCTTCCCTGAGAACCTCAGCCCCCACATAACTGTCACTGCTACATGATACCTTGCCTCGAAAACTTAAAAGGCGAGCTCCTCTTGTGTCTGGCTCCAGAGGTCTGGCTTTGTTTTTGTGGGAGTGAGCCATCTCAGGCCAGTTGCAGTATGAAAGGTAATTGGTGCATGTAGATTTCTTCCCCACCCCTTCTTTTTCCAGGAACAGGGCCAAGCATTGGCAAATGCCCCTATTGCGTGGGGAGGCCTTTGCTCCTTTTCCTGGCTAGCAGAGTAATTGGCTTGGCCCAGTGAGGGGGCAAAGGCTTGGAATCTGATTATGAACTGAGCCAGGGAAATATCATAGTTCTTAAAATGCAGAAGGAGTACAGTGTTCACAAAAGGGCCTCTGGTACAGGATTGGTACCTGACTGTTATCACCAGGCCTACATAGTGCAAAACTGTTCGGTGTGGCACATTTTGCCCATAATGTGTAAATCAGTAAAGCACATAGGTTTTTCAGTTATCATTATTGATGTGCACTATTAATACCTGCTCACATTATAAGGCCTACACTAGGCCAGTACCAATCCTTCAAGGGTCCTTTCTGCAACAGGCTATCTGTGCGCAGATAACAGGCTGAGGTAGACAGTATTCTCACAGGGTCAGCCCACACAGCTGTGCACATACTTGTGCTCATGTGTTCAGGTGTACCTAGCCCAGGGCCTCTTCCCCTAACTGCACAGCAGTGGGGCTTTTCTTAAAAGATGGACAATGGTAGATAGCTCTCTCAGCAGCAGCGGTCGGTGTAGGTGGGACAGGTCGGGGCGGGGGATCTTGACATACGAAAGAATAGGATTTATTTAATTTTCCCTATTCCATTGTCTGTCGACACCCCCCCGCCTGCCCCGTCGTGCTTACCTGCACCGACCGCTGCTGCCTCTCAGTCAATTTCCCCAGAATTTACAGAAAGTGAGATTAAGTTAGTGAGACTCACTCACGTTAAAAGTCCAGAACTGAGTAGTTAAAGAGTGAATCCAAAGGGAATCAGTCGGGTGGGCCATATCTGCTTCACTCCACGAGAGGGATGGCTGGCCAGTCCATATATATGGGGTGCAATAAGAAAGATGGGTAAAAAAAGTGTTGCTAGCTGTGTCACAGATGTCTGTGAAGAATGTGAGAGTCTTACTTACATTAACAAATTTTCATGCCCTCTTTATCTTATGCTTGTTCGGGCCAACCCAGTTGAAATCTGGCCCATTTTGATTATCTGAAACTGAATTGAGTGAATAATGGATGACATCTGAATCATCATCCGAAACGCCCTGTTGGATAAGGAAATAGGGAGGTCTAGTTGAAGGTAAATCTACCTCTTTTCGAGAGGGCCTTTTTTCTGGCTGATGGCCAGAGTCTGTCAAGAATGGAAAACTCTTGCTGACTACTCTCACAGTAACCAGAATCACTTTGGCAGAGCTACCTTTCGACTCCAAGATCCCATGTTTCACCTTGCATAGGCGTGAGCATTTGAAACTTTAACACTACACAGAAATTACAAGGGCATTCCATATCAGGATTTGTCATAGGCATTGAGCTACAAAAAAGAGGCTGGGCAATAATTATATCTTTAATATTTTTCCCATGCTATGCACAATAATAACAGCTTACTTTTCTGAGCAATTAATAAAATGTCCTAAATTCTTAAATTAAATATTCCTCACTTTCATCCATGTCATCCTCTTGAGTATCACTTAAGCTTAAGTGTATTTGGTCTGTCATATTTAAAGAGGGTTCTGAAGCCAAATATCTGTTACTATACGAGGAAAATTGGGCTTGTTTTCTGTAATAAAAAACATAGAGGAGCCAACCACGTGAAGAACAAATGCTTGATGTTTGTCACGCTCGAAGCAGTACCGAACGCTGACTAAACAATTTATATTCTAATGCAGTTGTTTGCTGAGAGGCTTGAGTTGGCATGTGTGATGTATGTCGGCCCCAGCGGGACGGAGTGCGAACTCATTCAGAGTCATGCGGCCCCAGAACAGAAGCCGACCTAAATCCTATGCCTCTGGAATGGAGGGGAGCACAGGTATGCACTGGTGTGAACAATTCAAAATACTCTATAATGCACTTAGGTGGAATGAAACACGAGTGTACTTAACAGGCTGCCAGGAGCAGCAGGAAAGAAGAAGGACTTTGGATAGGGGCCATATTTATAGGGACTTAATTGAACACCTGTGTAGCTGCATGTATTGGTAGTTTTTTCCAAATGGATTTCTGGGTCTTGTAGTTTTTCGGTTTTTAAAGATGATGCTCTTGTTCTCAATTCTTGGCTGCTATGGAGAATGAAAAGTAAAAAGGCAATGCATAATGGGAGCCTCTGGTCTTGAGGTAACGTTCTCACATTAAAAGTGCATACTGTTCACAGTCCATTTTCGCAGAATTTTTTTTTTACATCATTCTATTTCATCACCTTGCAACTTTTACTAACTCTACAAAGCTTTCAAACTCTTAAAAAGCAACACAAATGGTGTTTGCTACCTTTTAATTGTTTTTCACAAATGCCCATTCAATCCAACAGTATAGGAACTGCCTGGTCATCATGGGGGCATATTAGCAAGACCGGCGATAATGGGCTTGCTAATATGCCCCCATGTTTTTACAAGACACAGACAATCTGCAGTAGAGAAGGATTATTGTTTCATTGGAAATGTAGATGAAAGAACTCGTCTCTCAAAAGGTCCTAAGCATTTCCCACTGAACGCCCCCCCTGCCCCCCATGGTCTATATCTATGGTCAGCTTGCCCATTCGGTGCCCCTCAATTCTTACCCCCATCACTAGAGGCTCTTAAGTTGTGTAGCATTAACTCTGCCACACGACTCCAAACCACTGGAGTAAGGGGAAAACGGAACAAAATGAACCTGTCTAAAAAGCCCAACAGCTGTGCATGGTTTGTATTGTCTACAGTGCTAGTACACAATGCTCTGTTAGAAAGGAGGGGCTTAACACTGCAGACTGTCACTTTTCAGCAGAACACCATAAATCAGAGCTCCAAACTCAAAGAGAGGCCATAGATTACATGATAATAAATTGTTATTAGTGATATCTAAAGTAGATATTTGTGGGATATTCAGTAGGTCTGTCTGAAATCTTAATCTGAAAGGTTTGTATACTGACCTGCTGACTGAGCTGGCCCAAACCTATCATGTCTCCCTAATCTGAACCACAGCAATGTTTTATGAGCCTGTAAAATCTAACGCTGCTGTATTGCCTGAGACTGTCCGATTTTTATGATGTTTTATTTTTTACAATGGTTCTCCATAGGAATTTATTTCGAAGGGGCAGGATTAAAAAGACAACATGTATTGAAACGTAGATGTGTAGATAAATGTGGTGGTAAATGATAGGCACTTCAAAAACTTGCGGGGCAGATTTACAAGAACTGGCGCATCTCTGCATATTAGCAGAGATGCGTCAGTTCATTTGCGTCCCGTAAAAAAACCCTTGCTGCGTCGCATTTACAATGCGGCGCACCGTAGCGCAAGGATAGACAGATGCATGACGCATCTTTTGGCGTACAGGCAGCGCATTGCTGGAGTCGTGTCGCAAGCACGACGCAACTCCAGCAACGGTTAGGAATGCCTACTCCTAACATGCATGTTACAGCAAACAAATGATGGACGGAATGCTGACAATGCAAACATTCTCCCACAGTCAAAAGATCTGGGTTAAATCCATCGTTCTTTTGCCCACTACGCCACCCCAGTTTGGACCCAGTCATATGCAAATCAGTCTTGACCCTGTGCCACATGGGAACAGTCCAGACCGAACTGCCAGGCCAGGTCCTCCCTGGACCGGAAACAAGCATCCTGGGACCGGTTTGAGGGTATGTCACCCTAACATGCTGTGTCACTCCTTACGCCTGCTTCAAGCAGGCGTAAGGTTTTGACACAGTGGTGCCGTAAAAGTGACTCAGTGCCTCACTTTTACGAGGCTTTCTCATGTCGGAACGCCCACCCTGCATACATTATACCTGAAGCAGGTATAATGTAGCGCAGGGCTTTACAACGTGACGCATCTCCCTAGATGCATCACGTTGTAAATATGTCGCAACGTGGCGCATTGTTTACAACGCCGCACCATCACAGAAGTGACGCAACGGCGGCATAAAGTTGTCGCAAGGGGCTTGTAAATCTGCCCCTGCATTTTTTTTAATATTAGAATCTTATTGGTTGTAATCATTCAAAATACATAAATGAAGCATAGAGCAGCAGATTCAGGGACACATAGAATGTGGTAGAAACTAGTGACTGGTGGCTTTTTGTAAAAGCTTTTAAGGGAAACTGCTGAAAAATGCTGACATTTTGCTAACATGTTCTCAAACTTATCTTAGGTTGCAAGGCACCTGGAGATGATCAGGCTTATTTGGCTCACTATGAAAATACTGGGATATTTCATGAGTTCCCTTTCAGACACTGTAGCTTTTTAGTAAATTCATGTACAAAATACGCTAGAAAATGTGGAATTTAAACCCCTTTTCGACATTTAATGGAGGCCCTTTAAGATGGTCAGCTTTGCTTGTTTTGCTCACAGCAATTCTCCTCAGGCGTTACACCCCATAACATCCCATGACCTTTGGCATGATCATAAGACCACAGCAAATTACTTCAAATGACGAAACCTAGATCACATTGCAGGAAAAGCCGGTGATGCCTTTTGGGGTGGCAAGACTACATTCGTCGTGTTCTCTTACTGTGTGCCATAGAAACATAGAAGCAGATGAAGGCCACCCAGCCTTTCCATACCTATGCTTTATTCACTGTTCATATTGGAGTTTTCATTAGGTCTCCAACCTTTTCTGTGCTGAGAACTACTTATGTTCAATGAAACACATTGAGAGCTACTATTATTAGTGTTGTATAATCTCAATTTTTTTTATATGTATATTAATTCAACCAAGCAAAAGCTTTTTAATTTAATAAGCTGGGCTGCACACAGGTGAGCTATTCAGTGGTAGCTGGAGAGCTACAGTAGCTCACGAGCTGCTTGCTGGAGACCGCTAATCTTTCCTAGTTCAGTTACAGGTCTCACAGGCAGTGCCCCTGTCATATGTGCTTGTTCTTTAGAGTAAGGAGGAATGAGAGAAAGGGTAAAAAGCAGCAGGGAGACAAAGATGAGGGAGGGTGTGAAAGAAGAATATGAGGGAGGAAATAGAGGAAGGAGAGAGAAAAGGTTGTACTGAGAAAAAGGGCGTCAAGGGGGTTGGAGGAGCTAGGATGAGAGAGAGGGAAAGGAGGAGAGAGTATTATTTTGGGTAGGAAATGAGGGGAAAAGTGAGGATTGCAAGCAAAAGGAGATGGGGATAAAGATGAGAAAGGAAGAAAATGGAAGCAAAAATAATAATCAAGAAGGAGAGAGTGATAGTAAGAAGGTCGGAGCAAAAAATGGAAGATTGGAAAATGGGGTAAAAAGAAAGTGGGCCTGATTAAAAATGGATCGGTTAATTCCAACCCATACGTAAACCCCAGTTTACTCAAGGGTTGGAAATACGAGTTTTGTTTTATTTAACACATCTAAAAACTATCGGATGCGTTAAATAACTCAAGGCTCATAAAATTTCGGCAGGTCCATCATTCTGAAATTTAGCCGAGAATAAGCATACAGTAGTTACTGTATCATGTGGATTTTGGTGCGTTAAACACCAGAATCCGCATGTTATTCCCCATAAACTCATAATACGTACTATTTATAGCACCGATAAATAATGTACTGCGTAATATCGTTATTTATCAGGTGTGCTAAATAGCGCCTACAGTCATTATCAGGGCCAGTATATAGTGAATAACATGTTAACGTAAGGCACCATTTTGCTACATAATTTCAAACATTTCTTTGTCTGAAGCGCCCCAAACTCCCTTTGCAGTGGTCGAACATGCTTGCTGTACTCGCTACGTGGATTGAAAAGGCTACTATGATAACATTTGCCAGGAACACTTTCGATTCTCAGTCTGGCCCAGCTGCATGACTGCCTGCAGTTCACCAGTCCAAAGAGTCGCTAGGCACCTGCATTGACTGTGCAGCCAGGCACGTCAATAATCTGCTGCGATTAGGATAGCACCTCTACTTCCAGTAAAATCTAGACTTTAAGCCCTGCCATGCCCTTTTGTAGCAATCTTTATCCAATTGATTAATTCTGAATACAGTAAGGCTTATATCTTGCCCTCCAATGCCTCGAGCGGGGACCTCGCCGGTCAACGTTTTAAAAAGAAATAGAAAACATTTGTACTTCTTTTTTGGGCATTGAGGTGCTTACCCGTTGCTGTTAACTTTCTCCTTAGGGCACAACTCAGATTCACCAACTCTTGAGGATCTAACTAATAGGCTTAATCTCACCAAACCAGGAGCCAGCAACTCGGGTTCACCATTACAACCTTTTCCTATGAAAGTTGAAAAAGTTGAGATGGGAAATCAACACCCACACAGGTTGAATTGTGCAGTTAGAGCCATGCTGCTTAAAGAATTGAGAAACGTATTACTCTCTTTACACATAGGCCAGTTTTGTTTGTGTCTCTTCCCTAAACCATCTTGGATTAGAAGCCAATATGCATCTTTCTTCTTATTTAGGACAGTACCATTTGCTTGACACAGCACAAACAGATCTCATTCCCTTGCACAGCACTGCTTTGGTGCTGGTCACAGTCCTGGGCCAACTTTGCATGACTTTGGATGCTGCAGGCACTTCCATCCTGATCCTTCTTGACATGCCGAAGGCTTTCAATTTGGTTTTTAGTCCCATTCTCCCCACTTGTCAGACGATTGTCGGTTTGGGTGCTGAGCTCTCAGATGTCTGAGTTGCAAAGGGAGAGTAAGCAGTTCCTCTCCCTTTGTTTTGCTCATCATTCTGGGAAGCACCCTGTAGGGTCCTGCAGAGCACTACATTATTTCATACCTATATTACTCCTCTAAGTAAACTGATGAGCAGACAAGGTTTCCACTTTATCTGGTATGAAGATGTCACTCAACTAAATTAAAAAATTTAAAACCTTGGTGTCCCCATTCAAGAAAAATTTCAATAGCACAATGGATGAGGTGGAGCCATCTTAAGCAGAAGTCTTAATCATTGGAGGGCCCCATTGCCCCTGGTATATCTGATGGTTCAACTCCTTAGGAACTCACCTCACACCAGTTCACCATGTTAGGGACCTTTGGAATATTTTTGATCACAAGCCTTCCATCAAGCCACAGATCAGTAAACTCTCCTCCTCTTGCTTTTTGTGCCTCCACACTTTGATAAAAATATGTTTCTCTTTATCCCATGTATGCAATTCAGGACACCTGGCTAACCTTCATTGGCTTCTAGTGCACACACAAGTACACTTCAAGGGCATATGCTTCCGGCATGGAGTCATACACAAGTTAGTCCCATGTCTGTTGTTTTGTTTTGTCTGTTATACTCCTCCTTGATAACCTAGATCTGCTCAGTCCCACTTGGTAATTATCAATCTTACCCACCGTGGCCCAGATTTACAAAGTTTTTGTGTTGGGTTTGCATTACTTTTTCAACACTGACTACAAGCTAGATAGCAGAAAGGCAAGAATGACAGGTGTGCCTCAGGAGCTGTGTGTTTTCTTAAACTCTTGCAAGTTTTCACTATCTCAGAGCTTTCACTTTTCCCCCATATCAAATGTTATTAAATCACACACTCCAGATTTTGGTATTTTGCACATGGACACTTGAAGTTTTGCATTTCACGTGATACACCTACTAGAATATAAAGTGAAAATGAGCACTGATGAGTTAATGCCTCAATGGAGCAACTTGAGCACTGCTTAGTGTAAATAAAATATCACAGTTCCTTGAGGGTAGCTGTTTGGAAAACAATACTGATGAAAGCTCATTCTGGTATGTGACAGATGGCATAACACTGTTGAGGTCATTTCATTCTTCCTGGCCACCTCAATGCAGCCCCGCCGTAAAACAATATTGAATTTGGCTGCTAAGGTAAAGTTCAAAGCTTACTTAATTGCAGAAGGAACAGAGGGTCACTTCTAAGATAAAGAGGATACATTTCCATTGGAATAGCATCATTTTGGCTCCATCCTTTTACCTTTGGTTAGGCCATATATATATTTACAGTTGGCTTTATGGACTCGTATGATGCATTAATACCAATGAGATATAGTGCATTAAAGGTATAGAAGGTGCATTTATTGTGTGTTTTAGGTATATATATGTGTGTGTGTGTGTGTGTGTGTGTGTGTATATAAACATTTTTCCTTTTCAGAAACATCTGGATTACTGATATTAATTTTCTACAGATTTGGATTGTAAGGTGGGGCACTAAAATGTATTCAATGCAGTGCATTAACCAGGGATTAGTGAGAACGAGTCATACGTATGTTCAATGCTTATTTTTACAAATTGTGACCAGTTGTCGTTTCCGTTTAATAATCCATGTAAAGGTTTATTGTGCTGCATATAGGAGTACAGTATAAAAAAGCTTAATTTTCCTTATTAAAGATTTCATTTATTGGATTATATGTAGGCTGTAAAATTAATATGCATTTAAAGAAAACTGCTAAGTTAGAATGATTGTGGGCCTTAAGCTTTCAGTTGAGACATTTAATACTTACGTGAAAGTTGTTTTTCTACATGTTTTCTCCTCTGCAGATGCAGACTAAAGGCATTCATTAGTTAGGGAAAAACCCATTGTGTTTCTAAGATAATGAGGCGAGGAGGAACTGACAAGGTCAAATAATTTTAACGAAGACCAAAGGGAGTGATACCAGTTGGTACTATCAGATGAAGTGAGGAACCCAAGGATGCTTTCGAAGCGGAGACTGAAACATGTGAGCAGTGTTGAAGGCGCCACGTTATTTTCTGGGAACTGGAAAAGTATTGTGATGTGGTTGAGGTCATATTTCTTGAATGTTCTTTGTGCATTCTAATTAGTGAATCAACCTTGGGGTTAGTCAGATTTCCTTTAGACTTGGAGAGGTACAGACCTCTCTTGACATCTCTGATTGTGTGGCTTCATGCTATACATGATTCCCTTCCTTTAGAACTTCTCCAGGGGTTCTGATGCTGACACTTTTCTTGCATCCTTAATTCAATAGGGTATTCCCTATTCTTAGTTTAGTGTAGGGTTTAGAAGATGTTGCAAATCTTTTCCATGTATGGGGAGAAGGATCGAAACCATTTGTCTAGTCATCAAATCCTTTTCCTTATTTTCTGCATTATTGCCACAGAAATTCTTATATGCTCTTTGCTGTTGAGGACCAATATTGTACGACGCTTTGGTCTTCCTTTGATAATCTTGTATTTTTATAGTAGATTGATTTATATTAGTCTGGCTTTGAATTTGTAATAAATCTTTTAACTTCAAGTTATTGACTCAGACTTTTGTGTGTTCTTAATGATCACACTGTACCTTGTGATTTAAATTCTCGTTAACTCCTTTTTCTCTCAAGCTACTATCAAGGTCTATTGACCAGAGTTAAATTGGAAGAAATGGCCCAAAGCGTTCTCACCATAATGAGAATCATTTTCATTCCTCCTAGTGAATACAAAACATCGTATTCAAGGTCCTGCGGTGCTTCAGTCTTAGTGCTTCAGTCTTAGTGCAATTGTGAGAAATGTGCAAATCACTTTTAATAGCTGTCACATTAAAACATATTCGAATATACATAAACTTCCCATTTTAATCTACTGCTTGTCACTTGTGTTTCTTTTCCGGAAAATATAACCTGAATGTTTATGTTTGGAATGATGTGTAAAATAATGTTTTAGGTAATGTAGGAAAATTCTCCTGGCTCTGGCCTGGCAACTTCAAGCCACTCTCCTCCCAGTTTCAGGCAGGGGTCAGACTGGCCAGCAAGGAATCATGTGGTGAGCCAGTCAGCAGAAGAAGCATGTCAGAGAAGAGACCATCCACCATGAATGGACACAAGTTGGTGGTAGCCTGGGCTAAGGGACTCAATTGCCCACAAGCCTCGGAAAGGGCAGGAGGCGGAGCTCTTCTGGGCAGCGCGCTCTTAAGCACTTTGATCCCACGCAGTGAGGGACACAAGCCGTGGTAGTCAGAGCTATGGGACTCAATTGCCCACAAGCCGTGGAAGGAGCAGGAGGTAGAGCTCTTCTAGACAGCGCACTCTTGAGCACTTTCTTCCCTGCAGCATGGCTTGCACAGTGGACGCACTTAGGCATGTGTCCAGGCAAAGCCCGGGTCAAGAGCGGGTCCATCTGCTCTCCGTCCACTCCTGAACAAGGCTGGCCCCCCATCTTGGTTTTGTGGTTTGTGAGATAAGGACAGCTGAAACCTAGATATTCACAGGTACTGTTTTCATTTTTTGTCTTAAGGTGTGTTGTTGTACCTGGCCATTTCCTTCATTTCTCACCGAGGACTTTTAATTTATTTGGGCTGGATTCGAGATGTGTAAAAGAAAAGCTAACTTCCTATTACAGGGAAAGGGGCTCTCTGAACCTGGTTCAGGGTCCATTGCTAACTATCTGACATCTGTCATGGGGACAATTAACACTGAAATTAGTCTTGTGGAAGATCAGATTATCGCTGCAAAAAGGCAATCTTTAACCCAGTCTTACAACATCTAAACACTGTTGTCTAATTGGGGGACCCTGACCCAGAGATTTTGGTTAGTACTATTGTTTCAGCAGCTGGTAAAGAATTGGTACAACAATCCAGTTGCCATCCTCTAAATAAAAGAACCTTGAGTGTATACCTGGCTACAGAGACTGATTCTGCATCAGTAAAAAGAAGAGACCGGATTACTCTTCAACTAACAAAGAAATGGAGGAGGGTCAATGGAAGTCATCCCCAGCTGCAAAGAAAATGGACTCCAAGAACCCCCGGATGAACGTCGCTGTGACGAGAAAATGGCTTTGAAGGGTAACTTTGACCTTGAGCAAAACATTACTGACTATTGGTCCCAGTGCTTTGCTAAACTTGAAGAAAAGATAAATGAGTTCTGTAATTCCATCTCAGAGAAATTAAGGGTTATAGATACTAAAATCAGCGAGACTGGATGTCCGTTCCAACATGTAAATGTCTCTTCAGGTTCTTACTCCAGACAGCCCCCTCTATACAGCAAGATGGCCTCATCTACACAACCCCTTTCCAATTCACAGCAGGTTGATCCTGTTGATCCTGCACCTAGTCAATCCATACAAAACATCATTGTAACAACTTATGGAAAAGCTATTTTACCAAATAAAGTTAGACATAATTTGACCCAGACCAGTAGGCCCCCGGAAAAAAATGAATATCCTCAACTCCCACCGGAATGCACACCTTACACGCTAATTTTGAAGGAGGTCCCAATTCTATCTGCATCTCAGAAGGAGGACTTCTCTGCTTTAAAAAATAAAATCTTCTACTGGTCAAAGGCCAATGCAAGGTGACCTCATGATTTAGCATCTGAAGTCCTCTCAGTTAGAAGAACACAGTGGTTGAGTATACATGGAAAGGAATCCCCAGGGCACTGTGTATTCGTTAATTTTAAAGAAAATCCAAGTATTGTTAGATCCCTTCCACAAGGTTTGTACAGATTGAAATTTGTACAAGGTTCAATTAAAACTCTACATTGGGATAGTTCTACAGACCACTTACTCCAACTCTAAAAAGCAAAGTTTTTCCTAGGGTTCAGAGTCCTCATTATAGAGACAAGGTACATATTTGAGGCTTTATCTTCTTGGATACCTAGGAATCGCTCGAACCAAATAACACACATTATTCTTGTGAGGATCATTGCTCAAAAAGAAATATATGGGAGGCAGTCATTCCACAATCTGTAATACACCCTACCATGGATTGACAGTTTCTGCTTACACCCATAATAAATCAACGTTTGTAGGTGATGTCTTGGAAAATTGCTGGTATTTGTTCAAAACTTTCTAATCAGGACAGGTTAGAATGCATACAAGAGCATGATATAATATGCATCCAGGAGAACTGGAAGCAAAATTAATTCAGAATTAATGGTTTTTATTGCTTGCACAGCCCAGCCATTCCATCAGGCAGAGCTAAAAGGGGCCCATGAATCCTAGTTTCAGTTCAACGTACCACACTGTTTGTGAAAGAAATTCGCATTACCTCATTTTATCTAATTAGTCTTTTAAAAATTCTGTATTCTTTTGATATTTTGTTGATTAATTATTACTGTAACCTTTTTGATGTTAATTCTGATAAGGTTATTGATGCTTTAGGTGAGGATATGGCAAACGTTCTTGAGGGACACAGTAAGTAGGTTTTATTTGTATGGGTTGTGGATTTTAACTTATGCCTTTGCACTTCAGGGAATTTCATGCAGTGTGGTCTAAGTGATATAGATGAAGAGGATCAGATGCACTTTAGGCATAACCCACATGGGGAGGCCATCAATGGGCTCATAATCCACAGGAATTTGATTTTTGCTAGGGATTAGGGATTCACAGATGCTCCTTCCCCACCTACCTATAAAGGAAATGGGAATTTTAGTGAAATTGATTTTATGATTCTTTCCACTGATCTGATGCCCCATCTGGGGAATACTGACCCTATGAGCCTCCTGCCCTCACCTCAGTCTCTGACGTCCAACAAGCTCAGGAATGAAACAGACAGGCTGTGAGCACAAAAAAACCAAGGTTTGTGTAACACATTTAAACACAAGAAAGCAATTATACAAGCTTGATTTTTAACACATTATCACTTTAAAGCCCGACATAACTGCCTTACCAATACTTAATTATGGCATTTTCATTTTTTGGTCTTGCTACACGCAGCTGTAGTTGTAAGGAGGATCTAATGCCATCAACTCTTCTAACATGTACAGTAGTAAGTACATAAAGTGAATAGGCTTTGATTCAGCCCTTCATCTATTAGCTTTTGAGAGAGCTGGGGCCCACTTAACCATCCCCATTCAACCAGATGGTCTTTAGCAGCTTGAGAGGTAAGAAGGAAGAAACAATTCAATTAAATTTCAATACAGTGTAACTAATTAGATCACACAATAATCCACTCGACAACTAAATCTGAGATTGGTAAAATTTTACTATAAATTTAGAAACAGATCGATATAAATCAACCTCAGCTTTATCATATAGAAATACAGAACGGACAAAATTAGCCCAAATCTCCTAAAGAGATTTACCCTATATAACAAAAAGCAGACAATTAGTTCTATAATGACAATGGGAGTAATCAGGAAAAAGAATTGAGCATTACATTGCATCAAATGATTCTCAATGATAAGCATGAGCATGCCATCTCTCCCTACACTGCCTAAAAAGGGTCAACCCTAAACTAAGAAGTCATGAATAAGGATGAAAATTAGAAAAGTGTCAGCTGTCAGCGTCTTCAGTAGAAGGAACTTCAACCAAGGGTCAAGCAGCATGAAGCTACTCAAAGCAGATACAGAAGAGGTCTGTTCCTCATGAAATCCTAAGATGTCTCTCCGACCCTCACTATGTTACAGCATATTACATTAGTTGCACTTAAGGTATGTCACATGCACCTCGAGTAACTTTCCACGATTCCAGCACAAATTGGTAACTTGCACCACCTTTCCCACATCGATAAGTTGCTACTTCATTCATCCTTGGCCATTCTGCTCCTTCTCCATGAGAACTCGCCTCCTTGCTAGTTACCGTGTTTCTCCTTGCCAAGATCCATCTTCTCATATCTTGCTATCTAACTAAAGCAAAAATCCTTTGCTTCTAGCTAAAAAGTCTTTGTCCACACCTGCAATAGAAGCAAAATACAAGCAAATATACTCTACGATGAAGGTTAAATACCAATTATGTTAGACTTTAAACGTGAGCTTGTACTGGAACGGTTCTTGAGGCCCAAACTTATGTCAATTTATTAGTGCACAGGGTTACAAATACGTGCACACTTCTACATATAAAGCAAATGCAACTTCTTAATGCATGAATAAATTGCCAAGAATTATGAAAATGTTGTTTTAAATACACCAACATGAATATAATTTCTTGTTGCACATATAAATGTTTAAACATTAGTCTACACATACACATTGTTTTATTAGCTTCACAATAAGACACGTCTAAATGTTAATGTCTTCTAAAATATTAATATGTGAATGTTACAAAGACCTTTATAAGTCACGTTTCTATGCGCACAGTTATAAGTCTCATTAATTTTCATGTGGGTACTTTAAATATGCAATACCCCATCTTTTCTTACATGTTGTTGTTGAATCATCATACCAATTTCAGGTCTCAGCCCAGTCACAAATCTGGAAACAAAATGTCCCGTATCCTTGGGTTCAAGGGTGTCCATCCCACTATACTGTTTGAAAGAATGCAACAACTTTTCATAACACACATGGATCATCTCCTTAGGTTCTTGAGTCGTCTTGTCAATCTTTACCTAATCAATATCTTGTGGGGGCACTTTAGCTTTCAAACAAGTAATCACCTGCTCATATTTCTTCATCACTATAGGTGACATTCCATGCGACACTGGATCTCCCTCAGGCTCACCTTCGGGCCATTCTGTAGCTATTTTACATGCAGACCACAGATCACTAGGGACTACAATCTCTAACAGTATATTTAAATCAATCAACAGCACTTTTGAAATTTTCACAAATCGTTCGACTTGTTTGTACGACTGTACAAGCTTCTCTCTCAATCTCGGAAAATCATTTGTAAATGCTGCAAGAACACCTCTACCCCAAGTCACACATACATAACCTCTACTTGGTACTTCTCGCAAAGGGAAAGCTTAGACACCTGTTCCCCTTTCCCCAAAGGGAGGTGGTTCTCCAGCTGCTCTTTTAGAACCCTTTCTTTTTGCCCATCTTTCCTCCCATTTGTCTAATGTGCTCCAAATCCGTATTCACAAAATTAACTCTCGGAATTGTCTTCAACCCTGGTAACTTAAGATTCTCTATGTCCTGGTCGCTGAATGCAAGTTTGTGATTCTTCTGTAAAGCCTTTGTTCATTCTATGTCTACATCATATCTTTGAGCCAATTCAGATCATTTCTTGTGAGCTTGAGTCACTCTCCTAGTAACATCTTTGCTCATGAATAGCAATCCATTTTGTTGATAAATATCTGTTTGATTATGTTCTAGACTCCCACTTATCATTTCAACTAATTCAGTTTAATTCAACCACATCAATCAAATCCACCTTTTATAGTTCCATGGCTTGTCTCTGTACTCTGACCCTCACCTGAATAATTATTGTGCGCCTTCAACCATTGTCTAAATCATGGGTACTCACAAACTTTCTCTCAGGGGCCAAATTTACAGTGTGGTTTGTGGCAGAGGGCCGCACCGGTGGGGGCGGGGTCAGTGGGGGAGGGGGCGGGGCTAGAGCAAAAAAATAACTATGACCATGAGGTTGAACACAGGCCCCTGCAGCGGACGCCTTCGTCCACTGAGGGACCAGACCCGGTATCTATATCTCTCTATATATCTCTCTCTATATATCTCTCTCTATATCTCTCTCTCTCTATATCTCTCTCTCTCTATATCTCTCTCTCTCTATATCTCTCTCTCTATATCTCTCTCTCTCATCTCTCTCTCTCTATCTCTCTCATCTCTATCTCTCTCTCTCTCTCTATCTCTCTCTCCCTCCCTCTCTCCCTCCCTCTCCCTCCCTCTCTCTCTCTCTCTCTCTCCCTCTCTCTCCCTCCCTCTCCCTCCCTCTCTCTCTAGCTCTGTCTCCCTCCCTCTCCGTCTCCCTCCCTCTCCGTCTCCCTCTCTCCGTCTCCCTCTCTCCGTCTCCCTCTCTCCATCTCCCTCTCTCCGTCTCCCTCTCTCCGTCTCCCTCCCTCTCCGTCTCCCTCTCTCCGTCTCCCTCTCTCCGTCTCCCTCTCTCCGTCTCCCTCTCTCCGTCTCCCTCCCTCCGTCTCCCTCCCTCTGTCTCTCCCCCTCCCTCTGTCTCTCCCCCTCCCTCTGTCTCCCCCTCGCTCTGTCTCCCCCTCGCTCTGTCTCCCTCCCTCTAGCTCTGTCTCCCTCCCTATAGCTCTGTCTCCCTCCCTCTAGCTCTGTCTCCCTCCCTCTAGCTCTGTCTCCTCCCTCTAGCTCTGTCTCCCTCCCTCTAGCTCTGTCTGTCTCCCTCCAGCTCTGTCTCCCTCCAGCTTTGTCTCCCTCCAGCTCTGTCTCCCTCCCTCCAGCTCTGTCTCCCTCCCTCTAGCTCTGTCTCCCTCCCTCTAGCTCTGTCTCCCTCCCTCTAGCTCTGTCTCCCTCCCTCTAGCTCTGTATCCCTCCCTCTAGCTCTGTATCCCTCCCTCTAGCTCTGTATCCCTCCCTCTAGCTCCCTCTGTCTGTCTCCCTCTGTCTGTCTACCTCCATCTCCCTCTGTCTGTCTACCTCTCCCTCTGTCTGTCTCCCTCTCCCTCCCCCTGACTCCCTCCCTCTGTCTCCCTCTCCCTGTCTCCCTCTCCCTCCCCCTGACTGTCTGTCTCCCTCTCCCTCCCCCTGACTGTCTGTCTCCCTCTCCCTCCCCCTGACTGTCTGTCTCCCTCTCCCTCCCCCTGACTGTCTGTCTCCCTCCCTCTGTCTCCTTCTCTCTGTCTCCCTCTCTCTGTCTCCCTCTCGCTGTCTCCCTCTCTGTCTCCCTCTCTCTGTCTCCCTCTCTCTGTCTCTGTCTCCCTCTCTCTGTCTCCCTCTCTCTGTCTCTGTCTCCCTCAATCTGTCTCCCTCTCTCTGTCTCTCTCTCTCTGTCTCCCTCTCTCTGTCTCCCCCTCTCTGTCTCCCCCTCTCTGTCTCCCTCTCTCTGTCTCCCTCTCTCTGTCTCCCTCTCTCTGTCTCCCCCTCTCTGTCTCCACCTCTCTGTCTCCCCCTCTCTGTCTCCCCCTCCCTCTGTCTCCCCCTCCCTCTGTCTCCCTCCGTCTGTCTCTTGTATCCCTCCCTCTAGCTCTGTCTCCCTCCCTCTAGCTCTGTCTCCCTCCCTCTAGCTCTGTCTCCCTCCCTCTAGCTCTGTCTCCCTCCCTCTAGCTCTGTCTCCCTCCCTCTAGCTCTGTATCCCTCCCTCTAGCTCTGTCTCCCTCCCTGTCTCCCTCCCTCCCTCTCTGTCTGTCTCCCTCCCTCTATCTCCCTCTGTCTGTCTCCCTCTGTCTGTCTACCTCTATCTCCCTCTGTCTGTCTACCTCTATCTCCCTCTGTCTGTCTACCTCTATCTCCCTCTGTCTGTCTACCTCTATCTCCCTCTGTCTGTCTACCTCTCTATCTCCCTCTGTCTGTCTCCCTCTCTATCTCCCTCCCTCTCCCTCCCTCTGTCTGTCTCCCTCTCTATCTCCCTCTCCCTCCCTCTGTGTCTGACTCCCTCTGTCTGTCTCCCCCCTCTCTGTCTCCACCCTCTCTGTCTCCCCCCTCTCTGTCTCCCCCCTCTCCGTCTCCCCCCTCTCCGTCTCCCCCCTCTCCATCTCCCCCCCTCTCCGTCTCCCCCCTCTCCGTCTCCCCCCTCTCCGTCTCCCTCTCCCTCTCTCCGTCTCCCTCTCTCCGTCTCCCTCTCTCCGTCTCCCTCCCTCCCTCTCCCTCCCTCCGTCTCCCTCCCTCTGTCCCCCTCCCTCTGTCTCCCCCTCCCTCTGTCTCCCCCTCCCTCTGTCTCCCTCCCTCTAGCTCTGTCTCCCTCCCTCTAGCTCTGTCTCCCTCCCTCTAGCTCTGTCTCCCTCCCTCTAGCTCTGTCTGTCTCCCTCTAGCTCTGTCTGTCTCCCTCCAGCTCTGTCTCCCTCTAGCTCTGTCTCCCTCCCTCTAGCTCTGTCTCCCTCCCTCTAGCTCTGTCTCCCTCCCTCTAGCTCTGTATCCCTCCCTCTAGCTCTGTATCCCTCCCTCTAGCTCTGTATCCCTCCCTCTAGCTCTGTATCCCTCCCTCTAGCTCTGAATCCCTCCCTCTAGCTCCCTCTCCCTCCCCCTGTCTCCCTCTCCCTCCCCCTGTCTCCCTCTCCCTCCCCCTGTCTCCCTCTCCCTCCCCCTGACTGTCTGTCTCCCTCTCTCCCTCCCCCTGACTGTCTGTCTCCCTCTCTCTGTCTCCCTCTCTCTGTCTCCCTCTATGTGTCTCCCTCTCTGTGTCTCCCTCTCTCTGTCTCCCTCTCTCTGTCTCCCTCTCTCTGTCTCCCTCTCTCTGTCTCCCCTCTCTGTCTCCCTCTCTGTCTCCCCTCTATGTCTCCCCCTCTCTGTCTCCCACTCTCTGTCTCCCTCTCTCTGTCTCCCCCTCTCTGTCTCCCTCTCTGTCTCCCCTCCCTCTGTCTCCCTCCCTCTGTCTCCCTCCGTCTGTCTCTTGTATCCCTCCCTCTAGCTCTGTCTCCCTCCCTCTAGCTCTGTCTCCCTCCCTCTAGCTCTGTCTCCCTCCCTCTAGCTCTGTCTCCCTCCCTCTAGCTCTGAATCCCTCCCTCTAGCTCTGTATCCCTCCCTCTAGCTCTGTCTCCCTCCCTGTCTCCCTCCTCCCTCTAGCTCTGTCTCCCTCCCTGTCTCCCTCCCTCCCTCTCTGTCTGTCTCCCTCCCTCTGTCTACCTCTATCTCCCTCTGTCTGTCTACCTCTATCTCCCTCTGTCTGTCTCCCTCTCTGTCTCCCTCTCCCTCCCTCTGTGTCTGTCTCCCTCTGTCTGTCTCCCCCTCTCTGTCTCCCCCCTCTCTGTCTCCCCCTCTCTGTCTCCCCCCTCTCTGTCTCCCCCTCTCTGTCTCCCTCCCTCTGTCTCCCTCCCTCTCTGTCTCCCCCCTCTCTGTCTCCCCCCTCTCTGTCTCCCCCCTCTCTGTCTCCCCCCCTCTCTCCCTCCCTCTAGCTCTCTCTCCCTCCCTCTAGCTCTGTCTCCCTCCTTCTAGCTCTGTCTCCCTCCCTCTAGCTCTGTCTCCCTCCCTCTAGCTCTGTCTCGCTCCCTCTAGCTCTGTCTCCCTCCCTCTAGCTCTGTCTCCCTCCCTCTAGCTCTGTCTCCCTCCCTCTAGCTCTGTCTCCCTCCCTCTCTCCCTCCCTCTAGCTCTGTCTCCCTCCCTCTCACTGTCTCCCTCCCTCTCCCTGTCTCCCTCTGTGTCTCCCTCTCCCTCTGTGTCTCCCTCTCCCTCTGTGTCTCCCTCTCCCTCTGTGTCTCCCTCTCCCTCTATGTCTCCCTCTCCCCGTCTCCCTCTCCCTCTGTCTGTCTCTGTCTCCCTCTCTCTGTCTCCCTCTCTCTGTCTCCCTCTGTCTCCCCCTCTCTGTCTCCCCCTGTCTCCCCCTGTCTCCCCCTCTCTGTCTCCCCCTCTCTGTCTCCCTCTCTCTGTCTGTCTCCCTCTCTGTCTGTCTCCCTCTCTGTCTGTCTCCCTCTCTGTCTCCCCCTCTCTGTCTCCCCCTCTCTGTCTCCCCTCTCTGTCTCCCTCTCCCTCTCTCTGTCTCCCTCTCCCTCTCTCTGTCTCCCTCTCTCTGTCTGTCTCCTCTCTGTCTGTCTCCCTCTCTGTCTGTCTCCTCTCTGTCTGTCTCCCTCTCTGTCTGTCTCCCCTCTCTGTCTCCCTCTCTGTCTCCCCTCTCTGTCCCCCCCCCTCTGTCTCCCCCCCTCTGTCTCCCTCTCTCTGTCTCCCTCTCTCTGTCTCCCTCTGTCTCCCTCTCTGTCTCCCTCCCTCTCTCTCTGTCTCCCTCCCTCTCTCTCTCTCTCTCTCTGTCTCCCTCCCTCTCTCTCTCTCTGTCTCCCTCCCTCTCTCTCTGTCTCCCTCCCTCTAGCTCTGTCTCCCTCCCTCTAGCTCTGTCTCCCTCCCTCTGTGTCTCCCTCCCTCTGTGTCTCCCTCTCCCTCTGTGCCATCTGTCTGTCTCCCTCTCTGTCTTTCTCCCCCTCTGTCTCCCTCTCCCTCTGTCTCCCTCTCCCTCTGTCTCCCTCTCCCTCTCCCTCTGTCTCCCTCTCCCTCTGTCTCCCTCTCCCTCTGTCTCCCTCTCCCTCTGTCTCCCTCCCTCTGTCTCCCTCTCCCTCTGTCTCCCCCCCTCTGTCTCCCCCCCTCTGTCTCCCCCCTCTGTCTCCCCCTCTCTGTCTCCCTCTCTGTCTCTCCCTCTCCCTCTGTCTATCCCTCTCTCTCTGTCTCCCTCTCTCTGTCTCCCTCCCTCTGTCTCCCTCCCTCTGTCTCCCTCCCTCTGTCTCCCCCTCTGTGTCTCCCCCTCTCTGTCTCCCCCTGTCTGTCTCCCCCTGTCTGTCTCCCTCCGTCTGTCTCCCCCTCTCTGTCTCCCTCCGTCTGTCTCCCTCCGTCTGTCTCCCTCTGTCTGTCTCCCTCCGTCTGTCTCCCTCCGTCTCCCTCTGTCTCCCTCTGTCTGTCTCCCTCTCCCTCCCCCTGACTCCCTCCCTCGGTCTCCCTCTGTCTCCCTCTGTCTCCCTCTCCCTCTGTCTCCCTCTCCCTCTGTCTCCCTCCCTCTAGCTCTGTCTCCCTCCCTCTGTCTCCCTCCCTCCCTCTGTCTGTCTCCCTCCCTCTATCTCCCTCCCTCCCTCTCTCCCTCCCTCTATCTCCCTCCCTCCGTCTGTCTCCCTCCGTCTCCCTCTGTCTCCCTCTGTCTCCCTCTGTCTGTCTCCCTCTCCCTCCCCCTGACTCCCTCCCTCGG
Organism: Calotriton arnoldi; assembly: GCA_963921515.1. Lineage (NCBI taxonomy): Eukaryota > Metazoa > Chordata > Amphibia > Caudata > Salamandridae > Calotriton > Calotriton arnoldi. The sequence continues at coordinate 1,394,149 of CAWUFW010003129.1, read as the reverse complement.
TCTCCCTCTGTCTCCCTCTCCCTCTGTCTCCCTCTCCCTCTGTCTCCCTCCCTCTAGCTCTGTCTCCCTCCCTCTGTCTCCCTCCCTCCTCTCTGTCTGTCTCCCTCCCTCTATCTCCCTCCCTCCCTCTCTCCCTCCCTCTATCTCCCTCCCTCCCTCTGTCTCCCTCCATCTGTCTCCCTCTCCTCTGTCTCCCTCCCTCTCTCTCTCTGTCTCACTCCCTCTCTCTCTCTCTGTCTCCCTCCCTCTAGCTCTGTCTCCCTCCCTCTAGCTCTGTCTCCCTCCCTCTAGCTCTGTCTCTCCCTCTCTCTGTCTCCCTCTCTCTTTCTCTCCCTCTCCCTCTGTCTCCCTCTGTCTCCCTCTCCCTCTGTCTCCCTCTCCCTCTGTCTCCCTCTCTGTCTGTCTCCCTCTCTGTCTGTCTCCCTCTGTCTCCCTCTGTCTCCCCCTCTCTGTCTCCCCCTGTCTCCCCCTCTCTGTCTCCCCCTCTCTGTCTCCCCCTCTCTGTCTCCCTCTCTCTGTCTGTCTCCATATCTGTCTGTCTCCTCTCTGTCTGTCTCCCTCTGTCTGTCTCCCTCTCTGTCTGTCTCCCCTCTCTGTCTCCCCCTCTCTGTCTCCCCTCTCTGTCTCCCCTCTGTCTCCCCTCTGTCTCCCTCTCTCTGTCTCCCTCTGTCTCCCTCTCTCTGTCTCCCTCTGTCTCCCTCTCTGTCTCCCTCCCTCTCTCTCTGTCTCCCTCCCTCTCTCTCTCTCTCTCTGTCTCCCTCCCTCTCTCTCTGTCTCCCTCCCTCTCTCTCTGTCTCCCTCCCTCTAGCTCTGTCTCCCTCCCTCTGTGTCTCCCTCCCTCTGTGTCTCCCTCTCCCTCTGTCTGTCTCCCTCTCCCTCTGTCTGTCTCCCTCTCCCTCTGTCTGTCTCCCTCTCCCTCTGTCTGTCTCCCTCTCCGTCTGTCTGTCTCCCTCTCTGTCTGTCTCCCCCTCTGTCTCCCTCTCCCTCTGTCTCCCTCTGTCTCCCTCTCCCTCTCCCTCTGTCTCCCTCTCCCTCTGTCTCCCTCTCCCTCTGTCTCCCTCTCCCTCTGTCTCCCTCCCTCTGTCTCCCTCTCCCTCTGTCTCCCCCTCTGTCTCCCCCTCTGTCTCCCCCTCTGTCTCCCTCTCTCTCCCTCTCCCTCTGTCTCTCCCTCTCTCTCTGTCTCCCTCTCTCTGTCTCCCTCTCTCTGTCTCCCTCTCTCTGTCTCCCTCCCTCTGTCTCCCTCCCTCTGTCTCCCTCCCTCTGTCTCCCTCCCTCCCTCTGTCTCCCTCCCTCTGTCTCCCCCTCTGTGTCTCCCCCTGTCTGTCTCCCCCTGTCTGTCTCCCTCCGTCTGTCTCCCTCCGTCTGTCTCCCCCTCTCTGTCTCCCTCCATCTGTCTCCCTCCGTCTGTCTCCCTCCGTCTGTCTCCCTCCGTCTGTCTCCCTCCGTCTCCCTCTGTCTCCCTCTGTCTGTCTCCCTCTCCCTCCCCCTGACTCCCTCCCTCGGTCTCCCTCGGTCTCCCTCGGTCTCCCTCTGTCTCCCTCTGTCTCCCTCTCCCTCTGTCTCCCTCTGTCTCCCTCTGTCTCTGTCTCCCTCCCTCTGTCTCCCTCCCTCCCTCTGTCTGTCTCCCTCCCTCTATCTCCCTCCCTCCCTCTCTCCCTCCCTCTATCTCCCTCCCTCCGTCTGTCTCCCTCTGTCTCCCTCTGTCTCCCTCTGTCTCCCTCTGTCTGTCTCCCTCTCCTCCCCTGACTCCCTCCCTCGGTCTCCTCTGTCTCCCTCTCCCTCTGTCTCCCTCTCCCTCTGTCTCCCTCCCTCTAGCTCTGTCTCCCTCCCTCTGTCTCCCTCCCTCCCTCTCTGTCTGTCTCCCTCCTCTATCTCCCTCCCTCCCTCTCTCCCTCCCTCTATCTCCCTCCCTCCCTCTGTCTCCCTCCTCTGTCTCCCTCTCCCTCTGTCTCCCTCTCCCTCTGTCTCCCTCTCCCTCTGTCTCCCTCTGTCTCCCTCTCCTCTGTCTCCCTCTGTCTCCCTCTCCCTCTGTCTCCCTCTCCCTCTGTCTCCCTCCCCTCTGTCTCCCTCCTCCTCTGTCTCTCCCTCTCTCTGTCTCCTCTCTCTGTCTCTCCCTCTCCCTCTGTCTCCCTCTCCCTCTCCCTCTGTCTCCCTCTCCCTCTGTCTCCCTCTCTCTCTGTCTCCCTCCCTCTCTCTCTCTCTCTGTCTCCCTCCCTCCCTCTCTCTCTGTCTCCCTCCCTCTCTCTCTGTCTCCCTCCCTCTCTCTCTGTCTCCCTCCCTCTCTCTGTCTCCCTCCCTCTCTCTGTCTCCCTCCCTCTCTCTCTGTCTCCCTCCCTCTCTCTCTGTCTCCCTCCCTCTAGCTCTGTCTCCCTCCCTCTAGCTCTGTCTCCCTCCCTCTAGCTCTGTCTCCCTCCCTCTAGCTCTGTCTCTCCCTCTCTCTGTCTCCCTCTCTCTGTCTCTCCCTCTCCCTCTGTCTCCCTCTCCCTCTGTCTCCCTCTCTCTCTGTCTCCCTCCCTCTCTCTCTCCGTCTCCCTCCCTCTCTCTCTGTCTCCCTCCCTCTCTCTCTGTCTCCCTCCCTCTCTCTGTCTCCCTCCCTCTCTCTCTGTCTCCCTCCCTCTCTCTGTCTCCCTCCCTCTCTCTCTGTCTCCCTCCCTCTAGCTCTGTCTCCCTCCCTCTAGCTCTGTCTCCCTCCCTCTAGCTCTGTCTCCCTCCCTCTAGCTCCGTCTCCCTCCCTCTCTCTCCGTCTCCCTCCCTCTCTCTCCGTCTCCCTCCCTCTAGCTCTGTCTCCCTCCCTCTAGCGTCTCCCTCCCTCCCTCTGTCTGTCTCCCTCTCCCTCTGTCTGTCTCCCTCTCCCTCTGTCTGTCTCCCTCTCCCTCTGTCTGTCTCCCTCTCCCTCTGTCTGTCTCCCTCTCCGTTTGTCTGTCTCCCTCTCCGTCTGTCTGTCTCCCTCTCCGTCTGTCTTTCTCCCCCTCTGTCTGTCTCCCTCTCCCTCTGTCTCCCTCTCCCTCTGTCTCCCTCTCCCTCTGTCTCCCTCCCTCTGTCTCCCTCCCTCTGTCTCCCTCCCTCTGTCTCCCTCTGTCTCCCTCCCTCTCTGTCTCTCCCTCTCCCTCTGTCTATCCCTCTCTCTCTGTCTCCCTCTCTCTGTCTCCCTCCCTCTGTCTCCCTCCCTCTGTCTCCCTCCCTCTGTCTCCCCCTCTGTGTCTCCCCTCTCTGTCTCCCCTGTCTGTCTCCCCCGTCTGTCTCCCTCCGTCTGTCTCCCTCCGTCTGTCTCCCTCCATCTGTCTCCCTCCGTCTGTCTCCCTCCGTCTGTCTCCCTCCGTCTGTCTCCCTCCGTCTGTCTCCCTCCGTCTCCCTCTGTCTCCCTCCGTCTCCCTCTGTCTCCCTCTGTCTGTCTCCCTCTCCCTCCCCCTAACTTCCTCCCTCGGTCTCCCTCTGTCTCCCTCTCCCTCTGTCTCCCTCTCCCTCTGTCTCCCTCCCTCTAGCTCTGTCTCCCTCCCTCTGTCTCCTCCCTCTCTCTCTCTGTCTGTCTCCCTCCCTCTATCTCCCTCCCTCCCTCTCTCCCTCCCTCTATCTCCCTCCCTCCCTCTGTCTCCCTCCCTCTATCTCCCTCCCTCCCTCTGTCTCCCTCTGTCTGTCTCCTCTCCCTCCCCTGACTCCCTCCTCTCCCTCCCCTGACTCCCTCCCCTGACTCCCTCTGTCTCCCTCTCTCTCGGTCTCCCTCTGTCTAGCTCTGTCTCCCTCTGTCTAGCTCTGTCTCCCTCCCTCTAGCTCTGTCTCCCTCCCTCTAGCTCTGTCTCCCTCCCTCTCTGTCTCCCTCCCTCCCTCTGTCTCCCTCCCTCCTCTGTCTGTCTCCCTCCCTCTGTCTCCCTCTGTCTGTCTCCCTCCCTCTGTCTCCCTCTGTCTGTCTCCCTCCGTCTGTCTCCCTCCGTCTGTCTCCCTCCGTCTGTCTCCCTCCATCTGTCTCCCTCCGTCTGTCTCCCTCTCCCTCTGTCTCCCTCTTCCTCCCTCTGTCTCCCTCTCCCTCTGTCTCCCTCTCCCTCTGTCTGTCTCCCTCTGTCTCCCTCTCCCTCTCTCTGTCTCCCTCTCTCTGTCTCCCTCTGTCTGTCTCCCTCTGTCTCCCTCTCTCTGTCTCCCTCTCTCTGTCTCCCTCTCTCTGTCTCCCTCTCTCTGTCTCTCTCTGTCTCCCTCTCTCTGTCTCCCTCTATCTGTCTCCCCTCTCTGTCTCCCTCTGTCTCCCTCCCTCTGTCTCCCACTCTCTCTGTCTCCCTCTGTCTCCCGCTCTCTGTCTCCCTCTGTCTCCCTCTCTCTGTCTCCCTCCCTCTCTCTGTCTCCCTCCCTCTCTCTCTGTCTGCCTCCTCTAGCTCTGTCTCCCTCCCTCTAGCTCTGTCTCCCTCCCTCTAGCTCTGTCTCCCTCCCTCTAGCTCCGTCTCCCTCCCTCTCTCTCCGTCTCCCTCCCTCTCTCTCCGTCTCCCTCCCTCTAGCTCTGTCTCCCTCCCTCTAGCGTCTCCTCCCTCCCTCTGTCTGTCTCCCTCTCCTCTGTCTGTCTCCCTCTCCCTCTGTCTGTCTCCCTCTCCCTCTGTCTGTCTCCCTCTCCTCTGTCTGTCTCCCTCTCCGTTTGTCTGTCTCCCTCTCCGTCTGTCTGTCTCCCTCTCCGTCTGTCTTTCTCCCCTCTGTCTGTCTCCCTCTCCCTCTGTCTCCCTCTCCCTCTGTCTCCCTCTCCCTCTGTCTCCCTCCCTCTGTCTCCCTCCCTCTGTCTCCCTCCCTCTGTCTCCCTCTGTCTCCCTCCCTCTCTGTCTCTCCTCTCCCTCTGTCTATCCCTCTCTCTCTGTCTCCCTCTCTCTGTCTCCCTCCCTCTGTCTCCCTCCCTCTGTCTCCCTCCCTCTGTCTCCCCCTCTGTGTCTCCCCCTCTCTGTCTCCCCCTGTCTGTCTCCCCCCGTCTGTCTCCCTCCGTCTGTCTCCCTCCGTCTGTCTCCCTCCATCTGTCTCCCTCCGTCTGTCTCCCTCCGTCTGTCTCCCTCCGTCTGTCTCCCTCCGTCTGTCTCCCTCCGTCTCCCTCTGTCTCCCTCTGTCTGTCTCCCTCTCCCTCCCCCTAACTTCCTCCCTCGGTCTCCCTCTGTCTCCCTCTCCCTCTGTCTCCCTCTCCCTCTGTCTCCCTCCCTCTAGCTCTGTCTCCCTCCCTCTGTCTCCCTCCCTCCCTCTCTGTCTGTCTCCCTCCCTCTATCTCCCTCCCTCCCTCTCTCCCTCCCTCTATCTCCCTCCCTCCCTCTGTCTCCCTCCCTCTATCTCCCTCCCTCCCTCTGTCTCCCTCTGTCTGTCTCCCTCTCCCTCCCCCTGACTCCCTCCTCTCCCTCCCCCTGACTCCCTCCCCCTGACTCCCTCTGTCTCCCTCTCTCTCGGTCTCCCTCTGTCTAGCTCTGTCTCCCTCTGTCTAGCTCTGTCTCCCTCCCTCTAGCTCTGTCTCCCTCCCTCTAGCTCTGTCTCCCTCCCTCTCTGTCTCCCTCCCTCCCTCTGTCTCCCTCCCTCCCTCTGTCTGTCTCCCTCCCTCTGTCTCCCTCTGTCTGTCTCCCTCCCTCTGTCTCCCTCTGTCTGTCTCCCTCCGTCTGTCTCCCTCCGTCTGTCTCCCTCCGTCTGTCTCCCTCCATCTGTCTCCCTCCGTCTGTCTCCCTCTCCCTCTGTCTCCCTCTTCCTCCCTCTGTCTCCCTCTCCCTCTGTCTCCCTCTCCCTCTGTCTGTCTCCCTCTGTCTCCCTCTCCCTCTCTCTGTCTCCCTCTCTCTGTCTCCCTCTGTCTGTCTCCCTCTGTCTCCCTCTCTCTGTCTCCCTCTCTCTGTCTCCCTCTCTCTGTCTCCCTCTCTCTGTCTCTCTCTGTCTCCCTCTCTCTGTCTCCCTCTATCTGTCTCCCCCTCTCTGTCTCCCTCTGTCTCCCTCCCTCTGTCTCCCACTCTCTCTGTCTCCCTCTGTCTCCCGCTCTCTGTCTCCCTCTGTCTCCCTCTCTCTGTCTCCCTCCCTCTCTCTGTCTCCCTCTCTCTGTCTGTCTCCCTCTCTGTCTGTCTCCCTCTCTGTCTGTCTCCCTCTCTGTCTGTCTCCCTCTCTGTCTGTCTCCCTCTCTGTCTGTCTCCCTCTCTGTCTGTCTCCCCCTCTCTGTCTCCCCCTCTCTGTCTCCCCCCTCTGTCTCCCCCTCTGTCTCCTCTCTCTCTGTCTCCCTCTGTCTCCCTCTCTCTGTCTCCCTCTGTCTCCCTCTCTGTCTCCCTCCCTCTCTCTCTGTCTCCCTCCCTCCCTCCCTCTCTCTCTCTCTCTGTCTCCCTCCCTCTCTCTCTGTCTCCCTCCCTCTCTCTCTGTCTCCCTTCCTCTAGCTCTGTCTCCCTCCCTCTAGCTCTGTCTCCCTCCCTCTGTGTCTCCCTCCCTCTGTCTGTCTCCCTCTCCATCTGTCTGTCTCCCTCTCCGTCTGTCTGTCTCCCTCTCCGTCTGTCTGTCTCCCTCTCTGTCTGTCTGTCTCCCTGTCTGTCTGTCTCCCCCTCTGTCTGTCTCCCCCTCTGTCTCCCTCTCCCTCTGTCTCCCTCTGTCTCCCTCTCCCTCTGTCTCCCTCTCCCTCTGTCTCCCTCTCCCTCTGTCTCCCTCCCTCTGTCTCCCTCTCCCTCTGTCTCTCTCCCTCTGTCTCCCCCTCTGTCTCCCCCTCTCTGTCTCCCTCTCTGTCTCTCCCTCTCCCTCTCCCTCTGTCTCTCCCTCCCTCTGTCTCCATCCCTCTGTCTCCCTCCCTCTGTCTCCCTCCCTCTGTCTCCCTCCCTCTGTCTCCCCCTCTGTGTCTCCCCCTCTCTGTCTCCCCCTGTCTGTCTCCCCCTGTCTGTCTCCCTCCGTCTGTCTCCCTCCGTCTGTCTCCCCCGTCTGTCTCCCACCGTCTGTCTCCCTCCGTCTGTCTCCCTCCGTCTGTCTCCCTCCGTCTGTCTCCCTCCGTCTCCCTCTGTCTCCCTCTGTCTGTCTCCCTCTCCCTCCCCCTGACTCCCTCCCTCGGTCTCCCTCTGTCTCCCTCTGTCTCCCTCTCCCTCTGTCTCCCTCTCCCTCTGTCTCCCTCCCTCTAGCTCTGTCTCCCTCCCTCTGTCTCCCTCCCTCCCTCTCTGTCTGTCTCCCTCCCTCTATCTCCCTCCCTCCCTCTCTCCCTCCCTCTATCTCCCTCCCTCCCTCTCTCCCTCCCTCTTTCTCCCTCCCCCCGTCTGTCTCCCTCCGTCTCCCTCTGTCTCCCTCTGTCTCCCTCTGTCTCCCTCTGTCTGTCTCCCTCTCCCTCCCCCTGACTCCCTCCCTCGGTCTCCCTCTGTCTCCCTCTCCCTCTGTCTCCCTCTCCCTCTGTCTCCCTCCCTCTAGCTCTGTCTCCCTCCCTCTGTCTCCCTCCCTCCCTCTCTGTCTGTCTCCCTCCCTCTATCTCCCTCCCTCCCTCTCTCCCTCCCTCTATCTCCCTCCCTCCCTCTGTCTCCCTCCCTCTGTCTCCCTCTCCCTCTGTCTCCCTCTCCCTCTGTCTCCCTCTCCCTCTGTCTCCCTCTGTCTCCCTCTCCCTCTGTCTCCCTCTCCCTCTGTCTCCCTCCCCCTCTGTCTCCCTCCCCCTCTGTCTCTCCCTCTCTCTGTCTCCCTCTCTGTCTCTCCCTCTCTGTCTCTCCCTCTCCCTCTGTCTCCCTCTCCCTCAGTCTCCCTCTCTCTCTGTCTCCCTCTCTCTCTGTCTCCCTCCCTCCCTCCCTCTAGCTCTGTCTCCCTCCCTCTGTCTCCCTCCCTCCCTCTCTGTCTGTCTCCCTCCCTCTATCTCCCTCCCTACCCTCTCTCCCTCCCTCTATCTCCCTCCCTCCCTCTGTCTCCCTCCCTCTGTCTCCCTCTCCCTCTGTCTCCCTCTCCCTCTGTCTCCCTCTCCCTCTGTCTCCCTCTGTCTCCCTCTCCCTCTGTCTCCCTCTCCCTCTGTCTCCCTCTCCCTCTGTCTCCCTCCCCCTCTGTCTCCCTCCCCCTCTGTCTCCCTCCCCCTCTGTCTCTCCCTCTCTCTGTCTCCCTCTCTGTCTCTCCCTCTCTGTTTCTCCCTCTCCCTCTGTCTCCCTCTCCCTCTGTCTCCCTCTCTCTCTGTCTCCCTCTCTCTCTGTCTCCCTCCCTCTCTCTGTCTCTGTCTCCCTCCCTCTCTCTCTGTCTCCCTCCCTCTATCTGTCTCCCTCCCTCTCTCTCTGTCTCCCTCCCTCTCTCTGTCTCCCTCCCTCTCTGTCTCCCTCCCTCTAGCTCTGTCTCCCTCCCTCTAGCTCTGTCTCCCTCCCTCTAGCTCTGTCTCCCTCCCTCTAGCTCTGTCTCCCTCCCTCTCTCTCCGTCTCCCTCCCTCTCTCTCCGTCTCCCTCCCTCTAGCTCTGTCTCCCTCCCTCTAGCGTCTCCCTCCCTCTGTGTCTCCCTCTCCCTCTGTCTGTCTCCCTCTGTCTGTCTCCCTCTCCCTCTGTCTGTCTCCCTCTCCCTCTGTCTGTCTCCCTCTCCGTTTGTCTGTCTCCCTCTCCGTCTGTCTGTCTCCCCCTCTGTCTGTCTCCCTCTCCCTCTGTCTCCCTCTCCCTCTGTCTCCCTCTCCCTCTGTCTCCCTCTCCCTCTGTCTCCCTCCCTCTGTCTCCCTCCCTCTGTCTCCCTCTGTCTCCCTCCCTCTCTGTCTCCCCCTCTCTGTCTCCCCCTCTCTGTCTCCCCCTCTCTGTCTCCCTCCGTCTGTCTCCCTCCGTCTGTCTCCCTCCGTCTGTCTCCCTCCGTCTCCCTCCGTCTCCTTCTGTCTCCCTCTGTCTGTCTCCCTCTCCCTCCCCCTGACTTCCTCCCTCGGTCTCCCTCTGTCTCCCTCTCCCTCTGTCTCCCTCTCCCTCTGTCTCCCTCCCTCTAGCTCTGTCTCCCTCCCTCTGTCTCCCTCCCTCCCTCTCTGTCTGTCTCCCTCCCTCTATCTCCCTCCCTCCCTCTCTCCCTCCCTCTATCTCCCTCCCTCCCTCTGTCTCCCTCCCTCTATCTCCCTCCCTCTGTCTCCCTCTGTCTGTCTCCCTCTCCCTCCCCCTGACTCCCTCCCTCTCCCTCCCCCTGACTCCCTCCCCCTGACTCCCTCTGTCTCCCTCTGTCTCCCTCTCTCTCGGTCTCCCTCTGTCTAGCTCTGTCTCCCTCTGTCTAGCTCTGTCTCCCTCCCTCTTGCTCTGTCTCCCTCCCTCTAGCTCTGTCTCCCTCCCTCTAGCTCTGTCTCCCTCCCTCTCTGTCTCCCTCCCTCTCTGTCTCCCTCCCTCCCTCTGTCTGTCTCCCTCCCTCTGTCTCCCTCTGTCTGTCTCCCTCCCTCTGTCTCCCTCTCTCCCTCTGTCTGTCTCCCTCCGTCTGTCTCCCTCTCCCTCTGTCTCCCTCTCCCTCCCTCTGTCTCCCTCTCCCTCTGTCTCCCTCTCCCTCTGTCTGTCTCCCTCTGTCTCCCTCTCCCTGTCTCCCTCTCCCTGTCTCCCTCTCTCTGTCTCCCTCTCCCTCTGTCTCCCTCTCCCTCTGTCTCCCTCTCTCTGTCTCCCTCTCTCTGTCTCCCTCTCTCTGTCTCCCTCTGTCTCCCTCTCTCTGTCTCCCTCTCTCTGTCTCCCTCTCTCTGTCTCCTTCTCTCTGTCTCCTCCTCTCTGTCTCCCCCTGACTCCCTCCCTCTGTCTCCCTCCCTCTGTCTCCCTCTCTCTCTGTCTCCCTCTGTCTCCCGCTCTCTCTGTCTCCCTCTGTCTCCCGCTCTCTGTCTCCCTCTGTCTCCCTCTCTCTGTCTCCCTCCCTCTCTCTGTCTCCCTCTCTCTGTCTCCCTCTCTCTGTCTGTCTGTCTCCCTCGCTCTGTCACGTCACCCCGCGTGTGTGTCAGCCCGGGCTGAGACAGCTTCCCGGGCGCACACACAGCCGCACCCGAGTACTTCACAGCCTCAGGCTTTTGAAAGACCATTCACTTGTTAATGAGGCTTTGTTGTATTTCACCTCTTCTTATGCAGGGGCGCTAAAAAGAGGTGAAATACAACAAAGCCTCATTAACAAGTGAATGGTTTTTTAAAGAATCGCCCGGCCCCCATAGAGCGCTGCTGCTGCAACCGGCGGGGTTTGCTGGCACTTACAAAAAAAAGAAGAAAAAACACAGGTAGGTATCTGCAAGGTCCGCGGGCCGCCAAGGAAGGCTTGCTGGCCGCCGCTGCCCGCGGGCCGTACTATGAGTACCCGTGGTCTAAATCTTGAACATCAAATATATGTTGGCCCTCAGAAGTAGTGCTTTCTCAAGGCGTACTGTTGCGTACATTCGGGAGTATTTCCCATACAAGTAAATCGATACCTGCCAATCCAGGAAAGGACCTTATGGGTCCAAATCCATTCTGTACCGCAGAAGGATCTGCACTCGCTGAACAAGGTGAACTCCCATTCATCAGAGTTAATGTAAAAAATCTTGCATTTGACCCATCTATTCTTTTCTCTGATGCCCTCACTTCTTTAGGAACAGACATTTTCTGACTCTCATTGCCAACCCAACTAGGTTCATATGTGGGGACTACAGGACCAATGGTAACCAGTACTGTAAAAGCATCCAGAATCCTTGAAGCCGAATTTTAATTGCAAGTCACCGAAGGTACAGGAGAACCTGCTCCCATATCCCTTCCTGCTACAGTTTGTGTCATACCTGTTTATATGATTCTAACACCAGAGCTCAAAGCTACCGGAGCTGAAGCACCTCCAGGACTGTTAGTAACAACTATAACTCCCGCACCTAGAGGTGATAGTTTTTATATGGGGGTGGACATTCTGTTAACAGTCCATCCAAAAGGCTTTCACTCACATCATTGTCACTGTCACTGTCTTCATACCCATCTCCCGTTTTATTCTTTTCTCTACTCTTCCTTCCAGTATCACTTCCCTCACTCGCTATGGCAGGGTATAATCTCGCTTGCTCAATCATATCTACCCTCCATCAGCTCTGTTGTTCATCCCATTTTGCGTCTGCATATGCACGCATCTCTTTCTTCATTCTTCCTTGGTATTTGTTTCTGTTTTGCAGGCCCAAACTTATGTCAATTATAGTGCACAAGGTTACACATATGTGCCCACTTCCTATACATATATAGCAAACTCAACTTCTTCATGCATGAATAAATTGCAAGGAATTACGAAAATGTTGTTTCCAATACACCAACATGAATATAAATTTCTGGTTTTGGTTTGGGCTTCAGTTAGTCCTTTTGTTAGATACCGATGTGAAATAACATTTGGCTTGTAATTGCGAGTCAGTATGTGTTCTTTAACAATGTATTTCCTGACACAGCACCATTGTAATTGCTGTTTATGGCTTTTTGGTTGGGTGTTATGTGATGATTGAATCCTTAGTCTATCATAAAGAGATACTTCTATGCACTAGTTGCCCATATATTGCTTTTCAACTCTGCCATGATGATATGTTTTTAATTTACCGTTTTTTTAGGCAACAAAACTAAAAAATGTGCTCATGTGCTTTCTTAAAGATGCAACAAAAATGATTGCCTTTTGTCAAAAAGATCTAATATGCCAACTTTTCCTGAGTATACTGCTAAAGTTTGTGATTTACTTAAACTTCATCTTCTGACTCCTTTTCATAGCTCTTTAGTTTACTGGAATATCTTTTATCCGCTAATGAAGTCTTCTCAGGAAAGAGGCCTTACTCCCAACTTCCTTATTGTTGTGGCCCAAGATGTTGCTTCATTATGGGACTTTCTTTTTAGGATAGCTGGTACTACAAACATAAAATCCGGACCTATTCACTTTGCCAATGCTTATTTCAATCTAGAGTTCATCCTCTTCTCATAATTACATGCTATTTCTTAAAGGTGTTCTTTGCAATTTTGAAAGTTGTACTCTGGATGTTTTTGTTATCATACAAGGATCGTGCACACTGCTTAGTGTTCCTTAGTTTCTTAACATCACTTCAAAATGTTTCAAATGGGAAACAGCGTTTACAACGCTGCCATTACATCGCGGTGCTTTTACAATGCGGTAGTTACAACGACCGCGTTGTTAGCACGCGATACCTTTACATCACAAGTCATTAGATCGACTTGGTGTAGGGGGCGCTCTAAACTAAGGAATAGTATAATTTACTATTCCAACACCTTCCCCACTGTTGCACACGCTGGAGTTGGAATAGTAAATTATACTATTCCTAAGTCCAGCGCGCCCCCTACAGCAAGTCGATCTAATGACTTGCGATGTAACGGTATCGCGTTCTAACAACGCGGTTGTTGTAACGACCGCGTTGTAATGGAACGCGATGTAATAGCATGCGTAGTAACATGTTATATTTGTTTCAAATAAACAGTCAATTATATGGGAACAGCAATTCTAAATGAATGGGACTAGTGCAGTGGCAGAATAGGAGGGGTATCAGCTTCCTGTACCAAGTTCCGACTTCTGCCAAGAGGGCTTACGGTGCATGTTCTGCAGAGGTAATGTTGGCTATGGAATGTGCAGCTTTGTTTCACACATGCCAAGGGTGCTTAGAATGATAGCATGTCGCAGGATATCATGAATACCGACAAGGACTGATTAGACAGAAAAAACAATCGCGATACACCCTATTTGGAATACTAATACCAGCTAAAATGATTTTAATAGACATGAATTAAAGCTGATGGATGGCGTTTTGCCAAATCATATGTTGCAATAAATATAAATGGGTTAGACCTGGTTTCTACATGAATAGGTAAGAAGGTTCCAGCCTCTGTGAAACCATCAACTTGTCCATCTTTATAGAGGGCTATCTTGGGACTATGCATGATACATTTTTTTGAAAAAGGACTAAAGAATCCCCATAATTGAAAACAAAATCAAACCATACCAAATTCAGTAGACAACAAAAAAAAGGAAAAGACCAAATAAAGGCAAATCTGAGCTTCATCAGACAGGACCAGTAAGAGATAAAAAAAAAGGCTAATTATTGACAGTGAAGCAATTGCTATAATCATATCCCAAACCAAGAAACAAATTCATATTCCCAGACCAGAAATTCCATCCAGAAATGGCAAAAACTTGATTGCATGTGGTCTTCGTATGACTGTCTACAATGGGCTTTTAAAACATACAAAATAATTTCTCAAAACTATTTAAAATGTTTTGAACATTTTAAAAACTAATTTTCAGCATTGTCAATCATGTTTATTCTGACCAATCCAGGCTTTTCAAACATAAAACCAATTTATCAAGCGACAGCTTAGAATACATTCCACACATCAAAATACTCTAAATTATTACACTAAACCTAAAATGCCTCATGTAAAATATACAATTTTCCTTTTTCCTTTTTAAAATACCAATGAATTTGCCATTTCTTTGGCCATTTGTCTTTAGCAACTTAATAAAATAGACCAGTATAAGGTTAAATCTAAAGCCAATGACCAGGAGGATTTCACTAGCCCCATGTTTAATACAACAGGTTTTTAAATCATTTGTTTCTACTTAACAAACAATAGACAATCGAATATCATGTGACGTATAGCACACTTTAAATTTACATTAAATATGCATTTATTACTGATGTAGCTCAAATTTTGCTCTTTCATTTGTAGGGGTGCATAATAATCATGGGTAGTCTGCACCCACATATAATCCGTTGTTGTATTAACCTGGGACATTAGAATGTGAACTGTAATAACGTGAAAGGTGAATTATTAGGGGCATTTTCAATGTAAATGTGTGGAAATTAGCATTGAAACTAGGGGCAGATGTAGATTTTTTGTAGTCGCAAACTAGAAATTGGCCCGTTTGAGACTGCAAAAAAACAGTCCTGGCATGTACAAAGGCTATTTTGTGAGTCGTGACTCGCAAAATAGCGTTTGCGACTCACGCTATTAGGAAGGGGCGTCCCTTCCTAATAGCGAGTCACAATGGAATGTACCATTGTTTTACAACAGCATTTGCGGTCGCAAAAGACTCGCAGTTTACCACCTACTTCAGGTAGGTGATAAGCCACTTGCAAATGGCAAGGGGTCCCCAGGTCCTTTAAGGAAAACAGGCTGCATTTAAAAAAAATCCCTGTGAGTGCTGGCCATTCCTAATGGGGTCACAAATAGCACCTGTCTCATGAATATTAACGAGGCAGGCAATTTGCGACCCCATTAGGAATCGCTAACAGTGTCTGAGGCACTGTTGTGAATTGCATTTTGTGAGTCAGAAATTGCGACTCGCAAAGCGATGCAATTTGCGAGTCACAAAATGTAAGGATCGTACATCTGGCCCTAGATGTGCTACTTGAAAACATTAACGTGCAGAATTCATACATGCTGGTGACAATTATTCACATATTTGATGTGCTTTTGTAACGTGTTAATTTAGAAATGCTCAGCAAATAGTGTTCACTTTATGAGTAATTTCATGAGGCCTTTGTGCCATTCCTTATGTGGGCCGATTTCTGAGGGCCTGAATTTCATTTTTCCCCTGGAAGCTCTCGCATTAGATTTAATTGTGAATTTCATGTGCATGTTGGATTTGTTCTCTCACATTTCTGTTGCAGGTGGGGAATTCATCTTTGTTAGCTAGAATAATGTCTTTGTTTTAGGAGTTAGGCTTAGGGAGAAGAGGATACATTGAACGTTGATAATGATAATGAAGAACTGTTGTTCTTTCTCATCGGAGTATGCCTGGGAATCATGTTCATCTCGCCAAGGCCTGGAGCATCGCTGCCTAATGGAAAATCACCTACGAGGAGGTGGCTTGACTGGATGGTGTGATGCTGCAATGCATCTTGGGATATTACCTGTGGTATTGATGTAACAAAGTTAGGGAAAGTGTCCGGGGACTTCTGCCTTGCCTTGAGAGAGCTCTGTAGCTTTATGCTACTTGACCCATCCGATGTGAAGAGACTTCTTAGGAAAACTTCACACGCACCTTATTGGATTTTGCCTTGGGAAATGCTATGTAGGGATGTCACGCTAGTGGCAGTGTAGGGACAGATTAATGCTTGATACCCACGAACTTCCAATGAAGGGAAATCTCGATGTCTGTGCTGTCATTCTGTATTCTGGTACTCAAACTGATTATCCTGTGCATGCTGCACCGCCTCAACTTCATCCGAAGACTTGGCTTTGTATTAGTACCAATGTACTTCTACACCCTCATTTTGAGGTGTCTGTAAGTCCAGCTGTTTTTGGCTTTGTGGTAAATTAACTAAACTTAATTGGGAGTCTATGATTCTTAGGAGTCATGGTAAATTGGATCTGCAATGTTTAATTGGCTAACAATTTCGCTCCCCTCCATGCTTGCATGCTGACAGAAAGTACCATCGACCTGAGGTTCCAGAGCATATCTTGAACATGGAACCCGGCTCCTTCATTACCTTTAAGTCAAACAGCCTTCTTAAACATGTGTAATTTGCAACATGAATGAATGCTAAATTTTTATCTCTGAACTTCATTCTTTAGTCTTCTATCAGATTATAATGACACATATGGCTATATTATTTCATCAGCAATCAGCTTTGCAGACTTTGACAGAGGTATTTTCGAGTTGATATATTGTCTATCTGGTTTATTCCTACTTACTCTGGCATCCATTTGCGAGGAGTAAGCTACTGCTTCTTTGCAACAGTAGCTTATCCCAAGAAATAATTTCTAAATTTAGGAATAATAATGCCACAGAAAGGTGTATGTGAAACACCTCTGCTCAGAGGGCAGAACAATGGAGGTTGAAAGCACAGCTCAAGCACTTAACCAGAGAGAGTGATGATCCAAATTGTCTGAGAGAACTTCTATTGCTAAAAAAAGGGCATAAACAATCTATTCAGTTGGCTAAGAAAATCTTTCCAAAAATCAGTGGGAAGTAATACATTCTATCCCTAAGCAAGTGGCCCAAAAAACTTTGATCATATGTAATCACTTTAGATAATGTATCAGGCGGTCACTGCTCTACTCGCGCCATCAATTTTAATATACTAAAGGTTAAGAAAACTCTTGGCAATTGTAGAGCCTCAGGTGCCCAGGCCACTGCATGGACATCATTTGAGGCTCGGTAATGGTCGCAGCTGCGACCTCTAACTTGCTTCCTGCTACTCCTGGCACTTTCTTTGCGATCCCTGACCTCAGAGGGGGCAATACTTTTGCCTCCTCTGGGGCCAGGGGTCATAAAGGTAGTTGCATGGGTAGCAGGGAGCAAGTTGAAGGCCGAAGCTGAGACCCCTGACTAGCCTCAAATGACGTCAATGGGCCACAGTGGTCTCTCAGATAATTTGAACAAATGTGTCTGCCAGGAGTGGTTGGCTCAGCTCCCATCAATTTTCTATGTTTGTATTGGATCTGTTTTCATTTTTGAGTCTTGCAGGGGATTATAAATAAATAACAAATAAATATATTTGTGCAGAACCCAGCTTGAAACAGGAAAGTAGCTTGTTATGATTTAATCAGTATTTTCCACTTGATGCATTGTCCCCTTCTTATAAAGAGGGTTCTCTTTATAAGAAGGGGACACTGCATCAAGTGGAACATACTGATTAAATGCTTTCCGCAGTGTCGAGGCCAAAGCCTATGTCTGAATGTTGTTTTTTGAATTAGAAGTATGGGCCAATCATAACAAGCTACTTTCCTGTTTCAAGCTGGGTTCTGCACAAATGTATTTGTTATTTATTTATAAAGCATGTGCTATCACCCAAAGGCGTTATCGTAAAAAGACCAACATCCACACATAAAAAATAAAAATTCTCCAACAGTCACTGGTATTATAAAAAAGGGAATTAGCACACAAGATATGTTTTAAATCTCTCCCAAAGAAAGGAAAAAGAATTCTGCTGTAGATCAGCAGGAAGGGTCTTCCAGAACTTCAAACTTAGAAACTTAGACTCTCCCGGAACAGTGGAATTTGTTGTAGTAGGGAACCTTCAACTGGAGAAGTGTGGTGACAGCAAGACAGATAGAGGACACCAGTCTTGAAAGATGGGAAGCAGGGTTATTGAGTAAGCACAACTGGTCAGCGTGTTGCTCATCCGCAGACTCAGTACACGCATCATCAGGGTTCCATCATGACATAATATTGTTCCACCATACAGCTTGGATAAAAACTTTATAGTCAGTATGGTACAAGGCTTGCTGCACCAAATATAGTGCTTTCAGATGTATCCATTGTTTAATTGGAAGCTAGTAAAGAGAATGACAGGTTGCAAAAGCATGATCATACTTAGCGAAGGAGAGACTAGCCAGACTGTCATAGTTTGTACTAGCTGCAGCTTCCTAGTCTGTATCTCTGGTAGTGCCATGTAAAAATTATTGCTATAGTAAAGGAGGGTGAAAACTTAGTACTACCAACTGGGGCACACTTCCCCTGCTGAAGAAATGGTAGAATCTTCTTCAGAGTATTGAGAAGAGTAAGTCCGGTGTTCCATACTTTTCGCATATGATAATAAAAAGTAAGATCTTGGTCAGACCAGAAACCAGGATTCTTGAACTTTGTTGCTGTGCAGGAAGGCCACAGCTAAATGGTCGTTACCTACCATCAGGACCTCTGTTTTATTCAGTTTCAGAAATTAGAAGACATCCAGTCATTAATTGTGGTTAAACAAATACCATGATATCCAATCCTGTCTGATGCCAGAAGATCAATCTTCAAGCGGAGCTGTATGTCATCCGTATAAGACAGAACCTGAAAATTAAAGGACTTGATCAATTCTCCAGGAGGCAGAACACAGGTGTTAAACAGCGCAGGGAAGAGTGCAGAATCCTGGGGTGCTTCATAGCAGACAGGTATCTCCCCTTTTCAGAGAAAAGGGTAGGGCTAGAACAAAAGAGAAAAGATCTAAACCAGCTCAGGATGCAACCAGTTAGGCCATCTCCTGCTAACCAGTTAATCTGGATGAAATGATCAACCATAGGACTGTAGCAATTCTGATTGATCAATCAATCCTGACCATCCACAAGCATCTTTACATGTTTTTCATTGACTATTCAGCAGCCTTTGCTGGTGTGGACATGGCCCTGCTACAAAACAAATTATCAGCGTTAGGAATACCAGCACTCCTATTGAGTGCCATCTTGTCATTATTCTTTGGAATGTGGCTTAAAGTTGATATCTGGACTAGGAACACAGAGGCATATACATCACCAACAAATTGGCCATGGCAATCAGTAAAAATAAGATCCTGGTCTCTAAAAGAGGGCAAAAAACATGTTCAAGGGTCTTCTGGGAAATAAAGGGGTAGACAAAAACATCTACCTACAGTTATCTAGGTTTATGGCTTGATGACAGGCTTAGCCTGTTATGTGCCCAGGTTAGGCCCATGTAGCTAAGCTGCTCATATTCTTACATTGTCCTCTTTTGCACAATATCATTCCTGCTGTGACCTTTTGCACATATTTGTGTGTGCGACAATGTTGGATTAGTTTCTCTGAAACTATGGCTTCGCATAACATTATCACAATGCCTCGAACACCAAGTACAAGGCCTTTATGCACAAATGTACAAATGTCATTCTATCTTCATCCACAGGGCGACAGGGCTATCTACATAGCCATAACATTGCTAATCAATGTGTACATCGCAAGGATGCTTTTTATTAAAAATAATCATCATCTCATAGGATTAGCAAAGGAGGCACTTCAGCTGACACTGAGGGTCCCTGCATGCTGAGACTTCACCAAGCAGCAGTCTGACATCTCCGTGAGGGGTGTCCAGTTCGTGACCAAGATGTGGTCCTACATTCTCTCCCACCAGGTAATGGGGTTGGATCGTCCCTTGGGGGGATTTGAGGCTGCACACACTCTAGGTACACACTGAGTAGGGCTCGCATAGTAGGAGTATGCCTGATTACTACTTTGCTTTATATGCCTGCATTTATACACTGTTTTAGCACCATGGTAGAACTGTATCTACTGTTTACTCTTTTGGTGCTTGTAATCACTGTCATCTGCTTCTGTTTACTGATTATCGCAGCACATGTATTTTATACAAGAATAGCATTGGTTCAATAAATATATTAAACACGTCCCATTGTCTATTCTCTGTATACTTCTCTGAGAACAAAAGAGCATGAGTAACTGAGCAAGAGGTTCTGATTTGTTACCATGATGCCTGAGGTGTCAGGGTTGTCATGTTCAGTGGTTGCCAAAAACCATTCACTCCCTGGTAGGGTTAGGAGGGCTTATGGTGGCACTGTGAGCTAGCTGGTCTCTAGGCCAACATGTCCTACTGGGGTGCACGGAATCAGTCTAGGCACCTCACCCAAAGATTATGTTGTCCAACAAATGCATAGATCCTACGGATTAGTGGGTACTACACGACAAGCCATCTGCCCCACTTTGCCTTGCTCAAACACCAAGCTTTTTGACACTTGCATTAAGTTGAAAATATGCAAGACTACAAACCCATTGGCTACTTTCAATTTCTAAAAGTTGTTAAGTCAAAGCTTATTCATCGTGGATCAATGGACTCACGCCTCATCCATTGGAGATGGCAGCATGCTTAGATTTGTTGTAGTGTGCTACTTACAGAAGCCAACATTAGAATATTAAAATTGAAATTTGGCCAACTGCCATAATGTTATAGCCCCTGTACCCCTAAAGAAAATACATTAGTTCTCTTTAAAAGGCTTCTCACACATAAGTAACTTTGTGTCATGAGTCCTTGCCAATAATGTAAATACATCTGGGCGGACTCAACCTCTCTAGTACAGGGACATATGTATATACTGTTCTCAAGAGAGGATCTTCGGAAATGCCTCAGTTAACATTGTCTATTATGTGTTACTCTGAGGGTCCTTTGGCAAATTAAAAACAAGAGTAAGGTGCCACCAGAGTATATTAACTCTCCTATATCTGTGATTGTGGTCCACAAAAGTTTCAGCGGGCTGCCTATATGCCCATTGCATTACCAGCTTTCTTCAGGGCCAGGAGGATATCCGTGTTAAAAGTTTGATCATCACTCCACTTCATGGACATGGCTAAAAATAGTTAGAGAACCTTACTGTATTATTGAGGGGTGAATGTTAGAGCATGCTAGTAAAATCCATGCATTGTGTGTTCCTTTTGTAGGCTCAGCATGTTATACTTTCATTAGTCTCTCCATGAATCAGCTCACATAGCAAAACATATTTCTCCATACCAAAATGTCAAACAGTGCCCAGGCATGTTGTACATACTAATGCAATGTGTATTTCTCAACCAGCACAGTGTATTGAAACAGACTTAATTTTAGGACAAACATGGCCCTATAGGGGCCTAGAGATGGGCGGACATTTTAGTACCCACTGTGGATTCAAAGAAGTCATTATTCACTTTAGCATGCCATCTTTTTTAAAACATTCTGAAAACCACAATGCCACAATCCTGATGTGCAACATATATCTCCCAGATTCCTAATACCCCTGGACAGGTATCCTTTTTTAGGGAGAGGCCATGGACAACAAACCACAGGTTCAATGGGAAACTAACATGCAGCAGGCACACACTAGGAACAGGACAAAAGAAGCAACACCCGGGACAAGCTCCACAATTTAGTGGTCAACTTAACCACTAAGGTGGTTAATTTAACCACTAAGGAACTCACAGGCACACAAATGAGAATTCTTAATAAAGGCTTGGGGTTTGTACCCACTGTTTAACTGGACAGATTTAAGTTACTCTACAAACTTGTAGGATTCTTCAGTAGGATTAAACAGAAGCCATTTTTGCCAATTGCACAGTAAGAGACCATGAAAAAGACTTGGACCCCCGCAACAAATCTACCTTTAATCCACCCATGTGCTTGATCCCCATCATGATATTAGCATTTGAACAAGCCAGTAGTTAACGAGGTAGAGAAACCTGACACAACACGATTAAGTGTCTTCCACAACATTTCAAGGGAGGAAAAATCAGCTCTAGAGGAGCTATAAATGGACAACAAGCTGGTAATAAAACTAGCAGATAAGGGGGGCACCATCGGCCTACAGTCATCCACAGATTCTAGAAAAGAGTGCTTATGCCTCTTGCACAATACTAAGAACTGTTGAATCATAGACTGTGACCCCTCTAAATCCTTGATGAATGAAATTGGCAATATGATCAAGGAAGCCGTAGAAAGGACAGTGAAAATCTAAATGAGAAGCAGATTTATAGAGAGCGGAAGAATCCTATTTCTATACCTTGCCAAAATACACAAGAACTATACACCACTTTCAGAATGACCTATTTTCTCTAGAACACATGTGCTTCCAGTGTAGCTTGACTGTATGATCATCATTTTGAACAGAACTATATTATGTCATCCAACACTCAATATACAAAGCATATAAAACTGTGGAAAAGATACATTGACAATGTTCTCATCATATGGGAGGGCAGCCAGGAAACAGCCACACAATGTACTATGTGGATTACTTTGTACAACAAATACCTTAAATTCATGCATACCATGAGTAAAATGAACTTAATTTACCAGATGTTAGATTTTTCATGATAGAGGGATCTGAGTACAGATAACCACCATAAAACAAAAAAATACATTGACATTTGATAGTTTCTATCCGCATCCTTTAAGGGATTATTTACCCTATGGACACTTTCTTAGACTGATAAGGAACTGTAGCAAGATAAAAGACTTCAAGAGACAAGCGGGTACCCTCAGTGAGAAAATAAGAGAGCATGACTATTCAGAGACTATCATACAAAACAAAGAAAAGAGCAAGGAATAACAACAGAGAAGAGTCCAATAATCACAAACTCACTAACAATCAGCTCATACAAGGCTACATATAACATCATTTCTAACCAAGCAAAGAATCAATAGGGACTGGAGGATACAGAACACTGGCATCCTCTCTTTTGAAAAACCAATGTTCTCTCACAGGAGGGAAAGGAGCCTTAAGGAAACATTAGTACGTGCATGTGAAACAAAGAGTGTGAACGTTCCTCCTAAAAGGACCTTATGTGGCCTACCAAGAGTTACTGACCACTACTTATATGGCAAGTGCAGCATATGTCATTCAACCCAACCCACCAAGACATTGAAATAAGGCCTGGCAAAGGACTGGGTCCTATTCAAACATGCAAAAAGTGATTTAGAATATGTAGTTTATTTGATTATGTGTCCTTGTATTTAAAGTATGTGGGCATGACATGTAGGAAATAAAACACTCATTGGGGAACACCGAAGTAAACTACATTGCTAGCAGAACACCTCCAAAATGTCCCACCACTAAATAATAGTAGGCCCTACTGAATAGAACTTAAAATGGGTACTGATAGAAGTGGAGAATCCGAGCTCAGTAAGAAAAGTGTCTAAAGTCCTGTTTGAAAGAGAGCAACAATGAATTTAGAGATTATCCGCTAACAAAACAGGCCTGAATGAAGAGATCCCCTGGGCCAATGTCAATGGAGCATAATAGGAGATATAATAAGAGCCTCATTGCTCCAACATAATACTCTGAAAGTATTATATCTTTGACCTATTAAATAGGTATACGACTGTAGGACAACAACAACAACCTTGAACCAATGTTCAGGGTGAAGTATAATTAGATCTTTAATGTAGTGTATGCCATAGTCCTCATCTGTCTCCAATAAATATTTCACTTAATCACACTAAGGACTCATAAGAGTTTTAGGCTATTTTAAGTAGTTTAGACATAGTGTTTTTATGTACATTTACATTAATTAACAACATTGGATTCATCTCTCTCCACTTTTAATTGAATCATTTCACTCATCCCACTACTTTTAACAACAGTAATGGGATAAATGCTGGAAGTCTATATACTGTTTACACAAGCGACATCATCTGATGTCGGACATCTAGTGTCATCATGCGGAAGATGTCAGAACACATCCCAGAAGACATCAACAGTTACATTACCTACCTCTACATTTCAGCATGCAGGGAGTAGTAACAAGAATAGGCAATTGGCTGGTTGAGACCTTTGAGGCCTTTCACTCAAGCTCTAGTCACCACTCCTTTGTACTACGTCAATACACTCTATGCAGGAATCACCACACAACTCTTGAAGAGACGCCAGAGGATACAGAAACTGCTGCCAGGCTCATCCTCGACCTCCCCAAATGGATAAACATCACCCCCCACCTCAGGAACACCCACTGGCTTCCCATCCAGAAAAGATTTGAAATTCAAGATCCTAAAACACGCCTACAAGGCCCTCCATGACCAAAGACCAGCATACATCAACCACAGCCTCAACTTCCACCAACCCTCCAGACACCTGCGCTCCACCTCCCACGCCCTTGCATGCCCTCCCCGCTTCAGCCAAAGCTACTGTGGAGGATGCTCCTTCTCATACCTTGGCACAAAGTCCTGGAACTACCTTTCCAGCCATCCCTGAACATCTCCTTACCTCCTGGAATTTAGAAAGGGACTCAAGACGTGGCTTTTCGACTGAGCCCATCAGAGTCCTAGTGCCTGGATACCCTCACAGGTGAATAGCCTCGCTTTATAAATCTCGATTGATTTGATGAAGTAAGTTGTATCACAAGATCTGATTTTTCTGAATGTTTAAAAAAAATGGCATGTTTGTATACATAGAGTGTGACTATAAGGTCCTCCCATCTCTAGTCCCCTAAGGGGCGATGATTGTACTAAGATTAAGTAGGTTTTGAAACACCATGCTGGTTGAGAAATACATATTGCGAGTGTGTGTACAAGATGCCCGGGCACTTCAGACATTTTGGCATGGAGCATTATGTGAGCAGAGCTGTTCAGAAACTAATGAGAGTATAATATGCTGAACCCACAAAAGAAACACACAATGCATGGATTATAGATGAATACTCCAACACTCACCGTACAATAATACAGTAGGGTTCTCTAACAATTTTTAGCCATGTCTATGAAGCAGAGTGATGTTGTGGCACACTTATGTACTAAGAATTAGGGGCCTCATTTACTATATTTGATGCACGGCAGCGCAGCATGCCTTCCTGCAGTGCTGCCGTGCATCAAAATAAAAGGGCAAGAATGCACTGTATTTACAAGATACAGCGCATTCCTGTCCTTCTCTCCTGCGCCAGTGCACAAACAGCAGCCATGCGCCAACGCAAACACCCTTGCATTATGTTGCAGGGTGCCTGCATTGCTGGGATGATTGTTTTTGAGCAGGAAGGCACACCTTCCTGCACAAAAACAGCCATTGATGCATTTAAAAGTATAAAAGTATTACTCCTTGTTGCACCACTCCTGGGGAGGCGTAGGATTCTTGCGCATTCCCAGCTTTACAAAACGCTGTAAATCTGGAAATGTGTCAGGTTCCATGGATGTTGCATGAGAACACCACCAGCACCACCCATGCAACGCCCCTTTCACGCACAGTAATGTGTGAAAGGGGCCCATATTTACAAGGCCATTAAAGTCACGCAGGATGATTTTACGTGGCCTTGTAAATATAGGCAAACCCATTCAGCTGCTGGTGCCTCAAAAAAAGTGATGCACCGGCGTGTAAATGAGGCCATAGGTGTGCAGTAGATCACAGAGTGTACACTGGGTTTTTGGGTACCTGTTGCTGAATATTTGATATTTTAAATGAACATGTTTCAATTTTTCTGTACCCACAGATAACGTCTTGGGAATACCAGCATGTTTTGTATGAGCAGAATGTGTCAATTAATGCATGTCCAGAAAGGGCTCTACAAATCATGATTAGTGAGCCATAGGCCATTTAACCTAATTTAGGGATGTCTTCCTGGTCCTGAAGAAAGCCAGGTGACACTATGGGCAAATATGCCACTGGCTGAAACTTTTAGGCCACAGTAACAGACGCAGGAGAGCTAATATACTACAGTTGCCTGTTACCCTCCTTTTTAATTTGTGAAAGGAACCTTAGAATAAAAACATTTTGAGTTTAACTTTAGGCGGTTTTAACCACAACATTTTTGAATATTCCCTTTTGAGAACAATCTCCCTGTACTAGACAGGTTGAACTGCCCAGGTGTATTTACATTCAAGGAGAGGAGTCAATGATGAAGCATGCCACAGAGTTACAGTGGGTGAGAGTCCTTTTAAAAATACCTAATGTATTTTCTGTAGGGGTAAAGGGACTGGAACATTGCTTTCTGTTTTGATCTAATAGTCCTTTTGACAATGGAGTAGCCTACTAACTTAAAAGCTTCTAGCTCCACCAATAGTTTGTGGTCCTTCTCAACATGCCAGGACCAGGTAAGTCTCATGTTTGTCTTGCATATGTAGTTCCTACTGAATGATGCCTTCTTTGTAAAGCTGGATTACAGAATTGGAAATGCAAATTCTGGCACACTTAAGGCACATATTTAAGGAATATGATGGACCCATTCTTAACCTTAGGTCCTCCATGTTAGATAAAGTACTTAGGCTTCTTGACCTTGGTGGTGTTTGGGGCAGTGGCCTATGTTATGTTTCATTTGAGAAGATAGTTACTTTACTAGTGACCACCAAATCATATGATTGAGACTATTCTGATTTTGCTACATATAAATTCTCTGGCTTTGTAACAAGATCACAGTATACAGGGCCAGGTCACAACTTTTCACATGACCCCTTAGAGTGCCAATTATTTCACAACATATTTTTGGATGAGATTTTTAATATGCCACTTGGGGGAATTTCAGAGCAGTTAGAAATCCTTTCACAACAGGATGAGAAAGTACCATATATGTTCCTACAGGCCGGAGACAATATTAATTTCTTGTGTATTCTTGCAGCACTTGATTTTAAAGGAGAATTTGGTAAATGGATACATAGATATGGAGTTAAGAATACAAAATCTATTCTTACCTATATATCCTTACTATAATGACATTGTGGTAGTAAATATTCTCAAGTCAATGTTTCGGTAGGTCGATATTAGAAACTCAATGTAATGTTAGTACCACATCCTGAATGGTTGTTTATTCATGATAGGGTGTCTCTATTCGAGCTACTTGTTGTTCTGACTCAGCAAGTGTGCCACCAGACAGTACTCAGAGGGTGCCAATGTATAAGCCATTCAAATCAAATAGAGGCCCAAGCTAAACAGCATCATTGTGCTAGTGAGTTGTCTGCATGGAATTTCAATGGCATCAGCCTGGCATTTGTATATATGCACAGCTTAAATCAAAAGTATCTGAAATAATCGAATGAATTGTACTTCAAGATTCGTGCCTGCCTCTAGGGACCATATTTAGCATTACTGTTTACTTCCATGATATCACCACAAACGTTACCTACAATAAGCACAAATACATGCAGACGCCCATAATTTGCAAATTACTTATACAGGTTTTCTTTCGAAGTTCAAAACAGCTGAATGGCGGCCAATTTTGTAGCTATCTGATTTTCTAATAGGGCCACTTTTATTTTGGTGCCCCGGCCTATTTACTGCCCGAGTTCGACCCTAGTAACACATTGCATGAATGCGCTTGGAAAAGGTCGTGGCCTAGTGGCTAAACAGACTTTGGAAGCTGTAAACCTCTGTTCGAATCCGGCACTGGAAGTTAGGTAATTCAACTTAAATTATTTAATTTCGCTAAATCAGTAAAATACAATTGTAAGTATGTGAAATGTAATGATTTATATGTCTTTATCAGTACTTAGGCAGCGCTCTATTCTGAACATGTCTGCAGACAAAGAACATGTTTATGGTAAGGGTCATGAATATTTGATAGTAACTGGGAAGCAGAAATGTAAAATGTTAATAAAAGGATATAGGTAATAAAATATTTTAATTTAGATAGTTATTACCTTTCTTATCTTTAAGACTTTGCAGATTTTATTCTCCCTAGATTTAAATCTTAAATTGCCTTTCAGCACCCACCATCTTGGTCATGCAGCATTTTGTTCCATCCAAGTTGCACCTGCCACCACATTTACCAAGACATTAACTCCCTCGAAAGCAGGAAAGAATACCTTCAGAATGCACACCATGTCTAGTGTTGATGTGGACAATGAGCATGCACAAAGATGATAATGTGTAGGCCTGGAAGTCATTTTAATTATGCAGGATTAATCAGAGTCATTTTGGTAATTTTGCATCACTCTTTGACGTGGAATTAGTGATAATAACGAGATTATGCCCGCTCATGTAATTAAGAGTAATTTGGGGGTGTAAAAATTCTACTGCAGGAGCACATTTAGCTGCTGTTTATGTTCTGTTGCATTTAGCGCGATTTTCTCAGCTCAAAATGCATCCTTGCATCCATTTTGGATGCAAGAGTGCATTTGTGCTTAGAAACTAGTGATAAACGGCGGGATTAAGTTGGGGAACAGTCCTACCCGAGGTGCACATTTAGCAAGCGTGAGCGGCTGCTTTCACATGTTATTCATGTTCTGTTGCACTTAGCACTATTCCTTAGTGCAAAATGCACCCTTCTGTCCATTTTTAGGTAATTCCACGTGATTACGCTACACGAAATTACGCAAGTTATACTCACCCCTAATAATGAGACACTGTCTCAGTAATACTGAATATCCGAAGCCACACTGGTCCAAAACTTGCTACAACTAGCCTTAATGTCTGACCACCTGGGGCCGTATTTCATAAAGTGCCCCAGGTACGCAACGGGTGTTTGCGCCCACTTTGCGCGCCACCTGGGCTCTTTGGTATTACAGAAGGGGCCGCAGATACTTGTGTGCCCCCTTCATAATACCAATAGCGCTGGCGCACATAAAGAGCCAGCGCTATCTTAAAAGCGGCGTACCTTATTTGCATTGGGGCATGCCCCATGCAAATGAGGGACCCCCTTTGCCTTTGCATCCGTGCCGTATTACAGATACAGGGGCAGAGGCAAAGAAGCCCTCAGGAGGCGCAATGATAGAGCGCCACCTTTGTGGCGCACTGTCAGTGCGCCTCCTGAGAGCAGCCCTCTGCGGGGGTAAAGGAGGTCCCATGGACCCCCCAGACATCCCCTTTAAAAGTGCAGGCGGGTTGCCGCCTGCACAGTGAAACACAGATCGGCTTCAAAGCAGCCGCTCGGTATTTTGCGTGAATGCGCTGCCCCCAGGGCAGCATAAGTTCGTAGCTGCCCTCGGGGCAGCGCATTCAACATAATGCGGCGCACTTTCCTTCATTGCACCGGGCGCACTTTTTTAAAGGTGTGCCCGGAGCAATGAAGGAAAGTGCGTAATGCAGCCCCTGGACTAGAAATATGTCCACCACTATGTTGTTGGTATGACGTCATTGTAAAGAGCCACAAGAAAGATTCCCACGGGCCTCCCATGTCTCATTTAACCAAAGATCCAATGTTCACAGGAGTGTCCACAGGGACGGCAGAGGATGTAAGGGGCTAAATTAAAAAGAGGCTACTGTTTAGTGTATGACATAAAGATGCTTAGATTCATGAATATGCACTACATATGGAATTATAGATGATTAGCTGTCAATAAAGTTTTTTTTTTAACAAGGCTTCCAAGGGACATTAAATAAGCAACAAGAGGAAAGCTTGAGTTGTCCATAATGTCACTTAGAAACCTGAGATGGAAAACAATCTCTCATTTATGACAAATACCCATTCATAATTTTATGCTATGAATTCCCACCAATTCTGTTTCCGCTACTTAGCTGATTATGTGGATCAGCTATGCAGGGAAAGAATACATCAGCGAGTTATAAACAACATGACCGTACCTCCTTCAGCTCTCTCCCCCTAGCTCTACTTTGAAAACAGCATGTCTTTGGCATCCTGCCATCCACCGCCACCACCCTCTGTGGTGCCCTGTCCTCCCTCCAACACATATATCATACCTGGCATCCTGCCACCCTCCCACACCACCCTTGACATCACCCTAACACTCATCAATGCTTGAAATAAACGTCTGATACCTGTGTCTTGCCACCCTCCTCACCACCCTTGGTGCCTCCCTCACTCCATGAAAATGGCAACCCCTTACATCCTGCGATTTTCCCACTCACCCGCTGCATCTTTGCTCCCCTCACCCTTCGTCAACATAAATAAATACCTGGGGCCGTATTACACAAAAGGCGCATTTTCATTGTTTGCACCCTGCACACCTTTTAAAAGGTGCGCCCAGCGCAAACAATGAAGATGCTCTGTATCATGATGCCAGTGCATTCAAGTGAAAACGGATCCGCTGCTTTAAAGTAACTACGGGGCAGATTTGCAAGCCCCGTGCGCCTTCTTGCGCCACCATTGCGTCACTTTTTTTGACGCAACGGTGGCGCAAAAAATGCGGCCTATTTACAACGTGACGCATCTAGGGAGATGCGTCACGTTGTAAAGCCCTGCATCACGTTATACCTGCGTCAGTTATAATGTATGCAGGGTGGGCATTCCCACTCAGGAAGGCCTCGTAAAAGTGACGCCGTGAAATCTACAAGATTTCACTGCGCCACTTTTAGGACGCCACTGTGTCAAAACCTTACGCCTGATTGAAGCAGACGGAAGTAGGGACGCAGTGTAGTGGGAATAGGCTTCAACACGCATTGCTGGAGTTGCGCCGTGCTTGCGATACGACTCCAGCAATGCATGACTTTTGCCCCAACAGATGCGTCAGAATTTCGGACGCATCTGTCAATCCTTGCGCCATGGTGCAACGTATTGTAAATACGGCGCATCCATGGTGGCGCAAGGGTTTCCCAGGGTGGAGCAGGAAAAGTGACGCATCTCTACGGATGCGTCACTTTCTTGTAAATCTGCCCCTACGTGTTTTCACAGTGCAGGCAGCAACCCACCTGCACTGTGAAGGGGGATTAGAGATCCCCTTGCACACAGGTGCAGTGAGTGACTGCACCAGCCTGCAAAGGGATGTCAGGGATGTCCATAGCACCCCCTTTACCCACTGCAGAGGGCTGCCATCAGGGGGCGTACTGATAGTGAGCCACCTTTTAGATGGCGCACTGTCAATGCGCCTCCTGAGAGCTTCTTTGCCTCTGCTCCCGTACCTTTAATACGGCGCGGGCGCAGAGGCAAAGGAATTCCCTCATTTGCATGGGGCATGCCCCCATGCAAATGAGGGAACACCCTCTGAAGATAGCGCTGGTGCTTTATGTGCACCAGCGCTATCAGCATCACAGAAGGGGCCACACAAGCATCTTCTTCCCCTTCTGTAATACCAACGTGCCCCAAGGCGCGCAAAGTGGGCCCAAACGCCCGTTGTGCCCCCTGGGTACTAGTATAATACGCCCCCTGGTTGCCTACCACTCTTCCAATCCACTTTCCACAGATTCTCTCACCACCTTGCCAAAGCCGTGCTCTCTCTGCTCAACTGCAGCAGAACTCGGTGCGGCATGGAATCCACTGTCAGTATGGGTTTGCACAAGCCCAGCCTAACAAGGGAAGTTTTGGTTGACAGTCCCAGCACCTCTCTCATGTCCGCAGAGGCCTAAGAGAAGCAAGAGAGAAGGGACTGTCAGTTGCCTTGCTAGACGGTGTCCCAAAAAATATCAAAACATTTGGGGGGACTGTCCGGATTATAGAGGCAATTTAATAGAGCCCAGTCTTCAAAGGCCTTGTAACTTGGATGATGAAATTCGTACCTTTCAGCCGGACAATAACTAAAATATGCGGGGGGAGGTGAAAGGTGGTTTATGGACTTTGTGATAGCTGTAAAGAAAGGTTTTGAAGATGCGCAACGTATCGTTTTTCTTTCCTTGTGTATCATTTATGATTATAATAATAAGCTTTAAAACGTGTTATAAAAACCCGATATTCATGCCAATGGCTTAAATAACAAAAATCGCCTACTCACTTCCTTTGCCATCTGAGTATATGAATTTGAACTGCGTAATAAATCATCATAGCTTTGTCACTTCTCTTCAATGCAGCAAGTGAATAATGATATTAGGAATCAGCTGTGCATGGAAAATTACAATTTGTGCTTAGAATTTACACCTAGAGACTCAGTTACAGTGCCTGGATCTGTGGAGTCACGGCTGTAATAAATCTGACACATAGAGAAAATCTAGGGGCATATTATCAAGGGCTTTATCGCCGACTTAGCGGCACTTTTTGCCGCTAAATCGGCGATATTTTTAACGCCCTATTAGCAAGCTGTCGCTAACAGGCGTTAGCGACAGCTTTCAGGCGTTAGAGGCCGGGAATTACATCGCCTTGCATGTCAGCGATATTTATCGCTAATGACATGCAAGGTAGGCGTTCCCCACTAAAAGCGACTGTAAACAGTCGCTAACACCACTAACCCCTATTATCAAGGCAGGCGAAGCGATAAAATAAATCTCGCTAAGCGCGTTTATCGCTAGATTTTAACACCTGCTACTGACTATGACTTACCTGTTTAAGGTATAGGAGGTGGATTCTAATGCTGAATCCACCTTAGCGTTAATGCAAGAATATCGCTGGTTTTCCAGCGATATTCTCGCATTTTGCCGCTATCGCTGGAAATATTATCGCTATGGAGATAAACCTTACTAATAGGGTGTTATCTCAGAGATATTTTCCAGCTATAGGCGGCGTTAACAGGATTCGCGCTAAGCGCGTTTAGCGATAAATATCGCTATTCCTTGCTAATATGCCCCTTAGAGTTTTAAATTGCTCTCTGTAAGTGTTAATGGTATTGTAAAGTGAGGGCTTCAAGAAAATGTTATGTACACCCATTGAAATAACAAAGGAACAGAGGTCCCTTACAGCACAGATAATTGCTCAATATAACTATTGTATACTGGTGCAATGGTGATTTTACTATGTTTTTTGGCCTAACTATTGATTGCGTGTTGCCCATGTTTGTTTGTTTATGCCTGAGATCTTCTAACTCAATTTCTCGACACTATCACACTTTCTTTTGTGCTTTTTCTATGGTTTTTGTGATATAAAATAAAATGTTTATTCTCCCATACAAATTATATGACACAGTCTTTATTATATCACTGTGTTGATCTGTTCTACTTATCTGTGTTGTAAGGGACAACTGCTCCTTTGTAATTACTCCTACCCAAGGTCCCTCTCAGATCCATTGGGTTCCCTTGTCTCTTGAAAATATATGTACACACATTGAGGCATAGTACTTGCAATGCCTTGCTCACAGTGCTCCCACACGTGTGCCTGGACGACAATGGCATAAGCAGTGTAATAGATGTGAGAACATACTCCACAATTACTCATTTTCACAGTGGTGAGTGGAGAAGAGAGATGTTTCCCGGGAAACCAATGTCAATGTAAAGAAATGGGAGCAAAAGACATTGGGGCATATTCTCAAGGACACATCGCCGAGTTAGCGGCACTTTATCGCAGCCAATGTGGCGATAGATTTATCGCCCTATTCACAAGCTGGTGCTAACAAACGATACCGCCCATTTTCCCGCGATAGCAGCCACAAAAAACATCGCCACAGATGACACCGGCAACTAACGCTAATGAGATGCAGAGTAGGCGTTCCCGTGCAAAAAGCCGCAAAAACACCACTTCGCAACATTATCAACGACCAGCCAGATCGGCGATAAGATCACAAAACATGCGATAAGGCGCGTTAGCAGCAGGGAATTAACACCTGCTCTTCCCTGGTATTAAGTCGGACGATAACCTGCACCAGAAATGGGAGCCCAGCCCACAGCCACACCAGAAGAACAACAGATGCCATGGAGCCACTGATCACGCAGCCGGACACCCAAGAAGGCCACAACACCCACCGTCCCCCACCCCCAGGCCCCCCCTCCCCCGGACAAAGATATTTCACATCAACTTTACGAAATCATGAACAAAACAATTCGCCTGATGTCGCACAAGTACAACAATGAACATTCATGTGTGGTCAGAAAAAGGAGAAACATTAATTCATCTTTGAATTTCCAAACAAATTATTTTATTCAAATGTAACTCAAAACAACTATTCGGAAGAGCCATGGCGGGTCGTCTCTGGACAATCTGTAAGACACAGCCTGCAAGATAAAATACAAGATAAGAAGGTGTGTCATGCGCTCATCAAAGGACAGACAGAGAGAGAGAAAGAGAGAGAGAGAGAAAGAAAGGGAGAGAGAGAGAGAGAGTGAAAGAGAGGGAGAGAGAGAAAGCGGGAGAGGGAGAAGGAGAGAGAGAGTAACAGAGGAAGAGAGAGAGACAGTGAAAGGAAGAGAGGGAGAAGGAGAGAGAGTAACAGAGGAAGAGAGAGAGACAGTCAAAGGAAGAGAGGGAGAAGGAGAGAGAGTAACAGAGGAAGAGAGAGAGACAGTCAAAGGAAGAGAGGGAGAACGAGAGAGAGAGTAACAGAGTAAGAGAGAGAGACAGTCAAAGGAAGCGAGGGAGAGGGAGAGAGAGTGCCGACACTGCGGACCCAGGCCTCACTGCTCACCTGCTGCCACCGGTGTATCTCCAACCACGTGCCGGTATACACCGCATCCACCAGGTCCCTTATCTGAAACAGAGTCCAGATTTATGAATGGCAGAGTACAAATCATTGCACACGCCATCATCGCTTGGCCGCCCCTGCGCACACAGGCTGCTGCACCCCGGCCCCTCCCGCCGCCCAGCGGTGTTTGCCCGCCCCTGCGCACCCAGGCCTCACTGCTCACCTTCCGCCACCAGCGTGTCTCCAAGAGGGCCCACCATGAGCCGGTGCAAGCTCCAAGCCTGGGGCCCACGACCTTGGCCGCCGCCACATCATGCAGCCCCACCCCACGGGCCACTAGGTCACACATGTGATTCTGGGTCTTGATTTCGCAATGGCAGACATCATATCAGTGCACACGGCATCATCGCAGGCTGCACACCCGCCCAGCAGTATAGGTGCCACTAACTTTGTGAACTGCGTGGCAATGCCACGTGGCGGTTGGCCCGCGCTGCCCGCTGGCTCAGGCCTACACTGCGGTCCAGCAGGGCTCACACAAATCCCTACCAGTCCGGACCGCCAGGACGGCGCATCATCGCAGGCTGCACACCCGCTCAGCACCTAAGGTGCCCCTACCTCAGTGCACCGTAAGTCACCGTCCCGTGGCGGTAGGCCCGTGCCGGCCGCAGTGTTTCCGGTGCCACCAACTCTGTTCAACGTAAGTCATGGACCCTTTCTGATTGAGTCTCGTGATATGCCAGGCGGACGCAGCCATGTCACCTCCGGCAGTGGGGAAGAACTGGAACACGTAGCGTCGTCGTCCCCCCTTTATACATATACCGAGTGGGCTGGCTCAGCGTACGCCAGGCCAGCGTAGGGGTGTGAACAATTATCCCTGGTCTCTGGGCGTGGTTCATTCCTGGGCTGGACAGGAAACCAACTGATGCGTGTGTCTCTGTTGCAGTGTCTGCGCCACACGGTCCGCAATCGACAATGTTGCAATGTTGCATGCACCCGGAGGGCAGCCGCGCACGAAGGGAATGTACAAGGAGCGCAAGACCGCCTGGGCTCTTGGCTCATGCATGCCAACTGTTGTGTGTGTATCGCTATTGGTGCCCCATAAGCCTAAGGCCTAGCCTCAATTGCAGCGTGAAAGCCACATTACATTTCCATAATGCAAGCAGTAGTCAGACCAACATTAGGGATGAAAGCTCCTTTGTCTCAATACATGAGGCGGAAGGACACCTGCACCTCTGACCTTGGTCTTGCATGCGGCAGGCACCCCCTGAGAGAGATACCATAGCAGATGATGACGACTCCCACACTACGCACAGCGCTAATGAAAGACCAACGTATCTACACCCCACACACAGAAGTCCTTGCTCGAGGTACCCCTGCATGGAATGCCCTTGACACTTACGTACACAACAACCCATACATCCAAACGTTGGACACACATACGGCTCATTGCTCCGAGCTGTGGCATATCATCCACATAACTGCCGCAGGTCAGAAGAGTGCTGGTTCTACGAGGGCCACCAACACAATGGCAGAACATCCCGGGCACATGCACAACCCCTGTCACGTGGAACTGTACCGTGCACGTATGCTGCATTTGTTGGGGGCACTGCCACTGGCAGTGTTGTGCATCAGTTACCATCTGAGCTTCCGTCTTGGGTACGTCACCTGCGTCCAGCCCTGGTTCCACTGTCGATCATGCATATTCCAGTGGCCCATGGAGGTCTGTCTATCCAACACAACGGTAGCTGAACTGGATTATGACTTGTGTGTGCGCCCCCTGTTGGCCCACGACCAGGAGTGTAACCGTGATACCCGTTCATGGGATGCCTTGATATTTGGCGTATGTGCTGGCAGTTGGGCATGGGAGATTGCACAAGTCCTCATGTGCAGTGACCACATCGAAGCGCTCCCCTATTGGGCTGTGTTGCGGATTGGTGAAACGGCGTGGACGGAGCACATCTGTCCGGACCAGTTAATTTATTGGCTCGCCCTCGTGCTCGTTGAAGCCGTCAACGACGTACTCTTGGAACTGATTGGCCAGGAAGCTGCGCTCGGATTCATGGACGAGTAACTACGTTCCTGCAGCCACAACTGCCTGTAACCCAGAGCACAGGCCCCAACACCTTGTTGCATCTTGGAGAAATGGTCACATATCCCACCACAACAGTGGACATGGCTGCATTCGCCTGGACTCAGAATGCATGTGCGTGCACCTACGCGTGTTGACACACACCTGTGCAAGGTGAGGCAGTCCCATGGGCGGAGCTGCACAGCGTCGCTTGGCAAGGTTCCTAAATCTGACATACTGCTGGAGGGAGAGTACACACATGGCAATGTAGTACTACATGTGACCTTGTTGGACCCTTTCACCTGCTCACTGTCAGCAGAGCAGACAGTCTTCACAGTCCGGTGGTACAGCACTATGCATATCCCATGGGCTGTGAGTTGTGTCCCCTGACACGGGGCAATGAGCATACGCCAAACATCACATGACTCATCCAGCAAGGCAAGGTGGGCTGAGACCGTTGCCATCCGTAATGATTGGTGTTCATTTTTGCCTACCCATTTCTTGCACCTCTACATGTTCCCATGCTGCCTGTTAGTGTCTGAAGCATTGGTCTGCATGTTGTGGCCCTTGTCTTGCCAGTACTGACACGCACATGCTAAAGAAGTCTACGCCACTTAACTAGTGTTCAACTGTGATGAGTGTCAATTAGAATGACAAATCGTATGCCTCAATAAGCATTGTCCGTACACAGGGAGGGACTGACTGATGCATTTCACTTAGGGGTGAGTCCCTATTGCCAGCCCCACCTCTGTGAGCCAGACATTGTGGTTGGGATGGGTGCTGGTAGACCTGTGCTCTTACGTCTCTTCAGCAATGTGAGTATGGTGTCCAACTTCTTGCCATGAGGATCAATGTGATCCATCAAAACAGGCTGTGTCCACACAGTTGAGTGTGAGTAGGTATGCGAAGGGATGTCCTGTTGTCACATGTGATGGGGGACACTACTTTAGGCCTGCTACCGGATTTGAGATTTTTACACACAGCCCCACTTAATACATGGACGTGGGGCTACGTTGGGGGTTTGCAAGATTGCTGCTCATGAGCAATGAGGCCACAGCTAGTTCACACCTTCACAGTCATGTGGGTCAGGGTCAAACATGCGCATTGATGTCATTTCCCAGGGTGTACCTTTTTGTGCAATCATTGTCCCTACATCCATCATACTGTTATACTTGATTGGACATAGACATGACACATCTGTGTGATTTGGAATGTTTTATTCACATTCTGTGGAGTGTTGGAGCTGGAGCAGTTCATGGCCATGCAAACGCCACATTACATGGTTGCCCAGTGGAGGGCCAACCAGAGTCCTTTGGGGAATGACAATTTAATCGGAAGAGGAAGAGTTCAGTCCGCAGCCTGATTGCTGTGTCATTGGTAACCAGAGCAGATATGGCAGTCCATGTCGGGGTCCAGGTGAATGTCGCAGAGTGTTTCGGGGGAGAGTGGAAGGTGTTGTTCTTTGGCAGGATGCAGAGGGCTGAACCAAGCAGGAACAGGCCATGTGGCGGGGATGTATGCTACAACCTCCTTTCTCACACAGAGTCATTGCCATCCACATCTTAGTCCTCTGATATGTCTTCTGTGTCAGGTGTGTGTGGTGGTGTTATGGCTGCATCACTGTGTGCCACTGACACATCAGGGGGCAGAGGTGGTATGGCTGCATCACTGTGTGCCACTGACACATCAGGGGGCGGAGGTGGTATGGCTGCATCACTGTGTGCCACTGACACATCAGGGGCGGAGATGTGTGTGTCGAAGTTCCTGCAGCAGTCATCTGGGGCAGGCTCTGTGGCAGCAATGGCAAGATGAGGTTCTGCAGGGCATGGAAGATCCCAGCTACATCTCGCTGGTGTACAGCCGTGGCAGCCATCCTTCCAGCCTGCATCCGCTCCATGTCCTCCATTGTCCTCTGCATCTGTGCCATCTCTGTGCTGTCATTGCTGGAGCCTGTCTGACTGGACAGTTCTTGTATCCGAGTAATGGCTACAGCGAGGTCAGCCAAGGATTGTTGTAGAGCATGGAACGGACTGTGGGTGTCCGTTAGGGACTGTGAGTGGTCCCTGATGGGACTCACACACCCACATATGGCATCAAGTTTGGCTGCCATGAGGTCGAAACCCACCCGCACCTGTTCAGCCAGCTCCCTCTGGCAGTCTAACACACGGCGTTGGAATGCCATGTGTCTTTCCGTGA
This sequence comes from Calotriton arnoldi, assembly GCA_963921515.1. Taxonomy (NCBI): domain Eukaryota; kingdom Metazoa; phylum Chordata; class Amphibia; order Caudata; family Salamandridae; genus Calotriton; species Calotriton arnoldi. The sequence goes on along the minus strand of CAWUFW010003129.1, from coordinate 1,356,741 downwards.
GGTGCTGGGGGCCAACCGTGGTGGTGGGTGCTTCCTGCTGTGTGGGCTGTGCAGGGGGTGGGGTCACCTCGATGCAGCTGGGCTGCCCTGCTCCTGGAGGTGGGGTGCGGAGGCTGTCCACGATCCGTTGGAGGGTGTCGGAGCAGATGGCCAGGGGGTCCTCCTAATCATCACTGAAGAGATGTCTGGTCTGCTCTGTAGGAGGTGTTAATTGTCCCTCTGCAATGTCAAGGGGAGATTGAAGTTAACAGTGTGTTCCATGTGTGTTGACGCATTGTACATGTTTACATACAGACTGCATGACAATGTACATTGTGACTGTTTTGGATGAGCTGGCTATTTGATGGGAGACAGTGGACATTTCGACTACATGACGGATGTGAGGTTGTACTCGTACATTATCATCTCACAGTTTCCTGCTATGCCAGATGTGATTGGCCAGTTTCTACGCACAAGCGGCACCAGTTGTGTCCTCTGTTCTGTAGTGTAAGTGTTGCACTTTGTACCACATTGTCGTCAATGTTGATGTGCTGTTATTGCTATGTGTGTGTGCTGCATTGTGGGAGAGTCGCCCCTGCAGCTCTGATTCAGCGGCCCCTTATCCCTTTGAGGCGGTGTGCCTTTGACTTGTGTGCTTTTAAGGTGCTGAGATGTTGGCGACTTGGGTCTTTTGTGCTCTTGGACGCTTTTTGTACTCTTGTGCATTGTTTGTCTGCAGATGTGTTGTTGACGTCAGGGGTTGTATGTGCACGTGGATGTGTCAGAGTGTGACCTGCTCCTTTGAGGATGTGATCCACACTGGGCCACCTCAGTGTTGTGTTGTGCACCATGTAATGTATTTTGATTGCAGCCATGCTATTGGTCATGCAGTGTCACTTGCATTGTCGGTGTGGCTCACAGAGCCGCTGCTTTGCTGGATTCAGCACATGTGCATGGGTAGGTTGTGAGGTTGGTGATAGGGAGGAGGGCCCCTTTGTGCACATAGTGGACGGGGGCCTACTTGGTGTTTCTATGTGTGCTGAAGTGTGCCAAGGGTATCAGGGACATGTTCCACAATCATTGTGGGTGTGCAGTGTACTACACATAATTGTGCATGTGTGCCATTGTGCCCATCTCCCCCCGTCCCCTCAGTCCCTGGTAGTTACTCACCCTGTTGCTGTTGGGTCAGGTCATATCGAGCTGTGTCCGGACCCCCAACTCCTTGCACCGTCTCCACACTGATGACTGTGGCCACCATTTCCTCCAGCTCATCCAGCTCCTCCTGTGGCGCAGGGCTCCCACCTCCTTTCGCCGCTGCTGCCTTCCGGTTGGCAGCGAGTTTCTGCTTGGTTTGGCTATTCACATCATGCCAGCGCCTCTTGACCTCCTCAACACTCCGACTGCATTGACGTTGTTCACGATCGACTGCCATATTTCCGTTTGTGTTGCCAATGACACAGTGGAGGTGACGAACAGTTGTTGGTAGTGTTCTATCACCTCCGTGACGATGATCCTGTTTTCCTGCGGACTGAACCCCGTCTTCCTCTATCTCTTCTCCTTGCCCTTCCCCGACCCCGGGGTTCCTTGCTGGTCATCTGTGGGGCTTGTGGGGATCGCGTTATCCTCTGAACTCGGTCCGGGTGCATCCATGCTGCTACGCAGTTTGAATTGTTTTGTTTGTGTTTTTCGGTGCTTTTATAGTGCATTTTCCCACATGACGCGTGGGAATTGCAGGCCTGTTGCTGGTTATCGCTGATTTTTGTATCGCGATTTGGGGCATCGCACCTTTTTTCGCATTCGTGTTTCGCATTGTTTCGGCGTTGCGTTAATTTCAACTCAGTCATTTGGCGCGTTATCGTGAGACTATCGCATGGTGCCGCCGGGTTGGGAATACAACGTTAACACAGTGTTATTTTCCCGCGATGGGCTGCGTTGTGCAAAGTTGCGTTAAGCTAATTTTGCGATGATTATCACACGTTCTTGAGAATATCCCCCATAGTTTTGAAATCTCTCTATTGTTTCAGCCCTTTCCATAATATCGTAAAATTCGATACATAAAAAGAGAATAGCAAACCAGCTTGTGCCTGCCCAGTCAATCAACAGTGATTTAATTTGCATTTCCCACGAACAGCTTTTGCTTTGTCACATTGGCCTGTCACCCTGAGGCAATATTGGCAGGAAACTGGTGGGAAAAATAGAAGCGAACTATGAGCACCTACTAGGGAGGCTTGGCAGCTGTGACTGATACTAGCCCATCTGATGTTTGCTGAAAAGGAACTGTCCCGAAGAGTGCATTATAATCCGTGTTTGTCTTTGTTAGTCACTGCGAAAGTCTCCCTGGCACTAATGAAAAACTACTGCTAAGCATGGCCTGTATGCTCTCCCGTTTCTTTAGTACTAAAAAGCACCTCCATTGGAGAGTCAGAAACCTACAACCAGCTCAAATGCTTCAATGTGACTGTGACGCCAGTAAGACCTGAGACCACAAACATACAACTTGAAAGGAAGACACGCTGATTTGCAAACAAAACAGTGGAGGATTCAGAGCTCCTGTGGATTCATTTCAATGCTGAGAAATATCTGGCCCAAAAATAGACAGGTACTTAACTGATTGGACCATATATTTTTTATTTATTTACTAATTTTGGTGTAGCACTACTAAACCTCTTATGGTATCAGAGTAATTTATACAAAAATGTTTACTAAGCGTACCATAATGGGCCTGATTCACAAACTGTATTTTGTAGTATAATAATAAACAATCTTTATTCGGCAGTGAACACAGCCATAAAAGTTATCATACATTAAAAACAGTAGCAAATCCATTAAAAACACATTCCATCATACATTAAATTATACAAATGTCCAAATGTCCCTAACAATCTCATGCGTATCTAAACTATCTTGATCTTAAAAATTACACTCAAGAGTTCATAGAATCAGCACTGAGTAGTTGCATAAGTGTCCTGTGGATTATACACAACCGTAAAATCTTTCCTATCCATTTAAGTATTTTATCATCATAGCATAGTTAAAAAATATTCCTCCCTATCTCAATCAAATCTGGATTTCCTTGATCTTATCATTGCTCTCAAAAAATGCATAACAAACAATGTACCATCATTCTGCAGAAGTTGCAAGTGCAAAAGAGCAACACTAGATTGCCTTAATCCCATTTCTTTTAAATAAGGTTTAAGAAACTGTTGTTTGGGATGCGTAAAATATTTACATAGAAAAACAAAATGTAAAATATCCTGTGGAGACCTATTGTCGCAGCCATAGGGCCCTACTACAAAACCAGGAGGAGAGGCAAGTAAGTGATGAAACATATTAAATCTAAAACGAGTAATTAAAAAACGATCATGGGGACTGGTTAAAATGGTAAGATAAGGCTCCATTCCCTGATTTCACTAGAGCATGTGCTCTTACAATATGCCTATTAAGCTCCTTTCCTTCACGCTCGGCACTAGCTGTTTTAAGTCTTTGATTAATTTTTTATCTTCACTGTGTTATAATTCATGAATATATCTGGTCTTCTGAGGGCACAGAATGATTCTTTGATGTATCTTAACCAGGGAATTTTCAATGCATGATCCAATGAAAGACAATCCCAAATTACTGCTTGATTAAAAGATGCCTCTTCATTGGACCATACATTCACCCAGCAGAGCAGGGGCTTAACTGTAACTAAGTCAATGATGTACTTGACCCCCAGTTCCTCGTGTACAGAGTATGCAGGTGTTCCCTGTGATGCTTTTAAAATCCATCTTAAAAATTAATTTTGTGTAATTTGTAATTTATCAACTGCCTTATAACCCCATATCTCACTCCCGTACAAGGCCTTTAAAATACAAAATGATTGATATAATTTTAAAATCACCTCCGGGGACCATGTACCTAATCTGTGTGCGTAGTTTGCGATAGCTCCCAGAGCTTTATTCATGCCCTTTGCCTTTTCGACCTTCAGGTTATTCCAATTTAATTTGCTGTCAAATAAAACACCCAGGTATGTAAAAGTCAGGACTTTGGCTAAGCTAGCAGTGCCTGCCTTATAGGTTTTTGTACTAGTCACTCGACGCCCTATTTCCATCTCAAATGACTTCGTAAAATTTGGGGATAAGTCAAACCTATTCATGAAAGAGACAAACCTGTCAATTAGGGCTTGCAATGCTCTGGGTGTTCGTGCTATAAGCACAGCGTCGTCCGCATATAACAGGACTGGTACTGGTCTACTGTCTATTCTCCGGGTGTCAGTGAGCAATGAAATCAAGGCAGATTCTAGCCCATTAATGTACAGTGTAAATAAAAAAGGGGCAAGAATACACCCTTGGTGCACACCTCTTGAACATCTCAAATTATCGGTGAGTCTCCCCTCTTGTGCAAATCTAACTGCGGCTGATGTGTTGGCATATAAAGTCATTAAAACATTTATTATTGCGCGCTCTACGCCTATCTCATCTAGTAGTGACCACAGTTTACTGCTGTTCACTCTGTCGAACGCCGCAGTAAGATTCATAATCCAAGATAAATAGAACCTGCTTTGGCGATTGTATATTTTGATATCAGCAGATAAAGGTTCAGGCATTGGCCTACTGTTGATTTACCTATTCTGAAGCCATATTGAGCCTCCGAAATCATCTGGTTATTATCTGCCCACTCGGATAACCTATTTAGTAAAACCCTACCCATAACCTTGACAGTAGAGTCTATCAAGGATATGGGATGGTAACATTGAGGGTTGTCCCTGTCGCCCTTCTTGTACATGGGAACAATGATGACAGAGGACCACGACTGAGGCATAGAAGACATTGCTGCTGCATTTAATACCGTAGTCAGGACCGGGGCCCACACATCTATATTATTCCGGAACAGGTCCGGGGGATCCCATCTGGACCTGGGGCCTTATTCTGAGACAGTCCCTCAATGGCAGTTTTAACTTCATCCATAAGAAAGTTAATCTGCACATCACATGGGAGGGACACCAGATCAACAATATCTTGTTCTCCATCAATGTAATTATAAACCCCCTGGAAATGAGCCTTCCATTGATTCTGGGTTATATGATGTCCTAGGTTCGGTTTGTCCGGTTCAGAGAAACAAGGTCTATTGATGACCTTCCAGAAAAGAGTGCTATCTTTTAGTTCACTAGCTTGTGCCAACTCATCCCAGGCCTGTTTCTGTAATGAGGACCTCTGCTCTTTTAGTGCACTTTTATAGTTTTTACGGCAAGTAGCACCCCTTACTCTTTTATGAGGGGTCTCTTTCAAAGCCGTTATTAAATTCCTCAGTGCCTTAGAACACGCAGTGTCGAACCATCTTGGATTATCCGAACAGGAAGAGACTGCTGGAATAGTTAACAAGCCAGCCACTGACTGAGTAATAGAGATAAAAAAACTAATTACATCCTTATCTGAAGGAGATATTTCTAGGCACTTCATAATCTCTTTTTGCCTTAGTTTAAAAAGGGAACGATTGAGAGCATTAGTGTCCACCTGCGACCACCGCAATCGCCTCCCCTGATCAGTTGGCAATATTGTGGATATTAGTAACGCCGCTGCCAATGTGCCCACATGCCGAGCTGATATTAGTAACGCCGCTGCCAATGTGCCCACAGCTCGGGCATGTGCACACATTGGCAGCGGCGTTACTAATATCCACACCGGGTGTTTTCATAGACTTTAAACATCGAACACAGCGATTCTTTTTTCGTTGTTGCGGTATAAGTTCCACCGTTTTAGTATAATAGCGTGTCGAGTTTCTTTCACAAATGTGCATTACAAATTGTAATTTACAATCCAGCCATTTAGTGATACTTGAATTTCGGTTTGTTTACAGGAAGTCAGGCATCAGCATTTGTGTTTAAAACAAGGGATTCACAGTTCTAAGGTAAGAGTGTACTTAGTGAGACGGTTAACACTGGCAGTGCAGTGTTGATGACTGGTTATCATCAATGCAGTTTTGTTGTTGTTTTTCAAAAAGGACCGAACATATATGAAATCTAGTGTCTACAACAACTTTTTACGGGTAACATGTGGTATAAGGACCAATATCACTGTCTGACAACACTGGGTGTGTATATATATATATATCATTCACTCAGTAAACTCTTTAAAGAAACTACTCAACTAACAGGCAATTACACTTTTATTGTTATGAGCATGATTTACATGGGATCCTATGGGTCCAGGAGGACGTCAATATTGTTAAGCATAAATTTGGGTGAATGAGCTAGTTCATGTATAATGTTAAGCGGAGTTACAATTGTTTATTTTTCTTTTATATTTTTAGATTTTCCCCTGAGGAAGGGACTCCTATGTCCCGAAATGCATCGGGCACACCACTGAATGTCAATACAAGATTGTACATTGTAGTATGTTAGACATTTTTCATGTATTGTAAATAAGTGCATGTTATGGAATATGAAATTGGTTACATTGGCACATACATTGTGCATGTTGGTACAGTAATTGTAACATAAAACATGTTAGAAAATATATTTGAAGAAAATATGTTCTAATAAATGCTTGAATTGAGTTAGGAGTGAGATTGTTACATTTTGAGCAAAGATATTGCGTGAACAGTGCGCAGCGCACTCAAGTCATTGTACTTGTTATATATTGATTATTTGCAAGCGCATGTGTTGACAGCATATGCAGCGCTGCAGCACCATTAAGTAGAGAGTGTTAAGTCGCATAAACACGAATAGCTGGAGGAACCAGGAGTGCACCCCCAAACCATCTAACGTCATATTATATTCTGTCAAACAAGGGAGGTTGCACCCATCAGAAATGTTGATTGAATCGATAGCCAACATAACAGAAAACAGAGCAACAACTATGGTCTACACATCGGACCAGGCCACAGAAATATATGCCCTCATCCAGGAGGTAAAACGTACGGATGCTCATGGAGGCTCAATCTCCCAACAGCTTAAACAACTTGAATACCTTACGAGACGTCAATTGAATCAGAAGTTACATGCCTCAACATTAGTACGATATCATAAAGCTAAACAAGTACCACAAGGACTCAGACTTTCAATTAAACCCATGTTGTTCCGATTCCATCTAAACACAGTATTCATGGATAAATGGTATTCAAACTTAATCAAATGTTCATTGGACCTGATATTACTGATAAATGAGGAATTGTCTAAGGCAATTCGTGAACTAGAAGAGGAGATCCATAACCTGAAGAGTGAACTTGAATTAAGGATGGAAAATAATACTTGGCAGATTAACTTGGAGGGTCTTAACCAGAAACTGGAGAAATACAGTAAAGAGCTACAGGAAGGCAAACTAAGAAAATATAAGAGAGATACGATCGATTATAAACTGAATGAAGTATACACGTGGGCTGAGATTTATGCACGTAGATGATTTGATCAGAGGAAGACAGCAACATCGTCTGAGGAAAGTATAGTCACGGACAGGGATGCATCCTCAAGTAGAACACCGATACAACGGGCACATTGGAATTGTATAGACCGGGTCCATCTACTGAATCAGGCGAAGCTATCCAAACATCAACAACAGTGTCTTTTTTGTCACAGGCCCCAGACCAAGGGCAACCACCAGTCCAAGCAGCACGAGGGACAGTAGGTCCAACCGGAAGACCAGGTGAGGACAAGGAAAAGGGAGACAAATCATTGCGCAGCGGCAAAAACATAGCCTAATCATCAACATATCCTCAACAAAATTGCCCCTTCAGCAGATCAATGTGCTAAGTAGGGGCATGTCATTTGTACCTACCAATACCGCAAACACATTGGAAATTGAGGCAACCCTCTTTAGGTTTATGCGGACCTTACGCCTACGCCATTACTTCACCAATGTCATCAGTAATGAACCCACAAGACAAGAACCAGTGACATCCATGTTCAAACCTAAGAGCACTTACGTTGCGCCAATTTCGCATAAAATGTTGGACACATTTGAAATAATGATAAATAAGGACATTAAGAGTTTAAACTTGAAAACCAACAAAGGCCAGAATCTTACTTCACATGATAAAAAAGATATTAAATCAATAGCTAACAACCATAACATCACTTTGCAACCAGCAGACAAAGGAGGGGCTTTAGTGGTGATGGACACTACCTTTTACCACTCAAAAGTCAATCAACATGTCTTGGATGAGAACACATACTTGCCATTAGATTATCATCCAACAACACAACTTTTGGGCATTTTGGAAAACATCTTACAGAAGGCTGCAGATATGGCTTGGATAGATGATCAAACTAGAATATACCTCACCACGCAGAATCCACGCAGGCCCCGTCTATACATGATACCTAAAATTCATAAAGCCCTCAAGAACCCCCCTTTCAGACCCATCGTCTCAGGGTGTGGATCATTATTTGACCCCCTAGGCAGGTATTTGGATCACTATTTTCAAAAATTTGTACAAGGATGGAAGTCCTACATACGGAATACCACCGACTTTTTACAAAAATTGCAGAACATGCAACCGGAGATGCAAGATACATGGCTGTTATGCACTATTGACATAACAGCACTCTTCACGTCAATACCCCATGAGGCAGGGATGGAAGCAGTAGAGTGGGCTTTACTACAATCTGATGATATTGGTACAGAAAAGGTACTGCTGCTACAGTTACTACAATTTTGCCTACATCATAGTTATTTTTCGTGGCAAGGCAAGTTTTATGCACAGTTGACAGGTACCTCCATGGGTTTTTCAGGAGCACCGGCGTACGCCAACATATTTATGGCCCAATTTGAGCAGCAACATATAATGAACAATCCCACATGGTGGTCTAAAATAATCCTGTATTGTAGATTCATAGATGACATCTTTGTCATTTGGTCGGACACCAAAGAAGCACTAGAAGGGATGGTACAGACAATGAACACACTTAATCCAAGGATACAATTTACTCATACAATAGATGACAAGCAAATCAACTTCTTGGATGTATTAGTGATCAAAGAAAAGACGGGAACAGGATTGGATACACAAATATACACAAAACCCACAGACCGCAATAATGCTTTGGCGTTTACCAGTTTTCACCCTAAGAGTCTCATAAAGAATTTACCTTTTTCCCAGTTTACCAGGATCAAAAGAATTTGTTCTGAACCCACAGTATGCTCACAAAAAATTGCAGAATATAAACAACGGTATATAGAGAGAGGATATCCAGAAAACATTTTGCAAGATTGCATGAACAAGGTTGACCACAAGGAACGCAAGGAGTTATTCATCCAATCCAAGAAAACCAAGGAAAACATAATAGTATTTGTGTCAAAGTTAACTACGAGTTCACAAGCTATAAAGAAAATCATCAACACAAGATGGGAACTCTTGGCAAATGAATCTGATTTTAATGGTAAATTCATCAACAAACCATTACATGCCTACACTAGGGGCAAAAATCTCCGCGAAATATTGTCAATTTCAGATATAAAGAACAAGGAGGAGGATGAACAAGGGACCAAGAGATGCTCTAATTGCATACACTGCAATAATGTCATTACAGGCAATGTGTTAACACATCCCATCTCGGCGAAAAATATACAACTTAGACACACAAGTAATTGCAACACGCAAAATGTGGTGTACTGCATTAAATGCCCATGTGGCAAGGCTTACGTGGGTAAGACGGAACGGAAAATTAAAATAAGGCTCACAGAACATAAGAGTAAGATCAGAACGAAGAATAAAACATCTTGTTTGGCTGCACATTGGCAAGAGGCTAGTCATACAATATCACAACTGAGGTATCAGATCATTGAAAAAGTCTTAATACTGCCTGGTATTGATAACAACAAAAAATTATTACAACGAGAGATCTATTGGATTAAAACATTGGATACCTTGATACCTAAGGGACTCAATGACCGGGTAGACATGAGCTGTTTTATTTAGACTCAGGAATTACTCAACAACTGGCTAAAACACAGTGGCACAAAACATTACATTCTAGTGTTAACACTAGTTTCCTTCACTAAAAAAATCAGTACTTTACATTTAGATATGTCATATTAACCTCTGGTGATGGGCACATATGTGACGGGACTATGCCATTGCATGACAACGTGAGAGTATCTTGGCAACATCATAAAAACAGTGCCAGCAGTGGGGCATTAGTGCGTTGTTTCTCATTATTCTAGTTTTTAGCTGGAGATTAACCTGTTGTCTTTAGGTAACACTTCGGTTTATTGCAGTTTAGGACCACCAGAAGTTGTCAATTACCATTATACATACATATTATGGAATAATGAGAAATATGATTGCGTCGGCGTAATGTTTACATGGTCTGATCGGCTCAGGTATTTGTTGCTCAATTATTGAGTATATTGTTTTATCACAGTACACCGTTTGATCACTATTATTGAAAATTGCCAGAGGTGCTCATGTTCATTTTGGAATCGCATTGTCCTACTCTCAAATATGCCATAGCAGGCCATGGCATTGTTTATTACTTCAAGATGGCGCTTGCTTTCATGCACGTAATTACGCATCGGCCATTGTTAGTCCATTTACTATATTCAAAGCACAGCCGCGTATATTACTTCAAGATGGCGCATGTTCTCATGCACATTATTACGTATCGGCCGCTGTTAGTCCTTTTACTATATTCAGAGCACACCCGCCTATATCATCTTGCTGCGACCTTGGCTACTCTACAGTAGCTTGAAACTGAAGGCGCGTGTTAACTGTTCCACCAGAACCGGTAAGCTCGGGCATGTGCGCACAATGGCAGCGGCGTTACTAATATCCACACCGGGTGTTTTCGTAGACTTTAAACATCGAACATAGCGATTCTTTTTTCGTTGTTGCGGTATAAGTTCCACCGTTTTAGTATAATAGCGTGTCGAGTTTCTTTCACAAATGTGCATTACAATCCAGCCATTTAGTGATACTTGAATTTCAGTTTGTTTACAGGAAGTCAGGCATCAGCATTCGTGTTTAAAACAGGGGATTCACAGTTCTAAGGTAAGAGTGTACTTAGTGAGACGGTTAACACTGGCAGTGCAGTGTTGATGACTGGTTATCATCAATGCAGTTTTGTTGTTGTTTTTCAAACAGGACCGAACATATATGAAATCTAGTGTCTACAACAACTTTTTACAGGTAACATGTGGTATAAGGACCAATATCACTGACTGACAACACTGGGTGTGTATTATCTACTGGCGGTCGCCAGTAGATAGTTATAGTTAGGACCTATTTTCCATACGAAATCCGCGACATTCTATTTGAAATAACTCTTGCGTCGGTTGACGAATCTTCGCGAAATTTTCAAACTTTATGGCCCGCTCCGGTCCGCTCCTACCCTGAAAGTCTCAGGGTGATTCGTCAAGCGGGGGCCGAGAAAAAAGGGGGGTCCCAAAACGTGTTTTCCCCATTCATTTTCCCATAGGAAACTTTAGACACGGCTACAGCCCGAACTGCTGAACGGAATTACACCAAATTTGGCAAAGAGGTAGTTCTTGGTTCAGAAAGAACCCTTTTGTTAAATGGTGTAAATCCGTTCAGTAGTTGCGGAGAAATTAAAAAAATAAGAGTCAAAAAATCAATTTCCCATAGGAAACTTTATGCAAGGCTACAGCCCGAACTGCTGAACGGAATTACACCAAATTTGGCAAAGAGGCAGTTCTTGGTTCAAAAGAACCCTTTTGTTAAATGGTGTAAATCCGTTCAGTAGTTGCTGAGAAAATCAAAAGTAAAAACACATATATATCTGGGCGGAGCCTAACCACACTTGTCATCGTGAGATCTGATTGGCTGTCAGCACTTCATCCTGGAATTGCTGGCAGCCATCTTGGGACCAATATAAATGATAGTACCATTGAAATGCATTGTATTGAATCGAAGATTTTGAGGGTTACCAAAAGGAGAACTATAAAGGGTGATAACAGACTTTAGTTACATTAGAATTCATTTGTTGATGGTACCATACTAATTTCAGGAATTGTGGTGTGTTCTAAGGTGATTTTACCCTGTGAAAAACCTTCTGCTGGGATATCATGAATCATGTTTGAGAGAAAACTATTTTCACATGCTTGTCCCATACAGTTTTGGAAGGTGCCCCAGAAGCTAAAATGAGAGCATATTTTCTGTAAATTCACATTATCTTTCTCAGTCATGTGAGAATGAAGTCTGACATTCTCAGTAAAACATGTACATCCAACAAGGGCAGAGACTGTCAGTTGATTCCTTTGTGTTCTACTGCAGCTTCCCAGAGTGTTCTAAAGCACAACTAGAGTGCTAACAGCCTTACTTATGACAAAAGTATGGCACACCTGAAGCCATCTAGATTGGAATAAACTGGTAACACTTAAAACATTTAATTTAAAAAGGAACAAAATGATGGGGTTCATCTTGTCATAGAAATTATGGTTAGTGCTCTGGAAAGAAAAATTAGGACATGTTTCAAGTGTGATCTCAAATATCTTCCTGTTATATTTCAACAGGAGCAGCCTGTCAGTTGATGCCTTTGTGTTCTACTGCAGCTTCCCAGAGTGTTCTAAAGAACAACTAGAGTGCTAACAGCCTTACTTATGACAAAAGTATGGCACACCTGAAGCCATCTTGATTGGAATAAACTGGTAACACTTAAAACATTTAATTTAAAAAGGAACAAAATGATGGGGTTCATTTTGTCATAGAAATTATGGTTAGTGCTGTAGAAAGAAAAATTAGGACATGTTTCAAGTGTGATCTCAAATATCTTCCTGTTATATTTCAACAGGAGCAGCCTGTCAGTTGATGCCTTTGTGTTCTACTGCAGCTTCCAAGAGTGTTCTAAAGAACAACTAGAGCGCTAACAGTCTTACTTATGACAAAAGTATGGCACACCTGAAGCCATCTTGATTGGAATAAACTGGTAACACTTAAAACATTTAATTTAAAAAGGAACAAAATGAGGGGGTTCATTTTGCCATAGAAATTATGGTTAGTGCTGTAGAAAGAAAAATTAGGACATGTTTTAAGTGAGATCTCAAATATCTTCCTGTTATATTTCAACAGGAGCAGCCTGTCAGTTGATGCCTTTGTGTTCTACTGCAGCTTCCCAGAGTGTTCTAAAGAACAACTAGAGTGCTAACAGCCTTACTTATGACAAAAGTATTGCACACCTGAAGCCATCTTGATTGGAATAAACTGGTAACACTTAAAACATTTAATTTAAAAAGGAACAAAATGAGGGGGTTCATTTTGCCATAGAAATTATGGTTAGTGCTGCAAAAGAAAATTTAGTGCATGTTTTAAGTGAGATCTCAAATCCTCTTCTATTTCATTAGAAAATTCTGACATGCAGACTGAAACAATCACTTTCAATACCAGCAGTAGACTTCCAGTTAACTCCTTGGTGAGCAGTAGCTTTACTACAGTGATCTAATGAACAACTAGAGTAATAACATTCTGAATTTATGGCAAATGTGTGACACATCTGAATGCCTTCTTGATGGAATCAAAGTAAAAAACTGAAAGCATTTCCTACTGAGGAGACTGCAGTAAATGAGGAAATTAGGAAACTTCATAACAAAGAAGTCTTCCAAGATGGCCACCAGTGAAAAAAGAGCCCAAATGTAGCACAAATATTACCCAGATGTAGCCCACATATAGCCCAATGACAAAAGTGTGCAAAACACTTTTCATTATTAGTTTTTTTGCAGTTTTATGTAGTGCAGACTGGTCAGGTATTGGAGCGTTGCATCTTAAAACATGACCCCCTACACTACAAAAACACCACTGCACTACCCTAAACCCTAAAACACTACCCCAGCACGACCCCCTACACTACACAAACACCACTGCACTACCCTAAACCCTAAAACACTACCCCAACACCACTGCACTAACCTAAATCCTAAAACACTACCCCCAGCATGACCCCCTACACTACCCAAACACCACTGCACTACCCTAAAACATGACCCCCTACACTAAACAAACACCACTGCACTACCCTAAACCCTAAAACACTACCCCCAGCACGACCCCCTACACTACACAAGCACCACTGCACTACCCTAAAACCTAAAACACTACCCCCAGCACGACCCCTACACTACACAAACACCATTGCACTACCTTAAACCCTAAAACACTACCCCCAGCACGACCCCCTACACTACCCAAACACCACTGCACTAACCTAAATCCTAAAACACAAACCCCAGCACGACCCCTACACTACCCAAACACCACTGCACTACCCTAAAACATGACCCCCTACACTACACAAACACCACTGCACTACCCTAAACCCTAAAACACTACCCCCAGCACGACCCCCTACACTACACAAGCACCACTGCACTACCCTAAACCCTAAAACACTACCCCCAGCATGAGCCCCTACACTGCCCGAACACCACTGCACTGCCCTAAACCCTGAAACACCAGCCCCTGCACGACCCCCTACACTGCCCGAACACCACTGCACTGCCCTAAACCCTGAAACACATACCCTAGCACGACCCCCTACACTACCCAAACACCACTGCACTACCCTAAAACATGACCCCCTACACTACACAAACACCACTGCACTGCCCTAAACCCTGAAACACCACCCCTCAGCACGACACCCTACACTGCCCGAACACCACTGCACTGCCCTAAACCCTGAAACACCACCCCCAGCATGACCCCCTACACTGCCCGAACACCACTGCACTGCCCTAAACCCTGAAACACCACCCCCTGCACGACCTCCTACACTGCCTGAACACCACTGCACTGCCCTAAACCCTGAAACACCACCCCCAGCACGACCCCCTACACTGCCCGAACACCACTGCACTGCCCTAAACCCTGAAACATCAACCCCAGCAAGACCCCCTACACTGCCTGAACACCACTGCCCTAAACCCTGAAACAACACCCCCTACACTGCACGAACACCACTGCACTGCCCTAAACCCTGAAACACCACCTCCAGCAAAACCCCCTACACTGCCTGAACACCATCGCTCTGCCCTAAATCCTGAAACACTAGCCCCAGCATGACCCCCTACACTGCCCAAACACCACTGCACTGCCCTAAACCCTGAAACACCACCCCCAGCATGACCCCCTACACTGCCCGAACACCACTGCACTGCCCTAAACCCTGAAACACCAGCCCCAGCAAGACCCCCTATACTGCCCGAACACCACTGCACTGCCCTAGACTCTGAAACACCAGCCCCAGCAAGACCCCCTACACTGCCCGAACACCACTGCACTGCCCTAAACCCTGAAACACCAGCCCCAGCATGACCCCCTACACTGCCCGAACACCACTGCACTGCCCTAAACCCTGAAACACCAGCCCCAGCACGACCACCTACACTGCCCGAACACCACTGCACTGCCCTAAACCCTGAAACACCAGCCCCAGCACAACCCCCTACACTGCCCAAACACCACTGCACTGCCCTAAACCCTGAAACACCAGCCCCAGCACGACCCACTACACTGCCCGAACACCACTGTACTGTCCTAAACCCTGAAACACCAGCCCCAGCACGACCCCCTACACTGCCCGAACACCACTGCACTGCCCTAAACCCTGAAACACCACCCCCTGCATGACCCCCTACATTGCCCGAACACCACCGCACTGCCCTAAACCCTGAAACACCACCCCCTGCAGCACCCCCTACACTGCCTGAACACCACTGCACTGCCCTAAACCCTGAAACACCACCCCCTGCACCGCCCCCTACACTGCCCGAACACCACTGCACTGCCCTAAACCCTGAAACACCACCCCCAGCACCACCCCCTTTACTGCTCGAACACCACAGCACTGCCCCAAACCCTGAAACACCACCCCCAGCACGACCCCTACACTGCCCGAACACCACTGCCCTAAACCCTGAAACACTACCCCCTGCACGACCCCCTACACTGCCCGAACACCACTGCACTGCCCTAAACCCTGAAACACCACCCCCTACACTGCCCGAACACCACTGCACTGCCCTAAACCCTGAAACACCACCCCCAGCACGACCCCCTACACTGCCCGAACACCACTGCACTGCCCTAAACCCTAAAACACCACCCCCAGCATTACCCCCTACACTGCCCAAACACCACTGCACTGCCCTAAACCCTAGAACACTACCCCCAGCACGACCCCCTACACTACCCGAACACCACTGCACTACCCTAAACCCTAAAATACTACCCCCAGCACAACCCCCTACACTACCCGAACACGACTGCACTGCCCTAAACCCTCAAACACTCCCCCAGCATGACCCCCTACACTGCCCGAACACCACTGCACTGCCCTAAACCCTGAAACTCCAGCCCCAGCATGACCCCCTACACTGCCCGAACACCACTGCACTGCCCTAAACCCTAAAACACCAGCCCCAGCACGACCACCTACACTGCCCGAACACCACTGCACTGCCCTAAACCCTGAAACACCAGCCCCAGCACAACCCCCTACACTGCCCGAACACCACTGCACTGCCCTAAACCCTGAAACACCAGCCCCAGCACGACCCCCTACACTGCCCGAACACCACTGCACTGCCCTAAACCCTGAAACACCACCCCCTGCATGACCCCCTACATTGCCCGAACACCACTGCACTGCCCTAAACCCTGAAACACCACCCCCTGCAGCACCCCCTACACTGCCCGAACACCACTGCACTGCCCTAAACCCTGAAACACCACCCCCTGCACCGCCCCCTACACTGCCCGAACACCACTGCACTGCCCTAAACCCTGAAACACCACCCCCAGTACGACCCCCTTTACTGCTCGAACACCACTGCACTGCCCCAAACCCTGAAACACTACCCCCAGCACGACCCCTACACTGCCCGAACACCACTGCCCTAAACCCTGAAACACCACCCCCAGCACGACCCCTACACTGCCCGAACACCACTGCACTGCCCTAAACCCTGAAACACCACCCCCTACACTGCCCGAACACCACTGCACTGCCCTAAACCCTGAAACACCACCCCAGCACGACCCCCTACACTGCCCGAACACCACTGCACTGCCCTAAACCCTAAAACACCACCCCCAGCATTACCCCCTACACTGCCCAAACACCACTGCACTGCCCTAAACCCTAGAACACTACCCCCAGCACGACCCCCTACACTACCCGAACACCACTGCACTACCCTAAACCCTAAAATACTACCCCCAGCATGACCCCCTACACTACCCGAACACCACTGCACTGCCCTAAACCCTAAAACACTCCCCCAGCACGACCCCCTACACTACCCGAACACCACTGCACTGCCCTAAACCCTAAAACACTCCCCCCAGCACGACCCCCTACACTACCCAAACACCACTGCACTGCCCTAAACCCTAAAACACTACCCCCGCATGACCCCCTACACTACCCAAACACCAATGCACTACCCTAATCCCTAAAACACTACCCCCCGCATGACCCCCTACACTACCCTAAACCCTAAAACACTACCCCCGCACGACTCCCTACACTACCCAAAGACCACTGCACTACCCTAAACCCTAAAACACGACCTCCTACACTACACAAACACCACTGCACTACCCTAAACCCTAAAACACTACCCCCTACACTACACAAACACCACTGCACTACCCTAAACCCTAAAACACTACCCCCAGCAGTACCCCTACACTACCCAAACACCACTGCACTAACCTAAACCCTAAAACACTACCCCCAGCAGTACCCCCTACACTACCCAAACACCACTGCACTACCCTAAATCACTACCCCCAGCACGACCCCCTACACTACCCAAACACCACTGCACTACCCTAAACCCTAAAACACTACCCCAGCACGACCCCCTACACTACCCAAACACCACTGCACTACCCTAAACCCTAAAACACTCCCCCAGCACGACTCCCTACACTACCCAAACACCACTGCACTACCCTAAACCCTAAATCTACCCCCAGCATGACCCCCTACACTACACAAATACCACTGCACTACCCTAAACCCTAAAACACTACCCCCAGCACGACCCTCTTCACTACCTAAACACAACTGCACAATTTGTTACAGGCGTTGCAACGCAGGCCTGTGGTGCTTACTGGAAGTACCTAGTGGGCTAGTTGGGCCCCAGGGACCCTCAGGATTCAAGGTGACCGAATCCCCCAACTTAAAACGCACCACGGGGCGCGTTTGCACAGTGGTGAAGGGAGGGGGCGGGGCCTCAGGTGACATGTGCGCAAACACGCCCTGTGGTGCGTTTTAAGTTGGGGAATTAATTCCTTTGAATCCTGAGGGACCCTGGGGCCAACTAGCCCACCAGGTACCTTCAGTAAGCACAACAGAGTTGCGTTGCAGAGAGGTGAAAAAAGGTGCGTGGCCTCGGAACGCCTCTCTGCAACTCAGCTCTGTGGTCCTAACTGTAGGTACCTGGGGGCTAGTTGGGCCCTAGGGACCCTCAGAATTCAAGGGGACTTAATCCCGCAACTTAAAACGCGCCACGGGGTGCGTTTGCACACATGTCACCTCAGGCCCCCCTCCCTTCACCACTGTGCAAACGCGCCCTGTAGCGCGTTTTAAGAGGTAGTTTTAATCCCCTGCCCTATTATGTACTAGGGACTTGCAGAGGAGGTCATGCTAATCACAGGGGTACCCCAACGCATAGTGTTCCCTAGTGTATGTAGGTGTTTTCACTGTATTCTAAGTGTCTTTTAGCATAGCACTGGCTCTGGTTAGTCAGAGTCAGTTACCACCAGTACCCGTCTGAAAAAGTTGTGGGCACAGGATGATTTTGCAACAAGGCCTCTTTCTGCTCCTCTGTTGGTTATTTCTGCACATCTTTTGCTTCTTTCTGTGCGTTTTTTCTTCTTTCTTCACATGTCCTACCTCTGTAGGCATAGTTAGAAACTAGCATTTAAAAAAACCTTTGAAATTCACTTAAAAAATCATAGGTTTCAGGAACGTTATAGTTAGAAATTAGCATTTAAAAAACCTTTGAAATTCACTGAAAAAACCATAGGTTTCAGACACGTTATAGTTAGAAATTAGCATTTAAAAAACCTTTGAAATTCACTGAAAAAACCATAGGTTTTAGGGACAGTTATAGTTAGTTGGACATTTCACTCGTACAAAACCATAGAAATTCCCCGTTATAGTTAGTTCAGCTAACTATAACTCGCGCCCCGCAATGCACTGCTGATGACGTCACATATTACATCACTCATGACATGGTCAGTGACATCACTGATGACATCACTGATGACATCTCAAATGACATCACTGATGACATCATCCATGTGATTATTTCATGCATCTTCTCACACCCTAATATAACTTTTGATACACCCACTCTAAATTACAGACTGCCATTCTCAAAACCATAGACACTCCAACACCAAAAACTACATACCCACTCACTGATTCTTAGGTCTACACACACATCCACTCACTCACCCGTACAGTCACTCATACTTAGTCACTCAGTACAGGACTATCATATGCACTCATACACCTATATAAACACTCACACACCGCCACTCATCCATAGAGGTACTCACACACCTAGTCAGTCATGCAAAAAACTTAATCACACACCCATTTACTCACCTATACAGTTATACACACACCAGTTCACTTACTCATACAAATACTAGCACATTCTTACGCTCTTATACAATCACTGATACAAGTACACACTCATCCATACAGCCACTCTCACAATCACACACTCTCACTTATAGCCATTTATATACTCCAACACACATATATACTGCCTTTCACATATGTAGTTACTCACACATGTACCACTGAGATATACATTCAATCACTAACACACCCATACACACTCTCACCCACCCATACAGTCCATCACAGATGCAGTCTTGAAACCATGCACCCAGTGAATCACCAACTCACACTTCTTTGCACAGAGTCACACACACCCCACCCACACAAACACTCAGGCACCCATACAGATACTCAGACAATCAATCAATAACCCATGTAGACACTCATGTAGCTATTCAGAAAGCCCATGCAGCCGCTTACAAACCAACAGACAGACGGATACAGACATTCACACAGTTTAGTCACTAACCCATGCATTCAGTAAGATACATTTAATCACTCACTTGTAGAGTCAGTCACTCACGTACTAAATCATCCATTCAGACACTTATACACCCACTCATTCTTCAATACGCCTTTCCCTATATATATTAAACATATTTAAACTTTACAGAAACACACAGTCACTGGATGATGTCATCAGTGATGTCATCAGTGATGTCATTTGAGATGTCATCAGTGATGTCATCAGTGATGTCACTGACCATGTCATGAGTGATGTAATATGTGACGTCATCAGCAGTGCATTGCGGGGGCGCGAGTTATAGTTAGCTGAACTAACTATAACAGGGGAATTTCTATGGTTTTGTACGAGTGAAATGTCCAACTAACTATAACTGTCCCTAAAACCTATGGTTTTTTCAGTGAATATATATATATATATAATTCACTCAGTAAACTCTTTAAAGAAACTACTCAACTAACAGGCAATTACACTATTATTGTTATGAGCATGATTTACATGGGATCCTATGGGTCCAGGAGGACGTCAATATTGTTAAGCATAAATTTGGGTGAATGAGCTAGTCCATGTATAATGTTAAGCGGAGTTACAATTGTTTATTTTTCTTTTATATTTTTAGATTTTCCCCTGAGGAAGGGACTCTTATGTCCCGAAATGCATCGGGCACACCACTGAATTTCAATACAAGATTGTACATTGTAGTATGTTAGACATTTTTCATGTATTGTAAATAAGTGCATGTTATGGAATATGAAATTGGTTACATTGGCACATACATTGTGCATGTTGGAACAGTAATTGTAACATAAAACATGTTAGAAAATATATTTTAAGAAAATATGTTCTAATAAATGCTTGAATTGAGTTAGGAGTGAGATTGTTGCATTTTGAGCAAAGAAATTGCGTGAACAGTGTGCAGCGCACTCAAGTCATTGTACTTGTTATATATTGATTATTTGCAAGCGCATGTGTTGACAGCTTATGCAGCGCTGCAGCACTATTAAGTAGAGAGTGTTAAGTTGCATAAACATGAATAGCTGGAGGAACCAGGAGTGCACCCCCAAACCATCTAACGTCAAGATTTTATATGCCAGTGCTGGGAATCTTAAACTGACAATCACAGCATCACCCTTGAATGTTTTATTCGATCGTCCGATCCAAGAGACCCTTCTTGCCATCACGATATTAGTGTGATCTGACACATTGAACCTGCTGTGTGTCCCTAGCCAATGCACTACTTTATTGATCAAATTATCTGTGTTTTCTCTACTTTGTGCACCCAGACCTTGGACTCCAACCAAGACTACAGTATAGGAACAACACTCCAGAGGCAGATCAATTACTGGCAGGCCTACACTGTTGGTATTGTTTAAATTAGCCCTAGCTTGATCAGACTAACCTGCATTAGAATGTTGCCCCCCCACCCCAGCACCCCTAGTTAGACTACCCATTTGGGGAATAGGCTTACCACCAGGAGCCTTGCATGGGTCCGTCACATGTCTCAAGGACCCTTTCTCTACTGGCAGATTCTTATGTATCCCACCATTTACATTATTTTGCCAGGGCAAGCGAGAACATGCTGCCTGTGACTGCACAATTGGAGGGGGGGTATTTTTGCAACAGTGTTCAACATGCACTCTACTTCCTTGGTATCTAATAATACTTTATCAAGTTTGTCCCTGAACTGCGAATGTAAGTCAGTCAGTAGATCCGTAAATATTTTCTTCAAAGTGTTCCAAAATTCCCCACATGTCTGTCAGACGAGTTGGTAAAATTGGCTCCTCCACTCTCCGTGTGGGTGCGTTTCTCTTTCTAGTTTTACACAGTCTTTTGGGTGCTGGTGAATCAACTGGCTCCCCACCTTCTTTATTGTTTATTGAGGGAATGCTAGGGCGTTGCCCTCCTCCCCCTGGCGTTGTAGCACATATAGCTAAGCATATGAATTGTCAGAGTTAATAACCTGGGGATTCAAATCTGTCATGTCTGCTGCTTCTCCAGGCATAGGTGCTGGTGCAGGGAGACTGACAGAGCCTATAGAAAGTCTCTTCACAGCTTTATCAGTCTCTTTTGAGAAAGGAATCAATAGTAGCCCTCTGATTGCTATTAAGATGGTCGGTGTGAGCAGCCTTTCTCTTCCCCATAGTAGGTAAATACAGGAGATTCCTACTGGTTAAAATTTTATATTTAGCGTTCCCCCACTAGAACAATGTTCACACAAGTTATGGGCTACCAAGGTTTAGACTGACCAGCAACGCCGATGTAGTAGCTTCTTCATGATGTGCACCTGGAATAATGTATCCTTCGATCTGTAGCTGCCTCGTAGATGACCAGCCAAGAGAGTAGGCCCAGCTCGGCCACGATCGGCCAGGGACGGGCACAGACGGGCCCGCCCTTGGCCCGGACGTCGCCCGGGCATAGCCCGGGCACGCCCGCATGCATCCCGCACTGCAGGAGGCCCTGGGCCTTTTTGTACGCCTCCGGGCGCAGGCTGACAGACACGTTGGCGGCAAACAGGCCGCAAAGGATTCCGGGATTTGAAGTCCCCCGGTGCAAGAATTTGCTCTCCAGGGCTGCGGGAGGCCCTGGACATGTTTGTGCACCTCCGGGCGCAGGCAGACAGACACTTTGGCAGCACACGGGCCACCAAGGATGCTGGGATTTGAAGTCCCTCGGTCCCCCAGTGCAAGAATTCACTCTCCCACGCTACGGGAGGAACTGGGCCTTTTTGTGCGCCTCCGGGAGCAGGCTCACAGACAAGTTGGCGGCACACAGGCCGCAAAGGATGCTGGGATTTGAAGTCCCCCGGTGCAAGAATACGCTCTCTCGCGCTGCAGGAGGCCCTGGGCCTTTTTGTACGTCTCCGGGCGCAGGCTGACAGACACGTTGGCAGCACACGGGCCGCAAAGGATGCCGGGATTTGAAGTCCCCCGGTGCAAGAATTTGCTCTCCAGGGCTGCGGGAGGCCCTGGGCATTTTTGTGCACCTCCGGGCGCAGGCAGACAGACACGTTGGCAGCACACGGGCCGCCAAGGATGCTGGGATTTGAAGTCCCTCGGTCCCCCAGTGCAAGAATTCACTCTCCCACGCTACGGGAGGAACTGGACCTTTTTGTGCGCCTCCGGGCGCAGGCAGTCAGACACGTTGGCGGCACACGGGCCGCAAAGGATGCCCGGATTTGAAATCCCCCGGTGCAAGAATTTAATCTCCCTCCTTGTAGTATGTAAATTAGTACTACAGTAGTACTCCTTATGTCCTAGATGATGAAATTCACAAACCTATGGTCGGAGAACTTGGCCTCTGCCTCATCCTATCTTTTCTGTAGGAGCTCTCAGCCACATAGGTCCACATTTTAGTAATAAATGTATGATGGACCATGAGGAGTAGTGGATGAATGGATGATAATTTGTACTAAATGGGACAGATTTGGGGAAATGTATGGAGTGGTTTTGTGGGGACTCTCTAATATAAAACATGGACCCACAAAAGACGATTACAATTCACAAAATACACTCTTACAAATACTACAGCCCGAAAAGTGTTAAAAATTATATAAATTATAAACCTAGTTTAAAAACATTAATTAAACATGTATTTTTTTTAATTAAAAGTTTTTTAATTGGCTAAATATATAACTTTTAACTAATGTTAATACATACCAAATAAAAAAGTAAAATGATTGTGCCGGTGAGTATTTTTTTAAATTATTGCTTCATAACTGATATTTTAAAATTAAATTAGTATATTTGAATTATGTTATTAATCCATACACATTTAATTTGATGAGTGATTGTGCTGTAAATCTCTGCTGTTTTATTAGCAGGTAAATAAGAAGCATTGCACCTTAATTTGCACATATTTGCATATATATTATCCACAAACATATTTATTTTGTTAAGAATAATAAACTCAAATATTTTCCAAATGCTTTCACATAAGATCTCCACTTTTGCAGTGGTGATCTCCACCTACATGAGAAAAGTTATTAGTATTAATTTTACACTTGAAAATTCTGTTGTAGTACGCTCCACCTCCTCATTAGAGGGAGTAGATACATACCTAGGTGTACATTTGGTCCATAGCAGAAGAAGTGAGGTTAAAATCTAGGTGTAGGTGTAAATATACATGTAAGTAAATAAGGCCCAAATTTTGTTATAGGAAGAGTCAGGTGATATATACAGTTTAAGACATGAGCTATTCAATAGCAAGGCAAGTGAAAGAAAAGTACATTATTGGTCTGTAGTAAATGGAAGAAGGTAAAAATGGTATAAGAGTGAAGCGTGGTCTCAGATCGCATATCAGGGTTGTGAAATTATCTGAACCATTTTATGGTCAACAATAGAGCAAAATACATAAATATTTTACTCAGATCATAACATGCTATTTATAGATGATCAGTACGGTGTGTTTATGATGTCAGCATGTGAGGTATATGGTCTGCTTTAATAAATTATCTTTAAAATTTAGATTTGAAGACTGAAATCAGGGACCAGGTCATACATGTGCGTGTGTAGCTAGACTATTTCCTATGCTGGATCATTCCAAGTGAATTTGTATTATAAGGTTTACATCTTTTTGAAACAAAAGTACTTCAAGAAGAAGTGCAGATTTGTTTCTCAGTGGCCTTTGTTTCGCAGACTACTTCATTTTTTGTGCAAGGTAGAAGGGGGAATTTAAGAGTATGGCATAGTAAGTGAGACATGCCATCTTGTAAGTCTAACGAGATTCAAGTATTAGAACTTTAAAGAGTTAAGAATGGGAGTAATTCTGTCAAATGTCTTTTATGGGTGCTCAATCTGGCCCTGATTTTCACCATCACTTACAGTCATGAAAAAAAGCGTTACACCCTCCACCCTCCACTAAATAGGAAGGACATTGCAGATCTGTGACTGGGGGTGAGTGTCTGAAACGTTTCAGCACTCCGTCCTTCATCTCCTTGTGTTTGCTTTGTTCGCCCTAAGTTGGCAGGGTATGCCCAGACGTGGGTCCCTTGCTCACTTTGCCACTGGATTCAAGCTAGCCTGGCTGATGAGGGCTGTTAGCCCGAAACCGGTCCCAGGATGCTTGTTTCCGGTCCAGGGAAGACTTGGCTTGGCAGTTTGGGCTGGACTGTTCCCATGAGGCACAGGGTCAAGACTGATTTGCATATAGCTGTGTCTGAACTGGGGTGGTGAAGTGAGCTAAAGAACGATGATGGGTTCAACCCAGATCTGTGACTGGGGTGAGTGTCTGAAAAGTTTCACCGCTCTGTCCATCATCTCCTTGTGTTTGCTATGTCAGGATGTAAACACACATTGGGTATTACCCATTTGATAGTCAGGGTTTGTAAACATGATAAAAACTAATCAAAAAAGTAATAGGTTATGGTGCTGGATAGCAGATTTTAAACAAGCATTGGCAAAGCCAACAGGACTTCATCTGTGATATGTCTTGTTTTATATTTATCATAGCCAAAATTCAACAAGATATTTCACACAAAGTAGGTGCTCCAAGTTACAGTGCAGTGCAGGTGCCACAATATGTGGTGATGTCATGTATGATAAATTCTGATTAGGCCAGCTGTATAGTCAGAAGAAGAGCTGTCCTGCTGCTCTGCTACTGGAAAGACTGCCCTGCTGCCTGACAAAGGAATACTGGACCTGCTCCTTGAACCCAGAGCCATCGGCATGACTTCTAGGGCTAACTGGCTGGCTCCCAGTGTGAGCTACAGGGACAAAAGCTCCAGAGACCCTGCAATCTACCTGCTGCTCCATGCAGGAGGGTGTACATGCCTCCAAATGGTGTTTCTCCCTGGTCCTGAACCTTTGGAGTTGTGCTAAAGAGGCCTCCTCCTACCAAAACCCAAAACCTGGGACTTGGAAAAATCTTCATCAAAAACTGCTCTGAGAACCAACAGGAGACTGGGACCTACATGCAAGCCAATGTGACGAAGTTGCATCGCGGGTGGGGTTAACTTTGGCATAGCTCCGGCTACGTTCTTCCCTGCAGCAGCAAATACTTTTCAGCTTGACCGCTCAATGGCAGTATCCAGCCTCATGGAGCCTTCTTTGATTATGCCCTGCAGCCTCGTCGCACTGGGGTATTTTGAAAAAAACGCTTAAGTCCGAAGGTAGAAATCTTCACAGGGCTCAACGGTCAACCAGCGCCCCATCGACGGTGATGAGCTCCTTGGCCTAAATGCAAGCTTTACCTGTGTGGAGATTTTCCTGTCATCATTGATGACTTCACCGAGACTTTGTTATGTGGCTCCCTGGCATTAGTGAGCTCCTCTCGGCTACAGCCTGCTGCCTAGTCTCGCTCCGCACACTACCTTTATAATTTTGGTTATACTGATTCGATTTCAATTTGTTTTGGTTGCATTCTATTTATTGAAATTTACTCTGTTTTTCTAAATCGGCAAGGGATCTTGAGTTATGTTTCCACTTTATTACATGCTGTGTGGTGCATAAATAATTTACACATTGCCTCTAAGTTAAGTATGAATGCTTTTGTGCCAAGCTACCAGAAGGTTAAGCACGGGTTAGTTTAGTGATTTTTTGTGGTTCACCCTGAAAAGGACTGTGTTTATTATTTGAGTGGGGCTTGCACCCCCCTCAACTGATAACCCAATTTCTTACAGTAGGTCAGAGATGAAGATTTATCACAGGGACATATACAAATTGAGGACAAATCATATTGTCTGATAGGTAGAGAGAGTTCCCAACAAATTATGCCTAATTTGAATGTGGTTAGGAGCAATCACTACCAGGGGTGACTACTTCCAAGTATGGTTCCAGACCTAATGAGGTCTGAATCAAAACATAGGCTCTAATTGAGGGCGTTTGCAGCTCCACTGCTTCTCTGATGGACAACCTATCTCTCATGAAATTAAATCTACAAAATTAAATCTAAGGCTTGCTTTATCCTTTTGATTTATCATGAAAGGTGAATTAAATAAGGCTGTTCTACCAAGCTCCACTGTTAACAATTTCATATATTGGAGTCAAGGTATGTTAAGGCCATGTTCACATGAAAAACAATCCTCTAATATAGATCTATTTAAGGAAGCATGCTTTTTGTTCCAGATAGAATTCCATAATAGAATGGGAATCAACTTCCTGTCATCCTCAACAAAGCTTAACCCCAACACCTCATATACAAAGTAGTGTGGGCTGCTTGGTGGAAGAAAAAGAAGATGGCAGCATAAATGATTTTCCTCGACTTGAAGGCTATCCACATTACAGTAGCTCCAGAGACCAGCACCGTATGTCAACATTTCTAACAAGGGCACAATGGGGTTGCTTACAATTTTAGATGCAAAGTTATACAAAAAGCCCACTGATTGGGAGAATTGTTGCTTTCTGATTATAAGGCATGGGGTCGCAGAACTAACAGTGTGAACGGTCATCCCCAGATGTGGAAATTGACTAACTTTCCCGGTAGGTTTACTCTCTAGTGAGAGGAATAAAGGCTTCATATTTTTAGGACCACAAACTATAATAAACGTTTTAGACAGATTGGTCTCTAAGGCCAGATTCTTCATGAAAAGGACGAAGGTATCAATTAGTTGTTCCAGTCCGTTTGGAGTGCAAGACAAAAGTACTGCATCACCTGCATATAAGAAAGCAGGTATGGGCCTAAATTTGACAGCTGGTATATCTTGACCATTGGTAATCAAAAAGAGTTGAGCTTAATGATACAGAGGAAAAATAAAATGGGTGCTAGCATACAGACCTGGAAACAATCAGGTATCAATTTAAAAGGGTTAGTGCATTCCCCTTGCTCTCTAAATCTGATAGAGGCAGATATATCACATTGTAGAGCACAATGAAAATCCATCAAGGTTGAGTGTAGGCTAATCTCATTTAAGAGCCCCCACAACTTGGACATGTTTACACCGTTGAAGGCAATACTGAGGTCCATAAAGGCCAGATGTATTGCACTACTTTTGCAACAGTGTATTTGCTTTTTATCAAATGTAAATGTAAGCATTGCTCAAGGATCCCCACATCTTCCCTAAACCCTACTGGACTTCAGACAAAGTCTTTGAATTAAATGTCCAGGACAGAATTCTGTCTAGGACTATTCTTCTAACTATCATTACAGTTGATTCAAGCAGGGATATGGCATGATAACAGCAAGGGTCATAACAATTGCCCTTTTAATAAACTAGGACAATAATAGCGGTCTGCCAAATTCTGCGCAATCCACTTCAAAAGCAGAATTTATAACATTTTTATTCAGGGGGTCCACGGTTCAATACTGTCCTTGTATGTATAAGTCCATCAGCACTCTGTCAGGACAGGGGGCTTTGCAAGAAGTCCCTTTGAGGATAGCTGATACAACCTTTTCAAGGTGAAACAGAATAGATAAAGATTGAGATATTATTTCAGATTGGAGGTGTTATCTACAGGAACAGTTAAGCAATATATCTATTCGAAGTGTTCCACCCATTGATCAGTGCTAATATCAAATCCCAGTGCTTGTGTATGGATTTTGGTAAATTTGTTCGAATTCACAATCTTCCATAATGGTTAGGTGTCTTGAAGCTTACAAGTGGCGATCAAGCATTTCCAGGATTCCTTTCTTATATTGTTGTTCCTCATTACTAACAATTTCATTCTTGTTCCTGGGGCATCTGTTAAGGCCTTCTGCAGTCTTCTATTGGAATGACAACATACTATATCAAACCAGCCTGGTTTGTCAGAGTTTGTATTCTTGATTGGTTTAAGAAGCAAATTCTTCATATATCTGCCCAGTTCGACAAAAGCATTGATGACATCCCTAGCCCTGCATTCCCAGGATTAGCACTTATTGACACAAGTAAGGTTATCCCCTAATAATTTAGGCAATAATTTAGGGAAATCATAAATCTTTCA
The DNA here is from genome assembly GCA_963921515.1 of Calotriton arnoldi. Classification (NCBI taxonomy): domain Eukaryota; kingdom Metazoa; phylum Chordata; class Amphibia; order Caudata; family Salamandridae; genus Calotriton; species Calotriton arnoldi. The sequence goes on along the minus strand of CAWUFW010003129.1, from coordinate 1,327,871 downwards.
GGTTAACCTCATGCCGTTATCCTTGGCGGTGAGATGGGTTTCGCCCCGTAGATTGTTTTGATTTGCTAGCCTATGGGACATCTGTAACTACCACCAACTGAACCCATATATCAATATAACAGCCCAAATTCCTAAAGATGAAAACATAATCGATATTCGAGAAGCACCACCTGCAACAAAAGTTGGGACCTGGCTTTATTTGCTTTCTCTAATATCTGCAACATTACAAAGGACATAATCAATCAAGTAAATGAGGCATCTCTTGTCAAGTAGATTTACCAATTAATGTTTTTCTTTGCCACGTCCTATCATCAATGTAGAACCTGTGTGCAATTGTAAACATCTATTTCTTATATCATCAATTACTTAAAAAGGAGTACAAAAATTATGATGATCATTTGAAGAAAGATCATCATTGTAAAAATTAATCAGTAATAAAGTAAAATTCCAGATGACTTTAAATAAAAAACTTCAAAACATTCTTTGCTGATGGGAGTTAGAATTATGTTACAATTTATTGTAACCTTAAACCATGTCGATAAACTACCCCTTGCTCTGTCTGAAGTAGAAAGTAAGGCAGGTAAGGAATAACAAGAGAAGCCTTTGCAACTAACATCATCTGTGGCCCATGTCTCCTGTAACATAACAATGTTGCAAGGTTGTATAAACTTTATCCAATTATCCACATTTAGTTTTCACAAAATACCTGCTATGGTCCGGCTAAAGAATTGCAAACCAGTGAGTTTATGAAATGCATGGATTGTCTCTTCTTTGAGGAGAGCTGGAAGAATGGCATTACTAAGTGGGGTAAGAGTGCAAATTTCAGATGCCTGCTATCAGTCATTATACGCTAAATCAGATATGTGATTAGAAAAAGAGATTTGAGCAACAGGCATCTTAACGGGAAAGGGAAAAATAGTAATTCCTGTGGGCTGCAACTTTGGCCAAATATGTTTATAAAAATAACCTAGGGGTGATATCTGGATCAGGCTGAGGAAGACAAGCGTTGCTGCAATTGACGCAAAATGTTCCAATTGAGGGTATCAAAAAAAGATGATGATGATGATGCAATCACCATTAACGTATTTGGGTGTGGGACCTATCCAGAACACTCTACGCACAAATAAAATCTTTTTAACTAAATTAAACTTTAAATTGTTGGTCAGGCAATGGACTACCTTATTCTTCAACTGAGAAGTGGTCTTGTTTGAGACGATGAATGAGGGACAATGGCCAGTATTACAATGTAAGGACACGCAGTGGAGTAAAATTCATACCTGAGGCACCTCCGAATTGTACAGTGGTCGAGAAATCTCTAGGCCATCATTGAACCCCCCCCCCCATGTCCCTCGTAGCAGATTCAGCAGCCCAGGTATTATTCCCTAAGTGATATCTTTGAGTACATGCAGCCGATACATCATCCAAAGAGTTGGTAAGGGCAGACTGGGAGGATGGAGCATCAATAATAGGGGTGGTCTATTGTGGCAGCACTGGAGTGGTGGCAGGAATAGCAGGCGAGTGGGGACCACATGCTCACTTGTCAAGGTATCCAATTTGTCTAAACGCCCTTCAGTAGATCAAAGTCGATCATGCAAAGGGCATAGGCTATTCTCTATTAGGCCCGTGCTCTATCACAAATAGACTCAGTAAGTACAGTGAAATCATTAGGCATAAGAATTTTGGAAGCATCAGTTGAGAAACCATTTATACTTTTCTCTGTCATCTTCAAAGCCCTGATAAACCTCCTTTCATGCTTTGCAGCTGGCCTCAAAGGAATCATAAGGGAAGTAGCATTTGTTGTGTTCTCATTGATCATAGTAAACTCCTGTAAATCGTTATTGGGCTCCCCATGAACATGATGAACTTGAGCAGTGTTTAAGGAAAAACTTTGATGCTGTTGCACTATATAGTGCTGTGCCCTTCCTCCTGTAACACCAGGGCATTGTGGGTGATGTAGTTTGCCACACTGATGGTCACTAAATGCAGTCAAACTGTCCCATACTGCAAGAGACGCAGTCGTGCTATATATAGTTGTGCCTCACCTACTATTACACTAGGGCATTGTTGGCGGTGTAGTTTGCCCCTCTAATTTCCCAAAATGTCCTGCACTGCTATTTAGCGCCATAGGCGCTGGAAGTAGGGGTGCAGGGGTGCTGCAGCACCCTCAAAATAAACATTATGGACATCAGAAAGAGAATGAGCACTAAAGATGCCTTTAAATTTTGTTTTTATCTTGTCATATTTGCTTTGTGTTCAAAGACAGAGATCAAATGTCAGGCTATGTCATCAGACAAATTGCTGCTTATTTATTTACCATGGAGATTGGTGTTAACTTTTCTTTCTATGACTGCAAAGTTAGAGGATTTTATAAAGTGAACTATTAGACAATCTTGCTGAGGTACATGGAGTGTGAAATGAAAAGTTGTAGGATGCCAGTTTTTTTCTAGCACCCAAGAATATATAAATACCTGTAAATGAACTGTGCAAATGCTTCAAAATATATCAGCAATTAGGAAAGCACAAATGAAACACATATTTTGCGTTATTCTGAAGTGTGATGAAAACAAAGATTTTAATAGGATCCAAACAAATCAAGACACTTTACTTGGTGATGTTCAACTGATATATGTTTGCTGAAACCTGATTTCCACACATTATATTTGTGTGCTGTATTGTTTTGACAGTGAAACTTTATGGCAGTGCAAATTTTGTGGCAATTTCAAAATAAAATATGCTGTCTGTAAATGACAGGGCACCACTACACCTTGGGTTTGTGATATATTTGTGGCAATGTGTTCCAAAATCGACCATTGCCTATATACCACATCCTAACCACTCTCCTGTTAAATGGGCATGGCTATTTGCTATACTTGTTCTTTGTGAGACGCTTGGATTTGTCACAATCCCTATGACTTCAGTGATTTTACCTTGATGGCAGCACCCCCACTGTGACAATTGCTCCAGCACCACTTTTTAGCACTGTGCCCTTCCTCCTGTAACACCAGGGTGTTGTGGGTGATGTAGTTCACCCCGCTGATAGACACCAAATACAGCCAGTTACTCATTTACCCATCAGCGTTCTTTAAGGGTACTTCCGGAAGGAACCAACATTCTTTCGTTTAAATATTTAGAGCCTGATCCAGAATTGGGCAGACAGGTACTCCGTCAGAAAAGTGACGAATATTCAAACCTCCATATTACAAGTGCTATGGGATATAATGCACTTTAAATAAGGTGGACTGGATATTGGTCACATTTTTGACGGAGTAGCCCATCCGCCAAACTCAAAATCAGGCCCTAAATTAGCAGCAGTGGCTGTAAGTATTGTGTCAGATGTTCACAATATGTCTAAAATAATTCTTTCTTGCATTTATAGGACATTTATGTCGTCCTAATTAAAATGATTAGGACTGAAAGTCACCATAAGAATGCATATCCTATCAGGGTTCCTGGTCTCTTTTAAAACAAACATGCATCTCTGATAAAATGATATGACACCATTTCAAAAGATGTGAGGATGCGTGGTGGCAAAAACGAAGTGAAAGAGCGTATTTTGCCTTCTAATGTGATAATTAGGCAACAGAATCCACATCATTCAGGAACAGTTCTCATTAACAAAAAAATCCATTAAACCAGAGGGAGATAATAATTAGTTTCGCAGCTCCATTAGAATGTGTGCCTGACCTCTGCCAGATATCATTTTTCTTGAAAAGAAAAATCATAGTTAAATCATTTTTGTTCCCTCATTATCACAGTGCAATAGCTTAAAGTTCATGGTACCTCGGCAAGAAAAACACATTTGCTTTCTCAGTAATCAAATTCATGTTTACTGAACCGAAGTTAGGTTAATAAACAAGAAACTTCTTGGACTCATTATAGAAATCATTTGAGAATTAGATGGAAACGCCATGTTCTTCAAAGTTTTGCACAAAAGGACTGTGCTCATCAACAACTGCTTACAACTGCAAATTCAGATTTTATTTATGTAAAAGCACAGAAGTCACCGAAAGGCACCTTGGTGCTTGAGCGGAAGGACAATGCTCCTTTTTCTAACTTATCCCCTTGACCACAAAGGGGCATATTTACAAGCCCCTATCCCCACCACAACGTCACTCTTTTGGACGTTGCGGTGGCGATAGGTGCATTGCCTTATTTACAAGGCAGCATTAAGCCACTTAATAAATGCCCCCTTAAGCCTTATAAATGCCCACTTTCACGCTATACTTAACATGAAAGGGGAGGGCAATGGGTGTTGCGGTGGGCGTTCCACATCAACACCCATTGATTTTGACGCTGCCCCCTATTTACAAGGGTGGCGTAAATAGGAGGCAGCGCCAAAATTAAGACCAGGGAAAACCTGATCTTACCCTGGCGGAACGAGGAGAAATGTTTAATTTCTCCTCGTTTTTGCTAGTTCCATGTGTGCTGCATTGTGCAGCACACATGGAAACAGCAAAACACCATTGAGTGTTTATTTGCAGGAAGGTGTCCCTTCCTGCCTCCCTTCCTGCACACAAACAATCATTAAAAAAATTATGTTTTGCAACTTCTATGTGTGCTGCAATAAGCAGCGCACATAGAAGTTACAAAATGCCATTTAAAGATTGTTTATGTGCAGGAGGGGACATCTTGCTGCACATAAACAATCTTCCCCTGCAACGCAGACACCCTTGCACTGTGGTGCAAGGGTGCCTGCGTTGGCGCTAGGTACCAAAAATTAGCGCCAGCACAGGGGGAAGCGCAGGGCTGCACCATATTGTTAAAAATATGGTGCAGCCCTGCGTTTCTGAAGTGGCAGAGCGCGGCGTTAAGCCAAGAAGGCTAACGCCACGCTCCGTCACTTCTTAGTAAATATGCCCCCAAAGTCTGCTACTTCAGTTTGTATGCTTTGCTTGGAATGCATTGTTTAATCGTTCTGGTTATTCTTCCTTTTCCTTCATCCTTTTATCTCTTTCTCCTCTGAACATGCCTGATTCTTAATTCTTTCATGGCTTTTACCACTCTCTATGGGACTAAATATGTACTGTGTTCCACTGACCTGACTTAGGAAGGATAGGATACAGACTCCTTTATCTCATTAAAAGTCTAAAGTTGTATTTTATGTTCAGGTGTTCGTTGTTATTTCTTATGTAAGCAAGGCAACATGCCTTTGCTCACTTGATGTTTGCCTCCAGGCAGTTTCTCATTTGATAGTTAAGGATTATTCAGGAATATGAAGCACCAGGAATAAAAATAGAGTTCAAGCAACAATGTTTCCACTGCTCTGTCCAGGGCACCAGCAAGGCTAGATTTGGAGGAGTCTGACGTTCATTTTTCTTTCATAATTAAATCATTCTCTGAAAGATTTGGGCCTAACTTAGAGTTTGGGTGAAACTGGTCTTTGTTTCCTTATATTCTGGTTCAGGGAGGACCTGGCAGTTCGGGCTGGACTGTTCCTATTGGAGCAGGGTTAAGACTGATTTGCATATGGCTGGGTCCAAACTGATGGGGCATGGTGTGCAAGATAACGCTGGATTGGGATGCAACCCAGAGTAATGACCAATGACTGAGATTAATTCAAGCATTCCGTCCATCACTCATCTGTATACTTCAGTGTGATGCTCTAAGTGCAACAGATATGCCCAGACGTGGGTCCAGTGCTCACTGTGCCACTAGAGCCAGGCTACACCTAAACGATGAGCCCCAATCGGGATGAACCTCGTCTTAAATTGCTTATATTTCAGTTCAGGGAGGACCTGGCCTGGCAGTTCAGCCTGAACTGCTCCTATTGGAGCAGGGTCAAGAACGATTTCTATATGACTGAATCCAAGGCACAACGGCACTTTGATTCCCGGTACTCCGGCTGCACGGACCAGGGGAGGACTACACACCCCAGACTCCCCCGGTCACAGGCAACATCATTTCCGCCCGGAGGCGCTTAATTACTGCACCATGGTCCTGCGGTCTCTGTGAGGCATAGCAGCACTTTGATTTTTGATAGTTCGGCTGCACGGACCAGGGGAGGACTACACACCCAAGATTGCCCCATCGCTGGCAACGTCATTTCCGCCCGGAGGCACTTAATTACTGGACTGCGGTCCCTGTGAGGCACAACGCCACTTTGATTCCTGGCACTCCAGATGCATGGACCAGGGGAGTACTATACACCCCAGACTCCCCTGGTCGCTAGCAATGGCATTTCCACCCGGAGGCGCTTAATTACTGCACCGCGGTCCCTGTGAGGCACAACAGCACTTTGTTTCCCGGTACTCTGGCTGCACGGACCAGGGGAGGACTACACTCCCCAGACTCCCCCGGTTGCTGGAAATGTCATTTCCACCGGAGGCGTTTAATTACTGCACCGCGGTCCCACGGTCCCTGTGAGGCACAACAGCACTTTGATTTCTGGTACTCCAGCTGCACGGACCACGGGAGGACTACACACTCCAGACTCCCCCGGTCGCTGGCAACGTCATTTCTGCCAGGAGGCGCTTAATTACTGCACCGTGGTCCTGCGGTCCCTGTGAGGCACAACAGCTCTTAGATTCTTGGAACTCCGGCTGCACGGAGCAGGGGAGGACTACACACCCCAGATTACCCCGGTCGCTGGCAACGTCATTTCCACCCGGAGGTGCTTAATTACTGCACCGCAATCCCGGAGTGCGGGAAGCGCCCAGGCCACGCCCGGGCAAAGCATGGGCCAAGGGCAGGCCCGTCCTTGCCCTCATCGCCCGGAGGAGGCTGGCCTGGGCCACCCCCTAACCTTTGGTCTAAACGGGGATCACTTCTTATAAGAAACTGCCTAACCAATATTAAGGAACATACCAGGACCAGGTATGACCAGAAGGAAGATGAAATCTACAGAGCCAGGAGGAGGGATAATTAAATACCTTGGACTCCTTCCTGACAAGAGCAGCGGATGTCCTCTCAAAAGAGATAGAGCTTACTGAGCGGCGCCTCTCCTTAGAAGAGGTAAGAACCGCCATGGTAAATAATAAACCAGCCGCTTTATCGCCTTTGTCAAATGGTAATACAATTATTGCCCGCCATACCCTGGCCTCACCAGGCCCTGTTAGAACCTGCGTCAACGACTTGTCGCCAGAGTTAAAACCACCAATTAAAAAGAAGAAGCAGGGAAGGGCTAAAAAATAGATCCCGACTAAAACTGCTAAAATGACCAATTCTGGGAACCTCAATGGCCACAATAATTTGGATAACATAATGCCCCTAACTATACCTATTACTTCTAGGCCTGTGCTTCATTTTTTTCCGGATGACGACCTGTTTAAAAAATTTGAATTAATCATCCTAACCCATCTTCAACCAATTACAGCTAGACTAACCAAAATAGAAGAGACTCTAATGCAGCTCATTAAAAGGGACACTGATACTGGACCAGGGGAAGGGAACCAGAGCACACTTATACAACCTCGAGCTCTTGCCCCCTGCCTGCCACCCTCTGTAGCCCCCATTTCATCATCACAAGCATCTCAACTACCAACCGGGGCTATACCCCGATTTAAACAGTGGAATCTTCAACCAGCAGACTTTACGTCAGTAGGAAGAGACAATATTAACTCCCAACCCTCCCTACCCGCTAACTTAATAACATCGTCCATAAGGGAAGAAGGACATTGAGGGAGTAGATAGGGTCGGGCAGATATGACTGTTGCCCTTACTGGAGACAGTGAATTAGGATATGCAGGTATCACTACAGAATATGGGCATGCGTTCTCCCAGCGAATTCCCCCACTCAAATACGGAGAGACTTTGGATCTCCCCCTGGCTGCATGCCCCTTTGTACTTATTTTAGCAAATATCCCGACTCTGAAGCCTAGTCAACAGGAATCAACAGAGCAATTAATGCATCAAGTCCTACATTGAATCTCTAGATTCTATACTGGTGGGACCAATATTTACCAACACTTAATAATGGCAAGAAGAGTAAAGTGGCTGGGGCTCTCAAAGAAAATAATAGGAGGGGTTTGCATTGTTATACATTTCAACAGTAAGTATTTGGTGGGTGAACTATTGTGGACACTTCCCAACATTCTATTGTTTGATACCGAGATCTTCGCATTGCCATTAGGCTTTTTTTATAAACCTCTTAGCATTATTACACCTGCACACGTTAAAGCGATTTCTTTTAATCCCCCTTTTAAGCCCACCCATTTGGCACCCAACATCAGCGCCTTTCCAAACCACTCTCTTGTCCAAATGAACTCTGTTCTACCACTCAATGATAGGTTTGCACCATTGTGAGATCTGGAAGCGTGTGATTGACTAAACAATATCTCAAAAAGCCAGCTTGATGTAGAGAATACCATCATCAAGGCAAACGCAGAAGATGATCTAAACTATTTAAAAAATATGTCCTGGAATATAGCTGGCTACAATCAGAAAAGAGCCAACCTTGATTGGCTAGCACTGGTAATACAGCATGATATCATATGCTTTCAAGAAACATGGGAAACTGGTGACATCCACATAGATGGGTACTCTTCTTACCAGACTCACGCAGTGCCCTCCCCTGCTGGTCGACATAGTGGGGGATTATTAACCCTTGTGTCTAATGTAGTGGGGCTTAAGATAAAGAAGTTTGTAGCCACTTCTCCCCATTATCACCTATTACTATGCAAGGCCTATAAAGAGCATAAAGGGCAGGACTGGATTATCATTAATTTCTATAATAACAACTTCGGTATTAATATGCCAACAGTATTAGCCCCCGTGGAAAGGGACATTAATCTGCTCACTGATTCCCATCCGAGAAATTTTGATAAAGTCTGGATGGGTGACTTTAACTCCCATAACTGCAGGCGGATGGTCACCTCAGTCTGTGATATGATCGATAATAATGGGGAGTGCCCTCTTCATTTTAAACATAATGACTATGGAGATAACCTGAATAGACTATTAACAACCCTTAATCTTGAAATCATTAATCCCCATAATGATATCTCGGGTCAGTTAGATTCTACGTTTTCCTCTGGGTCCTATTGATCAGTCTTAGATTATATATTGATCTCCGAAACGATCAGAGCATATTTTTTGCATACAAAAATAACCTTCAACGCCTTTAGTGACCACGCGGCGATCACTACACATATGCAATGCGCCCAAAGATCAAAACCTATCCAGAATCCTTTACTCAGACCACTCATTGGGAAGAAAAATTGAATCTCTTTAAAATGGGTAAAAGTTAATACCCAAAATTTCATTGAAGGTGTTGTGTTTAAAATGAGCCAGGAAATTGGTAAGTGTCTAGACTTAAACCCAACTGATACAATGATGCCTTTAGCTTTTAACCGCATTTTAGCAGAAATTAAAGGCAAGCACGGTGGTTTGATGGCTCTTGTTCCAAAGCCCTAAGATTACTCCACTCAGCTTCGCGATCAATCCCACGAGACACCACTCTGGTGAGATCTCTCTGTCATACTTATAAATCTGCAAGAAAGATTGTGAGCGCTGGAAGAGGAGGCATGGGAGAAATTACAGAGCACAGCAGTAATGCGCGACAGTAAAGGATTCTGGAGCATAATAAATGCCCCCTTTCTAATAGAAGACATAGATATCACCTTAGATACGCATGTCATGGAGGATGCCTGGGTGGCCAACTTCGAAACAGTATTTGGGAATTCTGGAGAGGCACCCACTTCGCCTATAGCTCTACCGGTGTCCTCCCTACAAGGCCCTTCACCATTTAGCCTTGAAGAAATGAACCACGCCTTGAAAAAGTGAACTAGGTTAAAAGCACTGGGACCTGATGATGTCCCGATAGATTTCTTCCTAAATAATCAGGAATTCTGGGCCCCACTCCTTACTAATGTTTTTAATGTCATAGCAAAGACGGGTGTATTACCCTCTTGGAAAAAGACAGTGATAATACCCATTTTTAAAAAAGGGGACATGGCTAACCCAAAAAACTACAGACCAATCTCTTTATTGGATTCAACTGCCAAATTAATAGGCCGGCTTCTCTTAAACAGATTGGAGGAATGGGCCACTGAAAGGAACATAATAATCCCCTCGTAATACGGGTTCAGACAAGGAAAGGGGACAATCAATCAATGCCTAAATCTAAGTTTGATTATAGCTAAATACATCACGACCAAGACCGGCCACCTGTATATGGCCTTTATGGGCCTGTCGGCCGCGTTCGATTGTGTAGTCCAATCTAAGCTGTGGAGCATCATGGAAGAAATGGGTGCTGACAAAACGATCATTCATTTTATCCCTGGGATGTACGCAGATGCTACCACTTGCGTCAGGTATGGCAGAGAGGGTGAGTGTACGAGACAATTTAATATCACCCGTGGAGTGAGACAGGGATGCGTTCTCGCCCCTTTCTTATTTGCCTTATACACTAACGCCATAGAGCGGGCTTCGGGAGGATCCACTAAGGACGCTCCCATCGTCAACTCATCCCCTATTTCCATCCTGCTTTATGCAGACGATGCAGTGCAGCTGGCTCGTACCGGCAATGCACTTCAAAGACTTATAGGGGAGTATACAACCTTTATGGGGAACTTGGCCCTAAAAGTAAAAGAATCAAAGTCCTTTGTTCTCGTGGCAGCCAAGAAGCTTAAGAAGTATCCCAAAATGCACATAGAAGGGTGAACGCTTGAGGTTGTGGACACTTTTAATTATCTGGGGTCACTTTTGACAGGGAGAATAACTGGCAAAGTATGGTGATCAATAGGGGCTTGCAAATGGAAAGAACCATTGGAGGGCTCTTTAGATTCGTAAAAAGCTTGGATCAAAACCAATTGACGCTATAAAAAAGATTTACCAGGCAAAGGTAGTGTCAGTTGCAATGTATGCGGCAGCTGTATGGGTCTGACTGATACATCCAAACTCTAAATTATAGAGGACAGCTTTCTGAGGAGACTATGTTTTCTTCCGCAAACCTGTTCCTCATACAAGGACCACTGCAAATGTAACCTCCCCTATATTATGGACCAGATCTGTATTGCATCCATTTTACTATGGCATTCAGTCTGGAAAAAAGAAACACTTAATTTAACCAGGAATATTGTAAAAGATTGCCTGAAATTGTATGGGCACCTAAAATACGGTGGCTAAAATATATCCAGTCCAACTTAGAAGCCATTGCCCTCGGAAAGCGGTTTACAGACCCCGAATTATGCGTGACATGGTTAATCAATACCTTTTAACACCTAGTATAGATAACCCTGTGCTCTCATATTTGACAAAACTCACAAAAGAGTACGTCTGGTCAACAGAAAAGAAGTGTATATCAGACCTTGTGAATGTGACACTGCTACTAAAAAAAGGAAGAAAACCTTTTTTAGGAGGAGAACCCTCACTCACCCGAAGGTGACATGCTTCATCATTGGTTCCCTCCTCACACCCGGACCGCAAGGTCCATGGTGTGGGCTACGACTCTACAAACGGAGAGGAGCTGAGGTGTTTTTGATGAGTAGTTGGCATTAGAGTGAGTCAGGGACAGAGTGCAAAAAAACATATAGTGGTGGTTAAAACTACCTCCAGGGTACCTAATAGACTTTATTCTGTGGCCCACTGGGGATAGAGTTGAAAGGAGGACCAGGGTTCTGGAAAAATATTATTAACCTTTTTCAATGATCAAAAGATCAAGAGGTCAACATGTTTCTGCCTTCAATGGTCCCAAAAATGGGATCCTCGGCATTCATCAGGACCAATGCAATAATTAATGTATAGTCACTCTGTGTATATGTGAGCAATCAAATTCAGATCAAAATTTATACTGGCCAATCAGGATAGCCTGGTGTGTGGTGGCCCATATAGATCCGTGGTCCACTGACGTTCTAAGTGGGTGATAACTGGTGTCCACCTTCCTGCAAGTGGGTACATCCAGAGGCACCTTTGCCAGGACATCCACTGTTTGAGCACCGACAAACACGGAGTTGGGCGTCTCTGGATGTACCCACTGGCAGGAAGTTGGACACCAGTTATCACCCACTTAGAACGTCGGTGGACCCCGAATCTATATGGGCCACCACACACCAGGCTATCCTGATTGGCCAGTAAAAATTTTGATTTGAATTTGATTACTCGCATATACACACAGTGACTATACATTAATTATTGCATTAGTCCTGATGAATGCTGAGGATCCCATTTTTGGGACCACTGAAGGCAGAAACATGTTGACCTCTTGACCATTGAAAAGGGTTAATAATATTTTTCCAGAACCCTGGTCCTCTTTTAACTCTATCCCCAGTGGGCCACAGAATAAAGTCTATTAGGTACCCTGGAGGTAGTTTTAACCACCACTATATGTTTTTTGCACTCTGTCCCTGACTCACCCTAATACCAACTACTCATCAAAAACACCTCAGCTCCTCTACATTTGGAGAGTCGTAGCCCACACCATGGACCTACGGTGCGGGTGTGAGGAGGGGACCCAATGATGAAGCATGTCACCTTCGGGTGAGTGTGGGTTCTCGTCCTAAAAAGGTTTTCTTCCTTTTTTCAGTAGCAGTGTCACATTCACATGGTCTGATATACACTTGTTTTCTGTTGACCAGACGTACTCTTTTGTGAGTTTTTTCAAATTAAGGGACTAGTACTTTTCTGGTTAGGCCTATCCCTTCTGATCCCCGGTGTGAATTTTTCTCTCATATTTGACAACAGTTTTTAATTATTAACACTGATATGTACTATTGCGATTCCAGCTGCAATATATCCCCCTGATGTTAGGCTATCCTGTAAATACACATTCTATCAATGCACTGCCACTTTGTCCATGTGATGGTTAATCCTCCCAGAACGACCTCCATTTTCTGTTCTTTTGTGATTTATACGCGGACGAAAGGAAAAGATATATTTTACCACTCATGCGTAAACTCAATTTTAGCCAATGTTGTCCAGCGCTGTATTATCTCCAATTATTGGCACCCCCTCTTGTCTGTTATTGCTTAGCCTCATTCTTCCTGTCTGCCATAAGAAGAATAAAATTAACTGTACACAGATGATTGTATGTTTACACAGAGAAAGGGGTAAAGTAAAAGATGAACGTCTTAATGTTGAGATTTATTATATAGTTTGTACGATTTTAAAACTTTTTAACGCCTTTGTATATGCTTTGGTATTTTTAATACTTTAAAATGCAATTGATTGAATGTTTTTAGAATGCGTTTTATGCCATATGCAGTGGCGAAATAAAGTTATTATGACTGACTGACTGACTGAATCCAAAGCGAGGTGACATGGTGTGTAAGGTAACGATGGATTCGGATGCGGCTTGAGTAATTACCCATGGCTGAATTTAATTGTGTAAATGTTTTTTTGTATACTTCTCATTTATGTCTTTTCCGAGTGTGATACCTTGGTCATGTCATCTCTAGTGGTAAGCTCCATCTGTCCTCTGAACATGTTAAAGATATTCATATGTTGCCCATCCTATAACTGTCTCCTAGGTACGTACCTTTCTGTTCATGGCTGGGTATTGCAGATGGTGGATCTTGAGCTACGATTAAAAATGGTGAAGCCTTGAAAAATTAAGGGCCTGATTTAGACTTTGGCGGAAAGGGTTTCTCTGTCACAAACATGATGGATATCCCATCTGCCATATTACAATCCCATTGTATCCTATAGCAGATGGGAAATCGGTCAACTTTATGATGGAGTAACCCGTCTGCCAAACTCTAAATCAGACCCTAAATCAGAAAAGATACTCCCAAATCTCTGCAGGTCTATTGAAGTCAAAAATAAATTTATGAAAATTAAATAGTCATTGATATCTGCACCTGCTTTAGGAGACTCTGGCTATGCCTAATCTTTTACTTTGTATTGCCATGAACATAATGAATTTGCTCTTGGAGTGGTGACACTGAGATATGTGGATCAAAAGAAGCCCATAGTTTATCATTCTTCAATCCTGACCATATTGCAGCTGGGTTTCTGCCAAGTTTAGTGTCTGTTGCGGCTGTCACAAATCCTGCTGAAGCATCTAAAAATATTGTTCTCAGTTCTATTTTAAGTGTTGCTGTGCCTCATCCTGTGGTAGTGTGTCGCTTCACTACAAAAACCCACCACCTCTCTTCAGTCCCATTGTCCCGGTATGAACTTTTTATTGTTGTGCACTTCTCATAGCACCCTGACCCTGTGTCCTGAACTCTGCCTTTTTGTTGTTCACTAGTGAGGAAAAGGAACCACATGATGCATCCTCATCACTGACCATGTAACCAAACCCTGTGCGAATTTACTTGATGCGTCCATTGTTAAGTGTGAGTTAACATAATTTGTTGACGGATCATGTCTTAGAAATATTAATGGTGACCTGGTTGCTTGCTATGCTGCATGCACCATTTATCAAATTGTGAAAAGTTGTAATTGCCAGATGCGAGATATCCTCAGGTTGCAGAGCTTAAGGCTCTTACCAGAGATTGCATTTTAGCCAGGGAAATTATTGTGACCATGTACATGGACTCAAAGTATGTGCATGGAGTAACCCACAACTTTGGGCTTCTCTGGATGCAAAGATGCTTCCTAAACTCAGTCGAGACGGCATTAAGAATTGACAGTACGTTCAAAACCTTTTGAATGTCTTAATGTTGCCTAAGAAGGTGGCAGTTTTAAAGTGTGACGTGCCCCAACATCCTCACAATGATGTCATAAGAGATAACATTGTAGCTGGTTCAGCAACTAAAAATGCTGTCTTGTCTGAAACTGCTGATGTTGGTATGTGTGTTATGAGAACTAACTCTTTACTGTGCCAACACTAAAAGTTTTGTCTCCATCGCAGGAGTAAGCCTCAGAAAGTGAAAAACAATTCTGGATCGAGCAGAAATATAAAAGAAACTCTGAACGGGTGTGAAGAGACAGCACTGGGCATGTGGTTGCACTGAAATTTTTACTCTCCGACCTTGCCAGGTTGTACCACGAAGCAGCCCATGTCAACAGGCCATGACATGGCTGGAACAACCTTAGACTGGATTCAATCTTTCCTCTCAGGCAGAACACAAAGAATAAGACTCCCGCCCTTCCTCTCTGAACCTACATAGATCAGATGCGGAGTAACCCAAGTATCCTTCCTCAGCCCCATGTTCTTGAACGTCTGCATGGCCCCCCTCGCAACCATTGTCAGAAAGCACAGACTCAACATAGTCTCATACGCTGATGACACCCAGCTCATCCTCTCCCTCACCAAGGAACCTGACATCACCAGGCACAGTTTCCAAGAAGGTATGAAAGACTTTGCAACCTGGATGAGCAGCAGCTGCCTGAAGCTCGACTCGGAGAAAACAGAAGTCCTCATCCTCAGCTCCACCCCCTCCGAATGGGACAATACTTAGTGGCCCCTCGCCCTCAGAAACCCACCCACCCCAACAGACCACGCTCGCAACCTCGGCATCATACTCAACTCTTCATTCACCATTAACCGCCAGATCAACGCAGTGTCCTCCACTTGCCTCAACACCCTCCGCATACTTCACAAGACCTTCACATTGATCCCCCCTGATGTCAGGAAGACCGTCATCCACACACTCATCACCAGCAGACTGGACTACAGAAATGCCTTC
This sequence comes from Calotriton arnoldi, assembly GCA_963921515.1. Taxonomy (NCBI): domain Eukaryota; kingdom Metazoa; phylum Chordata; class Amphibia; order Caudata; family Salamandridae; genus Calotriton; species Calotriton arnoldi. Next base: position 1,312,362 of record CAWUFW010003129.1, on the reverse strand, counting down.
TACGCCGGAATCAACACAAAACTCCTCCGCAAACTCCAGACCATCCAGAACGCCACAGCCATACTTATCCTCGACATCCCACGACATGACCACATCATCCAACACCTCCACGACCTCCACTGGCTCCCCGTTGAAAGAAGAATAACCTTCAAAACTGCTCACACACGACTACAAAGTCCTCCATAACACCAAACCCCAATACCTCAACAAACAAATCTCCTTCCACGCACCCAAGAGAAACCTCTGCTCTGCCGACCTAGCCCTAGCCACGGTCCCCCGCATCCACAGGACCAGAGTGGGTGGCAGATCCTTCTCCTACCTCGCAGCCAAGACCTGGAACAAACTCCCCCACCGCATCAGACGAAGCCCGACACTGCACCATTTCAGAAAGGACCTCAAGACCTGGCTCTTCGAATGACCTACGGAGCTGCTCGCACCCCCCCCCCACAGTGCCTTGAGACCCTCGCGGGTGAGTAGCACACTGATTGATTGATTGATTGATTGACATGATACCTGTCTCAGCAACCTATTGGCATGCACCCTTCTAACTTCCATAGCCCACATTTTTGCCAGTCCTGTGCCAACTGCCATTCACACAATGTTGGGAAGGGTAAACCTTGCAGCCCCTTTGTGGATCTTCACATAGATGTTATGTATATGCAAACGTGTGCTAACTACTGAAATATCCTAGTTACTGTATGTATGTTTACAGCATGGGTGAAGACGTCCCCAGCACCTATGCAGATGCCACGAAAGTAGCTAACCAGTTACTAAGAGATTTTATCCATTGCTTCAGAGTACCGTACCAGTTCGCAAGTGACTTTGGACCTTATTACGACTTTGGCGGTCTTACAATGGACAATGCAATGCACCGTCTGCTGTAGGACTGCCAAAGCCGTAGTGCTGCTGCTCACCAGATTAGGAGTTAAATCCTGGTCTGGTGGTGGTCTAAAGCAGTGGTCTGTCAGACTCATTGAAGACTGCAGACATGCAGACTGCTGCTCTCAGAGCGCTGACTCCACCTTCCTGCACGGTGTGGCATACATGCCACTCTGTGCAGGAACTGGGAATACAAAACCAGGGGGGCACTACATGTGCCCCCCGCATGCATCCCCAGGAGCGGCAGGTGGCCCTGTTAGGGTCCCCTTTGATGCCTCTCCACAATCCATTTCAGGGCGGGTTCACCACCATGAAAAGGGCAGTGGACAGGCAACGTCTAATATGTTTGTCGGTGCTGCAGTGGCACCGCCAGCATACTAGTGCTCCTGACCGCTCTGCGACTGCCACAGGATCCTTGATCCATGGTGGTCGCAGCGGTCCTGTGGTGGTCCGACCACCGCAATTGTAATACTGCTGGTGGTCCCGCTGTGTGGCGGTGGTTGGACCACCACCATGTGTTTGGCTGTCCTATGAGCCAAACTCATAACAAGGCCCATAGTGTCAGCAGCAACACAGACAGTTTAAAAGCAGTTAGGAATAGAACAGCATTTCCATTGTGTATATCAGCCAGCATCAGCAAGCAAGACAGAAAGGAGCAATGGTACCCTCCAAGAACAAGATACTCAGATATGCCTTATGGCCTGCCACCACCACTATGGTCCTTCAGAGCAATTCCTTCACAGAAAACAAAAATGAGCATGTAAGAGATAGTCATGGGCCCACCCCTGATGCTGCCCTTAAATCCCCCAGAATCACCTGCTAAGTTAGAATTACAATTAAATGATGATGCAGTCTTGCAGTATTGCAAACACTTATACCATGCATTTATAGTTTCCTTTTTCAGGTGCAAACAACATTATCTGAGTGTTCAACCGAAGCCTGCCACTACATCCAGCCAGTCAATTGGGCTTACACATGCATGCACCAAAGAAAGACTGCTCTGCAGCCTTGTTCATGGGGACCTTACCAGGTCCTGCTCATCTCCAACACAGCTGTTACTTGTCACAGTCCATCAAAAATGGATCAACTTATTTCACAGCAGGTGATCTGCTCCTCCCAGAGACAGCATCCCTGCATTTGCGTCTGGACCTGTGCCTGGCCCCAGATATGGACTCTCTGCCAGAACTGTCTTTATTGCTACCTTGATGTCTACCAGTGGAAGAAGTCCTCTGTGTCCTCCTTTGCCTGCTCCACCACCACCATATGTGTTGCCCCTGTAGCCTCTCATCATTGCCATTGCTATCCAAGGTAAGCAGTCCTCTCTAGGATACCAGATTTGTCTGTAGGTCTGGCCTGCTATATTTGCAGCTGCCTTGATTGTGTGGTTAATTTTGGAGTACATCCTTGCTGCCGAATGAGGAATCATTACAAGTCCTCTTTGTACTGAAACTGTCCATGATGGGAGCCACCGCACCACCTATGGAAGCAACTCCTATATGCAGTTGCTGAAAAGCACAAATGATTAGTCTTTAGTCTTGCTTGATTGAAAGTATCTGCCTGTTGTGATGGGGGTAGTATTCCTTTAATTGGTGTGTCCATCAGTTATAACGGCAATTTCCTTTATTCTTCTACCATGCGCACCTATTGCCAGAGTGTGCCAATATCCACTACTTCTTTCAACCAGAACAAGCAGACATGACTCATCTTGCACTGACTGAGCCAAGATTTATCTGTAATCTTAAAGCAAATTCTCCAGTGTTTTTATTGGGAATAGTAAAAGTGACCTTGTTGCAGAAAACATTCCTTTGGAAATGCCACCTTATCAGTTCTGTATTCCTCCTTTCACAAGTGGCATCAGCAAGAGGGATATGCATATTTCATTTGTGGATCCTGATCCTTTCTGTGTCTGCCCTTTGATTGGACTGGGACTTATTATTTGGAATATATTATTGCTGCTGTGAGACACTTTAATGATCACCCTTTACAGTGGAGGAGGGATAAATGAGCTGCCGCTACTAAGCCTAGATGATTTTTTGCTTTAATTCCAACATATTGTATAATAGCTTATTTAGATAAAGCGAGAAGGAAACCAAAGAGAATGGAAGAGACTGCTAATGCCACTGAATTAGCTTTAGAATTAGTGGTAGACCAACTAGAAGCCCATGCCAAGCAGACAATTGTTGTTTACATATATTCAAATTATAAGGGAATAAAATAAGATTTATTAAGTGTTGGAAATGGCCCTTTTTGCAGGGTTATCCCTAAACTTTTTGCTTCTTCCTCCTTTGTTTTTTCCTGACCTGTGGTTCTTGGCTATAGAACTCTGGGCATTTTACTACTGCTGATCAGTGCTAAAGTGCATATGCTCTCTGTGTAAATTGTTATTGTGATTGGTTATCCATGATTGGTATATTTGATTTACTGGTAGGTCCCTAGTAAAGTGCACTAAGTGTGCCAGGGCTCGTAAATCAAATGCTACTAGTGGGCTTGCAGCACTGGTTGTGCCACCCACATGAGTAGCCCTGAAAAGTTGTCTCAGGCCTGCCACCGCACTGCCTGCGTACAGTTTGTTAACTGCCATGTCGACCTGGCCAGTGTACCCACTTGCCAGGCCTTACCCTTCCCTTTTCTTACACATAGGACACCCCTATGGTAGGCCCAAGGTACCCCCCAAGGCAGGGTGCAATGTATGTGAAAGGTAGGACATGTACTAGTGTGTGTAACATGTCCTGATAGTGAAATACTGCCAAATTCGTTTTTCACTATTGAAAGGCTATCTTGCCCATAGGACAGAATGGGGAATGGTGTGTAACATGTTTACCTGCATATCGTCCCATAGGAGCAAGGTATAAAATTGGAGTCTGGTATCCCTGAACTCAGAATTTAATAACACATCTTTTTAGAAGGATGGTTTTTAAATTCTGTGTTTGAAAATAGCACTTTTAGAAAGTAGCTGTTTTCTTGTTCAACCTTTCTGTGTGCCTCTGCCTGTTTGTGGATTAACTGTCTGACTTGAGAGTGACAGGGGCTGGGGTGGCTCCAGGAGTCTGGGTGAGTCGGCACTAGGCTGAATAGATCTATCTGCATTTGGATTGGTGGGAGGAGTAGCACCTGGGCCTGAATAGGGCAGTGCCTGCCTTCCACAATGCTGGCTCCACCTCCTGCTGTGCGTCTGAAGACCCAGGCCCACATTCACAAAGGAAGAAGTTGTGCACTGGCAGAGTGCAGCCAGAACTCGTTTGGATTGGGTCCAGGACCCCTAACACATAAAGAACAAAGACTTTTGGGGTATAAAAGTAAGAGCTGAAACCCCTGTAAAATTAGACTACTTTGGAACCAAGGAAGAACCTTTGCTGAGGAGAAAAGCTGAAGAGCTGAAGGAGAAGTACTGCCCTTGCTGTGTGTCTGGGGTTGGCCTGTAGTTGCTATTTCTGCCAAAGGAAGGACAAGGGACTTTGCTGTGTGCTGTGCCCCCCTGCTTGACAAGGACTTTGCTGTGTAATGTGTCCTGAAAAGAAAGTCTCCAAGGGCCTGAGAAAAGCTGGCCTCCTGTTGTGGAAACACAGGAATATAAAAGTTTCCAAGACTACTTCCTGATCAAGAGAAATCCCTTCCAACGAAGATCAGCTGAAGAGACTGAGGGGAAATACTGCCCAAGTGGGTCTAGGGCTGGCCTGCAGTTTGCTGTTTCTACTGAGGAGAGAACCAAGGGACTTTGCTGTGTGCTGTGTCTCCCCCCTCTTGCCAAGAGGACTTTGCTGTGTGCTGTGTTCTGAAGGAACAAGTCTCCAAGGGCCTGAGAAGAGCTGGCCTCCTGTTGTGGAAACTCAGGAACATCACAGTTTCCATCCCTGTCTCAGCGATGCTGTGTGCGTGTGCTTTTGCAGCCTGAGACTGCCGTGGGGTCTGTGGTGCTTATCTTTGAGGTGCACCATGACCGCATTGCCCCAGCATCGCGAATCATCGTCCACGCTGCTGTCTTCATCGCCCGGTCCGAGCCGCCATCTGTAACGAGGCTGTGAGTGTCTGTCACCGCCGCTGGCCCGAGCCGCAACGTACAAAAGGATTTCTACAAGCCAGGAAGCTGCACGAGCTGAGAGTGAGCGTGATCACTGCTGGTACGAGAAATCTGCCCGAGACCGTCAAAGAAGGAGAGGCAGCGCCGTAACCCGTCCGGCTACAGCGTCGCCTAGCAACAGAGTGCTTCAGCCGCCGAGCCGCTGTTGACATCGGAGCTGCCCAGCAGGACGTCCGACGTGTGGAGAGAGACGAGCGGAGCAACCCCCAGGTAAGGCTTGGACTCCGGTCCCGAGCCGCTGTGTTCATCACCTGGGGGCGAGCTGGAAGAGGAAGGAGCAGCTCCGATCTCTCCCGCTGCATCGCGTCTCTGCGCTGAGACCCTCGAGCGGCCCGTACTTCCAGAATAGTACCGGGGTAGCCCTTGTGCCATCTAACTCTTCTTTCTCATCCATTTGGGGGCTAACTTTGTACGCGCTGACCGCATAGGTCAGCTGGAAGCTAATACGCATATTTTAACCACGGCCGCACCGCATTACAACAATTGAATTGCTCATAAGTACCGAGAAGAACCCACAAGTGATTTTTGCGTAACATCCTGAAAAGTCAATTATAAGTATACGTGTATGTTGGATTTTTGTCGTTTTTGGTCTTGCCTAATTTAGATAAAGATATTTATATTTTTATAACAACCTGTGTGGTGTCCATTTGTGGTGTTTCACTGTGTTACTGTGGGTGTTGGTGCAAATACTTTATCAATCAATCAATCATGTCACTTATAAAGCGCACTACATACCCGCGAGGGTCTCAAGGCGCTGGGGGAAGAGGTGGGTGGTGCTGCTACTGATCGAAGAGCCAGGTCTTGAGGAGTCTTCTGAAGGCCAGTAGGTCTTGGGTCTGCCGAAGGTTGGTGGGGAGGGTGTTCCAGGTCTTGGCGGTGAGGTGGGAGAAGGATCTGCCGCTGGCGGTCGTTTTCCGGATGCGGGGGACTGTGGCGAGGGCGAGGCTGGTGGAGCGGAGCTGGCGGGTGGGGGTGTAGAAGCTGAGTCGTCTGTTGAGGTAGGCTGGTCCGGAGTTGTGGAGTGCTTTGTGTGCGTGGGTGAGGAGCTTGAAGGTTATCCTCTTGTTGACAGGGAGCCAGTGCAGGTCTCTCAGGTGGGGTGTGATGTGGCTGCGTCGGGGGATGTCGAGGATAAGACGTGCAGAGGCGTTCTGGATGCGTTGCAGCCGTCTCAGGAGCTTAGCCGTCGTTCCTGCGTAGAGGGCGTTTCCGTAGTCCAGCCTGCTGGTGACGAGGGCCTGGGTGACTGTTTTTCTTGTTTCGGTGGGGATCCACTTGAAGATCCTGCGGAGCATTCGGAGGGTGTTGAAGCAGGATGAGGAAACGGCGTTGACCTGCTTAGTCATGGAGAGGGTGGGGTCGAGGATGACCCCTAGGTTGCGTGCGTGGTCGGTGGGTGTCGGGGCTGTTCCCAGTGATGTCGGCCACCAGGAGTCGTCCCATGCTGAAGGGTTGGAACCAAGGATGAGGACCTCCGTCTTGTCCGAGTTCAGCTTCAGGCGGCTGGTCCTCATCCATTCGGCGACTGCCTTCATTCCTTCGTGGAGGTGGGCTTTGGCGGTGTGAGGGTCTTTGGTGAGGGAGAGGATCAGCTGGGTGTCGTCGGCGTAGGAGATGATGTTGAGGTTGTGCTGTCGGGAGACGTGGGCGAGGGTGCCATGTAGATGTTGAACAGCGTTGGGCTGAGGGAGGAGCCTTGGGGTACGCCGCAGATGATCTTGGTGGCTTTGGATCGGAAGGGGCGAGGCGGACGCTTTGTGTTCTGCCGGAGAGGAAGGATGTGGTCCAGTCCAGGGCCTTCTCTTGGATCCCGGCGTCGTGAAGGCGTGTTCGTAGTGTGTGGTGGCAGACCGTGTCGAAGGCGGCTGATAGGTCCAGGAGGATGAGGGCTGCTGTTTCTCCGTTGTCTAGCAGGGTCCTGATGTCATCGGTGGTTGCGATGAGGGCGGTTTCGGTGCTGTGGTTGCTGCGGAAGCCGGACTGGGAAGGGTCCAGGATGTTGTTCTCCTCGAGGTAGCGGGTCAGTTGTTTGTTGACGATTTTCTCGGTGACCTTCGCGGGGAACGGGAGCAGAGAGATGGGTCGGAAGTTCTTGAGGTCCTTGGGGTCTGCCTTGGGTTTCTTGAGTAAGGCGGTGATCTCGGCGTGCTTCCAGCTTTCCGGGAAGGTTGCTGTCTCGAAGGAGATGTTGATTATTTTCCGGAGATGGGGCGCGATGGCTTTACACATTGCCTTGAGGATAAGCCTGTCTGCTCGTGCCAAGCTACCAAGGGGGTGAGCAGGGGTTATCTAAAGTGTGTATCCCCCTTACCCTGACTAGAAGCAAGGGTCCCTATTTGGTCAAAGGTACCTACCGCTGCCAACTAGAGACCCCCAGTTCTAACATTAAGACAATCTCTATAGATACTGGAGAGTAGGGATTGTTTCTAGTCAAGAGAACTAGTCAGTCACATAAGGGAGAGTGTCAGAAGTAGACATCAAGTCATGCCTAGGATTGAGATTTAAAAATAAAAATCAACGGTGAGTGAGGAGTCACCTAGGGTGGCAGCAGACAGCATGGTAGCTAGGTTTGCTTAGGGTTTGGTTGATGGGCAAGAAAGTGTGAAGGAAAGAGGCAAGATGTCAAGGGTACTGGGGCTCTCTTCCATGACTCCTCTGGCATTGCACCTAAAAAGCTAGCTTGATAGTGACAATAGTGAAAAAGAATGAAGGTAAGGGAGGAGGAATATAATTTATTCGTAAAACATTGAACTATTAGGTTGGAGATGAAAGGGGGACATGAATGGTAACTGAAGCAGTAGATTGGTTTGGCTGTTAATTTTTACATGTGTGTATTATGGTACATATATGCTACAAATCTGCGTCTACTTTTTCTTTCATTCTTTCAAGGCACCTGAAAAAGATCAAGGCCAAAGTCAAGGGGAGCAAAATCACAGCCACCACCTCCACCATGCTTAAAGAAATGTCCACTGTTGTTAAGTCATGTTTATTTGCACCTCTTTGATTTGAACTCACATCTTTCTTACATGTCATGGCTTTATATATTTTCATTATTTGTATATTTCTTAAATTCCCCTTTTATCTATTTTAATGCTGTCAACCCAGACCACATATGCCACATATGTTACAGTCCCTTATGTTTACTCAAACTACTTCAGACTGTTTGCTTTGTTTTTTTCCTTTTTATTTTTCCTGTTTTCTTACTGTGGCTGAAACCGCTCCCTTACCCCTCTTTCAGGTTTCTCCTCGTTCTTCCCTTCCTTTTCTTATTCAATGTTTTCCTGTTTCTTTCCTAGAAACTTCACCAATTTTTAAAACTTTTTATTATGTTAAATTTTTTACTTTTTGATTTTTAACATGTAAAAGTAAAAGGGATAATTTGGCTAGTGGTAATTTCAAAAGCAGTAGTTTCAAATTATTTTGGTAATTTTTTTACTTACTTAAATATTTCAGCTGGTAGTGATTTTACTAAATAGATGCCTTTTTCCAGACCCTGCCCAGGAGGACTTGGAATTGGCGGTCCGAGGAGGGAGTCATAGGCGGGACATGAGCAAGTTAAGTTCCTTTCTTAATGACAAATGATAGATTGGTTAAAGTACTCAATTCAATACAATTCATCCAATTTAAAAAGACAACCCATAAAAGAAAATGAACAGTAAAACATACATATGATAAAATACATAAAAAAGCAGATTATTATAATTGGTTATTTATAAAATGTTTCTCATTGAAAAATGATTAATTCAAAATGTAAAAACCTTTTCCTCATTCTAAGAGCCTACTGTATCCAATTAACTTCCTCTAGGCAAATAGGCATGAAATCTAGTTGTTGCAATAAAAAAATGAACACTGGTCTTCATTGTGCATAATTCAATTCAATCAATAGAAGTCTCAAAAGGTGTGTCCTTCGGACTTTATAATACTTGCAAAAGAACATAAAGTGCAGAGTGGATTGTTTTGAGCGACCATAACAGCAGCATTAAGGACGCTCTTTCAACCATTGGCCTAGCTTCATGAAAGCCACCATAACATGTACAATATTTAAACCAAAGCAAGTCAACGTACATCCTTGATGCAGAGATAATATCACTGCAACAGATAGTTGCCCTCACTAGACAATAACAAAGAATGTGTTTTAACTGTGACTTTTTCAGACTGCCTGCATTCCATCTGATCATTTTTTGCTTGATAAAATAAACATTACATTTTGAATTTGGAACATAAACTAATAGATTCCAAATCTTCTAAAGTTACAGAATTATCAACAATCTATACCTTTCTTTAATGTAACCAAGCCAAGGAATATTAGAGGCATGATCCAGGAATAAACCGTATCCTATGATTGCTCAGTTAAGTGTTGTTTCAACTTTTATCACGATTAAATACCATAAAAACATTGGCTGCAATTTCATTATGTCCACCATATAAATCATCCCCAATTGTTTATGACAGATGTAAGATGAACAACTCTGGAACAGCAAGGAGTTTTCTTCAAAAATCATTTTCTGCTTTTTGAAGGCCTTCTCTACATATCTCACAAACCTGTGCCATAGCTGGCAACAGAAATAACTTTCTTCTTATAGATGGTATACATCTCCTTAAATGGGTTGGAGCCCAGGTTTGTAGCGAGTCTGAAGACTGCCTTTAGAGTTTTTGTAAACTGTTGTTTTTTATATTCCTTAAATGGGCCGAATTGCCAATGGAGCCGATTTGTATCCCCTAGTATGAAAAAGAATGCATTCTGCTAATCTGGGCATCATAAATGGTATGAGAACATTACATGCCTTAGCTACTCTCCATCCACAAATCATAGTAAAACATTTGCTTAGTTTTATTTTAAGGCCTAGTTGATCCATAAACAAGGTAAAAGCATTTCAATATTGTTGAAGCCCATCATCATCATGACGGCTTGATCCACATTGAAAAGGACTGGGATCGGACAGGGATCAATCAGGGGCAGATCATTGCAATTTGCAACTAGAAACTTTACTAGACTATTAATGTAAAGTGTAAATAAAAAGGGGAAGAGGACACACCCCAGCCCAACACCCCTTTTAATCCAAAAATAAGTTTGAGAGATTAAACATAACTTCTTCCACCCCCAATGACCTCATTATCTGCCATAATTTAAAAAATGAACACTGTAAAATTACAGATAAGATTCATGAAGGTCAAGTGTAAAAACCCCTTCTTAGCCCTGGTACATTTTCCAATTAAAAGACTAAGGGGCATATGTTCAAGGAAGTGGCGAAGTGAGGCATTAGTCGTCATGGCTTAACGCCTCACTCTTCCACTTCAGAAACGCAAGGCTGCTGCATATTTACAACGATATGGTGCAGCCTTGCATTTCCCCCTGCACTGGCGCTGCACTTAGCAGTGTAGCGCCAACGCAGGCACCCTTAGTGCAAGGGTGTCTGCGTGCAGGGGAAAGAATGTTTATGTACAGGAAGATCCCCCTTCCTGTACGTAAACAATCTTTAAATGCCATTTTGACACTTCTATGTGTGCTGCTTAATGCAGCACACATGGAAGTCACAAAATGGCATTTTTCTTAAGATTGTTTATGTGCAGGAAGGGGGACCTTCCACATAAACAATCCAAGGCATTTTGCTTTTTCCTTGCCTTGTGCAGCACACATGGAAAAAGCAAAAACAAGGAGAAATAATCCATTTCTCCTTGTCGACAACTTAAGACCATGTTTTCCCTGGTCTTAATTTTGGCACTGCCTCCTATTTACGGTGCCCTTGTAAATAGAGGGCAGCGTCAAAATCAATGGGTGTTGCGGTGGAACGCCCACCGCAACACCTACTGCCCACCCCTTTCACGCTAAGCATAGCGTGAAAGGGGGCCTTATTTACAAGGCAGCATTAAGCTACATTAAGTGGCTTAACGCTACCTTGTAAATAAGGCAAAGCCCCTATCTCCACCACAACGTCGTAAAAAGTGACGTTGTGGTGGCGATAGGTGCTTGTACATATGCCCCTAAGGGTCTGATTTACAGTTAGCAGACAGGTTTCTCCATCACAAACACGACAGATATCCCATCCCAGGATTACAAGTACATTATATCAGACCATCAGATGTAAACATTGCTCAACTGTGCCCACCATTTCTTAAATCTGAATTGTACATCTGAAAATATGGAGTTTTGCTCCCCCCATAGTTCCACCCTCGCTAATAAAATTCTCCCCAAATCTTTACTGAGGAATCTAATAGGGAAATAGGCTAGTAGCTTTTAGGACCAGATCTATTCCCTTTCTTCAAAAATAGGGACTACTATGGGTTGGGACCAAGTTAATGGTAAATCTCCTCCCACTACACTCTTTAAGCTTTAGTTAAAATAGGTGCCCAGACATTAATATTATTCATATAAATGTTCACTGGGACACCATCTGGCCCTGGTGCTTTCCCAGAGCTGCTCTTATTAACTGTAAAAACAACAAATGATGGACAGAATGCAGAACAATGTCATACATTCACCCCAGTACAGAGATCTGGGCCTAAATCCATCGTTTTTTTTGCTCACCATGCCATTCCAGTTTGAACCCAGCCATATGCAAATCAGTCTTGACCCTGTGCCTCAAGGGAACAGTCCAGCCCGAACTGCCAAGCCAGGTCCTCCCTGGACTGGAAACAAGCATCCTAGGACCGGTTTCGGGGTTTCACCCTCTTCAGCCAGGATAGCTTGATTCCAGTGGCATGGAGAGCACGGGACCCACGTCTGGGCATACCCGTCCCACTCGGGGTGACAAATGCAAAAACAACAAATGATGGACAGAATGCAGAACAATGTCATACATTCACCCCAGTACAGAGATCTGGGCCTAAATCCATCGTTTTTTTGCTCACCATGCCATTCCAGTTTGAACCCAGCCATATGCAAATCAGTCTTGACCCTGTGCCTCATGGGAACAGTCCAGCCCGAACTGCCAAGCCAGGTCCTCCCTGGACTGGAAACAAGCATCTTAGGACCGGTTTCGGGGTTTCACCCCTCTTCAGCCAGGATAGCTTGATTCCAGTGGCATGGAGAGCACGGGACCCACGTCTGGGCATACCCGTCCCACTCGGGGTGACAAATGCAAAAACAACAAATGATGGACAGAATGCAGAACAATGTCATACATTCACCCCAGTACAGAGATCTGGGCCTAAATCCATCGTTTTTTTTGCTCACCATGCCATTCCAATTTGAACCCAGCCATATGCAAATCAGTCTTGACCCTGTGCCTCATGGGAACAGTCCAGCCCGAACTGCCAAGCCAGGTCCTCCCTGGACTGGAAACAAGCATCCTAGGACCGGTTTCGGGGTTTCACCCCTCTTCAGCCAGGATAGCTTGATTCCAGTGGCATGGAGAGCACGGGACCCACGTCTGGGCATACCCGTCCCACTCGGGGTGACAAATGCAAAAACAACAAATGATGGACAGAATGCAGAACAATGTCATACATTCACCCCAGTACAGAGATCTGGGCCTAAATCCATCGTTTTTTTGCTCACCATGCCATTCCAGTTTGAACCCAGCCATATGCAAATCAGTCTTGACCCTGTGCCTCATGGGAACAGTCCAGCCCGAACTGCCAAGCCAGGTCCTCCCTGGACTGGAAACAAGCATCCTAGGACCGGTTTCGGGGCTTCACCCCTCTTCAGCCAGGATAGCTTGATTCCAGTGGCATGGAGAGCACGGGACCCACGTCTGGGCATACCCGTCCCACTCGGGGTGACAAATGCAAAAACAACAAATGATGGACAGAATGCAGAACAATGTCATACATTCACCCCAGTACAGAGATCTGGGCCTAAATCCATCGTTTTTTTTGCTCACCATGCCATTCCAGTTTGAACTCAGCCATATGCAAATCAGTCTTGACCCTGTGCCTCATGGGAACAGTCCAGTCCGTCCTTCATCTCCTTGTGTTTGCTTTGTTCGCCCTAAGTTGGCAGGGTATGCCCAGACGTGGGTCCCTTGCTCACTTTGCCACTGGATTCAAGATAGCCTGGCTGATGAGGGTTTTGAACCCGAAACCGATCCCAGGATGCTTGTTTCCGGTCCAGGGAAGACATGGCTTGGCAGTTCGGGCTGGACTGTTCCCATGAGGCACAGGGTCAGACTGATTTGCATATGGCCATGTCTGAACTGGGGTGGTGGAGTGAGCTAAAGAATGATGATGGATTAAACCCAGATCAGTTGACTGGGGGTGAGTGTTTGATTTGCTCTAACGCTCCGTCCATCATCCCCTTTGGTATCGCTTTGTTCGCCCTAAGTTGGCAGGGTATGCCCAGACGTGGGTCCCTTGCTCACTTTGCCACTGGATTCAAGATAGCCTGGCTGATGAGGGTTTTGAACTCGAAACCGGTCCCAGGATGCTTGTTTCCGGTCCAGGGAAGACATGGCTTGGCAGTTCGGGCTGGACTGTTCCCATGAGGCACAGGGTCAGACTAATTTGCATATGGCCATGTCTGAACTGGGGTGGTGGAGTGAGCTAAAGAATGATGATGGATTAAACCCAGATCAGTTGACTGGGGGTGAGTGTTTGATTTGCTCTAACGCTCCGTCCATCATCCCCTTTGGTATCGCTTTATTAACTGTAGAGCACACTTCACACATCTGTAGGAGAATATAACAGGGGTTAATCTCTTGGGCTAGATGATTCTCTGATATTACAAAATTTGCCTCATGTGTTGCATTGAAGATGTTACTATAATGATTCACCTAGTCCGATGACAGGAATCAGAGAATCAACAGAGGGCGCTGCAACTTCCCTAAAAAACAGGGCATTAATGGTCTTCCAGAATAAGGTACTATCTTTGTTCTCGCTATCCTGCACTAAGTTCTTCAGGTGTGTTCTCCAATTATAACTTTCCGAGTTTCAAGTGCTTGTTTATATATTATTTGCAGTTTTATATCGCTACTCTATTTGTAGGGGTTGAGTGTAAAGCTCTCTTCAGATTTCTCTTGAAAGGGGAGTTTCCAATTTGGTATCCTTAGTATTAGAAATAAAAACTTTAAAGGCCCTGATGGAGTCACCATTTTATCAATTTCTGAGGTTGGAAATGGTGGTGGGTTTCCAGTTGCTAATAATTAATTATTATAACAATCAACCGGAGGTTGAGCCTTTGTAAGTTATTACAGCCCTTGAAAAGGATCTAGAGCAATGTCTCTTGATTAGTGGGAAACACATTTATGTCGTAAGGGAGGGGGATTTTAATGCACATTTGTGTTCACTCCTGCTGAAGGAGGTATGTGGAAGTGTTGATATCTGGGGGAAGAACCAGCCACACTTTATACACAGTACACAATTCTAATGGAAATGCAATTAATAACTTTTTAAATTAAATATAATTTTGTATTTGCTAATGATATATGTAGTAGGGGAAGTACTCTTATCCCTACCTTTATAAGTGGAGGAGCTATCAGCACAATTGATTTTGTGCGTCATACAATTTATCGCCTTTAGTTTGTGAATATACTGTAATTATTATTTGTATGAGAGATCTCAATCCAATTGTGTAGGGGCTATGTTTGGCTTCAAGTAGTTAAAGCATCTGATGAAGTGGACAATATACAAGCTGTCAGAAATAATGGTATTAAGTTTAAATAGACTGGGGTTGATCCCACATGGTTTGTATCATCCAGGATTAAGCAACATCTAAATGATTTAATGAAATTCTTGGATGATGACATGGGTGACAATGAGGTTAGAGCCTCCTTTGATGAGGTGGGGCAGGCGGGTGTCCTCCAAAACTGCAGGTTGCAGATCTTGGTGGTAGCCAGGGCAGTGGCCAGCTAACGGGAATTTTGATGTGAGATGGCTGGGCATTGGGCAAAGTTGTGTAAAAGAACAGTCTGAGCCTTCAGCACCCCCGCAAGAGGCACTGTTTGGCTGATAGTGATGGTGATAGAGGATCAAAGGGCCGACACAGCAGGGCAGGCCTAGAGGAGATAACAATGTTTCCATCCAGAGAGCCTCATTGCCAGCACAATTTGGATGTGAGAAGCATGATGCCGCTAGTAAGAAGACCCACCTGGACTCTAGATAAGTGCGGACCAATGCCAACAGTGTAGCACCTTAAAGTAACTGAACTTAAGGCAATCCTCCCTGAGGTATCGGTCATGATCCGCAAGCAGGTCACCTCAGTTTGCCTTCAACGACTGGAGCTGTAGGCGTTCTATCTACCACTTGTGGAGGGAGCTTTCCAGGGGAGAAGAATAAAGACAGTCCACCATTACCCGGTACAGCTCATAAACTGCCCCTTTGTTGGTGTCCCACTTCCGTAGCTAGTCCATCAAGGGAGAAAAGGGCAAATCGAGGGTAGAGGGCCCCAGGGCCTGGCAAGGAGAACATAGCAGGCATTGATAATCCCAAAAATATCTCGCCAGAAGGCCATAATGCTCCTTGTCCTCAGAAAACATCTTGTACTCCCCTCCTTGACTAGATCAGTGAGGTGGTGCAACCCTTTGGATGCCAACTCCAGCCAGAGGGGTTCCAACCCCCCCGATCTGCATCAATGTGTTGCACCACAAGGGAGCCTGGGCATAAATGGTGAGGTGGACACCCAGCACCCGGCGCACCATCCGCGTGATCTAGAGGGTGTCACCATGACAGGATGAGAGACGATTGATTTGGGGGCAGCCCCCATGTGCAGCAGACATAGCCATTGGAGATGGCCCAGGAGGGAGGACTTCAATGGCACCCAGCTGGGTGTGTCCAGGGTGGTGTGGGGTGGTGCCAACTGGGACGCCAGCCATTGGCACCAATGTTCTGCAGACGAAGAACCCCCTGTTCCGTAGCTGTATAAAGTTTTTCCAGTTTTAGCTGTGGCTTCCAGACACACCACAGAAATGTTTTTAGGGTCTTTTCCAAGGCAGCCATTAGACGGGAAGGGATGCGTAGGGGGAGCATAAGAAATACATAATTCAGACATGGCATAAAGTTTATTTTGAGTTAAGTGGGCGGACAAATGCCATGTTTTTACTGTACGTAAAACCTGGTGGGAATGGGAAGTGAAAACTGCAAAATGACCCCCACGCAATGGGAGAAAACTCCAATGGGGGGAATCATTGCTTTTTTTAATTTTCAAAAACAAAATCCCGCTTTGGGATATTTTTTTTTTTAAAGTTGAATGTTTGATGTACATCTCCAACATGTTCATGGAGCCATCCGTCAAAGTTTAAATCCATGCCCTGAGAGCAGTTCTCGGAAATGCAAGAAATGTCCGTTGTGCTGGTGGACATCTCTAAATTTGGAAGGGGAGTACTATCCCGTTGTGGGGGCAAACATCTCCACTATGGAGAAGCTAATTAAGCAAAAATCAGGCCCCAAATGTGTAACCAGTCAATTTTTGAATGACATACAGCAAGTCTTCTTTTTCTCACATCTCCTTTTTATCACTTATATTTTTATAGTGATAAATGAATCAGCAGATAATATCTATTAAGCGACTACTATTCTGGATTTTCAGTTTGTGAAAAGACTGCATCAATATAAATGGCTTATCAGCTTCACCATTCCAGCCATTTCATTGGATTCAAGGGAAAGTCAAACCAAACTAATGTATTGGCCTGGAGAAAGCATATACCAGTGGACTAAAATACAGTTGAGGGTAATTATCTGTGGCTGAGAGTAATTTAAGCATTCCATCCATCAATTTGTTTATTTCCTCAGTGAAATTTCCTAAGCATGATAAGTAAACCTACACTTGGGCCCCATTTTAAATGAAGAGAACCCAGTGATTAACTTCAGCAACAGAATCTTAACTGAACCTCAAATGCATGTACTGAATAAAGGTTTACGTTTTGTTCCCGCCCCAAGATGTCATTTCTTTAAACTATGCAGAGAGATTGTGGAATTCTTCAGAAAGATTCAGTTACAGGTCTTCTTTAAGGGCAAAGAAATGTATGAGGAGGCGGAGGAGAATACCAGCCTTAGAAATAAATCCAACTTTAATCTACCCGCTTAGGAGATGCCACCAGGAGTTCTAGCATTCGAGGAAGCAGTCTACAATAAAATTGAAAAAATGAAAGTGCACCATTTAAGGCCCAACAACAATATTATGTAAGAGGAAAGACAGGTGATTACCCAACTTGCAGAAGCCAAGGACATAATCATAAAACCAGTGGACAAAGGAAGTGCAATTGTTAGACTCCCATGTGGAGTGTACAGACATGAGAATAAAAAGTTATTGAGTGCGTAGAGAAAATATAAAAAACTATGGAGGGATCCCACTCCGGATGTGATGGAAGAAATACAATTCTTAGTTAACAGTGGGCTGGAAAATGGTTGTATAACCAGGAAGGAATCTTTTTTTTTATATAACTATACTCCATGGGTTCCTGAATTGTACATCCTCCCTAAAATTCATAAGGGTGTTTACCTTCTCCTGGGAGACCTGTAGAATATGGAATTGGATCAGCTTCAGACCCCCTAAATTTGTTGACTGGTTCCTAAGACTGATTGTGGAACACATAAAAATGTATCTATAAGAGACAAAAGAACTTATTAACATCCTCTCTAATGTAAGATATGACCCTGAATATGAAGTAATGATTATAATGTTTGTGGAAGCACTTTACACCAGTATCCCACAAGAAGAAACACTAAAGGCAGTGGACTCAATACTGTCAAATCTCCATTGAGATTTCTTAACATCACAGGCATTCATAATGGACTGTGCCCACCTTGCGCTAACAAGGAACTATTTTGAGTTTGAAGGGGAGTTTTACCTCTGAGCTTGGCTTGTCTTTATGTTCATGATTTTGAGACCCAGATAATTTTCTATGATGACAATCCTTTTACTGATAAAATCAAAGTATGGAAACAGTATTTAGATGGCATTTTAAGCTGGTAGGGGAGTATGTAGAAAGCAAATTGTTAGACTTGGCATCTTTGGCGTGGTTTTCCCTGACTTTTTGCCTCTACCTCCTGTATTTTTGATGCTGTGCTGGATTTCGGTTTTGCTGGCTTGGATGCTTTGGGCACTTTGCCACTGCTGATCAGTGTCAAAGTGCAAGTGCTCCCTGTGTAAATTGTTGTTACAATTGGTTCTCCCTGATTGGCATATTTGATTTACTGGTAAGTCCTTAGTAAAGTGCACTGAAGTGTGCCAGGGACTGTAAATCAAATGCTAATAGTGGGCCTGCAGCACTGATTGTGTCACCCACATGAGTAGCCCTGAATATGTATCTCAGACCTGCCACTGCAGTGTCTGTGCACAGTTTGTTAACTGCCATGTCGACCTGGCAAGTGCACCCACTGGCCAGGCCCTAATCTTCCCTTTTCTTACATGTAAGGCACCCCTATGGAAGGCTCGAGGTACCCCCTGGGCAGGGTACAGTGTATGTGAAAGGTAGGACATGTACTAGTGTGTGTGACATGTCCTGATAGTGAAATACTGCCAATTTAGTTTTCACTATTGAAAGGCTACCTTGCCCCATAGGATAGAATGGGAAATGCTTTGTAACATCTTACAAGTATAACTTCCCACTGGGACAAGATAGAGAAATAAAGTTTAGGCTCTCTGAACTCAGAATTTAATAACACCTCTTTTAGTAAAGATGGTTTTTAAATTGAGTGTTTGAAAATGCCACTTTTAGACAGTAGGCATTTTCTTGTTTAACCATTCTGTGTGCCTCTGCCTGTTTGTGTATTGACTGTCTGGTTTTGGAGTGACTGGGGCTGGGGATGTGAATTCACTGTAGACAGCCACTGGGGGGGTTGAAGTGTGCCTGGCCCTTCCTGTATGACTCAGAGCTGAGCTGAATAGACCTTGGTTGAATTTAGAATAGTGGGAGGAGATTTCCTTGTACCTGAATAGGGCCTGCTGTCTCCCTTGCACAATGCTGTCTCCACCCCCTGTGGTCATACTGCACCAGTGAGGACAGAACTGGTTTGGACTGGGCTCAGAGGCCCTTGCACATAGAGAACAAATACATTTTGGGGTATAAGTATTAGACCTAATACCCCAGAACTTTAGATTACTTCTGGACTCAAGAGGAACCTTTGCCAAGGAGAAGAGCTGAAGAGCTGTGAGGGGGAGTACTGCCCCTTTGCTGTGTGCTGTGTGGGGTTGGCCTGCAGTTGCTGTTTCTACCAAGGAAAGGACAAAGACTGGAACTTTGCTTTGAAACTGCTTGAAGAAGATCTCCAAGGGCCTGTGTGTGCTGGCCTCCTGTTCTGAAGTCTCCGGGACACAAAGACTTCACCTCCAGCTACTCTGAACACTCCTGCTGAGAGTTCCAACCTGCCAGGAGGTGCCTGTTTCAGTTCTGGGCATCTGGAGGTTGTGCTTGCTGCTGGGAGCTGGAAGAAACCCAAAGAACTGAAGAAATCGACGCATCGCTCTTCTTGCGGCTGTTTTTCTGATGCAGCACCGCTGTGCGAGAAGAATCTCCACACTGCTGAAAGCGCCTGTTGCCGCTGCAAGAACCGACGCATCGAGGGATCGTGGCTGAAGAAACACACGCAGCACTGCTCGACACCGCCGCATCGATCGCCGACGCATCCAGGATTTCCACGCATCGCACCTGTGGTGCAAGTTTTCCCGATGCATCACCCGCGGACCAGAATCATCTTGGAGTTGACTCATCACTTCCCCCCTACAGACCAGATTCGACACACCACTTCTCCTGCGTGCAGCAGAACTGTCGCATCGACTCCCCATGGTCTCAGGAACTGACGCATCTCTTTGTTTTCTCAATGCTCCCCATCTCTGCGGCTGGTGGCCTTGTGAATTTTGACGCATCTACAGGTACTTTGTGAGAAATCACGCATCCATAGTTTTCTATGGACCCAGTTGTTTGAAATCGTTTTAAAGTCATATTCTTATTACATGTATCTTGGATTTATGTCGTTTTGGTCTTGTTGAGTTTAGATAAAGATACTTTATTTTTCTAAACTGGTGTGGTGTCCATTTGTGGTGTTATCACTGTATTACTGTGTGTTTTGAGTTCAAATACTTTACACATTGCCTTTGGGATAAGTTTGTCTGCTTGTGTCAAGCTACCCAGGGGGTGAGGAGGGATTATCTAAAGTGTGTATCCCCCTTACCCTGACTAGAAGCAAGGGTCCCTATGTGGACAAAGGTACCTACCTCTGCCAACTAAAGACCCCCATTTCTAACACAAATGATTTTGCTTCTTGGATAAACTGTACACATTTTTTAAAGTTTACATTCACTATGAATAGAATTAAACTTAACTTTTTGGACCTATATATTTTCGCCTCAGAAGTAGTCCTAAAGATAGAAGTCTTTTATAAACCTACTGACAGAAATATGTTGTTACAATTCGAAAGTTTCCATCCAAGAGGTCTTAAGATAAATTTGCCTATGGGCCAATTCGTGCGCCTCCAGAGCAACTGCACTGATAAATCAGATTATAAAAAGCATGCTAAGAAGCTAACAACCAAGCTCAGGAACAGGAATTATTCAGTGAGGATTAGTTCCAGGGCTGATAAAAGAGCACGATACACAGATTGGGACATGCTACTCAGTGATAGGACACGGATCATTGTAGCAAACTGATATGTGTTACCACATACAAACCCTTGTCCAATGTAGTTAAAAAGGTGATCAATAAATATTAGAAATTCCTAAATACAGGATCAAATATTTTGATAGAACCAATGTTCTCCTTTAGGAAGGCCAAAAGTATAAAGGAGTTAATCATTCATACAAGACCCAGCAACTGGGACATGACACCTAAACAGAGGACATTGTGGGATATTCCTGCTGCGACTGGTCATTTCACATGCGGTCAATGCAATGTTTGCCAACTAGCAGAAAAAATAACAAGGATAGATTTAGGTCTCACTACACTTTGGGTTATAGAACATCACAGTAACTGCAACTTCAGCAATGTAGTGTACATTATGATCTGCAAATGCGGTTTAAAGTATGTAGGAATGACCACACGGAAAGTAAGAACACGTATTAAGGGACATCGGAGTATGTTCCAATGCAAAACATCAGTGACAAAAAAGATGCGCCATTTTTTTAAGATGGGTCATAATGAAAATGACTTCTACTGGTTCATTTTAGAGAAACTGAAACCTTCAAACAAGGACCTAACAAAAGCTCTATTTAAATTTGAACAAATGTGCGTCTATAAGCTACATTCAGATTCTGAGGGCCTAAAAGACAAAATTCCTTGGTTGCAGGTGATGTAAAGAGCTGCATTTCTGGTTCTTATTCCTAGAAACAGATACGCTCTCTGAAACTAGGGAAAATCATGTATATGAATTCATGGTCTTAGATGGCGCCTTCTATTAAGTATATCTACCAGGTGTTAAAGCCCTGGCCTCTTTAAAGATAACATTTACTGAAAAAACATGATAGTGTCACTCTAGGATTATAATTATGGAACAGATGTTATTTTGTCTCGATAATGTGCCATTTCAGAAGTAATAAACAGTTTGCATAAGGTGTTTGTTTACGCTAGAAGCAGGGATCTAAGCCTAGATTAATATGAGTAAACAATCATAGACCATACACTATACTTTCTCGACAATAAGTTCTATCATAATTAACAAGCTGTTTTTTTACTTATACAGACTCATTAAGGACCTAGGGGGATATTCTCAAGAACGTGTGTTAACTATCGCCAAATTCGCTTAACGCAACTTCTCACATCGCAGTCTATTGTGGGACAATAACACCGTGTTAACGCAGTATTCCCAACCCGGCGGCACCATGCGATAGTCACACGTTAGCGCAACAAATGCCCTCGTTAAAATTAACGCGACTCCGAAAAAATACGAAACACGAATGCCAAAAAAGTTGCGAAGTCCCAAATCGCGAAACAAAAAGCAGCGATAACCAGCGACAGGCCTGTGATTCCCATGCGACATGCGGGAAAATGCACTATAAAAGCAGAGAAAAAAATGCAACTGCGTAGCACCATGGACGCACCCGGACCGAGTGCAGAGGACAACGCGAACCCCACAAGCCCCACAGAGGACCAGCCAGGACCCCCGGGGCCAGGGAAGGGCAAGGAGAAGAGGAAGAGGAAGACGGGGTAGTCCGCAGGAAAACCGGATCATCGTCACGGAGGTGACAGGACACCACCAACAACTGTTCGTCACCTCCACTGTGTCACCAGCCACACAAACGGAAATATGGCAACACATCGTGAACAACGTGAATGCAGTCAGAGTGTCGAGGAGGACAATGAAAAAGGTCAAGAGGCACTGGAATGATGTGTAGGGCAAAACCAAGAAGAAACCTGATGCCAACATGAAAGCAGCAACGCAGATTGGAGGTGGGGGACCAGCGGCACACCAGGAGCTGGATAACATTGAGAAAATGGTGGCCACAGTCATCAGTCGGGATACGGTGCCAGGAGTCAGGGATCGGGACACTGCTCAACATGACCTGACACAACATCAACAGGCTGAATACCGACCAGGGACTGGGGGGACGGGGGGAGATGGGCACAATGGCACAGATGCACAATTAGGTAGAGCACACTGCACACCCACAATGACTCTGGATCATGTCCCTGATCCCCGTGCCACACTGCAGCACACATACAGAAACTCAGGGAATGTGTGTTGAAAAGAATTTATTTGCACATGCTGTGCCTGTGGTCATTTTGTACTGTCTCATGATTGCTAAGGACTGCCACAATGTGACGTCCTCATGTGAAGAAATTGTCAATGATGGTGTTCCTACGGGCTATTCCTGCTGCAGCTGCAGTGGGGTGTGGTCCACCTGCCTCATCTTCCTCATCATCGTCCGGTGCATCTGGCACTCGTAACCATGGGCATTGGTGCGTACACATATGTTGTGCAACACACAACATGCAACGATCATCTTGCACACGATGTCTGGGCTGTACAGGAGCCTCCCACCTGTGATGTCCAGGCACCTGAAACGTGACTTCAACACGCCAAATGTGCGTTCCACGCCCCTGGTGCGTTTGTGGGCCGCATTGTACTGCCTCTGGGCCTGTGTGTACGTGGCTCGGAGGGGTGTCATCATCCAAGGGCAGAGTGCATATCCTTGATCACCTGTGACAGTGCAGAGAGACATGAGTCAACAGTTGGTTCTGCATGATGTGTATCCAGGCTCACTAGTTCATTGGCATGTGATATGTGTGTCATAGTGATTACTGTTTGACATGTACTGCTTGTAGCAAATGAGCGCCATCAATGTGTACAACGTAGCCTCACTGCTGCTCCTCCCTGCCCCCGAGCCCATTTACTTGTGTGCGCTGCACGGTTGCATCACTTGCACTCCTACGGCACACCATCGTCATGCCTGTCTGCGCATGTCCACAAGCCTGACAACGACACTGTGATGTTGTGCATTGAAGGCGGGCGGCCATGTGTGTGTAGGCCTATGGTAAGGATAGGGCGGACACAGATGTAGAGTTCATGGCTGGCTGAACTTGCGATGCGGTCGAGGCAATACATTAGGCCTATGCTGCGGTGATAGCGACACACACACAACAGTTGGCATGTATGATCCCGGACCTCGAGCGGGCTTGCGCTCATTCATTTATCCCTTCGGCCGAGCCCGCACTCCGGGGACATGCTACATCGCAACATTGTCCATTGCGGGACGGGTGGCGCGACACTACAACAGAGACACACGCCTTAGGTACTTCATTGGCAAGTCCAACACTTAACCACACCCAGAGCCCCGGGGTGATTATCCACACCCCTACGCTGGACTGTCCTCCGCCAGCCCACTCCGGCAATGCCTACAGGGGGGTGCGACACAGCTACATGTCCCAGGTCTCCCCCACTGCCTGAGGTGACATGGTTGCTTCCGCTGTACACTGCACAATGCAATGTGGTAGGACCCGCGTCCCTCATGCATACACAATGACCACACGGACATACTTAGATAGTTTGTGGAACTGGCTACGGGCACGTGCGCCCGGCCCCTTTCATTGCCAGAGTCACATGTCCAGTGACGCCTGTGCTGGATGGGTGTGGGGTGAGTGTGAGCCACCCCTCAACGGGTGGTTGGTGCTGGCAACAACTACAACAGTGATCAGACAATCAGAAGTTCACAGTTCAAACAGCAAGGGTCCATGACTTGAGCTGCACGGAGTTAGTGGCCCCGGATGCACAGCGGCCGGCACATGGAACACCGCCACGGGACGGTGACTACCGGTGCACTGAGGTAGGGGCACGAGAGCTGAGCGGGTCCCCGTTGATGTCCAAGGTGAATGTCGCGGGGGGTTTTGGGGGACAGTGGAAGGTGTTCTTCCAGTGCATGATACAGAGGGCAGTACCAAGCAGACACAGGCAATATGGAGGAGATGAATGCTACAGACTCATTTTTGTCACCAAGTCAGTATCAGCTACATGATGATGAAGACAACCCCCAGGCCATAGACTCAGACGCCACCACAGTTCAACTAGAGGGTGTCCATGAATTTCGGGGCACAGAGTTAGTGGCACCAAAGCTGAAAGGGGATGCAGTCTGCGATGAGGCCTGTACAATGGTATAAACTCTGCCATAAATAAATCAAGGCTCAGTTCCAAATGTGTAACCTACTTGACCGTAGTGTGGGCCGGAGGTAGCGGTCAGCAGGGGCCCCCAGCCACGTGTCCTTGGCTTGCGATGCACAGAGTTAGTGGCACCAGGGCAGTTGTTGGTGGTGTTCGGGCACCTCAGTAACGAGGATCCTGTTTTTCATCCTGACTGAATTGCATCTTCTTCTTACTCCTCTCCTAGCGTGCAATGATACGGACTCTGTCATTGTAAAATCAAGACTCAGTTCCAAATGTGTGACCTACTTGACCGCAGTGTAGGCTGGAGGCAGCGGTCAGTGCAGGCCAACCGCTGTTCAGTCAGCTCCTCCTGGTACTCTCACACACGACGTTGGAATGCCATGTGGCGATGATTTGTGGTTGACGGAGGTAGTAGCACCAGAGCTGAGCGTGTGTGCAGCCTGCGATGATGCCGTGTCCTGCCTGGTACGGATTCGATTGGATTGGTGTGAGGCCTGCTGGACCGCAGTGTAGGCAGTGCACAGGTGACCCCGCGGTGCTGGGCCGCAGTGTAGGCTGAAGGCAGTAGTCAGTAAGGGCCCACAGACACGTGTCGTTGGAATGCTATGCACAGAGTCGGTGGCACCACATCGTAGGGAGTACGGTGATATAAAATCTGCAAAAACGTATGTACTCTGCCATTGTATAATCAAGACTCAGTTCCAAATGTGTGACCTACTGGACCGCAGTGTAGGCCGGAGGCAGCGGTGGAGTGCGTCAATGAGAAAGGAGTAATGGGGGCCTGTGTCGCGGAGGCTGTGATGGTCTGAGGAGGCTGCCATGGTCGCGGGCCTCGGGCTTGGAGCTTGCACCGGCATGTGGTGGGCCCTCTTTGACACACGCCGGTGTCGGCAGGTGAGCAGTGAGGCCTGGGTGCGCTGGGGTGGGCAAGACAGGTCCTGGGACCAGCGGCCTGGGGTGCAGCAGCCGCACAGGCTCGCAGGCACTGCCGCTCACGGCGTCGGCCTCGTGGCGGGGCGAGAGGCGCCGCCCTGGCAGACACGTTGGACATTCTGGAAGAGAACCACGCCCAGAGTAACGGGCTTTTTATTCACACCCCTATGCTGGCCTGGCGTACGCCGGGCCAGCCCACTCTGCTCACGCTTACAGGGGGGGACGTAACAAGCTACATTTCCGCATTCTACCCCACTGGCTGCGGTTACATGGTTGCGTCCACTGTCCAGTACACTGCAGACACCAGCAGTGTATGTCGACATGGAAGTGTCTGTGGTCTGCATACTGCAGTCTGTCCAGCACATCCACGCCACACTTGGCATTGTGTACATTCACATTCATGGGTCACTTGCCTCCTTCGCACATGCCGGGTTCCCACCTCTCCCCACATTCTGCTATTGTGTGGCTGAGGTGCCATGCCGTTGATGGCTTGTGTAGATGGCTAGCCCAGGTTGCCACAGTAAGTTGTGTTGCCGTGTTTGGAATGTGGGGATGTTGGTTGTCATGTTGAATGTGATTTTGTGACGTGTGCATTCCCAGAGTTGTGAGTTGTCTGATTGTGGTGTTGAGGTGTGTTCCATTGGTACTTACCGACGAGCAGTGCATTTCCATAGGTGCCATCCTGGAAGCCTGGTTGATGATGGACTGTCGGAAGATGAAGGAATCATGCACACTGCCTGGGTAGTTGGCGACGACATTGGTGAAGAGTCCCGGTGGTCCACTATTGCCTGCACATTGATGGAATGCATGTGCTTCCTGTTGCGGTAATTGTGTGCAGTGGTGGCAGGGGGCACGAGGAGTACATGTGTGCAGTCAATTGCCCCAACACGTGCGGGAAGCCAGCTATGGCGTAGAAGCCTTGCTTGATCTCCAGCTGTTCCTGCGCAGTGTGTGGGAAGTAAAGTTGCTGGGGTACCAAGCTGATGATGGCATCCAAGACAGGTGTGAGGAACTTTGACAGGGCTGGCTGTGAGACTCCTCTGACTACGGCAGTTGTTGGTTGGAAGGTCCCAGAGGCCAAGAGGTGCAGCACGGCCAGCAGCTTTGTCTGCGGAGGGATGTTGGTTCTCCGCAGTGTTGGTGCCATCAGCCTGTGGGCAATGAGGGTCAGGATGCGGAGGATGGTTGTCCTTTTGAGCCTGTAGTGGGCAATGACTTCCTCTGGCGTTAAGTCTCCGAGGCTGGTGCGTTTTCGGAAGGTCCGGTGTCTTTGTCTGCGCTGCCTCTGTGGTAGTCCGAGGGGGGTCCTGGGGGGGTGGGGGACCTGGGAGTGGTGGCGGTGGGTGTTGTGGCCCTCTTGGGGCTCCGAGCTGCATGATCAGTAGCTCCATGGCATCTGTTGTTCTTCTGGTGTGCTGTGGGCTGGGCTCCCTTTTATGGTGCAGGTTGTCGTACGACTTAGCACCAGATAGGAGCAGGTATTAAATCCCTGCTGCTAACGCGCCTTATCGCATGTTTTTGAATCTTATCGCTAATCTGGCTGGTTGTTGAGAATGTTGGGGAGTGGTGTTTCCGCTGGTTTTTGCACGGGAACGCCTACTCTGCATCTCATTAGCGTTAGTTGCCGGTGTCATCCGTGGCGATGTTTTTTGCGGCTGCTATCGCAGGAAAACTGGCGATATCGGCTGTTAGCACAAGCTTGTGAATGGTGCAAGGAATTTATCACCACTTTGGCTGCGATAAAGTGCCGCTAACTCGGCGATAAGTCCTTGAGAATATGCCCCCTAATTTCCAAGTTTTCCTAGCAACACCGGATGATTCATCACATCATAATGCAAGTTACCATGGGGCGGCGTTAATCTTCTAAATAATTATTCAAATTGATTGGGAAATTACTTTAAATCCCTTCTTCTTAGCAATGCTGAGCACATCACAGCATAGCAACATGTGTTACCATGGGGCTGCGTTAATCAACAAATTAATTAATCAAATGAAATGGGAAATGACAACAATTCCCATTCTTCTTATTGGTGCTGAGTGTGTCACTGCATGGCAGCGCAGGTTATCGTGGGGCCGTGTTGATCAAAATGATTGGGAAATGACTACGATTCCCATTCTTCTTAGTGGGGCTGAGAGGGTCACAACATGGCGGCGCATATCACAATGCAGCTTCCACTGCTTAAAAAAGCCGCGAGATGAAGAGTTAGGAAAAGGCGTACACCGGTGGCCACTCTTATGTTCATGGGGGGACACGAGCATTGATGAAGTAAGGTGTTGGAGCAGGGGAATGGATAAGTAAAAAATGTGAGATATTTAGGAATTTTTGGTGCACGATCTAGCATGATCGTTGCCTATGCCACTATATACCTAACAGGTGTTTTCTACTTACAAAGGATATAATCAACTTTATCCTGTAGGGTAATCTATAGAAGGTGATGAGGGAAACAAGCACTTGGGTGCAAAAAAATCTAATGCAAGAACATTTGAGAGCAATTAATTCGGAGAAAATTGAGATAAGCATAATTACGTATGTGCATAAGGCAAAAGAAAAGTATATGATATTGTTGGAAAACGAGCATTATTTGTGAGGCCATATTGTTTCTCACTATTTGTGAGAAACAATATGTCTACATTTGTTTTTCACTGGGAACCAATAAGCCCATTGTAGCGCTTGACTCTCAGAGGGTAGTGTTGCAGAGCAGTCTAAGGCTTACTCAAGGGAGGTGGTGTGGGCTAGTAATCGCCATTTACAGGTACGCCGAAAGAACACTCAATAATTGATTGTCCACTCTGTACTTTGCTTTATAAAAAGGAAGAGTACATTAATTACACACCCACTACTCAATACTATGCATCAATTTACAAATATACAAAAGCTGTTGGAAATACTTCTTGACATTGCGTAACATCCCCACCCCTCCTGCAGAAGGGAGGTCTAGTACCAACACTCACATGTATGAACATCATCTTGCCCCCAAATGCAGTGGGTTGACCATAACCTGGAGCGAGGGCCCTTCCCACTGGCACCATCCCAGTGGCGGCCCACCCCATTATCTCAACAAGCATTTATAATGGGAACACCTGCCATAGTGACACATAACCCTAACTGAGCATCTCATACTGACCATACAGTATACACACTTTAATCACAGTGGCTGACAGTCTGGTTGTTCAACTAACGTAGTAGCAAGAATACATGTCAAGGCATCACTTAGAATGACAGGTACTTATCATATCTGATAAAAGGTATAATGCAAGTCAATCACAGCTCCTAGAAGGCATCACATTTATAAACCCATGAATATGCAATAACAACCAGGCACCCTAGCAGGAATGCCTAGCAACATATTTCCAATTTACTTATCATTTCACATATTAAATGTGACTTCCAGTCCCCATTAGGAACAACATTACGTAAATGCAATTGCACCTTTTCATCTCTAGGGGATGTCTCTCCAAAGACAGCCCATGTTCAGCCTCTCACACCTCAGTGCAGTCCTAAACATCTGCACCCGGCTGCAGAACAAAAGTTCCAGCAGTAGGTTGGCTTTGAAACCAGGCTAAACCCTTGAGGGGTTGTTTCCGTTTAAGTCCCCAGAGACTTAGGGCGGGACTTTCCTCTTTTGTCCTGGGGGAGCCTGCGTTGCTCCTGCAATCTTTTTATGCTTTACGTTCGGGTACTTGCACTTGGGCAGGTGCACATTGGTCACTAATGGATATGTTTTTTATATTCAGATTTCGGCACAACTACTCACTGAGGGGCATATTATCAAGGGCCGGCGATAAATATCGCAAAGCGCGCTTAGCGCTTGCATATTTATCGCCGGCTATCTCTGTAATTTATCGCCCGGTTAGCGCGTTATTAACAACGCGCATCGCCGAGATAAAAATGTCAGAGATAGCATGGATATCGCCGTTTTCCATGGGAAAACGGCGATATCCTAGATGATAGGGCCTGTGGTCTTAGCCACAGAATCCACCCCCATGTTAAGTATGCCTTAGTCAGGAATTTAACAGACGTTAAATTCCTGCGTTAAAGCATACTTAGCGTGATAAAATAATCGCTTCCCCGCATTGTAAATATCGTGAAGCTGCCTTCGCGATATTTACCCATGTTGTTTCCACAGACACGCCTACTTTGCATCTCATTATCGATGCGAAGTCAGGCGTGCTGGAAACGGGAGCAAAATCAGCAAAACACGCGATAGCGTGTCTTTGCTGATAAGGCGATATAATTATCGCCGCTTTTCGGCCGAAAACGGCTGCAAAAGCAGCGATAATTGTTTATCGCCGCCTTGTTAATATGCCCCTTAGTGTTCAACTTTTTTCACTTCACAAGTGAAACTGTTTTGCTTTGGCTCGCATGTTCTCCTTAATCTAATAACTCAATGGCACTTTTAAGTTTTTCTTGGGTTCGTGGGTTTGTGTACTCTCCTTTTTCTTCAATGGCACCTTTTAGCTCTTCTCAGGTTTTTTTCGGTGTTTGTTTTTTACCTCGCTTTTTCTTGGGTCTTTTCTCTTGGTGTTTACATAGGAAATTGTTTTCATGGCAAACTGGTTCTGAAGCAAGTTTGTTCTGTGCTTTGTTAATCCACACTGCATTTGGACCAATTGTGTTGTGTCACTATGGGCCATATGTAGGTGGGCTAATACCGGTTGGCAACGGCCGAAAATCGGTAAATTTCCCGTTACCGACCGGTATTTAGCCCTTTGCGATGTAGGAGGCCGGATTTAAGGAGTCGGTAACTTACCGATTCGTTATTTTAAGGAATCGGTAAATTACCGATTCTTTAAATCCTATGTAGGGAGCACTCAAGTGAGTGCATTTTTGGTTTAAGGATTCGTTATTTACCACCAACTACAAGTTGGTGGTAAATACCAGATACCTTTTAAAAAGCAATTTTGTGCTTTTTAAAAGTGCCATGTGGCAAACATACATGCCCTTAGGGCATGTATGTGCGCCACATGTGCACACATGCACGATTCAGGGGTGCAACAGGGTGTCAATTTGACACCCTGCCACCCTTGAATATGCTCCCCTATTACCGATTCGGTATTTACCGAATCGGTAATAGTGAATGGCTTCCCATTCATTCCTATGGGCCTCCAGGCACATAGGAATGAATGCGAAGAGTATTCCTTATTACTGATTCGGTAAATACCGAATAGGTTATAACGAATATTACCGAATCGGTAAAATTTACCGAATGTTTACCTACATTCTATTTACCGATTCTTAAATACCGAATCGGTAAAATTCGGTATTTAGGAATCGGTAAATAGAAATTACCTACATATGACCCCAAGTCTCTTCCTCAAATTTTATGCCATATTGACATTTATTTTTTGTTTAATTGATTGATGAATATATGTTATACATGCAGCCCTGTTGAAGCCCTGTTTAGGGAGAAATGCGAGGCTGCTTGTTCATCTGGTTGAAGCTAATAAAGAAGAAATTCAAAGATCACCTGAAGACTCAAGAATATGTGTTTTTGTGCTGGTTGAATTGAATATTTATGTTGCCTCTCTTTTTCTGTATATCTTGTATTATTATATGGTCTAGAAGCAGCAGACCTTAGAGGTGGGCAACAGTGTTCCTTAGTACTACTCTTGTACACAAACACTCGAGTGACTATCTGGGTTGTGCGGCCTTAATCATCCCTACCTACTTGGGGGCATATTATCAAGGGCTTTATCGCTGCGTTAGCGCCACTTTTAGGCGATAAAGCGGCGATAATCCCAACGCCCTATCAACAATGCGTCGCTAACCCCTATTAGCGCTAGTTTCCCGCGATAGTACCCAGAAAATGTATCGCCTAGCACGCCAGCGATAAACTCCGCTAATGAGATGCAAAGTAGGCGTGCCTGACTAAAATTCCCTGAAAAATGTCGCTAACACAGCTTCGCACTATCAACAACGCTATCGCCGAACCGCGTGGCTACAAAAAAACTCGCGCTAACCCACGTTAGCTCCAGTTTTTAACACCTGATACAAACCTGACTTAAATTGCAGATAAGTGGACATATATAAGGGAGACTAGGCCAGAGCTCCCTCAGAACAGCCACAGAAGCCATGGGGGTAGTCATCATGCAGATTGGAGTCCCACGAAGGCAACAACAACCACCGCCAATGCAACCCCCCCCAGGACCATCCCCACTGAGGCAGCGACAAAGAAGACAGCGGGCACTGCGCAGACGTGTCCGCCTTGCTGATTTAAAGCCAGAGGATGTCATAGCCCACTACAGGCTCAAAAGGACAACTATCCAGCATATCCTGACCCTCATTGCCCACAGGCTGACGCCACCAACACAGCGGAGAACAAACATCCCTCCGCAGACCAAACTGCTTGCTGTGCTGCACTTCTTGGCCTCTGGGACATTCCAACCAACAACAGCCAGAGTTGGTGGAGTATCACAGGCAGCCTTCTCAGGCTTCCTCCCCACTGTCTTGGATGGCATACTCAGCCTGATACCCCAGCACCTTCACTTCCCCAACACCATGCAGGAGCAGATTGCAATCAAGCAAGGATTCTATGCCATCGCTGGCTTCCCGCAGGTGTTGGGTGCAATTGACTGCACACATGTATCATTTGTGCCGCCTGCGGACAGCGCACACATATACCGCAACAGAAAGCACACATATTCAATGAATGTGCAGGCAATAGTGGATCACCGTGGACTGTTCACAAATGTCATAGCCAAATTTCCAGGGAGTGTGCACAATGCATTCATCTACCGACACTGCCTCATAAACCAGCGCTTCCAGAATCGCATATATGGAACTTCATTGCTAGTCGGTAAGTACCAACTGGACACACCACATGCACAAAATCCACAAGAATGTCGTACCATCAAGAAGGATGATTCAAATACGTTGCCTAGGTACCGATAGGGGGGCTGCAAAGGCATTGGCACACCACCTGGTGTCACATGCTGATGTATTGTGTATGAGCATGAGATCCCCAGGCTCCTCTGCGTACAGTACCCACCAGCTTCTGAACATCCATGTCGCAAATCAAAGTTAACCTCACTGGCATCCCAGTCTGGTGTGTTGGTGTATTGGTGAGGATGAACATAATGTTGGTGTCCTTGTTGCTGGTGACACATGATGGTTGACTAAATGTCGCACAAGTACTCCCCCATGTCTCATCAGTGTGTCAACTCAGAGCTGTGGAGTGACCAGGCTTGTATCAATGCATGTGGAATGTCGGAGTTGCACAGTGTGGCAAATGTGTATGCGCAGGTGGAGAAATGTGTCCTGAAATAACTATCTTGCGCCATTGGTGTTGACTGCAGTGTTGTTGGTGCTGCTGTTGATGGTGGTGTGTAGCATCTCATCGCTAACCCAGCTACACAAAAGTCTCATTGTCCCATCTGTGATATGGTGTGTCATTTGGTTGCACAATGAGTAAGTGGATGTGTCCGTGGCCACAACATGTGTGTAGAATTTGTATTGGCAACTGCAAAAACTTAACAAATTACAAGAAGTGTGCAAAGGTGTGCCCTGACATGTGTATCAGTGTGGTGAAGTGTATGGACAATCAGATGTTGTAAAATAATTCACAGAGTGCAATTGACACTGAGTATGTGTGGTATGTGAGTTTGAGGCTCTGCTTGCGACAGAGGATGTAGTCCATGAAGTAAACGTTGTGACATGTGATGCTGTAGATGGCGTGTGCAAACCGTCAATGCCCTCAGTGGACCCTGCAAGTGAGGGGTCTGCTGTCTGTTGCTATGTGTAAGCTCTGGATATTCAATTTCATGTGTCGTGTGGTGTCACAGGTCTGTCGACAGCACCAGACGCAGATCGGAATGTGAGCTGTGTCAGGCGTGGCCCATGTCATTAGAACATTCACATGGCGTTGACTGCGAGGAGTGCTGATTAGTGCCATTGCAAGATGGTAGGATGCTACCTTGCAGCACACACCAGCCAAATGCCCGTCTGTAGGACCAACACTGAGGCAATGTACTTAGCATTGATGCCGCTAAATAGCCAGTAGCAACACATGGCCAACGCAAATAAAAGAATTGCTAAAATAAGAAATGTACAATGCCTCTGTCAATATTGCCAACACAGTATGCATAATGAATAATGGACACATCTCCCTCTTACTTGTGACAGGTGAACAAGGATATGCTCTCTGCCCATGGATGATGACACCCATACGAAACCCCACCACCCAGGCACCTAGGCAGTACAATTCTGCACATAGACGCACCCGTGGCATCGTTGAGCGCACATTTGGCGTGCTGAAGTCACGTTTCCGTTGCCTGGATATCACAGGTGGCAAACTTCTGTACAGCCCTGAAATGGTAAACAAAATCCTAGTAGCATGTTGTGTATTGCACAACATATGTGTGCGCACCAAGGCCCCCTGGATCCAAGTTCCTGCAGCACCGGACGATGACCAGGATGATGAGGAAGATCACCGAGGGGGACCACACCCCACAGCCACTGCAGCAGGAATTGCCCGAAGGGACAGGATAATAAACAATTACTTCACTTGAGCACATCACGTTGTGACTGACTACAACAGAGACATGTTTTGGGAACATTACCACAACAATTGTTTGTGACAATAAACAAACTTAACATATATACCCTGTCTGCAAATCACTCTCCTGCATAAGTATATCACAAATGAAACGTTAACATTGCTCAAAAATAGCTATTATGACCACAAAAGTCAAACAATGGCGTGTATGTCACCTCATTACAGAGATGCCATAGTGTGTCAATTGTGCACAACTTGACTTCACAAGGTGTACATTGTGGCACACAATTACTCAATGAGTGTGTCATACAGTACGTAAATCAAGATTTACAGGGTGTACTCGGTCTTAAATCTTGAAATATATGTGGGCGTATGGGGTAAACAATGATGATGAATGTCCAGTCTGTGTGAAAATATCATTACAATGTTGTGAAATGGGGCTCAAATATGAAAATTGGGCATGAAAAGGGGGTCAAATAAGATAAAATAAACTCACCTTGCCGCCAAGCCCATGTATGAGCCATCAGCAGACCCCACATGCGCACCATCCCTGAACACCTTCATGAAGCACATCAAGACCTATCTCATTGTCGAACAAATCTGCGTATCGGCGGAATCACCCGACAGACCTGAAGAACTATTGGACCACCTCCTTCCTACCCTTTGCGGACAAAGTCACCAAGAGACACATAAACCCGCAGATGAGTGCCTTCACTGAAGAAAAATCCATCAGGGCCCCGTCTCAGTCTGGGTACGGCAGCAAGCAAAGCACCAAGATCGCATACCTCACCACCAACAACGACATACGCATGCCACTTGACCAGGGTCAACTAGCGGAACACATCCTATAACACTTCTCTGCAGCCTTCAACCCCGTCTCACAACGCACCACACCTGCCAGAATCCACAACACCGGGATACGAGGAACCGCCCTCTCCTGGATCCACTCCTTCCTCTCCGTAATAAACCACAGGATCAGACTCCCCCCTTCATCCACGAACCCACAGAGATCAACTGCGGAGTACCCCAAGGATCGTCCCTAAGCCCCACAATTTACCACAACCACATGGACACGCTCACCTTCATCGTCAGACAGCATGGGCTCAGCATAGTCCCCTACGCAGACAACACACAGCTCATCCACTCCCTCACGAAGATCAGAAAATACAACAAACTCTGCTCCCAGGAATGAATGTTGGAAAGTGCAGACTGGATGAAATACATCTGCCTAAAGTTCAACTCAGAGAAGACTGACACCCTCATCCTCAGGCCATCCACATCCGCATGGGACAACACCTGGTGGCTCTCCGCCCACGTCAGCCTGCCAACACCGACAGACCACACACGCAACCACGGCATCATCCATGACTCTTCCGTCACCATGACCCTCCAGATCAACTCCATAGCCTTCAACAGCCAGAACTGCCTACGGATCCTACGCAATACATCCAAATGTATAACCCCCAAATGCAACAAAGACCAAAAGCACGCATTCATCACCAGCAGACTGGACTACGGCAACGCACTCAACTCAGGAATCAACAAAACACTACTACACAAGCACAAAAACATCCTGAAGGGCGCAGACATACCCGTCATCACAACCCCACGTCACAAACACAAAAGACAGAACATACAAAACCTCCACTGGATCAACCTCGAGATAAGAGTTAACAAAAAACCACCCACACACACATACAAATCACCCCACCTCATCATCGGACACAAATACATCAACAAGAGAGTCACCTTCAACCTCCCCAAGAGGAAATGACGCTCAGCAAACCTTGGCCACGCAGACTCACCCCGGACCCGCTAATCCAGAGTGGGAGGAAGAGCATTCTCCCACGTTGCTGGCAAATCCTGCAACAAGATGACAGTCAACATCAAACACTCTACCACCCTGCATGCTTTCAGGAGGGACAACAAAACATGGCAATTTGCGTGAGACGGAGCTGCACACTTACTCCCCCCAGCACCTTGTGAGCTTCACGGGTGAGTTGTGCACTTAATTACCACCCTCATGGACTGATTGATCTGTGCACACCCTCATTGCCTTCCGACCACCACAGGTGAGTAGTGCACGTACAATACACATCATCAATTCAATGAATGTATGTGCAAATGGCTAGTGATCTGGTGATGAGTCATGTTACGTGACATTAAGGGGCATATCATCAAGGCCCCGAGAAAGTTATTCGCCGCTCTAGCGTCCGTTTACGTGCCAAAAGCGGCGATAATGCAATCGCACTATGAACAAGGTCACGCTATCGCGTGACTCCTTGCCGTAGCGCCCCTTCCCTTAACGCCCAGCTTTGCATCTCTAATGAGAAGCAAAGTGTGCGTTCCTCGCCAAAACAACGTGAGAAATGTCGCTAAACGACATTTCTCCTATCAACAATGTGAACGCTAACCTGCAGAGCGATAAGAAAAGTAGCGCCAACCGTGGTTATCGCTACCTTCCTTACGCCTGCTTTCAGGCTGACTTAGCCATCATATCCAATGGAAGGTGGATATAATGGCTAAGTCTGCCCTGCCCTATCAACAACGTATTGCCAATCGTTGTGCGATTATCGCTGGATTTCCAGCGATAATCGAACATTTGGCAGCTAACTCTGGAATTTGTATCGCCTCGGCGATGAGCGTTGTTGATAACACGCTAACCGGGCGATAAATTCCAGAGTTAGCCGGCGATAAATATGCAAGCGCTAAGCGCGCTTGCGATATTGATCGCCGGGCCTTGATGATATGCCCCTTAGTCTGTCACCTGTCTTGAAATCCAAAATGTAGGCTGCCCTCATTGTGCGAAAGAATCTCCAGCTTGTATTCAATGGCTTTGAGAAGACATTTCCTCTGACTGTCCATCTATGTTTGGAATTGGTCTTGCCGTCAAATCTACACGCAAACACAATGACTAACTACACATGTGCCATGTAAAATACATCGCTAGACACACCCACTGTACAATACAGTACCAACCTAAGCCTATTTGCGGCCTAAGTGCATGCAGATTTACATCGCATCTCCCAAAACGGCATGCATACACAATGTAGTTCCGACATCAGCACATTTGCGAGCCATTTGCGTGCAGATTAACATCGTATTCCCAGAAACTGCCCGCATACACAACATAGTCACAACTAGCCGATTAGCGAGCTGTTTGCGTGCCGATCAACATCGCATACCCAGAAACGGGCCGCACACACTACATAGTTACAACGAGCACATTTGCGAGCGGTTTGCGTGCAGATTAACATTGCATTCCCAAAAATGGGCCGCATACACAATTCACTTACAACATGAGCACATTAGCGACCTATTTGCGTGCAAATAATCATCGCATACTAGAAAACGGGCCGCAAACACACAGGAAGTGATGTATGCATGCTTCCTGTCTACCAGAGGAGTGTCTTTCACTTTCACTTTCTGTTCTGAGCACATTGCTGGTTATTGCTCAGATTGAAGGAAGGTGTTTGGTGGTTTGTGCTGTTGGTGTGAGATTGTGAGAGTGTTGCTGTGTCCTGTGTCCTGTGAAAAGTGTCTGTTAACTTATATTTAATTGTTTTAAATAGTGTTACTGTCTCCTGTCCTGAGTCTTGTTGTGTGTTTGTGTTGGGGTATCTCACTTCAGTGGTTTTAGAGGGTTAGCATTCTTTGGGTTGAGGGGTCACTGGTGTGCAGGGAGATGCCATCTGTGGGCAGGTCGGGAAGGATGTCTGAGGGGGCATTGGGGGGCTTCCTGTGGCTGGTAAAATTTAACCTGCCATCGATGTTGGAGAGGGGTGGACGTATCCTGCAAGGGTACAGCGTGGCAGTGCGGAAGGTGCGTTGGGAGCGTGTGCGGGTGCAGATGCTCCGTTGCTTTGGAGTGGTCAGGAACGTGCGCCAGTGGAAGCACCGCTGGCAGGACATGCTGGCACGTGAGGCCGACATCCTGGACTTCACCGGAGTAATGACTGGCATACAGGGTGGTAAGTATAAACACTATTTTAACCCTGAATACTGTTACGTACATTGACAATTGACGTGTGGGACATGAAGGTATGATGTCATAATGCTGTCTTAACACCGTGATACTGTTGCAACTTGGTTAATACAATGAAAGTTGTCCAAAAGACATGCCCATGATGCACTGGACTCTTGAATTGCATGATTTAGTCTCCCCACTACAGTGTTTGCAACAGAAGGGAAGGTGTTGGAATACTCAATCCTAAGATCCCTTATTGTAGAGCGCAATCCAGCGCAAGTTGTAACATCAATTTCTGTTGTACTGACCGGGTAAAAAACATGTAGCGCTGTAAAGCCCACATTGTAATGTAGGTCACCTGTGGGACACATTCCATCAAGCACATGCTTATTGTGAGTGTCTACTCATTTGTAAGGGTCACAAGGCACGTGGGGGGGTGTGCATGTTCAAGTCCATCAAGGTGTGTGTATGTGGTCAAGCCATTTTCATAAGTCTATGTCTGAAAATGGGGAGCAATGTGGTCTGTCGAGGTGGAAGTTGAGGACTCACAGTGTGTTGTAGTTGGGGGACACAATGGCATGCAGGGAGATGATGTTGGTGACGGAGTTTGCGAGAGGTCCACGGGGGCAGCAGCGGTAGCAGAGAAAGGGGCGTGGAAGGATGAAAAGTCGGCAGAGAGGGAATACAGAGTACGCATCAGGAAGCCGGATACTGACAAACAATATATTAGGTATGAGTGTGGAAATAAGTGAAGTAACAAGTTGATAAGAGTGAATGATGGAGCCGAATGCGTGAGTCAGAGCTCCAATTGACCACCAGGGTCGATGCACAGGTGAACCTGCGTGCGGAGGAGGGCTTCAAACGCACACTCCAGAGAGTGCATGTGCTTGGGGAGGCCTCAATGAATGGTGGAGCTGCGAGGCTGGCAGAGCAATTTCACTGACAGTTAGTCAGTGGCCTTGCTAGTCTGTCCCCGCAGCGCACGTCATGAAGGAGGGGTCCAATTCCATGACATTTGATGAGTGATGTGTGAGGTGCAATGTGTTTACACATGATGTGGTCACATCAGAGGCACAACGCTGCACCATGCCGACAAGCATAGGGGGCTATTTAGGGTGACCCACTGCGCTGGATCAACACTTAACAGTGTGGTGCCATAGCTGGCACACTTGTGCCAAACCGGCGTGCTGATTGATGTATGTTTGTGTACAGTAAGGGTGACTGTACATGTACATGCCAAGCCATTGTGCTTGCGTGTGCTGTGTGCTGGCCAGAATGTAGTGTGGAAATAGCAGTCCTACATAACTTGTTGAACCGTAGCTACGCTGCCCCTGTACATGGTTTATGTGTGAGTATGAATTGGAGAGGTCAAAAAGACACAACGCAAATGGGACATCTCCAGAGTGTCATACCCCAAATATCTCTGGGTAACTGCCCGTTGAAATCTGCAGGGATGCAATTGTACACAGAGCAATATTAATCCCATGTCCGTGTAGTAATGGGGCCTTGACATTGTGTCACACGACTCATATGTGCATGTCTGCCAGCAGTAATGTATTGTGTGGTCCGCTTCTGCATTCACAGTCCCTGCGTGAATGGCAGTCTAAGTAGTCACAGTCATGTGGCCAACATGAAAGGCAACACCACAGTCATGTTGCATCATCAGTTACTGTAATGAATTTCATCATGTATATGTGATGTTTGTTTACGTCTGGTAACAACACATGTTAACATTTGTTGTCTCACAGATGGTCGTCAGCCTATAACACAGGGGGACATCAACATATTCAGGGACCCACACGCCACTGGTGAGTATGTACATAATATAGTGTCATGTTGCAGTGCCATGGATGTCTGTTACAAATGCTACACTTTGTTTATAAGCAGTATGGGTGTGTATCGCATGTCCCTTACCCACAATGTGAAGATGCATTGTGTAAGTCAGATTAGTGTCCAAATTGGTAGGTGAAGGTGGGGCAATGCATCTGTTTCACAGTTGTGAGTTTGCCCTTCAACTGTCAGTGATACCCATTCCAATTGAGGGGCATACCTTTAATACCCAAACGCCGCCACTGCGTCACTTCCACTGAAGTGGTGTTGTCAATCGGGTCATTGGCTTATTGCTGATGTAGAGTTACGCTGCCTTGTCAATAAGGCACACTTACATGCTGTGTTTATCGTAAAAGGTGCGTGCAGTGGGTGTTAAGTTGTGCACAAGGAGGCAGTGCTTTTCAGGGGGTGCAAGCTCAGAGACATGTTTGAACAGTGCTCTCTTATGTATGCTGCATAGCAGCTTCACTGAAGTGGCAGTGTGTAGCTCAATCAATCAATCAATCACAGAATTTGTAGAGCGCACTACTTACCCGCGAGGGTCTCAAGGCGCTGGGGAGAGGGAAGGGGGGGGGATGCTGCTACTGGTTGAACAGCCAGGTCTTGAGTAGCCTCCTGAAGGTCAGCAGGTCTTGGGTCTTTCGTAGGCTTAGTGGAAGGGTGTTCCAGGTCTTGGCGGCGAGGTGTGAGAAGGATCTGCCGCCGGTGGTTGTTCTTCGAATGCGGGGGACGGTGGCGAGGGAGAGGTCGGCGGAGCGGAGCTGGCGGTTGGGGACGTAGAAGAAGAGCCGTCTGTTGAGGTAGGCTGGGCCAGTTTTGTGGAGTGCCTTGTGTGCGTGGGTGAGGAGTTTGAAGGTGATCCTCCTGTTGACGGGGAGCCAGTGCAGGTTCCTCAAGTGGGGGTGATGTGGCTGTGGCGTGGTACGTCGAGGATCAGTCGTGCAGAGGCGTTTTGTATGCGTTGCAGTCGCTTGATGAGCTTGGCCGGGGCTCCCGCGTAGAGGGCGTTCCCATAGTCCAGTCTGCTACTGACGAGGGCCTGGGTGACTGTTCTTCTTGTGTCTGTCGGGATCCACCTGTAGATCTTGCGAAGCATGCGGAGGGTGTTGAAGCAGGAGGAGGAGACTGCGTTGACTTGCTTGGTCATGGAGAGCGTTGAGTCGAGGATGACTCCCAGGTTGCGTGCGTGGTCGGTGGGTGTCGGGGCTGCTCCCAGCGTCGTTGGCCACCAGGAGTCGTCCCAGGCTGAGGTGTTGGAGCCGAGGATGAGGACCTCCGTTTTGTCCGTGTTCAGCTTTAGTCGGCTGATCTTCATCCAATCGGCGACGGCCTTCATTCCTTCATGGAGTTTGGCTTTGGCGGCGAGGGGGTCCTTGGTGAGGGAGAGGATCAGTTGAGTGTCGTCGGCATAGGAGATAATGTTGAGGTCGTGTTGTCTGGCGATGCGTGCGAGCGGGGCCATGTAGCTGAGAGTCATACATATCAATGTCACATTACACAAACACATACCAAAGATGTGCATGTTAACTGCAATTGCATCTTTGTGCACTGCATTGGTGTTGGCAGGCTGTGTCCGTGGGGACATTCCATGCTTGACTATGGATCATGTGTACATACTCCTCAATCAATCAATCAATCACTGCATTTATAGAGCGCGCTACTCACCCGGGAGGGTCTCAAGGCGCTGGGGGAGGGGGTAAGTTACTGCTCGAACAGCCAGGTCTTGAGCTGTTTCCTGAAGGAGAGATGGTCCTGGGTTCGCCGAAGGTGAGTGGGGAGGGAGTTCCAGGTCTTGGCTGCCAGGTAGGAGAAGGATCTTCCTCCGGCGGTGGCTCTGCGGATGCGTGGTACGGTGGCGAGGGCGTGGCTGGTTGATCGTAGCTGGCGGGTGGGCGTGTAGAAGGTCATGCGGTCGTTGAGGTACTTTGGGGCCAGGTCGTGGAGGGCCTTGTGTGCGTGGGTGAGGAGTCTGAACGTGATTCTCTTGCTGACGGGGAGCCAGTGCAGGTCTTTCAGGTGTCCGGTGATGTGGCTGTGTCGGGGGATGTCCAGGATGAGTCGTGCAGAAGCGTTCTGGATGCGCTGGAGTCTTTTTGAAGTTTGGCTGTGGTTCCGGCGTAGAGGGTGTTCCCATAGTCCAGTCGGCTGGTGACGAGTGCCTGGGTGACGGTTTTCCTGGTTTCAGTGGGGATCCATCTGAAGATCTTGCGGAGCATGCGCAGGGTGTTGAAGCACGAAGATGAGACGGCGTTGACTTGTCTGGTCATCGACAGGGAGGAGTCCAGGATGAAGCCCAGGTTGCGTGCGTGGTCCGTTGGCTTGGGCGCGGTGCCCAGGGCCGGGGGCCACCAAGAGTCGTCCCAGGCGGAGGGTGATGAGCCCAGGATGAGGACTTCCGTCTTGTCTGAGTTCAGTTTAAGGCGGCTGTTCCTCATCCAGTCGGCGACGTCTCTCATCCCGTCGTGTAGGTTGGCTCTGGCGGTGTCGTTGGTGAGGGAGAGGATCAGCTGGGTGTCGTCGGCGTAGGAGATGATGTTGAGGTTGTGTTGGCGTGCGATGGCTGCGAGGGGGCTCATGTAGACGTTGAAGAGGGTTGGACTGAGTGAAGATCCTTGTGGAACGCCGCAGATGACTTCGGTGGCCTTGGATCTGAACGGGGGGAGGCGGACTCTCTGGGTTCTTCCGGCGAGGAACGAGATGATCCATTCCAGTGCTTTCTCTCGGATTCCGATGTTGCTGAGGCGCTTCACTAGGGTGCGGTGGCAGACGGTGTCGAACGCCGCGGAGAGGTCCAAGAGGATGAGGGCTGCTGTTTCCCCGTTGTCGGTTAGGGTTCTGATGTCGTCGGTGGCTGCGATAAGGGCGGTCTCGGTGCTGTGGTTGGCCCGAAACCCGGACTGCGAGGGGTCGAGGGATCCATTCGTCTCGAGGAAGGCGGCAAGCTGTCTGTTGACGGTCTTCTCGATGACTTTGGCCGGAAACGGAAGGAGCGAGATGGGACGGTAGTTCTTGAGGTCGGTGGGGTCCGCCGTTGGTTTTTCAGGAGGGCGGTAAGCTCGGCGTGCTTCCAGCTCTCCGGGAAGGTGGCGGTGTGGAAGGAGGAGTTGATGATGTCCCGGAGATGGGGTGCGATGGTGGCGTCGGCTTTGTTGAAGACGTGGTGTGGGCAGGGGTCGGTAGGTGATCCGGAGTGGATGGAGTTCATCGTGCGGGTGGTGTCTTCGGTGCTGATCGGGGTCCAGTTGCAGAGGGTGGTGGTGGCGGGCGTTGGTTCGGCGGTAGGGTGCGTGGTTTGTGCGTCGAAGCTGTTATGTATGTCGGTGATCTTGCGGTGGAAGAACGCGGCGAGTGAGTTGCAGAGGTCTTGCGAGGGGGTGATGTCGTTGTTTCCGGCGCTGGGGTTGGAGAACTCTTTGACGATGCTGAAAAGTTCCTTGCTGTCGTGGGCGTTGTTGTCCAGTCGTTCTTTGAGTGCCGACTTCTTGGTGGCACGGATCAGCTGGTGGTGTTTGCGGGTGGCGTGCTTGAGGGCGGTCCTGTTGTCTGTGGTCTGGTCGAGTCGCCAGGTTTTCTCGAGAGTGCGGCAGTTCTTCTTGGATTCCTTGAGTTCGTTGGTGAACCAAGGGGTTTTCTTGCTTCCGGGTCTGCTGGGAGGGTTTTTAGTGGTGCGAGGTCGTCGGCGCAGGCGGTCAGCCACTTGGCGAGGTTGCTGGCTGCTTCGTTTGGGTCCGTTGTGTTGGTGGGTGTGTTCTGGCTGAGGGAGGCGGTGAGCTGCTCGGCGGTGATCTTGCTCCAGCTCCGGCGGGAGGCTGTTGCGGGTGGTGGTGGGTTGCAGTCTTTCTGAAGCTGAAGTGGACGCAGCTGTGGTCGGTCCAGTGGAGTCCGGTGGCGTGGCTGAAGGAGATGTACTTGCTGGAAGAGAAGACGGGGTCAAGCGTGTGGCCGGCGTAGTGGGTGGGCGTGTTCACCAGTTGCTTGAGTCCGAGGTTGGTGACATTACTCCACACACATTTCCATAACACGCTTGAGGTATGCATTATTTGAACTCCCATATATTTCACAATGCAGGGCTCAACGACACCATCTGTGTGTAAGCATTAGCCATGACAATGACACGACGCACATGACCCCAGGGTGCAGTAATAATGTTGAGTGCATTGGAACAGTTTTCGTCTCAAAGGCATGCGTGCTCTCATTCACTACGGAGTGAGGTCAGCGGTCACCAGACATGCATGTGTGACAATTTGGGTGAAATGAAGTCTCCCCCTCTCAGTGGCAGAACATCAGGAATTGTGTAGTAAAGGTGGAGTGAGGGACAGCGCATCCCGTCAATGTAAGCGGTCATACACCAACCATGTTCCCATGTGTGCTGCACGATTGGAAGTGTGAGTAGGGCTGTCCCAGTCTTGTTCCTGTGCATGTAGTGTGACATTACAATACTTTGACAAGCACACCTGCACACAGACACCCTTGCAATCTTGTGCAAGACTGGCTGTGTTGGTGCGGACCTGATGACCTGCACAGGGTTGCTGGTGGACACACATGGGTGCACATGTGCATTGTGCATTAGATGCAGCTGTGTGTCACAGGACAGGATGAGGGTGGTTCTGTACACGGAGGGCTAATGCCTCCCTCCTCCAGGCATTTGTACATGTCAGCCGCAGTCAGGGTGTCCAATGGTGCCATGTTTTGACCGTGTCAGTCTCATTTTGTAGTGACAGTACATGTTCCATGACATGCACTGTCATGTCAGTCTCCACAGCATGTAGTGAAGCATTGCTGCTTAAATATTTGCTTGACCACGTCCGTCTCTGACTTAACATAGTTACACTGGTGTGTTGGCTCACATGTTAATTTAATCTTTGATTTACGATTTAATGGTGAACATTGACATGTTCTGAAGTACTGGAATTAACAGTTATTATATGTTACAGACAACATGACACCTGCGGAGCAACATGCCTACCAGGTGGCCAAGGAGCGGTACCTTCATGTAAAGAAGGTTGCCAGAGGTTTCCGACAGATGGCGAGGAGGTACCGGAACAACAGGAAGGCCGGAAAATGGAATCCGTTGCAGGATGTTGCACAACCCAGCAGCCAGGCACTCCCCGTACCCTCTGGTCCCAGTGTGGGGTCTCAGCCTGTTATTCCCCCTCCAACCACACCCGATACCACCTGCACCTGCAGCTCAGGTTGAACCTTTTAATGCCACGGACAGGAGGATGCTTGATGCAAACAATTCGATGCTCATGGACATTCGGAGGGAATTGCTGTACCTCAACAGGAACTTGCATGATATCCGGACA
The DNA here is from genome assembly GCA_963921515.1 of Calotriton arnoldi. Taxonomy (NCBI): domain Eukaryota; kingdom Metazoa; phylum Chordata; class Amphibia; order Caudata; family Salamandridae; genus Calotriton; species Calotriton arnoldi. Next base: position 1,267,410 of record CAWUFW010003129.1, on the reverse strand, counting down.
CACCTTGGACTGCAGTGATTCTTCCCCATTTTGTCCCCCATCCCCCTCTTCTCCATTGCCACGATGTGTATGTTTCAGTGTTGGCTAGTGTTTGTGATGTTCTGTTCGTTTTAGGTAGAGTAGTTTTAGGGTAGGCCTAGTTAGTGCTAGTTTTTACGTTTATATATTTTAAGTTCTATATATATGTTAGTTGGGGTTAAGTTTAATTTTCCTGTGTGTGGGGTATTGAGGTGGTAACTGTTTTTGCGTGTTGAGGTATAGTTAGGGTATGGAGTTCAGTTAAGTACATTTTAATAGTTAGTTTAGATTTAGTGTTAGGATTAGTTCTTAGTGGTAGTGTAGGGAATTTAAATATGTTATATTTGTTCAATAAATTATGTTATTTAATTTTGTCAGTTTGCACTTACATCATGGATGATGTGGGGGAGTGGGGCTTATTCCATTGTATGCAACTCATGCCGTCAATGGCCAAATCAATGAATGTGTAACTATGGTCATGACCTGTTACTTCGCAGGATGGATTGTGTCAGGATACCATATATGTGAGCACTGTGAACTTGCATGGCTGACAGATTGTAAAGTATGGTTTACGGCTTAGTCTAGGGACATTTTTATGTGACGTTCTACATCTTAAGTGTGACGCACAGGGTTGTACTGCACATTGTTGGAAACTTACAACACAATGTAGGGACATTGAATTGTGAGTACATAGAAGTTGCTACAGTTAGCCGTCATGGATATGGATGTATGCACCAAGTAACACATATAGCGTATGACACATGCATATCAGATGCTCTGGGCTCTGAGTCCATATACATTGCACAGCCCTTGGCACACTTGATGCGTGGTGCCAGGGTATCAGCTTACTTTGCCTTACCTGTCCCTGTGCATGGCAGCTCAATCTCCATGACATGCAAGATGTAGGTCATTTGTGTGTCCATTGGTAACGTCACATGGCACAACAGTGTTTGTGAATCACATGAGTTACGTGACAATGAGTTATGACTTTACTATTGAGGTTATTCACAAATGTTATTTAGGAGTTGCACTGTAAGGTATACTGACTTTACTTCTACTATCTTCCTTTTCGGACTGCCATAATTAGTTGAGTTATGCTTTGTCACAGTTGACGTTTGTTTGCATGCACACTGTTCTGCTGCACACGAGTGGTGACATGTTGCATGGCTCCCTGTACCGACAGTGTCATGGGCACTCATCACAGCTGTTACTTTTGGCATTGACTCATTGTGATGACACCCTTGGAATGTAGCCACAGAATCAGACTATGTGCTGAGTGCAGTTCGACAGACATCCGTAGACACATTGACCAATATGCTCACAGTGGGCACAGCATGAGAGGGCTCCAAGATTGTTGGGCATTGTTTGTGCACAGGTAGGGGCTGACTGACGCTTAGCACTTTGGCTATAGTCACCATTGTGGACTACACTTCAGTGAGGCAGACTTTGTTGTTCCATATATGTATGTTAGACATGTGCCCTTAGGTCTCCTCATTAATGTGGTTCTGGTGTGCAACATCTGGGGTTGTGATGTGCAATGCGCAACATCACAACAAGATTTGTACACCATGTTGAGTGTAAGTAGATATGCCAGGAGATTATGGTTTGCTATTGTTCAGGGTGACACTACTTGTGTCCTGAAACAGACTGGTACATTTGTTCACACATGCCTGTCTAATGAATGGACGTGGGTATGAGTTGGTATATTGCTAGATTGTGGAATCTGATCAAGGTGGGCACAGCAATTTTACACATACAGGCTCATCTCACTGCCTATCCGTGTCAGGTGACACATGTACCTAGCTTGTATTTCCCTTGGTGCTCCTTGTTGTGGATTCACAGGACATGAATTATTGACGAAGTTCAATGCTTGATTGGTCATGTAAACACGCATCTGTTTGAATAGGAAATATTTATTTACAGTACAAAGGGGAAGACAGGACCAGTACTTGCCCATTCAAACCAACATTGCATATATGCCCGTTAGAGGGGCAGACAGAGTCCTTTGGGAGTGACGGATCAGAGGGAAGAGGCGGAGTTTGCAGTGTCATTGTCACAAAAAGAGCTGATGTGGAAGTCCATGTCTAGGTCCAAGGTGAGTGTTGGGTGACATTGGAATACAATGGAAGGGGTCGTTCTGTGGCATGATAGTAAGAAGAATACCAAGGAAAGCCCGGCCTTCTGACGTCAATATTTGCTCTGTGTTCTCCTTACCATAATGGCAGACTCATCCTCATCTTCGTCCTCTGATGTGTCATGTGGCTCACATGTGGGTGGTGGTATGGAGGGTGCAGCACTGTGAGGCACGGACACATCAGGGGGCGGAGCTGAGGATGTGGAGCCGCCAGCAGCAGCAACTATTGGCGCCAGAGCTTGAATCAGCACTGAGGTGACGAGCAGATGCAGGGCCTGGTAGATCCCAGCTACATTGCGCTGGTGTTCAGCCGTGGCAGCCAACTGTTGTTCTTCACGCCGCTCCCTGCTCTCCATTATCCGGGCTATCCTGGACAAATCGGCACTGACACTACTGTAGCCACCCTGCTGAGACAGTTGGTCCAGTCTCTGTGTCAAGACTACAGCAATGTCATCCAGGGAGTGTTGGAGAGCATTGAGCGGGCTGTGGATGTCTGTCATCCTCTGCATGTGGTCCCTGATGGGACTCAGACACCCACGTATGTCATCCATTTTGGCTGCCAGGCTCTCAAATCCCAACCGCACCTGGTCACGCGTCTCCCGCTGGACCTCAAGCACATGGCGGTGAAAGGCCTGATATGTGTCGTCAAGGTCCTGGGAGGCAGCTGTGGTGGGAGGTGCCTGCTGCTGGATGGGTGGTGCAGGGGGTGGGGTTTGCGCAATGCTGCTGGGTTGCCCTGCTCCTGTAGATTGTGGGTCAAGGGTGTCCAGCATCTGGAGGAATTCCTCCTGGTTGATGGTGGTGTAATCGTCCAAGTCAACCGTGAGTGGTGGGTCATTCTGCTGTCCAGGAGGTGTTGTCTCTCCCTCTACAATTGGAACGGGAGATACAGTTTAAAAGTGTGTTACATGTAGGAGCATGCATTAGTTAACTTTGCAAACAGACTGCGGGAGACTGTACATTCTGACAGTTTTGGATGAGATGCTTATGATTAGCAGGATGTTGATTATTTCAAGGGTATCACGGATGTGAGCTTGTACTTGTACATTGTCATCATACATTTTACCAATATGAGATTTGTTTCAGGACAGTGTCTACACACAGGCGCTACCTGTTGTGTCCTCTGTTCAGTTGTGTGAGTGATGCAGTTCGTAACACCTAGTAGTCAATGTTGATGTACTCAGATTTGTATGTGTGTGCACTGCATTGTGTGATGGTGGCACCTGCTGCTTTTGTTTTAATGCCCCTCATCCCTTTCAGACAATGACCCTTTGACTTCTGTGAATGTACAATGCAGAGATGTTGTACGCTGTGGTGACTATGTGTGTTGTCCAGAGTTGTGACACTTGTGCATAGTAGGTCATGAGATGTCTGGGTCACATCAGGGGTTGTGTGTTCAGAAGGATGTGTCAGAGTGTGACCTGCTCCTATGAGGGGGTGGTCCACACTCCGCCACATCAGTGAGATGTCCTGCACCATGTAAATATGTTTGTCCAGCAGGTATGCTATTCATCATGCCCTGTCATTTGCCTTGTCAGTGTGGCTCACAGACCTGCAGCTTTGCAGGGTACTGCACATGTGCATGTGTTTTGTGTGAGATTAGTTATGTGTGAGGAGGGCACCCTTTTGGCACATTGGCAATGAGAGCCTACTTTCTTTATTCGACATGGCTGCACTATGTAGGACACATGTGCATCTATGTAGCTAGGGCTATTGTGAATTGTCTTGTGTGCATTCTGTCAGTCATGTTCAATCTTGCATGTATTGCTTACTGCACTTCTGTTGGATTACCCATTCGGAGTGTGGTGCAGCATGTATTGCAATAGTTGTTACTGTCTGTTCAGACGGTGTCAACACCCATTACCCGCAACTTTGATCCCACATGTGGTGTGTGTGTGTCAGTAGTGTCCCATATGGGGCATGCTGCCGGGCAGGGACGTGGGGCGGTGGAGGGGCAGGGTGGGGGGTGGTAGACACCGGAAAATGGATGTATGCATGTCAGTGGACATTTAAAAAGTTAAGAGGGATGTAGTTGGGTGCCCTGCATCGCATTTGGCAATGCAGTGCGCGCAAATGGATCCGTTTGATGGATTTAACTGTTTACTTACATGCATTCATCCGTATTCCGGTGTTTACTACACCCCACCCTGCCCCTCCCCTGCCCTACCTCACCGCCCGGCAGCACGCCCTATACGGGACACTACTCGTGTGTGTTACAGGATTTTGCTTTAGTTGATTTACAGATGCGTGTTTATGTTGCTCAGGCCTTGTCAGTGCCACACTCACAACAGATGCAATTGGCATGGTGATGTGTATTTGTGTATGTGCCACGCAGCTGATGACATGGATGATACATGCTGTCCTGGTTCAAGATTTTCAAGTCCTGGCTTTGCGTGTGTGTGATGATTTGACATTACTGGATGTTTGTTCACTGACACAGTTGACTTACCAAACAGATGTGTTTACATGCACATGATCGTGGGATGGGCAACTCACATGGTGACAGAGGAGGAATGCTGTTTTCAGTATCACAGATGTGTACACTTGGGGGTGGGTGAGTGAAATGTGACCTTATCATTGTGTGTGCCATTTTGGTCTATTTATTAGTTGTTTGCAAATTTGCTATCCTTGCTTGTGGTCATACTTTGTTTGGCATACTTCTTTACGGGGACATTGTTGTTGTGTGAGTTTGTCACAACAACGAGTGAAGGAGTACAGCTTTGTGAAACACATTGCTGATATGCATTGTTCATGTACCGTGGTGTTGCAGGTATTTCCCCCCTGCTCATTGCATAACATTGCCGCATGAGTAACGTCTGCAGCATGTGTGCATTTAGTACTTTTAGATTTTTGTTACATTAAAATTAACCCTGATGAAGTTTTAGGCAGCAGGGCATTGACATCTCCGAAATCACAGACCTAGTCCCCCTCCACTGATCTTAATATACATTTGTACAAACAGATGATCTCAGCTCAACCTTAAGGCAAGTTTCCGCAATGTCCTTGGAAAATATGATTCATGTAACAAAGGGAGCTATGTCCAATGCTCTATGGGTCCCAGATTGAGGAACTTGACTATTCCTACTAAGTCTATCCATGCCCTAAATTCCAATACACCCTCCCTCCAGGCATGTCACATCCCCATTACTCTGCACTCATCGATTACCACTAGTCATGCGTGATTAGTAATCTCATTAGGTAGACTATTGCACCTTGTGCAGGCTGCCACTTTGGATTCACATATCTTGCATATCGCTAATGGTGGCACATGGCTACTTCTACGCGCTGGAGGGGCCTCCCCTGTCATCAGCTCTCCCAGGTCAGCGTCATCATCACTTTCGGCGTCTGGTTCTTTTGATCGTCCCACCAGGTGTCCCCACGCTCTAGCTGCCTCGGGTGCTCCATCACTCCCCATCCTCTTTGCCAATTGTAGCTGAGCCATTCCATCACAGTCCGCACATTAGATGGAATCTATCTTCCAGCGATCTGAGCTCGGGGGCCCACTCACCTTCAAGTGCTTCGTGATTTCTCTCTTGGCAACCACCAGTCCCGTATCTATGAACTTGGTGGTGATTTTAGTTTAAGCTGTGTGGGGAAACCAATGCAGTATACATGTCCCCAATGCCATATCTAATTCCCTATCCGTCACTACCTTCAATAGTGCAAGTACGTCATTCCAGTGAGTAGCCAGGAGTGGGCACTTCATGTGCATTTGAGGGAGGTCTGCCCCTTCACCCCTACACCTCTGGCATTCATCTGAGTCAGTGTTGTTATATGTTTTTATTTTTGCCGGTGTGAGGTAAGCACGATGTGTGACATTGAAATGGTGCATTTGGAAGCAGGCATTGCTGGTGCTCTTCCACGCCCGCTCCACTATCTCAGCCCGAGCCCTTTCCGGATTCTCGCTCCCTACATCAGCCTCCCATTTGTACTTACGTATGTCCAAAGGGGGTAGCTTCTCAGGGTCATGCGCTTGTATTAACACGTGACTGCCTTAGACCTCCCTGCTGCAGTCACTATGTATTCACAATGTGTGTGCATTTAATCATATGACTATTGTAGCCATCGGACTACATGTTCATTTTTTTGTGAGATAGCATGTGTTGCCAGTATGCAGACTCACTGGATGCTTGCTCACTTGCAGTACACAGAACTGCATTGCATGGACGGTCAAGGGGGCATAATGCTTGGCGATGCGTGAGGTTGTCACGTTGTCCTCTTGCATCATCAGAACCCATATCCAATTCAGCAGCACAAGGCAGCATCTCCCAGACGCCCAAATGAGCATGCCGTGTGAATGTGACAGATCACGTGCACCAGTGAGCATGCCAACAACAAGCTCAGCACACCTGCAACTTTGCGCATGTGTTTGGCTTGTGTGCAGGGTTGTGTATGGCCATCAAAGTCACCCTTGATGGCCATGCACGGCCTTGCACACAAGTCAGAAGTAACAAGACATTGCTAACTAATAGGTCATTTGTTTATGATGTATTATTAAAAATCTGTTTCAGGTGAATGACATTTGGACGGGAGGTAAGACCTGTTCTTACCTGCATGCTTGAATTAGTTACTAAAGGACTTGAATAGGGGTGCCTTTGACTTCCCTGATGAAGGCCGTAGACTCTCTTTGAGGGATCTTACCGTGGCCGAAAGTAAAGGAGACGTAGAAAGGATGTTCAAGACTTAGATTCACTGTAACATCCTCCAGTGTTTTAATCCAGCCTTGTGTGCCCCAAAATAAACGAAAAACCTGGGCCTGGGGTTTACACAAAGGTTGTTTTATATAAAAAATCTGGACCCCTTGTATAATCAGAAGAATATTTATTCTGATCCCCCTCGCAATTAGATCAATAACACCATGTCAGTACCATTTTAACATGGTGGGACAGACTGGCCGATGTTAAAACATGCCACAAAGAGGAGGTGTGGCCTTTCTGTCCAGATCTTTTTGCTTCTCGTTTTCCCTTAGATATGACTGCTATTCCAAGAAGATTACAGGAATAGACACTTTTCCATACTTTAGTGTGGTTCTTTGGTCTTATGTTGGAGGGTGTAAGGCAAATAGACCTCTGTCTCTCAACCATTCAGCAAGGAAACAGAAATATATTTAATTAGAATAATTCAGAAAAGGAGCTCTCCTGATAGTGGAATGCAGACACTCTGAAAAAATACATACAGTGCAAAAGAGTGCCTAGGAGTCTAAGACTCCTAATTTTTCCATCATTTTAAGATCTAGACACAGTGTTGTGTAGTTCCTATATATAACCTGTACAGAATCTGCGCGTTCGGATAACATGAACTGTGGGCTTGGTGGCAGACTGACTCTGAGCACCACCACCGAAAATGTTAGCCTTTTTGTACTAGCTAGCTCACAGTGCCACTAGTGTCTCCTCTTATCGGGGAGAGAATAGTTTCTGGCAACCTTAGAACATGACAACCCTGATCCCTCAGGATCGTGGAAACAATATTCTACTTTTCGCTCAGTCACTCGTGCTTCTTATCCGATCTCAGAGAGATTACACAATAAGAATCAGTCGGGCGTGTTACGATAAGAATTTTTTGCACAGTTGTTCTTCTAGTGTAAAATATATGTGCTGCAACAACCGTTAGACAGTAGCAGATATATATGATTAGCAGTACAGTGAAAATAAAAGGATAGTACAGTTCTACCATCTTGCAATAATCATGAATACATACATGAATATAAAATGCTTGATAAAATGCGCGTACTCCTACGATGCCTGTCTAGATGTACCTAAGTGTACCTAGAATGTGAGTAGGTGTAAAGCCAAGAATCCCTCTAGGATTTGGTCAAACCCCATTACCTGGAGAGAGAGTGTCTGGGACCCCGTCCTGGTCTTGAGTTGGACACCCCGTAAGGGATGTGTTAGACCACTGTCAGCTGGAGCATCTGCATGCAGGAGCCTCAGCGTCTCTGGTCAGTGTGTCGGCCTGGAAGTCTCGGTTCCCTCTACCAGCCCTAGCAAGATGTGCTGTATTTATACAAAAAGTATCTGAGGTTTCTTTGTCCCTTGTTTCTTGTATTTAGCCATTGATGGATTTGAGGATGACGTATGGGATGAACCGTGTACGTAGATATTATGCAGGTGGTGTAGCCCCTGGCTGGTTTCCAAGAACCCTCATGAATATTCATTCTTACTGTATGAGTCTATTGATGGAGTTATAGGATGCTATTGTTCAGAGAAAACCCTCCTTCTGCACCCAGGACTAGAACTAAGTAAACATTCAATCCTAAAGGCTCATTAGTGTGTAATGTAAAGGAGATAATGTAGGTGAAGGTGTATGATATTACCCGGGCCTATATTAGGGTACCTATATGAAACATAACACCCACTGCTCTTCCGAACAGTCAACAATGATAAAAATGCTAGCGAACTACTGATTTTACTAGGTAGCAGCGCATAAAACTATCAGTGAGTTTCATCAAATTTTGTCATTAAAAACCATTTAAAACAGTCTAATCGGGGGGAAGAAAAATTATTTTCGAAAGCTAATATTGGAAATGTCACTTTAAGCCAAAGTCCCAATTGAGTTCGTTTATACAAGTCGAACCACTACAAGCGTTATAAGGCCATGCTTTTCCAGCAAAAGTGTCAATTTGAGGAAGTGTTCCAAATCTAGCTGTGGCTTGAAATTAGAAAAAGAAAATTCTGAATGCTTTCCCAGCACATGATGAGCCAATTATAGATTAAGTGTCCTGGCTGGGAGAAGCAACATGGTTGTCGCTTGCCGCTGCAGAGGACGGTCCTTGTAACACCTTGCAGAGTACGTCAATGGAGCACAAATGATATTCAGAGCTGCCAATAGCTGGTGTAGAGGCAGCTCGTGCTGTTGTCGAAACCTGAGTGCTAGTGGAAGAGCTGATGCTCAACCCAGTTGTAAGAGGCACCTGCGGGTTCTCGAAGAATGCAGCCAACAAGATGGGAATACGCTGGGGACATTGCCGAGCATGGGCCCTAAGGGATTCCAGCCTGGTATTCAAGTCTGCAGGCGTGTCCGATGCAAGTGTCAGACAGAGATCCAACACGCATTCTTCACCGTTAAACAGGCATCGAAGAACAGGTAAGAAGCAGTCCATCCAGACTGGTCTAAACGATAGGAACCAAGAGGCACTCAGTTCCCATAGGCGAGGTGTGGCCAGATGTTGTTCCATGCGCTCACGGTACTTACGCTCCAGGAGCGCTTTTGCCATCTCGTTGGTGATTGGGTAGTCCATTGCGGAGCAGAAAAATGACAATCAGGATTCCTGCAACAGAAAGCAGGATCAGCGGAAGACCTCCAAAAACGCTTCCCAATACGGAGTGTATAAAATTTGGAATAACTCCGAGGATTGTCTGAAAGGTGCTTAGAAATCCTGACCCTATGGTCTTAAATAGGTGTACAATACCACTCGTATCAGACATATTAAAGATACGACCCACCATTTCTGCTAAATGAAAGGGGCAGTGTGTATGTATAAGTGCCTGTATCTCAGTCGAGGTCCTTGCAATTTGAAAATCGAAGGTCTCTCGAGCGGAGGTTAAGGGTACGGTTTGCTGTAAAAGCATGGCTTTCAGTCTGCTCAAAGTATCAAACTGTATAAAGGAAACATTCAACGAAGGCCATAATGGCGCCTCCCTGACTGTATTCACTGGGGGAAACAATACTTGCATACAGCAAGTAACCCTGGAGTTCACAGTGACCAGATAGGCAATGCCCGGAAGCATCCCACAGCAACCTTGATCGTTCATCATCAAGTAACTCCCATTCGAGAGCAGCCTGAATACCGGAGTAATCACGGCCGCTGGAGTCCCTTTCATGTGGCAGGACAAGTTCGCTACTGAACCATTACAAGCTCCGAGCAGGGAAATATCCTGGCACATAAGAGAACCGCTTAAAGCATTCTTGCAGTTTGTACCGCTTAGAAACACTACTCGATCCCGACTCCGGCATCGAAATCTGTACGGTAATTCCCAAGATTCCTTAATGTATTCCTTACCCGATTTTTCATATTTGCCTGCCTGCCTTTGCTCAAGGCAATACTGAAACTGAAAAGTAGTGACCGGTAGAGTTATGTGGCCATGGATTAACCATTCCTTTGATGGTGATTCCGCTACAGTAAATGGTAATCTGTCCAGCTTTTCAATGCGCAGCATTGTATATTTTGCTCCCCTTTGTGCCATTTCTATCTGTTTATCTGTTATATTGTATTCAGAAAACAGAGACGTACTGTTGATAAAACGCCAAGGCACATAGCCGTCATGCAAAGATTGCAGTGTCCAGCTTAACAGCATAATTGAACGTAACTGAGATTGCCCGTGTTGTAATATGGCTAAATCCTGTTCCAGTATGTCTATTGCAGAAGATACAATGTTGCCTAAGGAATAGATCCTGGAAGTCAAAGTTGTTAACCCATTATCTACTACTGCTAATGCCTTCTCTAAGTTAATACGGTCTATTTCCCGTATTCTCTCTGCGGCCTCTTGTTGGGATATTTTCCAGTTTTCATTGTAGGCAGCATAAATACCAGCATATATGAAACGTTTCTGACAGGGTTTCCTGGGACCTAGTAAAAAATCCCTAAGATCCATGTCTTGTGTGAGTAAGATCAAGTGTTGTTTCACTTCTGTGAGTGTTGAGGTCTCTAGCCAATCAAGGCACAACTTCCCAACACTGTAGGACGTCACTACCCCTGGATGTTCTCTTTGAACATAGCGTGGGTCTGGCCTGTGGATATTGAACCCTTCGGTTATACCCCCGAATCTTTTCTGACATGTGTTCGTGTCTAAAGGCCAAACCACCCATTTCTTCCAATTAGGGCCTGATCTGTTGTACTGTAAAATGTCATGTACTTTTGCCCCTTCTTGTGAAGTTGAATTTTGCCACTCCTCCATCTGTGATGGTGTTGGAAACCGAGGTGTGTTCAGGTCCTTGTTTTTGGCTAGTCCAAGACAGGATGTCTGTTGCACAGTGTCATTTAGGAATATCCCCCACCACACAGCTCCGTCTGTGTGCCCTGCTGCTGCCCCTGATTGTGCTCGTTTTTCCTTTCTGTGCCCCCGTTGCTGCCCCTGATTGTGCTCGTTTTCCTTTCTGTGCCCCCCTTGCTGCCCCTGATTGTGCTCGTTTTTCCTTTCTGTGCCCCCCTTGCTGCCCCTGATTGTGCTTGTTTTTCCTTTCTGTGCCCCCCTTGCTGCCCCTGATTGTGCTCGTTTTTCCTTTCTGTGCCCCCTTGCTGCCCCTGATTGTGCTCGTTTTTTCCTTTCTGTGCCCCCTTGCTGCCCCTGATTGTGCTCGTTTTTCCTTTCTGTGCCCCCTTGCTGCCCCTCATTGTGCTAGTTTTTCCTTTCTGTGCCCCTTGCTGCCCCTGATTGTGCTCGTTTTTTTCCTTTCTGTGCCCCCTTGCTGCCCCTGATTGTGCTCGTTTTTTTCCTTTCTGTGCCCCCTTGCTGCCCCTGATTGTGCTCGTTTTTCCTTTCTGTGCCCCCCTTGCTGCCCCTGATTGTGCTCGTTTTTCCTTTCTGTGCCCCCTTGCTGCCCCTGATTGTGCTCGTTTTTCCTTTCTGTGCCCCCTTGCTGCCCCTCATTGTGCTAGTTTCTTCCTTTCTGTGCCCCCTTGCTGCCCCTGATTGTGCTCATTTTTTCCCTTTCTGTGCCCCCTTGCTGCCCCTGATTGTGCTCGTTTTTTCCTTTCTGTGCCCCCTTGCTGCCCTCGTGCTAGTTTTTTCCTTTCTGTGCCCCCTTGCTGCCCCTCATTGTGCTCGTTTTTTTCCTTTCTGTGCCCCCTTGATGCCCTGATTGTGCTCGTTTTCCCTTCTGTGCCTGTTTCCCGCCGCTGCGCCTGCGGCCCCGCCCCTCACTGCCCATTCGCTGCCCCATTCCCTGCTCCTCCCTCCCACCTCCCCATTTATGGCGGCCGCTGTGCGGCCACGCAGCGGACGTGCGCAGCGGGCGCGCCTAAGGCAAGCCCGTCTGCGCCCGTCCGCGCCGTGACCGTTTCCAACGCCAGACCCCCTGGTCCGGGCATCCGCCGCGCCCGCCACATCAACAGACGCCGATACGACGCCAGCACCCTCCACGCACTCAACCCCGGAAAAGATCACGCCTGCTACCAGGCCACCCCTAAGCGCACCCAAGGGCCCTTCACCTGCCGGAACTGCAGCTTCGCCAGCACCCACCCCGCCAAACCACCGCCCAGGAAAGAACCCACCTACCTCAGATGCATCCTCCTCAACACCCGCTCCGCCCGCAAACACGCCATCGAACTCTGGGACCTTCTCGACTCAACCTCCCCAGACGTCGCATTCCTGACGGAGACCTGGCTGAATCCCGCTTCAGCCCCCGACATCGCCATTGCCATCCCAGACGGATACAAGATCACCCGCAGGGACCGCACCAACGAGTCGGAGGAGGCATCGCCATCGTCCACAGGAACACCCTCAGAGTCTCAACCAACACCGACGACACCCTCAGCACCGCCGAACACATGCACTTCCAGATCCACACCGATCCCAACACCACCCTCAGAGGAACCCTCATCTACAGACCCCCGGACCCCGACCACAGTTCAGCGATTCCATCGCTGACTCCGTCAGCACACACGCCATCGCCTCCACGGACTACATCCTCCTCGGGGACCTGAACTTCCACCTCGAGAACAACAAGGACACCAACTCCACCACCCTGATCGAGAACCTCGCCACCCTCGGACTCAGACAGCTCGTGACTACACCCACCCACGCCGCCGGCCACACGCTCGACTCCATCTTTTCCGCAAGCCCACACGTCTCCTTCAACCACACCTCCGAACCCCACTGGACTGACCACCACTGCATCCACTTCACCTACAGGAAGCCCACCACGCACCACCGCACCGAACAAATGCCTCGCCGCTGCTGGAGCAGAGTCACGGAAGACCAGCTAACCACAACCCTCGCCCTGAGCCCACCCGCCGAACCCTCCGACCCCGACACCGCCGCCCGCAACCTCAGACAGTGGATCGACGACTGCGCCAACACCCTCGCCCCGCTCAAGAATCCGCCCAACAGCCACACCAGCAAGAAAGCCACCTGGTTCACCGAAGACCTCCAGGCCTCCAAACGAACATGCCGAAAACTGGAGAAGATCTGGCTCCACGAACGGACAGCGGACAGCTACGCCGCCCACAAGAGCGCCACCCGCAGTCACCATCACCTCATCAGATCCGCCAAAAGGACCTCACTCAAAGACCGCCTAGACAACAACGCACACAACAGCAAAGAGCTCTTCAACATCGTGAAGGAACTCTCCAACCCCAGCTCCAACACCAACGACATCCAGCCGTCGCGAGACCTGTGCGACTCACTGGCCACCTTCTTCCACCGCAAAATCGCCGACATCCACGACAGCTTCAACACCACGACCGCCCGGCAACCACCGAGACCACTGCCCCCACAACCACCAACCGCCTGCTCTCCTGGACCAACATCAACGACGAGGACACCAGCGAGATCATGAACACCACCCACTCCGGTTCACCGCTAGACCCGTGCCCTCACCACATCTTCAACAAAGCCAGTACAGCCATCGCGCCCCATCTCCGAAAAATAATCAACATCTCCTTCGAGACAGCAACCTTCCCGGAAAGCTGGAAGCACGCCGAGATCACCGCCTTACTCAAGAAACCCAAGGCAGACCCCAAGGACCTCAAGAACTTCCGACCCATCTCTCTGCTCCCGTTCCCCGCGAAGGTCACCGAGAAAATCGTCAACAAACAACTGACCCGCTACCTCGAGGAGAACAACATCCTGGACCCTTCCCAGTCCGGCTTCCGCAGCAACCACAGCACCGAAACCGCCCTCATCGCCGCCACCGATGACATCAGGACCCTGCTAGACAACGGAGAAACAGCAGCCCTCATCCTCCTGGACCTATCAGCCGCCTTCGACACGGTCTGCCACCACACACTACGAACACGCCTTCACGACGCCGGGATCCAAGAGAAGGCCCTGGACTGGACCACATCCTTCCTTTCCGGCAGAACACAAAGCGTCCGCCTCGCCCCTTCTGATCCAAGGCCACCAAGATCATCTGCGGCGTACCCCAAGGCTCCTCCCTCAGCCCAACGCTGTTCAACATCTACATGGCACCCCTCGCCCACGTCGCCCGACAGCACAACCTCAACATCATCTCCTACGCTGACGACACCCAGCTGATCCTCTCCCTCACCAAAGACCCTCACACCGCCAAAGCCCACCTCCACGAAGGAATGAAGACCGTCGCCGAATGGATGAGGACCAGCCGCCTGAAGCTGAACTCGGACAAGACGGAGGTCCTCATCCTTGGTTCCAACCCTTCAGCCTGGGATGACTCCTGGTGGCCAACATCACTGGAAACAACCCCGCCACCCACCGACCACGTACGCAACCTAGGGGTCATCCTCGACCCCACCCTCTCCATGACTAAGCAGGTCAACGCCGTTTCCTCATCCTGCTTCAACATCCTCCGAATGCTCACGCAGGATCTTCAAGTGGATCCCCACCGAAACAAGAAAAACAGTCACCCAGGCCCTCGTCACCAGCAGGCTGGACTACGGAAACGCCCTCTACGCAGGAACGACGGCTAAGCTCCTGAGACGGCTGCAACGCATCCAGAACGCCTCTGCACGTCTTATCCTCGACATCCCCCGACGCAGCCACATCACACCCCACCTGAGAGACCTGCACTGGCTCCCTGTCAACAAGAGGATAACCTTCAAGCTCCTCACCCACGCACACAAAGCACTCCACAACTCCGGACCAGCCTACCTCAACAGACGACTCAGCTTCTACACCCCCACCCGCCAGCTCCGCTCGACCAGCCTCGCCCTCGCCACAGTCCCCCGCATCCGGAAAACGACCGCCGGCGGCAGATCCTTCTCCCACCTCGCCGCCAAGACCTGGAACACCCTCCCCACCAACCTCCGACAGACCCAAGACCTACTGGCCTTCAGAAGACTCCTCAAGACCTGGCTCTTCGATCAGTAGCAGCACCACCCCCCCCTCTTCCCCCAGCGCCTTGAGACCCTCGCGGGTATGTAGTGCGCTTTATAAGTGACATGATTGATTGATTGATTGATTGTGGAATGAGGCATGCTCTAAGTAGCGCTTCTGTTCCCTGGACTTGCCAGTCTCTAGAACCCCAGACTGATTTTAAGTCTATTGTGTCCTTCCATAGGTCAAAACCCTGTTCAGACAATTGGTGATAAAGGAAGCAGAGTATATTTGTTTGGTGTTTGTCAACATAATTTTCAGTACTGATGTCGGTGCAACCTTGTAATAATACGAAGTCGGGTCAGTGGTGTTAAACCCTCAAAAATATGAAAACTTCTGTGCAAATGTATGCGAACTACCTTTTGGTGGTGTAGGGCAATGTTCCCACTGGTGGTACTCAAAAACATTTCTAGGTGATATAGATTTGTGCAAGAAATGATGACCGTAATGTTGGTAACAGTACAAAGTGTCATAGTCTGAAGTACCTTCTAACATTTCAGTGTTCGGAAATGCAGCAGTTTTCTCTAAGTCAGACAACATATCATTAACAGTTTCAGAGTCCCAATCATCAGAAAATGTACTCGAGGTAGATATCATTCAATTAAATTTTAACCCCTTCGATGCTCATGACGGAATGGTTCCATCATGAGCATCGGTGCCCCTGTGCTCATGACGGAACCATTCCGTCATGAGGCCAGGGGCTCGAAATCCCTCTGCTGCAGACAGCAGAGGGATTTCTCTTTCACCCCTGTGACCTTGGCAGCTGGGAAATTGCTTCCCCAGCTCCCGAGGCCCCCTCCCTGGTTTCTGTGCCATGAGGATCAGCGCGCACGTCGCGCTGTCCTCATTGCACAGAAAGCGAAACTGAAATGAGCCTTTAGGCTCATTTCAGTTTCACTTTCTATGTGCTCAAGGGGCTATCTCAGCCCCCGGGCACGTAGAAAGACGGGAGAGGTATCATTGGAAAGGAGAATCTCCCTTTCCAATGGTACCCTCCCAGTGGATCCCTGCTAGGGATCGCCCCAGGAGGGCGATCCCCAAGCAGGATCCACCCACTAGACACCAGGGAGGGCGGAGCGGCCCCTTGGGCAAGGGCTTTGCTCCCCCAATTTGTTTTTGGTGCGATTTAGACTTTTGCCCCCCGGGGGCAAAAGCCCACTAGACCCCAGGGATATTTTTCTTTGCCCAATTAATTTATTAGGGTGGGGGATGCCCATAAAGGGCATGTCCATGCCCCCACCATGCAAAATTTACAGCCTTTCTGCCCCCCCGGGGGGCAGTTGGGGGCAGTAGCCCCCAATTTGCCCCGAGGCAAAAGCGCACTATAAGCCAGGGACTTTTTTTTAATTATAATTTGTGGTGGGGGCTGCCCAATATGGGCATGACCATGCCCCACCCACCCCCGCAAAAATGACAGCCTTTCTGCCCCCTGGGGGCAGCTGGAGCATTAGCCCCAAATCTGCACCCCCAGGGGGCAAAAAGCCCAGTAGACACCAGGGATTTTATGGGCAAATTTTAATTAGGTTGGGGGCATTGGCATGCCCATTTTGGGCTGCCCCCATCCTAATTAAAATTTGCCCAAAAAACACCCTGGCGTCTAGTGGACTTTCTGCCCCCCGCCGCCCCCCGCCCCCAATCTGCCCCCCGCCGGGGGGCTCAGAAAATGGGCATGCCCATGCCCCCACCACCTCCCCCACAAAAATAACAGCCTTCCTGCCCCCCTGGCGGGCAGATGGGGCAGTAGCCCCCAATCTGCCCCCCCGGGGGGGCAAAAAGCCCACTAGACGCCAGGGAGTTTTTGGGAGCACATTTGAATTAGGGTGGGGGCTCCCAAAAAGGGCATGCCCATGCCCCCACCCCATCCCCGCAAAAATAACAGCCTTCTTCCCCCTGGGGGCGGATGGGGCAGTAGCCCCAATCTGCCCCCACGGGGGCAACAAGCACACTAGACGCCAGGAGATTTTTGGGCAAATTTTAATTAGGGTGGGGGCATTGGCATGCCCGTTTTGGGCAGCCCCACTCTAATTAAAATTTGCCCAAAACTCCCTGACGTCTAGTGGGCTTTTTGCCCCCCCCCCTGGGGGGCAGATGGGGGCATTAGCTCCCATCTGCCCTGCCGGGTGGGGGCAAAAGGCCCACTAGACACCAGTGAGTTTTTTGGTGCAAATTTGAATTAGTGTGGGGGCTGCCCAAAATAGGCATGTCCATGCCCCCACCCCCTCCCCGCAAAAATTACAGCCTTCCTGCCCCCCCTGGGGGGCAGATGGGACAGAAGCCCTCAATCTGCCCCCCCGGGGGGGCAAAATGGCCACTAGACACCAGGGATTTTTTGGGGCAAATTTTAATTAGGGTGGGGGCATTGGCATGCGCGTTTTGGGCAGCCCCCACCCTAATTAAAATTTGCCCAAAAAACTCCCTGGCGTCTAGTGGACTCCTGGGGGGCAGATGGGGGCATCAGCCCCCAAACTGCGCCACCGGGGGGCAAAAAGCCCACTAGACGCCAGGGATTTTTTGGGGCAAATTTGAATTAGGGTGGGGGCTGCCCAAACGGGCATGCCCATGCCCCCATCCCTCCCCTCAAAATTGCAGCCTTCTAGCCCCCTGGGGGCAGATGGGAGCAGTAGCCCCCAATCTGCCCCCGAGAGGGGGCAAAAGCCCACTAGACACCAGGGATTTTTTGGGGCAAATTTTTATTAGGGTGGGGGCTGCCCAAAACAGGCATGTCAATGCCCCCACCCATAACAATTACAGCCTTTCTGCCCCCCTGGGGGAAGATGGGGGCAGTAGACCCCAATCTGCCCCCCCCAGGGGGGCAAAAAGCCCACTAGACGCCAACGATTACACTGGCTTTTTTATGTGTGGGGGTGGGCAGGATGCCCCTACCCCCCAAAAAAATAGCCACAGAGTTTCTGCCCCCCTTGGGGGCATATCAGGGCAACCCCACTCCCCTATATCCCCCCCAGGGCGGCAGAAAGCCGACTAGGAACAGATTTGTTTTTAGTAATATGCCTACCTGTGGATTTTGGGCCCTAGCGCAGCCGGCACATAGGGAAACCTAGCAAACCTGTACATTTTTTAAAATTAGACACCCAGGGGAATCCAGGATGGGGTGACTTGACTGGCTCTCACTGGGTTCTGTTACCCAGAATCCCTTGCAAACCTCAAAATGTGTATAAAAAAACACATTTTCCTCACATTTCTGTGGTGGAAAGTTCTGGAATCTGTGTGGATCCACAAAATTCCACTCACCCCGCATTCCCCAAAGTCTTCCGAGAAAAATGGTACCTCACTTGTGTGGGTGGGTCAAGTACCCGCGACAGGCAAGGGCCCAAAACCTAGTGAGGCGACATCAAAATTACCTATCACAAACCAACCTGGTTTTGCACGGGGGTTACTTTGGTTTTTGGCCCGGGGTCGGCGGCCACCTAGGGAAACCTACAAAACCCACACATTTCTGAAAACTAGACACCCAGGGGATTCCAGGGAGGTATGGCTTGTGTGGATCCCCCAACGTTTTCTTACCCAGAATCCCCTGCAAACCTCAAATTTAGCTGAAAAAAATCACTTTTTTCACACATTTGTGTGTGGGAAAGTTGTGGCATCACCGGGCTGACACAAATTTCCTACCAGCCAGCGTTCCCCCTGGTCTCCCGATAAAAGTGGTGCCTCACTCGGGTGGGAGGCCCAAGTACCCGCGACAGGCAAGGGCCCAAAACGTATTGAGGCGACATCAAAATTGCCTATCACAAAACCACCTGGTTTTGCAAGGGGGGTCCCATGACTTTTTGGCCCGGGGCTCGGCGGACACCTAGAGAAACCTACCAAACCCACACATTTCTGAAAACTAGACACCCGGGGGATTCCAGGGAGGTATGACTTGCGTGGATCCCCCAACGTTTTCTTACCCAGAATCCCCTGCAAACCTCAAATTTTGCCGAACAATTCACTTTTTTCTCACATTTCTGTGGTGGAAAGATCTGGAATCTGCGTGGATCCACAAATTTCCTCCCACCCAGCGTTCCCCTAGGTCTCCCGATAAAAATGGTACCTCACTTGTGTGGGTAGGCACAGTGGCTGCAACAGGAAATGGCCCAAATCGCACTCTGGAGACTTCAAAATTACCTATAGCAAAACTACCTGGTTTTGGGGGGGGGCACCTGAGATTTTGGCCCGGGCTCGGTGGCCATCTTGGGAAAGTACCAAACCCAAACATTTCTGAAAACTAGACACCCGGTGGAGTCCAATGAGGTATGGCTTGCCTGGATCCCCCAACGTTTTCCTACCCAGAATGCAATACAAACCTTACATTTAGCTGAAAACACCACATTTTCCACATATTTTTGCGTGGAATCACCGTGCCGGCACAAATGTCCTACCACCCAGAGTTCCCCTTCTTCTCCCGAGTAGAATGATACCTCACTTGTGTGGGTGTCCAAAGCAGAATTGGCTAAAAACGTAATTTTTAAAAAATGTAGCGCTTAGAATTCTCGGTGCTATACTATAAATCCCTATGTTTTGGGCTCTTCCTAGCCACAGGCCTTTGGCCCACCCACACAAGTGAGGTATCATTTTACTCGGGAGAACAAGGGGAACGCTGGGTGGTAGGACATTTGTGCCGGCACGGTGATTCCACACAAAAATATGTGGAAAATGTGGTTTTTTCAGCTAAATTTGAGGTTTGCAGGGCATTCTGGGTAGGAAAACGTTGGGGGATCCACGCAAGCCATACCTCATTGGACTCCCCCTGGTGTCTAGTTTTCAGAAATGTTTGGGTTTGGTACTTTCCCAAGATGGCCACCGAGCCCGAGCCAAAATCTCAGGTGCCCCCCAAAACCAGGTAGTTTTGCTATAGGTAATTTTGAAGTCTCCAGAGTGCGATTTGGGCCATTTCCTGTTGCAGCCACTGTGCCTACCCACACAAGTGAGGTACCATTTTTATCGGGAGACCTGGGGAACGCTGGGTGGAGGAAATTTGGGGATCCACGCAGATTCCAGAACTTTCCACCACAGAAATGTGAGAAAAAAGTGAATTTTTCAGCAAAATTTGAGGTTTGCAGGGGATTCTGGGTAGGATAATGATGGGGGACCCACGCAAGCCATACCTCACTGGACTCCCCCGGTTGTCTAGTTTCCAGAAATGTGTAGGTTTGGTAGGTTTCCCTAGATGGCTGCCGAGCCCCGGGCCAAAAACTCATGGGACCCCCATGCAAAACCAGGTTGGTTTGTGATAGGTAATTTTGATGTCGCCTCAATAGCTTTGGGCCCTTGCCTGTCGCTGAGTCCTGACCCACCCACGCAAGTGAGGTACCATTTTTATCGGGAGACCTGGTTGAATGCTGGGTGGGAGGAAATTTGTGGATCCACGCAGATTGTAGAACTGTCCACCACAGAAATGTGGGGAAAATGTGGTTTTTTGACAATTTGTTAGGTTTGCAAGGGATTCTGGGTAACAGAACCTGGTGGGAGGCAGTCAAGTCAGCCCATCCTGGATTCCCCT
This sequence comes from Calotriton arnoldi, assembly GCA_963921515.1. NCBI lineage: Eukaryota > Metazoa > Chordata > Amphibia > Caudata > Salamandridae > Calotriton > Calotriton arnoldi. Next base: position 1,246,751 of record CAWUFW010003129.1, on the reverse strand, counting down.
GGGTGTCTAGTTTTCAAAAATGTATATGTTTGCTAGGTTTCCCTAGGTGCCGGCAGAGCTATGGTTCAAAAACTACAGCTAGGCACTATGCCAAAAAAGGGGAATTTTTCACTGCGAAATTGAGGTGTGTCCATGTTGTGTTTTGCGCCGTTTCCTGTTGCGGGCACTAGGCCGACCCACACAAGTGAGGTACCATTTTTCTCGGAAGACTTTGGGGAACGCGGGGTGCGTGGAAATTTGTGGATCCACGCAGATTCCAGAACTTTCCACCACAGAAATGTGGGGAAAATGTGGGTTTTTTGACAATTGTAAAGGTTTGCAAGGGATTCTGGGTAACAGAACCTGGTGGGAGCCAGTCAAGTCACCCCATCCTGGATTCCCCTGGGTGTCTAGTCTTCAAAAATGTATAGGTTTGCAAGGTTTCCCTTGGTGCCGGCAGAGCTATGGTTCAAAAACTATAGCTAGGCACTTTGCCAAAAAAGGGTCATTTTTCACTGCGAAATTGAGGTGTGTCCATGTTGTGTTTTGCGCCGTTTCCTGTTGCGGGCACTAGGCCGACCCACACAAGTGAGGTACCATTTTTCTCGAAAGACTTTGGGGAACGTGGGGTGGGTGGAAATTTGTGGATCCACGCAGATTCCAGAACTTTCCACCACAGAAATGTGGGGAAAATGTGTTTTTTTGGACAATTTTTTAGGTTTGCAAGGGATTCTGGGTAACAGAACCTGGTGGGAGGCAGTCAAGTCACCACATCCTGGATTCCCCTGAGTGTCTAGTTTTCAAAAATGTATAGGTTTGCTAGTTTTCCCTAGGTGCCGGCAGAGCTATGGTTCAAAAACTACAGCTAGGCACTTTGCCAAAAAAAGGTCATTTTTCACTGCGAAATTGAGGTGTGTCCACGTTGCGTTTTGCGCCGTTTCCTGTCGCGGGCACTAGGCCGACCCACACAAGTGAGGTACCATTTTTCTTGTAAGACTTTGGGGAACGCGGGGTGGGTGGAAATTTGTGGATCCACGCAGATTCCAGAACTTTCCACCACAGAAATGTGGGGAAAATGTGTTTTTTGGACAATTTTTTAGGTTTGCAAGGGATTCTGGGTAACAGAACCTGGTGGGAGGCAGTCAAGTCACCCCATCCTGGATTCCCTGGGTGTCTAGTCTTCAAAAATGTATAGGTTTGCAAGGTTTCCCTAGGTGCCGGCAGAGCTATGGTTCAAAAACTACAGCTAGGCACTTTGCCAAAAAGGGTCATTTTTCACTGCGAAATTGAGGTGTGTCCATGTTGTGTTTTGCGCCGTTTCCTGTTGCGGGCACTAGGCCGACCCACACAAGTGAGGTACCATTTTTCTTGAAAGACTTTGGGGAACGTGGGGTGGGTGGAAATTTGTGGTTCCACGCAGATTCCAGAACTTTCCACCACAGAAATGTGGGGAAAATGTGGTTTTTTTTACAATTGTTTAGGTTTGCAAGGGATTCTGGGTAACAGAACCTGGTGGGAGGCAGTCAAGTCACCCCATCCTGGATTCCCCTGGGTGTCTAGTTTTCAAAAATGTATAGATTTGCTAGGTTTCCATAGGTGCTGGCAGAGCTAGGGTTCAAAAACTACAGCTAGGCACTTAGTCAAAAAAGGGTCATTTTTCACTGCGAAATTGAGGTGTGTCCATGTTGTGTTTTGCGCCGTTTCCTGTCGCGGGCACTAGGCCGACCCACACAAGTGAGGTATCATTTTTCTCGGAAGACTTTGGGGAACGGGGGTGGGTGGAAATTTGTGGATCCACGCAGATTCCAGAACTTTCCACCACAGAAATGTGAGGAAAATGTGTTTTTTTACAATTTGTTAGGTTTGCAAGGATTCTGGGTAACAGAACCTGGTGGGAGCCAGTCAAGTCACCCCATCCTGGATTCCCCTGGGTGTCTAGTTTTCAAAAATGTATAGGTTTGCTAGGTTTCCCTAGGTGCTGGCAGAGCTATGGTTCAAAAACTACAACTAGGCACTTTGCCATAAAAGGGTCATTTTTCACTGCGAAATTGAGGTGTGTCCACATTGCGTTTGCGCCGTTTCCTGTCACGGGCACTAGGCCAACACACACAAGTGAGGTATCATTTTTCTCGGAAGACTTTGGGGAACGCGGGGTGGGTGGAAATTTGTGGATCCACGCAGATTCTAGAACATTCCACCACAGAAATGTGAGGAAAATGTGTATTTTTTGACAATGTGTTAGGTTTGCAAGGGATTCTGGGTAACAGAACCTGGTGGGAGCCAGTCAAGTCACCCCATCCTGGATTCCCTGGGTGTCTAGTTTTCAAAAATGTATAGGTTTGCTAGGTTTCCATAGGTGCTGGCAGAGCTAGGGTTCAAAAACTACAGCTAGGCACTTTGTCAAAAGGGTCATTTTTCACTGTGAAATTGGGGTGTGTCCATGTTGCGTTTTGTGCCGTTTCCTGTCGCGGGCACTAGGCCTACCCACACAAGTGAGGTACCATTTTTCTCAGAAGACTTTGGGGAACGTGGGGTGGGTAGAAATTTGTGGATCCACGCAGATTCCAGAACTTTCCACCACAGAAATGGGAGGAAAATGTGTTTTTTTTATCAATCTTTTAGGTTTGCAAGGGATTCTGGGTAACAGAACCTGGTGGGAGCCAGTCAAGTCACCCCATCCTGGATTCCCCTGGGTGTCTAGTTTTCAAAAATGTATAGGTTTGCTAGGTTTCCCTAGGTGCCGGCAGAGCTAGGGTTCAAAAACTACAGCTAGGCCCTTTGCAAAAAAAGGGTAAGTTTTCATTGTGAAAATGTGGTGTGTTCAAGTTGGGTTTTGAGCCATTTCCTGTCGTGGCCACTATGCCTACCCACACAAGTGAGGTACCATTTTTATCGGGAGACTTAGGGTAATTCAGATTTGTAAAGCAACTGTTATTACCTATTGACTTTCGATGCATTCTGCCTTCCAAATGAAAGACATTGTGTAAAAAAGAAGTAATTTTAAAAATGACCGATAATTCTCATGCTAGTATGAGTATTCCCAATTTCGGAAATGTGCAAATATCTACTGTTTCTAAACTCTATATTTTGTTCCCATTTCAGAAATACATAGGTGTCTTTCATACCGATTTTTCCATGTATACATTTTCCCACAATAATTGCTATATACCCGGTACATAATAAAAAACCATTGCAAGACGCTGCTCAGTTGTTGGCCTGGGTTCGTCGGGTTCTTGGTGAACCTACAAGTCCTATATATCCCCACAACCAGTAAGGTCCAGCAGATGTAACGGTATATTGCTTTCAAAGAGCTGTCATAATTAGAAGAAGTTACAGGTGAAAACGTTGACACAAAAGGCTGTTTTTTTCAACTAATTTTCAATTTTTCCTATATTTAACTGTTAGTTTCTATAAAGAAACCTTGATGGATCTACACAAATGACCCCTTGCTGAATTCAGAATTTTGTCTACTTTTCTAAAATGTATAGCTGTCTAGGATCCATTATTGCTTTCATACCCATTTCTACCATTAACTGGAAGGAGGTTGAAAACACAAAAATAGCAAAAATAGGCCATGTCCCAGAAAAATGCCAAAACTGTGTAAAAAATGTTGGTTTTCTGACAAAAGTCTGTCATTCCCTAAAAGCTGGGAAAATGGTGATTTCAGCCCCACAAACCCTTTTTGATACCATTTGCAGGAAAAACCCAGACGCTTTCATTTGCAGCCCTTTTTCGCATTTTTCCCAAAACCCCCAAAATTTAGCTGTATTTTGGCTAATTTCTGGGACCCCTCCAGGTGAATCCACAAACCCTGGGTACCTTTACAATCCCCATGATGTTGGAAAAAAGGACGCAAATTTGGCGTGGATACCTTATGTGGTCAAAAAGTTACAGGGGCCTAAGCGCGCACTACCCCAAATAGCCAAAAAAAGGCTTAGCACAGGGGGGGAAAAGGCCTAGCAGCGAAGGGGTTAAATATATGAGAAATTTTTAAAAGTTCAGTAGGTCTGAATATACCAAAATCAACCTTGTCCCAAACTATACCATCCGGTATAGGAACTGCTGTAATGTTCACTGATGACAAGTCTCTTTGTTCACGATGAGAAGATTGATGTGGTTTCAGAATCAAATTCACTTTCTCGGCTTCAGGGCTTTGTTGAAGGTATCGGCCATTAATAAGCATACTAAAAGTTATAACTAAGCCTAGCCAGAAAAGAAAAAATAGTATCCCAGTAATTACCCAGAGTTCTACCCAAGGCGATACCAGGTAAGTCTTTTGAGAAAGTTCAGAAAGTCTTTAGCGTGTTGTTTGCGTGATTTTTGGGCTGGCTTTGTTTCAGGTTCACTTGGATCCAAAGAAAACGTATCAAAGTTCATGAAGTAGCCAGAAGCAGTTCGATCAATTATAGGAATTGCATCAGGATGTGTTGAAGTCGCATTTTGCTCTTGTCGAGGCATGTTGACGTAGACGTCTGTATTTGGTCTAATTGCAACTTGTGTGTTATTTTGAATTGAATTTTGATGATGAACTTCTGGTTCAAGGGGAACGAGTTCCATAGCATTGTTGCATAGTCCTTCATTCCGTACAGGAGGCTCTTTGAATGTGATGAGTCTTTCTGTTTGAACTTCTTGGATGGTAGCTTGAGGAGGGCGTCTGCTACTGTGGAGTCCACGAGGCCTACTGTTCAATATCGGCCACATAGTGTGTTTTGATTAAGTCGATTGAGACAAATCTTTTCTCCTTTTTTCCGGCAAGAGGTGGCAAAAGTACAGTTCTTGTTCCTTGAACTGCTAGGACAGGTACAGGCTTTCTGTATGATGGTCCAAATTCTTTTTTGTCCACTATTTTCACTCTGACTAGATCCCCGACTTTTGGGATCCAGGCAGGTCTTGCCGTGTTTGCCTTGACTTCCCCAGTGGCGGTCTGTTTCTGGAGGACGTTACTTTGTTGTGTCCTGGATTCATTTAGATCCTGTAAAACAGCCAAACGATCATGGATATCAAATGGTTTCTCATCTGCCACTGAGCCTTCACAATCAAGATCAGGTACCCACATTCTTGTCCCAAATAGGACCTCATAAGGAGTGACACCCCCTAGAGAACTTCTTGGCTGGTTATTGGAGCTCGCTGTACCCCATATATGTGATTTACCCAACTACCGCTCTTGCCTAATACCCTAGCTGTTAAAGATTGCTTTAGGTCCCGGTTCTTCCTCTCCACAACCGAATTTCCCTCAGGATGGTACGGAGATGAGTACTGCAATCCTACGCCCATACTTTCCATGGCCTCTTTGTAAGCCCGAGAGCTAAACGCCGGGCCACGGTCAGAATGTAATGTGCCATGTGCGTATGTCCCGATAAAGACTTGCAAATCTTTTATAACAGTTCGAGCGTCAGCCGACGCTGCGGCCAAACCCATAGGAATCTTGAGCATGAATCCACTGCAACCATGATATACTTGTAAGCCCCATCTGATTGTAAGGGGCCGCAGTGGTCCAGATATACACAAGCGAGAGGTCTGTCTGATTTTAATAACGGTGTCTGTGCCGGGCGTGCTATGGTGGAGCCCTTCATCTGCTGGCAGATGTCACATTTCAAGACGTAATCTTTCGTTTGTTTTGTTAGACCTGGCCACCAGTAGTGCTGTTTCAACAATGAAATAGTCGCTGTAACGCCTGTATGCGCAGAGCCCAAACCCTCGTGTGCTGCAATAATCAACCCTTGTCCACGATCCATATTTGGTATTACTCTGTCCCCCACTCCAGGAATCTGAGCATATGGAATGTTGTTTGCATCTAACTTGTAGGAGTACTTGAGTGGAAATTTCTTTGGTACTGCTCCGCTGTTTTTGCTTGACGCAATAACAGCCACCATAATCTCACTGTCTATCCTCGTTTTTGAACAAGTGATTGCAGCTACGGACGCTGTGCGTACAGCCCCCTTCATTGCTTCATCAGCCAATGAATTCCCTTCAACGTGAACGCCATCACGCTGATGACTCAGTGTATGTATCATGTGAGCCCTTGGTAGTTCGTTTCTCAACTCAACTACCTGTTCCCATAGCATTTTATGCTTAATTGTGCCACCTTTTGCATCTTTGAACCCGTTTAGTTCCCAATGATGTAAATATTCATTGTATGATTGCACACTGTAAAAAGAATCACACACTATCAGTGTGGGGAATTCGTGATCTGTATTCACCAGTGCAAGTATCAGTGCTTTTAACTCTGCCAACTGAGCCATGCAGTCTCCTAGAGATTGCGTTTTGGTGCAACTTGGATGTAACTTTCCATCCCGCATGCGACCTTTAACGATTGCACATGCTGCGCTGTATTGTTGCTTACTCCCTATGGCCGGTTGAGCAGATCCGTCAGTGTAAATTATATATTCATACTGATCTAGAGGCAAGATTTCATTTGGCAGAGGATATTCTTGTTCGTATTGCAGAAATGCTTGTGTTTTTAGACTTGGATCAAATCTGTATTCAACATCCGTTGCAGTAAGAGAATTAGCCCATTGTATCCATCTCGGATGTAAGGCTTTTGCATTTGGAATGCTAGCCTTAGTAACAGCTGCTAAAGCTGGTACTGGTGTTACGACAATTATGCGTTTTCCCTGAGCCAGTGCTCTTTCTCTTGCTACAGCGGTCTGAACTACTGTCAGGATTTTTTCTGTTGAAGTGAAATACATCTCTAAGTTTGTGTACAGGTGCGATTTGTAAGCGATTGGTACTGTTTCCCCTTCATTGAAGGCTAAGTAGGTGTACCTGCATTGTCTCGCTATTGCACGGATCACTACGTTGCGTACGTTTACTCTCGTCTGTAAGTGTTTCGAAGCTATCATGTCTTCTTGTAGTGAACGTAGGATGTTTGTGTGTTCCTGTGTCCATTGTCTAACTAAAAAGTCAGGTTTTATTAAGTCGTAGAAAGGTTTTACTCTTTCTGTGTAATCCAAAAGGTATGTTCTGCCGAAATTTAGGAATCCCAGTATTGATTGTAAATTTTTTAATGATTTTGGAGGTTGGAGCAGCGCACACTTTTCTAAAAAGTTAGCTGCCAGACTTTTCCCTTCACTTGAAAGCTCATATCCTAAAAACAGGACATTGAGGTGGGCGATTTTTGATTTTTTTAAATTAAATTTGTAGCCTTCAGAGGCGAATCCCATAATTATGGTGCTCACCCTTGTCAAGTGCCTTTTTAAGTCATCGTCCGTCAGATAAATATCATCCACATAGGACAATGCTTCCTCATCAAAATTTTGGAGTAACTCAGTTACTCTTGCTGAAAATACCCCCGGGCTATTCTTATACCCTTGAGGGAGATGACAAAATTGTCGCTATGACCCTTACGCTGAGAATGCGGTCAAAAACCTGCTTTCAGGCGCTATATTTTGGCAGAAAAATCCATTTGAGATATCAAGTATAGTTTTGTATTTCTTCCGCACAATGTTATTCATTAATGCGCCACTGTGTGCATTTTGTACAGCGAACGTCTTAGTGCAAATGTTTTAGGGCCAGATGTACGACCCCAAAAATTTGCGAGTCACAATTTGCGCAAAATTGCGACTCGCAAATACCGAGTCGCAAAATACAATGTACCTACACCTCATCCCCACAAATTGCGACTCGCAATTGACTCGCAACGCAAAATTGCGAGTCTCAAATTGTGATACGCTAAACCCTCGCAAATAGCGTACGCGATTGAAAGCATGCCTTTGCATGCGCAAATAGCGAGTTTCAATAAAAATTGAAGAAAAAAACTTCCTGGTTGATCTGAAGGACCCCAAACCAGGAAGTGGTGTCCATGGAGATGCCTGATAATAAACACAAGCACATGGCAAGGTGCAGCAGCTCAATTGAACACTGCCTCACAGACAGAACACCACAGCAAGATGGCTAGCCAGACTACTGCCAAAGAAGGGAAGAAGAGGCTGCGTAAAGTCAAATTTTCTGACAAAGAAGTGGACATCATTATCAATGAGTGCTGCGACAACCACGAGCAGCTGTTCGGTCGCACCTCACATACTGTGCCAGAGTCGGACAAGTGCAAAATATGGCGTGACATGCAGCAGCGTGTGAATGTCCTCGGTGTCGCAAACAGGACAATAGATGACATCAAAAAGAGGTGGTATGACCTCAAGGCCAGGGCAAAGGAGAGGGTGGCTGAACATCTTGCAGCTGCGCCAGAAACAGGAGCTGGCCCATTAAGCCTCCCAGAGGACACCACAGCAGAGGCTATGTTGGACGCCACCACAGAGCCAGAGACTGCCATGGGAACTGGAAGTCTGGACATATCCCAACCTCCACCACCCACAGGTAAGTGAGAAATGAAAAACAATGTGTGTCACACTCAAGCCATCACCGCACATGCATGCACCACACACAGGCAAAACTGCACGTACATGCACCGTCTGCAGGATGAAAAACTCACAGTTAGTGCATCATGGGAAATGTAGTACGTCACACAAACATTGCTGTCAGGGACTGAGATGAGTTAGTGAACATAGTACAAACAGAGAGATAGTGACTCAAAACATTTCCTTTATTTCTTCTGTTTCAACATAGATACATCTTTGGGATTAGAAACAACACAGGAAGATACTGACTCTGAGCAGGAGCATGGGCAGACGGACCAAGGCTGTATGATTCCAGTACTCCTTTTACCTTGGGTAGTGCACAAGGGCGTGATACAACAGCCCCACAGCAGCAGACAACCAGACGTCGCACTCTGGGCACAAGGGGAAGTAACCCACGTATGAGCCAGCAATACGGAAGGCTGCTCCGAAGCCATAGGCACGCTCCTGCCAAGACCATGGTAGTTACTCCATCTCCTTCTGCTGTCCTGGAGGATTCCATGATCAAAATCCATCAGCTGCAACACAAACAGATGAGAAAGATGAACATTAATTTGAGCAGGGGGTTTGAGAGGATGGCAAATCAGATGTCAGAGTATCAGGCATGTATGGAGCACAAAATGGATGCAATGACTGATGCTATTGTGCAGCTGTGCACAGAGCTCAAGGAGGAAAGGGCAAATAACTGTAGGATGGAGCGCAGAAGGTCACATGACATGCACTCCATGACGAGGGCAATTGGACGTCTGGCGAATGCAACAAGCCTGCAGAGCAAACGCACCCTAGCACTGCAGGTAGAAATGGGCCAGATCAGTGGCGATTTAGCGAGGGGACTACAACACATCACAGCTGCTGTAGACACACTGCAAAATAGCCTGGTGGGTAGAGGAGGGGGCGCGGACACTGCAGAAAGTGAAGTGTCCAGCCACAGTAGTGTTTCCACTGCAGATGCCCCAACACAGCGGAGAAGCAGCAGTCGGCACTCTCTGAACCAAAATGCAAGAGCAAGACATGCAGGACAGAGGGGCAAAAGATGAATAAATTGATATATTTTGCTTTACACTTCTTTATGTGGTTAAGTAACCACTTTTCATTTATAATTTGGGCAGTGACTGTTATTTGAGAGGGACAGGTTGTCCCATAAACACAGTTAATATGACCTTAAATTAAAGGCATATTTAAAAACACAGTTTGACTCTTGTATATTTCCGTGGCATATTTGTGAATTATAATGACTTACCTTTAAAAGTAATTCCTGGCTATGTGGTCCCTGCGCCTTCTCCCCTCTGCTGCTGCGCTTCCCTCATTTGGTTGTTGTGCTGGGTGTCCAGGCTCTTCATCCCCCGAGTCTGCCTCTGACAACTCCGTGTGCAGCCCCCGCCTGCATGCAATGTTGTGTAGTATTGCGCAGCTTGCGACAGTTTTGCAGGCTGGCTCAGGGTTGTACTCCAATGCACCGCCACTCTTGTGTAGACACCTGAATCTTGATTTTAGTATGCCAAACGTGCGCTCAATGACTGACCTCCTGCGTCTATGTGCCTGTTGTATCGCCTTTCATGCGCTTTGGAAGGAGACAGGAACGGTGTGAGGATCCATGTACGCAGGGCATACGCACTGCCACCTGCGAAGAAAAGGAAGGTTTTGAGACAACATGCAGACAGATCACTGTGGGTGTGGGGGTTCATTACCTAGTAGGTATCCTTCATCAAAATCACCTCTTTCTAATTTCTGGTATTTGCCACTGTGCCTGAAGATATAAAACTTGTGTGTGCTACCTGGAAATTTGGCTACAATGTCTGTGATTATGTTTTTGGTGTCACAGACAACTTGTATGTTGAGTGAATGTGTGCTTTTCCTAATACGGAAAATGTATTCTATGCATGATGGTGGACATATGGGCACATGGGTCCCATCTATGCACCCTATGACCTGTGGGAATTTTGCAATTCTATAGAATTGCAATTTTGTATTTTCACGTTCCTGATCATTCCTTGGCATATAGATGTATTCATGTATGTGGTGTTGCAGGGCATCTATGAATTTGCAAAAAAAACGCGATAACGCACTCTGTGAAACACCCCCAGCCACTGCAATTACGTCTTGATAGCTACCAGTGGCCAATAGTTGGAGGGAGCACAACACCTGCACATGTGTTGGTATTGCATTGCTGCGCTGAGTTCTGCTTTCCAAATGTGGCTTCAGGGTGTCAATTAGGTCTAGGATGACTGTGCTACTCAGCCTGTACTGTTCATAGATTTCTTCCTCAGTCTTCTGGAACAACGTCAGCCTCACTCTAAAGATCCTCTCCTGTCTCTGCCTCCTCTGTAAAGCTGCACGTATACGCATCCTTCTCCATATCATATACATGCCCGCCATTTTGGAAATGTTTTGGTGCATTCTGGGCCTGTTTTTATAGTTTGAGACTGGTTACCACCTGCTTCAGGTTAGTGGTAAATTGCATGCGCAAATGGGCCATTTTGCGCTTAGTCGCAATTTGCTAGTATTCCGTACATTTGTATTTGCGAGTCGGTAATTGCGACTCGCTAATTGCGACCCGCTAATAGCGTTCGCTTTTTCTGCGACTCGCAAAGCTATTTTTCCAATTGCGAGTGCATATCGTACATAGCATATGGCCATTTTTGCATGCGCAAATCAATTTGCGACCGATTTTGCGCATGCAAAATGTTCGTACATCTGGCCCTAAATGTCTGAAATCTAAAACTAGACGATATGAGTTGTCCGGTTTTGATACGGGAAAGAAAAGATTGTTCATTGGTGAGGTGCATGTTTCAATCACCCCTTGGTATTCAAGTTGATCTAAGATCTCCATGACCTGTTTTTTAGCTTCTTGCTTTATTGGATATTGTCTCTGTGCATTTGGTGAAACTTTTAACGGGATCACGTGGTGGGTTGAATCTTCATCCCATCCAGCACTATTTTTGTACAGTGCTGGAGCTAGGGCAACTGCCCACTCCTGTGCATATGCATGCTTAAGATGAATGGGAACGAGGTCAGAAAATGCTGGAAAAATTACCGTTTCTCCCCTAGGGCACTCCATAACGAATGCCGGCGGCCAGTCTCGTTCAGCTAATAGGATGTCATAACCAGATGGTAGGTTTTTCCAAAAGAGACCTTTAACTTTCCTGGGCTTGTCCCCCTCCATTTGGAGTGTTATTTTGTGTAACTTATGTGGGACGCTCACCGTTGTATCTGGTGTTTCCACTGTGATGTAATCATTCAAGTCCGCTGGCGAGCTATTGTTACTTCTGCCGCGCTGTCTAGCATCATCTGAGCCCATTCCCCGTTCAGAAGTTGTGTCCTCAGAATTCTGGGCATGTCTGATCTTTAGACCTGCAACTTTCTTCTTCTTAAACTGAGGTTTTGATTTTGGCTTTTCTTCTTTTTTAGAAGTATAGTCTTGAGCATGCTGCTTGTCTCTGGACTTTGTACGCTCTTCTTTGTGTTCTGACCGTCCTTCTCTCTTGGAGTTTTTCGTCGAGCCCTGAAAGGAATGAGGGGAACGTGCATCAGTATCCTGATACCTGTCAGGTTTCCTAATATTATCCCTATTCCTGAGGTTATACCCAGTAGCGGCCCGTGGAGGGAGTTCCGTGGGGCGGTGAGGCGAGGCGGGGGAGGGGCAGGGTGGGGGGTAGTAAACACCAGAATATGGATGAACAGAGGTAAGTAAACATTTAAATAAATAAAACGAATTTTGTTGCGCGCACTGCATTGTAAAATGAGTTGCAGCGCGCACAACGAAATTTGTTTTATTTATTTAAATGTTTACTTACCTCCGTTCATCCATAATCCGGTGTTTACTACCCCCCGCCCCGCCTCACCGCCCCACGGAACTCCCTCCACGGGCCTCTACTGGTTATACCTCTTTTCAGAGGGCTCCTGTGGGGGAGATCCACCTCGGAATTGAGATCTGTTTCCTTTAACGTTTTGTTGTTTTTTATTGTCCCACTTCTTCTTCGTTGAAGCAGGTGTCTGCTTCATAGTGTCCTTTTCAGGACTGCCCATCAGTTGTGGTTTTAAAGCTTTTCCACCTAAACTGTCTCTGCCTAATTCTGCATATGCAGTTTCAATTATTTTAGGTAGTTCGTATTGTTGATCTAACAGACTGAACTCCCTCAGGCGTTGGCCGATGGCCACTGAAGCTGCTTCCTTCCCCCTTTATGTTAGCTAGTATTATGGCTGATACCTGATCATAGTTACCTAGTAACTTCATCCCTAAGTTTATGGCAGGCACTGCTCCATACTCGTTTTGTGTTTGTCTCAATACATCAGGTACTACTGCTAATGACGGGATACCATGAGTTCTGGTATAAATGGCAGCAAAGACTGTACCCCAAGTGGTACAATCCTCCAATTGTGGTGTTATCCCCATGGGCAAGCAGATTGTTAGCATTCTGTGTTTTTCATACGGGGTAGTATTCGGGAATACTGCCTCTAGCTGTGTTATTTTCTGAGCTACCCAGAATGGTATTTGTTCACGTTTCATGGGCATTTTGCCCATTACCGCGTGTAATGTTTGTGGTGTGATTTTAGTTGCTGTACCCTGGGATTGAGTACCATTTGTTACAACTGTTGCTGGTTGGACTGTGAAAGTCCTCATGACGAATTGTGTCAAGTTTCTGTAGATTTTAATTAAATCTTTGTGTTGTATGAGTAAGTCTGCCTGTGGCATTGTGTTAATGTCAGGATGTGGTGTGTAGGCCGCTAATATCGGCCATGTCGCCCACTCTCCTCCGAGCGGGCCTAGTCTTACTCTATTTCTTACGTGGGGTAGGGCACCTTTAAACCAGTAAAAGTGTTCCTGGTACGTGAGTGGAACCTCTATGTCCTCGAACGGACCATATTCTACTGGTGCATCTCCTTCTGTATAGTAGTGAAATGTCTGTGTTCTTGCATCTGCTTCCGGGAATGTAACCCACGAATAAAATACCTCTGTTTTGTTTGATTTGTGTGCCTCAATCACAAAAACTACTAAGCCACCCCTAGCTGATAAACCATTTCCTAACAGTTTCAGGGTGATTGTACGTCTGAATTTAGGTGCAATTTGAATTGCGTTTAAATCTTCTTCTCCATCTGAGATGTGTAGATTTACTACTGGGTCATCTCCTGTCTCAGTCATTTTTGTAAAGAAGAAGTTTGTTCAAGGGAACTAAGATAAGGTGTTATGCACAATTTTAGGAACACTGTGTCCTTCAAGCTTGATTAACCAACAGCTAATGAATAGGATGTTTTCGCCTACTCAGCTGTGGCGGAGTTTGTGCCCACCCACTCCAGACGTCTCTGGCGTTTTGTGAGTAGGGGTCTCTGAGAATTAGCACGACTGAACTACTCAGATTCAATTGTTAAATAAGTAGACAACCAACATTGGCGGCGCCATGTCGTGTAGTTCCTATATATAACCTATACAGAATCTGCGCGTTCGGATAACATGAACTGTGGGCTTGGTGGGAGACTGACTCTGAGCACCCCCATCGAAAATGTTAGCCTTTTTGCATTAGCTAGCTCACAGTGCCACTAGTGTGTCCTCTAATCAGGGAGAGTATAGTTTCTGGCTCCCTTAGAACATGACAACCCTGATCCCTCAGGATCGTGGAAACAATATACTACTTTTCGCTCAGTCACTCATGCTCACTTATCCGATCTCAGAGAGTTTACGCACAAGAAATAGTTGGGCGAGTTACAATAAGAATTTATTGCACAGTTGTTCTTCTAGTGTAAAATATATGTGCTGCAACAACCGTTAGACAGTAGCAGATATATATGATTAGCAGTACAGTGAAAATAAAAGGATAGTACAGTTCTACCATCTTGCAATAATCATGAATACATACATGAATATAAAATGCTTGATAAAATGCGCGTACTCCTACGATGCCTGTCTAGATGTACCTAAGTGTACCTAGCATGTGAGTAGGTGTAAAGCCAAGAATCCCTCTAGGATTTGGTCAAACCCCATTACCTGGAGAGAGAGTGTGTGGGACCCCGTCCTGGTCTTGAGTTGGACACCCCGTAAGGGATGTGTTAGACCACTGTCAGCTGGAGTGTCTGCATGCAGGAGCCTCAGCGTCTCTAGTCAGTGTGTCATCCTGGAAGTCTCGGTTCCCTCTACCAGCCCTAGCAAGATGTGCTGTATTTATACAAAAAGTATCTAGGGTTTCTTTGTCCCTTGTTTCTTGTATTTAGCTATTGTTGGATTTGAGGATGACGTATGGGATGAACCGTGTACGTAGATATTATGCAGGTGGTGTAGCCCCTGCCTCGTTTCCAAGAACCCTCATGAATAGTCATTCATACTGTATGAGCGCCAGGACACCTCCGGGTAATCGCTGCGCTATATAAGTTCACTTAACATAACATAACATAACATAACTTGAGTCTATTGATGGAGTTATAGGACGCTATTGCTCAGTGAAAACCCTCCTTCTGCACCCAGGACTAGAACTAGGTAAACGTTCAATCCTAAAGGTTTGTTACTGTGTAATGTAAGGGAGATAATGTAGGTGAAGGTGTATGATATTACCCGGGCCTATATTAGGGAACCTATATGAAACATAATAACAGATCTTCAAATTGAATGGAAACAGCTAATACATATCACTCCATACGGTATGATGAACGTATTGATAGGACACGCAGAGAGACAACAGCGGAACATCCTTGTAGTAATAGCTAAGCTCAAGGAAGAAATTAAGGATTTACATTTACCTTAAGCCTGTGCTAAAAATGCATAAATTCTGAAGTATATTCTTGAATCTTACCCAGTTTATAAGAAGGGCAAAAAATTAGGAACATTGTACTGATGACAATTGCTACAAATGTGGTTGTAAATGTATATATGCAAGAAAATATGATAATATTATTACAAACACTAGAAGAGCACCCACGCAAGATACCTCATAACTAGGCATCCCTTCAACTAGTGAATCAGATGTGTCAAGCATAGTCTGTGACACTATGTGGGGGCAACCCATCAACTTCATATTCAAATACCACATCTTCCATTTTTTTTGTGCAGAATTAGAACAATTCAGAATAGGCAACAAAACAACAATAAAAGCTACAACAAACAAAGATCCACCCGATGAAGTCCCAGAAGACTTTCAGGAAACAAGAAGGGGTGGGTTGGTGACCAGATCAGGGGCAAATGGCCAACCCAAAAAAATCATAGCATTTTGTCTCTCAAGAGTGATGAGCTGCAGGTTTCCCCTATTGAGTCAGCTCAACCCTTTATAAAAACATGACTTTTGAATAAATCAATGTATACTTCATGTGGACAGATGTTGGGTTACAAATACCAACACTATAGATTCTTTAAAAAAATATATTAATATTGGTTTTTGCATTTAATACAAATAACCCCCTCCCCACCACCCCCCAAGCAGACATTTGCCCTAGACATAGATCATTTCAACCAATAAGTCACACACAAAAAAACAAATTCAGTTAAAGAGATAAATAGGCCAACAGAAAAGATATATACATAAAGTACATAAATATACATCTAGGTTCAATTACCTTAAGAATAAACGCTAAGCCACAAAGAAAAGAAGAGAAAAGCAAAGATTCTAGGCAGCTTCAGACCATCACATAGTTTCCAGATTAGATAAAGGAAACCATACTTTTAAAAAATGTTCTCTTGTCTTCTTGCTTTTACGAGAATAGATAGCCCTTTCTACATGATAGGTTGACAATGAACAGGCATACCATTGCTGGAACACTGGAGGAAAGGGATCCAACCAGACTGTAGTCAGACAAATCCAGTAGATGGCCATAGCACAAACATAAAAAGGCTGAACATTAGCTCTAGGAATTTCATCATCCAACCTCAGTAAAATCCACTGAGGAGTTAAAGCAATTTCAATCCCCAATTTTTCTACGAAAAATGTATTAATCTGGGCTTTCATATTCCCTAACATAGGGCAGGTGGCCAACATATGGACTAGGTCTGCCGCAAAATCTTTACACCTAGGATATCTTGTTCAGTTGACGCCCCCCACACTTGACAATCATTCCCGGAGTTATATAGAGATTAAAAGACGTTTTATAATGTTGGGCCAGTAAATTAGCTGAGATTAAAAAGCTATGGGTATTTTCCAAGGACTTTAATAGATCATCTGGTTGGGCATTAATAATATTCTCCCAGCTCTTTGAATGTTTTAGCAGATCATCCTGCATTGTATTATTTAGAGCTTTAAAGAAAGCCCCTATCCTAGTATCGTCTTTCATAATCAACTCCATAACTTCTATCTTTTCAAACCTCCTCATTCCACCACCTTTCTTCATTAGAAAGTCTCTAATTTGTAAAAATTTAAAGAAATCTCTATGATCAAGATTGAAGTTTTTTTTAAATACCGAAAGACTTAAATGATTCATGTTCAAAAAATTCCCCCAATGTCCGGACTCCATTTGTCACCCATCTGCCCATCTCTGTGTCTAGAAAAATATCCGTATGTAGCGGATTATTCTGAATCGGGGTATAAAAGTTAAATCTCCCAAGGCCTATTCATTTACGCACTGTCCCCCATATACGATAAGCTGCTATTAAAACCTTAAATCGTACTTTTTTATAATATCCAAATTCAATTTGTCGTAGAAGACAGCCCCTACCTGCTACCCTAGTATAAGCTCAAATATAGATGAGGAGCCCCCCCCCGTTCTGGATCATACCCCTTCACATCCATAAAGAAGGCCAAGTTGCTATAGGGCAGTCGCCCAATAATATAATTTAAAATTGGGCACAGCCATTCCTCCCTGTTCCCTTGGGAGAGTGAAGAATGTTAACGCTCTCCTAGGGCTGGCATACGTCCATAAAAACTGAGGGGCATATTAGCAAGACCCACGTTAAAATTATCGCCGTTTTAGCGGCAGGAAACTGCCGCTAAAACGGCGATAATGGGCTTGCTAATATGCGTTATGGAATTCCAATAGAAGCCCAGGTTAGATGTCCTGCACATCTAACATGGGCTTCTATTGGAATTCTATAACGCATATTAGCAAGTTCATTATCGCCGTTTTAGCGGCAGTTTCCTGCCGCTAAACGGCGATAATTTTAACGTGGGTCTTGCTAATATGCCCCTGAGTCATTATCCGGTCAATTAACTTCAACCAATTATTACCTATTTCGAGCAGGATAGCTCGAAAGAGATATAGAACCGTAGGTAAAAAAATAATTTTAATCAAATTTGTTCGCCCAATAAGTGATAATCTCAGGTTATTCCACCTCAAGAAATCTAGTTTCGCTTTGGCAGTTAGGGGTGTCAAGTTAGCTTCAACAATTTTTCCCACATCCGCTTTAATAACTACCCCTAGATATGTAGCTTCCTCAGTAACCCGCCCATCAATCAATAGCTCATCTTTGTTAATGATTACCTGGGTTTTTTCGCTATTTAAAAGGTAGCCTGACAGCTGACCAAATCTCTTGGCTTCCTTTTCAATCTCGGCTATAGCACCACTAGGATCTGGGGTAACAATGGCAAGGTCATCAGCATATGCCAATATCTTTGTCTCCCCCCCCCCCCGGTGACTTGATCGGCTGATTTCCCCAGTTACATTGAATTTGTCTGATCAAGGGATCAATATAAATAGCAAATCGGAGTGGGGAGCAGGGGCATCCTTGCCTAGTGCCTCGCACTATAGTCATTTTGTCAGAAAGACCTCCCATTATAGCAATCCTAGCCCTTGGATTATAATAAAGAGCCTTTACTGATTTAATAAAGCCCTGTCCAATCCCCTTCCGAGACATCACCTCCCAAAGATATCGCCAGGAGACCCAGTCAAACGCTTTTTCGGCGTCTAACAAGATTAGCGCCATAGGATCTTTAGTAACTCAAGCCGCATCAAAGAGAGTGATGACTCATCGAATATGATCGGTCGTCCCCTTGCCAGGGATAAAACCATGTTGGACAGAAGCTGTAATACGGCTAATAACTGTGGCCAGATGCAAGGCTAGAATTTTTGCATAAATCTTAGAGTCACTATTGATAAGTGTGATAGGGCAGTATGAGCCTAACTCTTTAGCTGGTTTATTCTTTTTTAAGAAAACTGCGATCCTCTCTGTTGCCCAACTATCTGGGGGTGTATTCCCTTTCTGCACTTCCCTCATCAGTTCTGCTAAATGGCCTTTGAGTATCCCCGCAAATATTTTATAAAATTCTCCGGGAATAGAATCCATACCGGTCGCTTTCCCAGATTTTAGACTCTTGACAGCTACTTCTATCTCTTCTACTGAGATAGACTGATCCATTTCGCACCTATCAGATTCTTTGAGGATCGCTTCACAAGAGGCCGAAAGATATTCCCCCATGGTATTAGGGGCTTCACTGACCTTAGAGTATAATTGCTGGTAAAACCGCTGGAATGCCATCCTAATCTCAGCCTGTTCAGATTTCTCTCTAAGTATCGGATCTCTTATTTCCGTTACTTGTTCACCCACAGTTGTTACTCTTGCCCTAAAAGCAAGATTTTGGCCTACTTTTTCATTATATTCATATGCTTTCTCCCGCCAAACCAAATACCTATCTGCAGCCTTTTTAGCAGAAATATCTAAAATCCTAGCTCTAGCATTTGCCAGCTCAATAATGGCCATGCCAGTCTCATCCCCAGAGGAGATTTTATTAATCAATTTTAGTTCAGCCATAATCAAATCGGAGTAGAATCCCTCCAGTAGCGTTTTTTCCTGCTTTTGACACTCAACACTCAATCTCAAAATTTCCCCCCTAAGACAAGCTTTAAACATGTCCCACACAACACTAATGTGAGCACTACCCTGATTGTTTAGAAAAAACTGGGGGATCCAGACCTGGATATAACTCACATATTGTGGATCTAGCAAGAGTGCCCTTTCAAATGTCCACGATCGTTCGGCTCTCGGGAGCTGGGTCATTTGGAGCTCCAGGACAAGAGGATTGTAGTCTGACATGACCCTAGGAAATTTAGATATATGAGTGTGTTTAATCAGGCATTTAGAAATAAAAAAGTAATCAAGTTTGGCATGTACCTTATTTGGCGCTGATAAATATGTATAGCCAGGATCGGCCTTCATTCTCTTCTTCCATACATCTGCCAAGCCATGGCTGTTTTGTATATCTGCAAGCGCACGGAATACTTTAGGTTTCCTACCAGCATAATTCCTAGACCCATATCTGGCTGCTACGCAGGGTAAGTTGATATTAAAGTCCCCACAAATTATATGGGGTAAGGGCCAAGAGGCCAGCTCGCAATTCAGCCATCTTAACAATGCTGGATCATCTGAAACAGGGCCATAGATGGAACACACTGTAAACGAATCTGAACCAAAGCGACACTCTGTAATAGCCCAGCGACCCAAAGCGTCATGTCGGGTTCTATCAAAATTGCAAATGCCCTTTTTAGAGAGAATTGCAACCCCCTTAGTGCGGGTTCTCTGCATAGTACTACACACCAGCTGGAGACCAAAGCCATTAAGTAAATTTCTGCACGATTTCTCGATATGGGTTTCTTGAAGACATACTATATCAGGTTTTAGCATCTTTAAATCAAAAGCAATCCTTTGTCTCTTCCGGCTATCATTAAGCCCACAGATATTAACAGAGACAATGCGAAGTTTAGTAATTTGAGCCGGAGAGGAGGAAAAAAGCTAGCAATGGACTTCGGTCGAATTTATCACTAGGCTGAAGCATTGAAGAAAGCATGAAAGAAGAGAGAAAAAAAAGGGAAAGAAAAAAATCTCATTATCTACAACCAAGCCTATTCTTAGGTTTAGCCTGCTTGTTCCCCTCCCCCCTCCCTCCGAGCACCCCACCCTCCGACCCTCCCAGCTCCCAGAACACCCTACCCTCCCCCCAACCCCTACAAGGAACTGCGGATCAAACAAGACCCTAATGATGGCTCCTGCTAAGGTACCCACTGCCGTCCCACCTCAGCTCTGGCGCAAAAAAAAAAAAAAGACCAAAAAGAGAGTGCAAGAAGAAGGACCCCAAAAGGAGTGCAAGCCTAGAATAAGGCACAGATATTAGAAGAAAAAACAAAAACAAATGAGAAGAAAAAAGGCCCCCGGAAAAAGAAAGGGAATATTTATCTTTTATGTCTTTACATAACATATTTCTATGACGAATTCATGTCCCAAGACGTAGCCGGGCGTAGTCCGGCTCTAACATGTCCAGCAAGAGATCAGATTAAATGCATGTTTTTAGCCATATCTTTTAGCCATTGTTTCCTTCTTTGGAGCCCTTTCAGCCATGGCAGAGCTCATTCAGAAATTCTTGGGCCTTTATTTCCGACGTGAAAAATCGGGTTCTGCCATTAAAGATTTCTTTTAGTGTTGCTGGATTTAGCAAAAAGACTTGACAACCTGCTTATTGCAACGGAGAGAACATCTGGCGTAGACACCACCTACGCTCAACAGTAGCATGACAGAAGTCAGGTCTTACAAAAAATGAATGGCCATCAAAAGAACACCTGGCATGGGGTCTCGCTTTTTTAAAAATGGCCTGCTGCAGCCAGAAATTCCCAAAGAAAACTAAAATCGTTCTAGGTTTCTCAAATTGTCCACCCTGTCCAACTTTCCGCAAAACCAAGGGAAATCTGTGTGCCCACTGTACTTCCAAATCCAGATTCCAGTTGGAAAGCTCCGGGCAGGAACCTCTAAGCAGGCTAATGATAAAGGCTCTAACATCTGTGTCTTCGGCGTTCTCTGCTATCCCCAAAAATCGCAGGTTGTTCCGCCGCTGGCAGTTTACAAAATCCTCCAGCTTCCACTGGACATCTATGAGCTGAGCATCATGACTGTGCACTCTCGTTTGCAAAGCGCATGCAGACTCCTCAATAACGACAGTCCGGGCTTCAATTGTTATGTTATGTTATGTTATCGCAGATTTATAAAGCACTCGGATACTCAAGAGTGTCCCGGCGCTAGAGCCAGTAGGAGTGAGACAAAGGGTGATCGTAGAGCAGAAGATTAATTAAAAAGGACGGTTTTTAGCTGCTTCTTAAAGAGCCTGAGGTCTTGAATTTTTCGCAACTCATGGGGGAGAGTATTCCAAGCCTTAGCCGCCCTAAAAGCAAGGGATCTTCCCCCTGTTCTGGCTAGTCGGTACCGTGGAATAGTGGCTAGGCACTGTGTTGTAGACCGGAGCTGTCTGGAAGGCGCATAGAAGTTAAAGCGTCTCCTGAGATAGGGGGGGCCCCAAATTGTATAGAGCACCATGAGCAAGGGTGAGGGCTTTAAACAGAACGCGACTTCCCACTGGAAGCCAGTGCAGATCTCGGAGGTGTTGCCTGGCACTGGTCCTGCAAGAAAGACCCAGAAGCACTCTCACTGCTGCATTCTGGATAGACTGCAGTTTTTGCAGCTGATAGGCAGGAAGGCCAATGTATAAAGCATTGGCATAGTCGATGCGTGACAGGATGAGAGCGCGTGTCACCATTTCCTTTGCTGGTTTGGGCAACAGTGGAAGAAATTTCCTAAGCATTTTGAGTGTGCCGAAGCACACTCCAGCCACTTTTTTTTATCTGAGGAGCGAAGCTGAGGTCCTCACTAAACCAAACCCCCAGATTCTGTAAAGGGATCCCCGAAATATTAGGCAAGGGGTAGCCTGTTGGCCAGAGGTCCTCCCTAAAATGTGGCGGGAAGGACCCGTAAAGGAGGACCTCCGACTTCTCCTCATTACATTTAAATTGGGCCCTTGCAAGCCATTTGAAAACAGCTGCTAGACAATTTTTGGCTGCATCGGGAGACAGATCATTTTTTCCCCAAGTAAAGAGGAGCTGGGTATCATCGGCGTAAGCGATGATCTTAGCGCCCAGCTCCTCTGCCAGGTAAATTAGCGGCGTAACGTAAACGTTGAATAGGAGGGGGCTCAGGGTAGAACCCTGAGGCACACCCGTAGTCACCTTTCTTGGGACCGAGGAAAACGGAGGCAGCCAAACCTGCTGTGTCCTATTTTCTAGGAAGGATGCGATCCAGTCCCAGGCCATGCCCGAGATTCCAATACTGGAGAGACGAGCCAGTAGCTGATGATGGGGCACCGTATCGAAGGCGGCAGAGAGGTCCAATAGAATCAGGGCCGCTCTGCCGCCTGAATCAAGGCAGTCTCTAATAGCCTCCGACATCTCAACCAGGGCCGTCTCCGTACTGTCGATATCCTTTCGGCCATATCTGAGCAGCATTTATTAACTTTACGGATTGCTCCCTGGATTTTCTTGGCAGCTTGATGAGCCTTACGAGTTTCCGCCCTAGCCTCTCCTTGGACTTGTTTCAGAGTATTATAAATTAAGTCCATTGTGGGGATCTCCAGGGCCAGAATAGGTTGTTCCACACTTTGCCTCCTCTCTTCGTAGACTTGTTGAGTTGCTGAATAGTCCCATGCAAGCTGGGATGTTGGTGCCGGAACTATGGGTCTATTACTGGTGGCAGGACTATTTTTACTTTTCCTCCTTTTAATACTGCATTTTTGAGTGCTAGGGGGTTTATCTCCATCAGAGGAAGTACTATCAGAACCATCGGAGTCCTGGTCTCCTTCCTCAGAGAGATCATCCGTTAAATTAGAGCCATCCGAGTTATCCGGTAGAGAGAAAAATGTATCCCCATGATCAGGTGAGTTAAGGCTTCTTGCCTCAGTACTATCTGATGGTATGTTGGAATCTGTATCAGGCATGTCAGGCATATTGAAAATACTGGGGGGATTTGTCTAGTTTATAGAAGGTTTAGGGGGTATAAAGGGGGTATCGCCCCAAGTACCCTCCTCTAGCTCTTTCACTAGCCCCTCCTGTCCGGGTACCAGCATCCCTAGAACAGCTCCCTTCTCGACCCCCAACTTCGTCGCATTGCGCCCACTTACTTCAAGATTTGCGGCAGGTTGCCAGGACCCATCTTTCCCTCCTTTGTCCATTTTGGGCAGGCCAGCACGCTGTGTATGCCCGCTGAAGATTGAGGGGATCACAGGCCATTTAACCTCTGCCTGCAAATGTGCGCCGCCTGAAGCCCGGAAGTCTTTTGGTGACCTTGAATTTTCTGGAGCGCTGTCAGCACCGGCTCTGACTTTCGTTTTCGGTTTGGTGTCAGCGTCTCTTCGATCCTTCCCCTTTCTCAAATCCAAGGTCCTGCGAGCCGAGGGGACTACAGGCTCTCTCAGCTCCTTCTCTTTTTCCTTGATGGCTTGTTGTTTGTTAACGCGGGGCGGCATCACAAGGCTTGAATCTCCGCTCCGCGGTGTGTGCTCGTCTCCACCTCCACCTCAGATCAGTCCTGCCAGGATTCGCAACGCCGCACGTCGTGCACCCCTGGAACGAGCGAGGACCTCCAACAATGCACAAAAACCACGAAAGAGGAGACGTCGCATACCCAGCAATCACACCGGCAAGTCCACTAGACGAGGTCCTTCTTAGTGGCCATCCAAAAACACCATTCACCGGAGCTGAGCGAGACGGCTAGTGTGGTGTTCTAGGCAGCCGCCATCTTGCCCCCAAAGCTGGTGTCAGCACTATAGATTCTAATATTGGATATGGTGTGCTGCAGGCAACCTTACAATAAGGCTTCATCTGGATTTCGGTTACTTAGGGCATGAGCTGAGGTAAAAACGAACACTACAAGCTTCCCCTTCCTAAAAGTCGGCAGGTCAGTGCAGCTCAGCTGAGTTTACAAAGTGAAAAGCCAAGACAAGCTTATGCATGGGGATTACTTCCTCGTCTTCTCCACTTCTCTCCTCGTATATTGCTGGAATTGAGGCATGCTCTCCAGCTTCTTCATGATCGAACCTGCCCTATTTGGCTGTAGAGCAACATTCATGTGGCGATAGGAATCCAATGTGGAGGCAATTAATTAATTGGAGCCCAACCGACAGCCCCTTTGCAGCAGCAGCAGCGGCTGCTGCCAAAATAAAGTGGTGGTGCAGTGCAGGGGCAAATAATTTTAAAAATACACTTACCTGCTACTCCCTTTGCTGCACCCGCTTCCTCAGTGCTCCTCTCGCGTGGAAGTCGCTGGGCCAGCATAGTCTTCCAGACTCCCCACCCAATCCAGATGCTGCTCTCATGCTGTGAGAGCAGCATCTGGATTGGTCTGAGCATCCTGGTTAGGCGCTCTCTAAGGGGCTTGGAGCCTGTGCCATTTCGCCACCCAGCTGTACAATGCAGCTTGGTTGGAGAAATCTAAGTGTGCATTTCTGTTTGGCTGGCCTCAGATCGACTGCCAAACTGACATGCGCACTTACAAGTGCCCTCCACTCCTTCCAATCCTGCGCTGTCAAGAGAGGATTGCCTTGCCCACCCGTTTCTGCAGCATCGGCTGTCATTGAAAAATAAAACGATAATAAAAGTGTTTCATTATCATTTTATTTTTTATTCTGCAGTGGGGTGACACCATTACGGAGGAGCCACTGCTGCTTTACAGCTTCTCTTCGCTTCTCTCCATTTTCCTTCGCAGACATGCAAAAGAGAGTTAGCGTGATGCAACCCTGCCAAGTACCACACATCAGGGGTTTTACTGACCTCACTTAAATGCATTAGTCATGAATTTTCAGAGATTCTGGACACTGTGGGGATTACAAGAGCATTAATAATAGCAGCCCGCGGGTGCTTTGTCTGCTTGTTGTGCAGTGCCACTCTTCCTGAATCAAGCAGTATTTAGTTTCTTAACCTGCCGCAGTCTCCCATCCAGCCTGACCTCACTTATTGCTATGGTGACCAAGACTCTTGTATATACTGAAATGTTGTTTTTGCTGCATAAAATATAGCTTTGCTCTGGTGCACTCTCACTCTAGGAGAAAAACTTGAGGATCCGGCAGTGGGCGAGCTTCTCATTCCTGATAGAGAGGATGGGAATTTAACCACCAACAGTATGCGCCGGACCCAGCCTCACGTGAATCAGGCACCTTCTGTTGCTTTCTGGTCACACTGGTGCATACCATTATGGTCTAAGCCATAGCTGAAGTGTTCCTTAATTGTTTTTATCACTGTATGCCGCCAGCCCCAGATAAGTGGCGCAGCGTAGCGACAGAGACTGGCCCCAGAGTGGACACTGACTCACATATCAGATCGGACACCAGCAGGCATAGAGCAGGATGTCTACAAGCACTGGGGAGAGCAATCACATGGCTCTCTACACTTTCTACTCTGGGTCCCCAGCCACTTACCCAGCTTGCACTGGCAAGATTAATTAGTTGACACTAACATCAACAACATTTTACTTGTATCTGCACATATTTGGCCCGTACAGTAGAATAGATGTGTTTCACTTTCCTCTCCAGGCCAAGCACACTGCACTGTTTTTGTCATACACAGCTTAGTGAAGAGAGCTAAACTGAGCTGAAGACTTGACCATCCGCTGCAAACAGCCATAGTCTTTAAGCCTGTGGGGTGCTGCAGCACCCCAGTAGCCCTGTTATATTCCATGTAGGTACCCCAATATAGGCTCATGTAACATCCTAACCTTTCAATTATGTTCTCCCCTACATTACACACATAAGGGTTCTTGGGGACTGACCTTTTACCCGGATACGACACTGCACACAGAACGCAGGATTTTCCCTAGTAAAAGCCTCATACATTATGCATGAGGATTCTTGGAAACTCAGCAGGACTACCATCTTCTGCATAATAACTATGTATAAAGTTAATTCTTGACGTCATCCTAAGTCCGACAATGGCACAGCAAGGTAGAACCCCTGGGGATACCTTTGGGTATATAAATATCACATCTTGCTGAGATAGACAGAGGAGAACAAGGACTTCCCTGCCGACACACTGACGCAAGATGCTGAGGCTCCTGCATGCAGCACTCCAGCTCGCAGTGGTCTCACATCCCTTGTGGGGTGTCCAACGCAAGACCAAGATGGGGTCCACCAGTCTCTTACTTCAGGTAATGGGGTTGACTTTATCCTAGAGGGATTCTTGGCTTAACACCTACACACATGCTAGGTACACTTCGGTACATCTAGTTAGGGCCGCATCGTAGGAGTACGCATTTTACTGTCATGTATTTTATATACCTGCCTGTATTCATGGTTTTAGCACAATGGTAGAAATCTACTATCCTTTTACTTCCCTATTGCTTCTAATCATTTATATCTGTTTCTGTCTAGTGGTTGTTTCAGCACACCTATTTTACACTAGAATGACGACTGTTCAATAAATGCTTATTGAAAACATCAATACCGTTTATTCTGTGTATCTCTCTGAGACAAAGTGAGCACAAGTGACTGAGCGAAAAGTATTGCACTGTTTCCACGGTCCTGAGGGATCAGGGTTGTCATGTTCGATAGTTGTCAAGAACTATTCTCTCCTTGGTAAGAGGGGTTTCTAGTGGCACTGTGAGCTAGCTGGTATACAGGCTAACATACCCGTTAGGGGTGTATAGAATCAGTCTGGCACCAATCCTACAGTGTATGCTGTCTAAACGCGCAGATCCTATATAGGGTTTATAGGAACTACACGACATGGCGCCGCCAACGTTGGTTGGGTACTTATTTAACGGTCAAATCTGAGTAGTTCAGTTGTGCTATTCTCAGGGACCCCCACTCACATTCCCACAGAGGCATCTGGGGTGGTAGGGAACAAAAATCTGCCGCAGCTGAGTAGGCAAATCCTATGTATTGGCTGTTGGTTAATCAAGCTTGAAGGACATATTGTTTCTATTGTGCATAAAACCTTATCTCAGTTCCCTTGAAAAACTCTTCTTACTAAAACAATGACTGAGCAGGATGACACTGTGCGTGCATTACGTCTCTCAGTCGGAGACTAAGAAGAGGATGATGCAATACAAATTTCTGAAAATGTTAGAAATGCCATCACCCTAAAACTAGCAGCATATGGTTTAACAGCTAGGGGTGGGCCAGTAATCTTCGTGATTGAGGCACACGAATCATATAGAACAGAGGTATTCTATGCATGGGTTAAGTTCCCCCAAGCAGCTGCACGAACAAACACATTCCATATATGATATACCGAACGAATATTGTCTGTATGAGGACATTGAAGTTCCGCTCACCTACCAGGAGCATATAAACTGGTTTAAAGGCACCCTTCCCCATACAAGAGATAAAGTAAGACTCGGTCCGCTCGGAAGAGATGGAGCAACATGGCCAGTACTAGCGGCCTATACACCACATCCTGACATTGACACAATGCCAGTAGGAGACTTAGGTGATCTTCATAAAGTACCAATAAGACTTTACAGAAACATGACACAGTTTGTGATGAGAACATTCACACTACAGCCAACCACAGCTATACCAACAGGACCTTTTCAAACAACTAAAATAATACCACAAACGATACACACAGTCATGGGTAAAATGCCCACTAAACGTGAACAAATGCCATTCTGGTTAGCTCAAAAAATAACACAGCTAGAGGCAGTATTTCCACACACTAGCCCACAAGAAAAACACAGAATGCTAACAATTTGCTTGCCCATGGGGATAACACCCCAGATAGTGGATTGTATCACTTGGCGTACAGTCTTCGCTGCCATATATACCAGGACTCATGGTATCCCTTCATTAGCAGTGATACCAGATGTATTAAGACAAATACAGAACGAGAATGGAGCAGAACCTGCTCTGAACTTAGGGATGAAATTACTAGGTAATTATTTCCCAGGTATCAGCTATAATATTTACAAACATTAAAGGGGAGGCAGCATCGGTGGCAATACGCCAACGCCTGAGGGACTTCACTCCTTTACAACGGAACGTGAATTACCCAACATTATTGAAGACACCTATTCAGAATTAGGTAGAGATAGTTTGGGAGCTATAGAAGTAAAACCTCAATTGATGGGTGGTCCCGAAAAGGATAACACCAAGCAAACACCTGCTTCTTCAAAGAAGAAATGGGAAAATGACAAACAACAAAAAAATAGAGAGAATAGATCTCAATCCAGAGGTAGGTCTCCTCAACAGGAGCCCTCCGAAAGGAGGTAAACCTTAGGAATAGAGATAACATTAAAAAACCTGACAGGTATCAGGACACTGATACACGTTCCTTTCAGGGTTCATCGAAAAACTCTGAGAGGGACGGATGTTCAGAACACAGACAAGACGAGCGCACAAAATCCAGAGACATGCAACACGCTCCAGAATACACTTCAAAGAAAGAAGAGAAACCAAAATAAAAACCTCAAATTAAAAAGAAGAAAGTAGCAGGTCTTAAGATCAGACATGCCCAGAATCCTGAGGACTCAACTACTGAATGGGAAATGGGCTCTGACAATGCTAGACAGTGTAGCAGAAGTAACAATAGCTCGCCAGAACCTGATGGAATTTCTGGTGACAGCGGAGCTGAATGAACATATCACTGTGGAAACACCTGATACTAGGGTGAGTGTCCCACATAGGTTACATGAAATAACACTCCAAATGGAGGGGGTCAAGCCCAGGAAAATTGATGGTCTTTTTTGGAAGAACCTAACTTTTGGCTATGACATACTTTTAGCTGAAAGAGATTCGCCGCCTGAAATTGTTATGGATTGCCCAAAGGGAGAAATAGTAATTTTTCCAGCCTTTTCCGACCTCGTTCCCATACATTTAAAACACACATTTGCACGGGAGTGGGCAGTAACCCTTGCTCCAACATTATATCACAACCATGTTGGGCGGGATGAAGAGTCAACTCACCACGTGATACCACTAAAATCTACTCCAACTCCACAGAGACAGTATCCAATAAAACAAGAAGCTAAAAAACAAGTCAGGGAGATCTTAGATCAACTTGAATACCAGGGGGTGATTGAAACTTGCACCTCTTCAATGAATAATCTTTTGTTTCACATAATGAAGCCCAACAATTCATACCATCTAGTTTTGGATTACAGACATCTGAACTCATGCACAAAAACATTTGCAGTACAGAACGCACACAGTGCCGTATTGATGAATAATATTGTGCCGAAAAAATACAAACAACACTAGATATCTCAAATGGATTCTTCTGCCAAAATATAGCGCCTGAGAGCAGATATTTGACAGCATTCTCAGCGCTGGGGTCCCAGCATCAATTTTGTCAACTCCCCCAGGGGTATAAGAACAGCCCAGGGTTGTTCTCTGCTAGGGCAACTGAGTTACTTCAGAATCTGGATGAGGAGGCATTGTCCTATGTAGATGATATTTATCTGACAGATGATGACATAGAGGAACACTTGACCAGGGTGAGCACCATAATTTTGGGATTCGCCTCTGAGGGCTACAAATTCAACTTTAAAAAATCAAAAATAGCCCACCTCAATGTCCTATTTTTGGGATATGAGCTTTCAAGTGAAGGGAAAAGCTTGGCAGACAACTTTTTAGAAAAGTGTGTGCTGCTCCAACCTCCAAAATCATTGAAAAATTTACAATCCATACTGGGATTCCTGAATTTTGGTAGAACATACATTTTGGATTAATCAGAGAGGGTTAAACCTTTCTACGACCTCATAAGACCTGATTTTTCAGTTAGGCAATGGACAAAGGAACACACAGGTATCCTTTGTTCCCTACAAACTGACATGATAGCATCTAAACACTTACAGACATGCGTAAATGTCTAAGCTCTATTACTGGCACTGATTAATAGGGATCGAGAATTACCCACACTAATTGTGTGCGATTCTTTTTACTGTGTCCAGTCATGCAATGAATATCTTCACTACTGGGGACAAAATGGGTTTAAGGACTCGAAAGGTGACACAATTAAGCATAAAATGGTATTGGAACAGGTAGCTGTGTTGAAAAACTAGGTTACACAAAATTTTACCATGTTTAAGGGAAAGAGCACAAACACTTTAGGACTGGTTAGTAGTGGTAAAGTGCATAGAGTCCAAATTCCAACAAAAACGAATTCAGTAAAACAGGAGGAGAGAAGGCAAAACATTTGGGGGTGACCTGCAGAGAGGGCCAAGTCCAACATTATTATTACTGGATCCATGAGACATGTTGGTTGAAATTCAGGTGTACTATAGACCATTGATGCTTGCCAGGTTCTTTTATGATGATAAGTTCCACATGGACTTTTGCTTCCAATGGTATTCCATTCTCGGCTACTATAGCTGATGTCTGGGCTTGTTTTTTTCCCCGTAGTTTTATATAGCGCAAACTTGACTCGAAGGTATCAGGTACCAGAGCGCTTGACATGAACACCAGTTGCGTTACACAAGTACACATTCATTTTTTGTAGGTACGGGGAGATTAAGTGATATGCCCAGAATCACAGGATGTTGAGCGTCATTGCCGAGACTCGAACCCGGTTCCCCAGATTAGATATCGACTGCTCTAGCCGTTAGTCTACATCCTCTCCCCTTGTACATATATGTTTGCCACTCTTGGTGTTTCTGAACTGAGACAAGAACAACAAAGAGACAATAATGACCTGCTAGAGAATCTCTAACTGCTGATAGACTTTGGCACTTTCCACTGGCATTTTTGGGTGTTTTTTGGGAAACTTTTAATGGCATACCCACTTTTGCCATATTAGAAACCTGAATTTCTGTTGAGGCTCCTTCCCTTTTATCAGTTCTCTGAGTTTGAATACAGCCCAAATGTATGGGTTCTTCAGCTGTGTGAGACGTTCCATTCGGAGGAAAGCAGAATATGGAGCTACACAATCTGAATTATTTTTCCCCTTTAATATAATTAAGCTTTTGATTCTGTTATATAAAAAATGAAATTGGAAATAATATTGAGATTGGAAACTAGCTGAACTAAGTTACTTCGTAGGTCATTGCAGTCCCCAATTAAATACAATCACTTGGATATCATGCGTCCATTCAATAAATTGATACTAAGGGCCTGATGCCGAGTTTGGCGCAACAGCGCAGGCTCAACTCTGGTACCGTTGCGCTAAACCCACATGTGGACCACCACCCATATTACGAGGTGTATAAGTATAACTCGTAATACAGTTGCCAGTCCTTTGGCCTTTCCCATGGCAGTGCCTTGAAAACAGGCACCGCAATGGGAACGCCCAAAAAGTTCCAGCACGGAATGGACAGCAACGTCCATGCCGTGCTGGAACTGGGGAGAATACAGACAGGGGGGAACATGTTGTGCCCCCCTGAATGTATCCCCATGGTGGGTGGGACATGGGGGCCCTGTTGAGCCCCTATTGTTCCTGCACCAACAGCCATTTCATAACGGGGCTCCGCCATTAAAAGGCTGACGGTCCAGGAACTCAAAATATGCTGAGCGAGACTGCGCCAGTCCCTGCTCAGCATAATGCGTTGTGGCGCACTTGCGCTACCGCCAGGGAAAAACTGTTCTCTGGTGCAGATAGTGGTCCACCCCCGATACGATTTACAAAGTCGTAATGGGCAAAACTGTGGACTGGCACTTCTGCGCCACCGCGAGTCTGGTGGTCGCAAGACCGTCCGACTTGTATTCAGGCCCTAAGTTTCCAAGCTAAATGATGTAAGTGAGAAAATCTCTGGTACCCTGATTGGTATGCATTAATCAATTCCATACACATTATTTGGAATATAAATCTCAAAGATGCTTTTAAAGTCAGCCAAAAAGAGTTTGTTGTCATCAAGAAGGGAATCATTCCTGTCATTTAGAGGAAAAACTCATGGTAACACACTTTCCCTGAGGTTCGTGAAAATAAAACTCAATGTGGTTTTTCTTGAGGCACAGTTCTGTAGCTGAAATATATAATAAGCTATGCATTTACCAGATTGCATTGGTGAGAGTAACGGAGCCCCCTTCCATGTAGTTAGGGTTTGTTACTACTTGCTGTAGTTTGCATTGGCAGTGTTGGTGCAGCAGCACCTACTCTACAGGGTTTCGTCCCCATTGTGCCCTGTAATAGAAGACATTTTATATTTTTTTCAGCAGATCTTTTGACACAGGAGAGTCCTGTCATCATGTCAGTTTACTGTATACCTTTTATAGGGTTTCTCCAATCCCATAAAGTGCCTTTCTGTGTTTTGATCTGCCCAGAAGCAAGCGTAATATAGTCTTTCATCTTTACTCCCTGGATAGGATCATAACTTAATGATCAGGAGCGACTTCACTTGTGTGAACACCAAATTCCTATGAAACAGTAATGCACTCAGCAGCCACGGTCTGTCTTTTTTGGTGAAAGCTACTATTGCCCAGGGTAGATATGCCAAGGCTTGTATCAGGAATAGGCAAAATTGAAAAGTGTTTCTACATGTAATATGCCTAATCCTTGTAAGGATTGCACATTTCAAGCACGGTGAATGTGGGAGATCATCTAAGTGAAAACTGTACTCAAAAGGGGCCCTCATGTACAAAGGCATGCTAGATACCAGCTCATAAGGCATGCAGTGAAAGTTGCCAGCACAGTGCTTAGACCACAAAACACTGACAGTATCAAGGTTCTCTCAAAACATGTTCTGAGCGAACCATGTCTCCCATGAGCAAAAATATTACACAGCACTTATCAGGACACCCCTGGGATGAGCCGAGTTCTACAGGTTGTTACGGACCCTTTCTCCATTGCTGAACTTTACATCTACAAATCATTGATTTCAGGTTGGTTAGTCTAATTAGTTCAACAGAATCAAAACAAGACTACTCACACTAAACACAGAGGGGCTTATTTACAAGCCCCTTGCTTGTGATGCACCGGTGGCGCAACCTGCTGCCCTATATTTACAAGGACACGTAAAGTCACCCTGCGTGGCTTTTCATGTCCTTGTAAATATGGCCGCTTTACACGCAACCCTTTGCGTGAAAGGTGCATGCCATGGGTGTTGCTGTGGATGTTCCGATGCAACATCCATGGTTTCTGCTGCATTTCCAGATTTACGAGAAATCGTAAACCTGGAAATGCGGCAGAATGTTACACCTCCCCAGGGGAGGCGTAGGTTGGCGCAAAGAAGAGAAATGTTTTTATTTCTCCTAGTTTTTTTCCTCCTTCTATGCGTGGTGCATTCTGCAGCACACATAGGAAGAGAAAATCACCAAGTGATGTCAATCCAGTCATGGACCCTTCGAAGTGGGTTTAAAGTGCAACTGCAAAAACCCACGCATCGCCGTCATTGCGTGGCTAGTAACTGGCACATCTCATTCAACGTCAGCGCATCACCGATGCTGCCAGGATCAAGGGCATCACATCGATGGCTGCATGGCTCGACAATGATGAATCACCTACATCAGAGGGATTCGAAGATGACACATTTCTAATTTGCGCAGCACAGAACCGATGCATCGCCTACATCTCCTGGATTGATGCTGACATATCACCTTCCTTGCTCCTCGCATCCTGACCTCAACGTCGATGAAACCCCAAATGAAGGTACTGTTTCAGCCATTGAAGGCTGGTCCCTGTATCCTACCCACGCTCCATCGTGGTCGGCGTGAACTTTTGGATTTGTTTGGTGAAGAGTGACTAGAAAGCCCCAGTTGGCACTTTAAGCTTTTAAGAACTACATTTCAAGATAGTTCTTAAAAAATCATAAGTTTGGTTCTACTTACTGGATTTTTGTTGTTTTGGCCTTGTTCTGTTCAGTAAATCAAGCTCTATCCCGTTTGCTGCTGCTGTCGGCCAACGGCCGTCGCAAGCACTACCTCGGTAGTGCTGCACACGTCCGTTGGCCGACGCGGCCCCACCCGTTTAATAGAACGTTCCGCACTGGCGCGGAACGTTCGAAGCAGCAAACGGGCTATTGTTCTAACCAGGTGTCATATCTTTCTGGGTGGTCTTTTCAATATTTTGCTGTTTTAAGTGTTGCACAAATACTTTACACATTGCGTCCTACGTTAAGCCTGACTGCTCTGTGCCAAGCTACCTGAGGGTGAGCACAGGTTTATTAATAATAATAATAATAATAATAATAATAATAATAAAGCCATTTGTTGAGCGCGAACAGTTACCTTCAGCAGAGGTGTCCCGGCGCTATAGAAGCAATCAGCAGCGAGTAACCAGGCAGTGTCATGTCCGGGTCCAGAGAGCAATTTAGACTGAGCTGAAAAGCTATGTTTTAAGCATGTGTATCTGACTTACCCTGACTAGGATTGTGGTTTCTGCTTGGACAGGGTGCATACCTCTGCCAACCAGCATCCCAATTTCTAACACATGGCTAACTAAGAAGCTGTGCGTCCTCTGACACCTGTGCTTCTCACCCGGAAACAAGAGCTTGGTCCTCCACGTACCTTGTCGCCCCAATACAGTATTTTCCACCAAGCAGCTGGCGGTCGCAGCATTCTAGGAAATGAAATCCACTTAAGTTCCTGTTGATTCAGTAACTGCATTGCAATTGCACACCCAGAGCTTGACGTCGTCCAGGAGCATCATACATCATTCAAAGTAGCCGCTTCCTCTGCACAAAAAAGAGTCGGCACTCCAGCAGGATTCAGTTTACAGGATTTATTGACACTACATGGGCCGGGATACGTTTCGGTAAACAGGCCTTTCTCACACAGGAAGTTAGCCTCTTCTTACAGACACTTTCTTTAAGTGCACATAAACAATGAAAATAAAAGACTGACTAACGAATCAATGAAAAAATAGTACATCCATGGAAAAGCGAAGAAATGTATATCTTATCTTCAAATGTGTTTGATAGGAGAGTAGAACCCCTATGTGGGTGTATCAAATACAATGTCACATAACATTTTGCTAACTACTATCTCCACGAGAAATTTTTTCAAACTGAAGGATACATTTCTTGTTATGTAGATGCATACTCATGGTTGCCAAGGTAATGTATTACATAGCATTTATTGGTATTAAGCCCAAGTGGGCCTACTCAAGAAAGCTATCAACCTAAATGTCCAAATGTGCTTCATCCATGAATATGAATTTGAAACAATAGATGCACGTGCAAATAGTACAATTGTGTAACAGAAATTGTCTTCATCAATTATGAGTGGATTACAAGATTCTACCTCTAGACTAGACCTTTGTGTAGAAGAATAGAGCAATTTGTGTAGGCCTCTTGGGCTAATGTTCTTGTTATATAGTCAAACATATGACATGATTATGATATTTAGTACATGAGTCGTCAATACATGGGACTACCATGCACAGTGAGATTATAAGCAGTTTATATTAATATGATGGTTCATGTAGGTTGGGATGGGTCCACTTAGAATATATACCTTAGATTTATGTGGACCAGGATTGAATATGGGCCACAGTTTTTTCAGCATTATGTTACATTTTGTTAGTTTATGAACATTTTTCTTGTGTCCGGAAGTTTGAAACAACATAGTTCTATGTTACATATTTATGGATTATACATATAAGGCCTGATTACGATGTGGTCGGAAACGGCTCAGACTGTTGGTCGGAACCTTTCCAACCGCATCATAATATGCCGGTCGGATTCCTTTCCGACCGTCTCATTACGAGGGAGGCGGTCGGAAAGGAATCCGAACGGTCATTCCGACTGGCTTCCGATGGGCTCGGAGCGCCTGTCCATCAGTCGGAATGTGCCCAGTAAACCAAACGGCGTTTTTTTCCGCCCCTGGGATTACGATGTCGGGTTTTGGCAGCCTTTGCGTGCTGGCCTTTCCGACACAGAAAGGCTGTTGGAATTCGACTTTGGGGGGCCCCAGCAGGCCCCCTTGGGTGCACGACCTCGGGTTGGAGGTCGATCCCTGCACCCGTGGCAGGCACCTTGAGGTACCTGACATGGCGTGCAGAGAAGAAATACACCTCCTATTTTACAATGGGAGCATGCATTCCGTCCCGAATACAATCTCCCATTGTAAAGTATAGGACTGCGACGGAACAGTGTTCGGTTGCATCCTAATTAGTCGGTCGGGACCGCCGACCGGGTGTAGGTCGGTCCCTTGACCGAGACAATGTCGGGCGGAGGAAACCCTGCCCGACATCATAATCAGCCCCATAGTAACTATTGGAGTTTGTATGCATCCTGGCAGTTTTTGCTTTCCTGATGTACTTGCTTTCTTGTGCTATGTTTATGTTGATATTTGTTGATATTTTTATTCACTGGATGCACTTTACCGGGAGAGTTGTGGGTGATGACTGACACCCATGATCAAGGCGGTAAGCCAAAATGTGTGGGGTGCTTTGCATCCCTGCTATGAATAAAATAATCACTTTATTCACTACTGTGAGTACGCCGCTGTGTTGTGTCATCTACTGATGTAAGTTACTCCCGGTTTCTCTCACTGAGGCAGCTGCACCACCATCATGAGTGTCTGTGGGAAGGCTGCCTGAAGAAGCATTTTACTCCAAAAACCACATTTACTACAAAATAATATAAACATTAAAAAATCAAAACAAAAAATATTAAATATAAAAAATAATAACATAATGATACAAATTCTATTTCACCAATTTTAGGAAAACTGCTGGTCTCTGGAAAAATTAGGTAAAGTATTTTCCACTGTAGTCTGAGCAACAGTAGGGAAAGTGTTTGACTTCAGAGCGGTTACATTTACTATACCCACTCCAGTCTAAGCAACTGTAGGGAAAGTGTTGTACTTCAAAGGAGTTATATTTAATATTTGTCAGAATTGCATCAATATACCCATGTCCACTAAGACGAGAATGGATTACAATAAATGTTATCCTTCGTCACAGCAAGTTAGTAAGGGCTTTGTGCGTAATAACGCTATGACCCCTCAAGCCTAAACAAGAGTAGCATTAATGAGTGAACAAAAAGCAACAGGTAAACAACGGTATATGTCAAATATCAAAAAAATAAATTTCATATACAGCCATTCTATTTGTTAAAAAAGACTGTGTCTTTTATATCTTTTATTATTTAAACAAGTAGTACATAAGACAAGTCAAATCGCAAAACTCACAGTTCAGTGCTTCACAATAAAATATTTATCGTTCCTCCAGAGACAACAAAATATTAGCATCCATATAATTAAAAATAAATAAAAATCTGTACTTCATGAGATGCTGTTATTGCATAATTATAGTGTTCAACATATCAAATTCATGATTTCACAGGTACAATTGATAATTCACAAAATACAAACAATAATACAAGAAAAATTATATTAAAACAGCGAGCTCCAAATGAGCTGGCTGACTCAAAACATGTGTCGACGCGGCGTTTCGGTGAAACTGACAGTATTCATCACCTTCTTCAGGACAAAATATATGTTAAAAACTTTTCTAAAACAAGAGGAAGAAAACATTTATATCAGTAATATATATCTATAATGACTAAAAAACAATACATGACATACTTTCTTCACTTTATGTTCACTCATACATGCCGAATGTTGGCAGGGGAAATGTTATACAATTGGAAAATTTACTAGTGCTGAAACATTGGGATTCGAGCAAATAAATGTTGCAAATCTCCAACAAGGTAGAAACCCAAAGCTGTATTTACATTAGCCAAACAGGATCCATCAAAATAGATGGTAAGCGGTCTCTTTCCTAAAGAACTATTCAGTTAGAGACTCAAATTGTTCCCAATAGTCTTAGATGGAAGCTTCGGGTAATGAACCTTGGATAAATGAAGTTCTTTGGGGTGCTTTCCTTTTTTAAAAAAGGCAACCCTCGAAATGAACGATCTAAAAATAAAATTAAGAAAACCACAGATTACAAGGATAAGTTGTAAGTTATGATATGCAACATGTACTCTGAAGTAATGAGACTCAAAATGCTATGTCCCACTTACTGGTTAAACAGTGTCTTAAATCAGTCCACTGTTAAGGCGTATCAATTGCCCTTCTAAGAGACACAAATCAAATGGTGTCGCCTCCAATTATCAAAGACACGATCCTAATGGGGAAGAGAATTTGAATGTGAATGGAGTGGACTATTGAAGAAAAATATGGAAAAGTATCCTAATTGCATAGATGTCTTAATGGATGACAGTGCTTACCAGTGCAGAATAAATCGCAGGATAACCGGACCGCACTATTCCTCACGTTTGGGCCGGGCACAAGTGTATCACCGGATATATAAAAGGATAGTTGACAGCTCTGTAATACATAAAGAAATCCATCCTTCAGGACATATCAGAGGCCATTATTGCCTAACTTATGTTGAAGTCCTTATTGGACCAATACCAGCTACCAAAGTTGTCGAGCTGGATAGAGTGAAACTAAACGAGCTCAGGAAGCTAAAAATGAGCTCGAGAAACCCCACAACTCTACACATCACCATGTTGGTGCATGATAAAGGATGAGGCTTTCGTGCGAATGAAAAGCCATAAATAAAGAGGTAATGACAGAACGCAACTCCCCAAGTCGGGAGCAGATAACAGAGGATCTCTTACCGGTAGACCGTTCAATTCTGATCCCACACGGAGGAAGAGCTAAAACTTTGTTACTGATTGCCGCACTGTTTTATATCTCAAGATA
Source organism: Calotriton arnoldi (assembly GCA_963921515.1). NCBI lineage: Eukaryota > Metazoa > Chordata > Amphibia > Caudata > Salamandridae > Calotriton > Calotriton arnoldi. Next base: position 1,208,185 of record CAWUFW010003129.1, on the reverse strand, counting down.
TCGTTGTGTTAATGCGATATTACGTGTCCCCAAAACGACAGTATGCAGGGAAGAGTTCAAAGAGTGAGAAACGGAGGCCGTCAACTTTGATGGGTGCAAAAAATATACCATAGCCAGATTGTAAATATGTTGTCTCAATCTCTCAAACACATTTGTAGAGATCACAAGCAATGTGGAACCTTGCAGCATGAAATATAGATTAATAAATAAAATAAAATCTGCTATTGAGGTTCGTCAGTGAATTTCATATCTATTTATATATGTGGCGGCTATCTTGAAATAACAGTCCCTATATCGATTTTCCACATCAAGGTTAAAAGTTAATTGACTTTTTTAAAAAAAAAGTTAAGTACACACAAACGAAAAAAGCATACGTTTGTCAAATATTAAAATAATATAGTGAATATTAAAAATAATGAATTTACAGATAATAGAATGTCAAATTTACATCAAAGCATGGTGCTTTTTGAATCAGATGTTGGATAGAAGTGATATAAGACCAACAAAAACTTTCTGCTCGTTCTAAACAGTTTAAAATTTTGATGTCAGAGTGGTGGACAATTTTAATACAAATAGAGAGATCTACATCTGTGTGCAGTGTATGGGAATCAACTCTAAAACTGAGGTATTAGATGATTGGGATTAGATTAATCTTTCCCACTCTTCCCTATTATTCAAACCGGTTTTGTGGGTACCTAGTTTGGACATAAAGAACTGTTCTCTGGTTTTCCTCTTCTTATCAATTTTACCGCCCCTCGTGGACATCTGAATGGGTTCCAGAATGCACCGTCTGATATCATCAATGGTGTGTTTCATTTCAACCCAGTGCTCTACTAACGGGCTGTTTTACGTGTGGCCCTGATCCCTGACTTATGTTCATTTAATCTAATACGGATTTCTCTAGATGTTTCACCCACATAGCCTTTGTTACAGGGACATGTAATCAGATAAATGAAATTTTTGGTGCTGCAATTGGCCATCTTGTTGAGGCGATGTCTAATGCCTGCATATTCAATTATGTCACCTTTGATGATGTTGGTACAATTGCTGCATGAACCACATGGAAAATTACTCTTAAGGAAAGTCCCATTTTGTATACTCAATTGTCTCTTTTCACGATTTTCTTTGTGAGTATGGACCAGGCAATTTCCAATCGTTTTATTTTGTCTGTAAGCAAATCTCGGTTTTTCAAGTATATTGCTGTCCACATTAAGCAAATGCCAATTTCTGTTAATAAAATATTTAATTTTGTTACTAACATTACTAAAGTTAGTAACACAAGTGATTTTTTGTGGTGGTTGTTGGGACTCGGGCGCGCTAGTTTGGTCTCAAACAGACTATCCCTATTAAAATATTTTGCTCTTTTGTAGGCCCTTTTAACCAGTTTTTTAGGGTAACCCCTGTCTGTAAATTTATTAATAAGAACGTTCGCGTGGTTATCAAAACTCTTCATGTTGGTACAATTTCGGCGAACCCGCAGAAATTGGCTGAAGGGTATGTTATCTTTCTGATTGTGAGGGTGATTACTCTGATAATGTAGCATGGTGTTACGGTCAGTAGGTTTGGTGTATAAATCTACTTCCAAATGGCCCTGGTTGTTTCTAATATTGATATCTAAAAAACTCTGCCGGAAGAGTACACAAATGGGTGGGACAATTTGGGCAAGCTCCTGCACTAGCCGACCACTAGGGAGTTAGCTTTGAGGATAGTGGCCAATGTTATTGGTCTAGACGGTACACGTGCCATGACTGACTCAGCCATGGCCGCCACCTTTGCGAGCTACTATGAGTCCCTCTACGCCACAAGTCCTCTAACCACATCCGAGACAAGTAGCCCAATAATTGCAAATATCCTTCTGCCTAAGTTGACCCCATGGAAAGAGAGGCTGTTGAACAGACCCTGACAGTGGAGGAGCTCAGTGATACCCTATCAGAGCTCAACCCTGGCTCAACCCTTAGCCCAGATGGGTTACCTACGGAATACTTCTGTAGGGTGCAAAAATTCATATTGCCTCCCATCCTCAACATGTTGCTTGAGGCGACTGATTGCGGCCATTTCTTTCCGGAAATAGACCACTAAGGTGGTCCTACTGAAACTGGGTAAGGCCCCAGACCAGTGCACCCCCTACTAGCCTATCTCTCTCATTAACGCTGAGGTCAAATTATAAGCCAAATTACTTCTTCAGCTGATTGGGCCATCTGGACCAATGTGGCTTCATTCCTCCCAGCAGCACTAGACACTATGGGCCGATTCCGATGTCGGACGGACTCAGGTCCGTCCGAAATTGGGCAGGAGCCGTAACCGACCGACCTGCTGTCGTAGGTTACGGCCCTGCAAGTACGATGCGACCGAACCCTGTTCGGTCGCACTCGTATACTACACATTGGGAGCATGCATTCCGAGCGGAATGCATGCTTTCATTGTGGAAAGCAGGGGTGCAGTTCATCCCTGCACCCTGTGGCCGGCACCCCAAGGTGCCTGCCACCGGGTGCAGGGATCAACAGAGGGGCACCATAGGTGCCCCCAGGCCGCCATTCGGCGGCCTCGCACCCATGGGGGCCCTACTGGGGGCCCCCAAAGACTGTTACCGACTGCCTTTTCGTGCGGGAAAGACCGGCACGAAAAGGCAGTGAAATACTGCCATCGTACTCCCTCGGTCGTGAAGAGGCGGCCGGGGGAGTACTGAAGGATTTCCGGACGGCGGACGGGCTCTCCGAGCCCGTCGTAAGCCATCCGGAAATCCGAGTCGGATTCCTTTCCGACCGAGCCCATCGGAATGGCTCGGTCGGAAAGGAATCCGGCCGGCACGTTCCGATTCGGTCGGAAGGGCTCCGACCATCGTTCGGTGCCCTTCCGGCCGAAATCGGAATCGGCCCCTATATCCGCAGGGCTCACATTGCCCTAGCCTGATTCAAGGAATTACGTTTTGCCACAGTGGTGATGCTCCAAGACTTCAAGAATGCCTTTGATTCTTTAGATTATACTTTTCTCCATGAGGTTTTGGCCAAGGTTCCGGGCCTATGTCCCAACTTTATACGCTGGGCCAGAGGCGCAGGTGCAAGTGAACATACTGATCTGCCCAGATTCCAAATTTGCTAGGGCACCAGATCGGGATTTCCCCTCTCTCGTCTTCTTTTCACCCTGACCATAGAATCTTTAGCATCGTGCAGTTGCTGTGCTGCCAAAGTATGGGGTATGACTGGGGGTGGCACTGAAAGATAGGGCATCAGGACTGATGGTAAACTAGTCCAAGTCACTCTTGATCTCTCTTAGATGGGACAGGAATGACGAGACCAGAAACACTTTCCTCCCGATCTGGCAAATGAGCTTCCCTTCCGATAATTCGGGATCCATATGAGATGGGAGGCAGGCCGCATCTGGAGTCTTAATCTTCTCCCTCCCATCCACACAGTTCAGGTCGACCTAGATAGATGGACCAAACTGCACTCAATGTGCTGGGTAGAGTGGCCCTGTATAAAATGGTGGTCTACTCACGTCTCCTTTACGTCCTCAAGAACTTCCCCTTCCCCATCCACAACCAGTGGTTCACTGCCATAAGCTCTCAGGAATGGAAATTCTTTTGGGCCAACAAACCTCTCAAGATTTCTTTCAACATATGTGTCCGTCCGTTCCACCTTTGACAGGGGGTTTGCCATGGCTGACACCCACCATGGAGCGCAGGTATTGACCATTCGTAACAAAGGTACAGATGTTTCCAAGATATTTGTCATGATGGAACAACAAACCAAGAGCTATAAGAAAAAAAATTAGCCTGCTCTTAAAAATATTTGCTTCAACATTTACAGAGGGGAAGAGGTCCCAGGGGAACCCCTTCCCATTTGCGAATGGTTATCAGCACCCTTGAGATGTCGGTAAAAAATGAATGTTTTGCAACTGTAATTCTGTCACAAAACATTTATACATAGCACTGCACTTTGATATTTGGAAGGAACTCCATAAACACATCCCTTTCAAATACCGAATCGATATACAAAAATTGTAATTCGGTAACATGTTACTGAATTGCAATTTGAGCTTTATACATATAAAAAAGCATTTTTGCGGTTGAAAATGGCCCGATTCTGTGAATTGGGCCATTTGCGACAGCAAAAATTTTATTGTACATATGACCCCAACTATCCTACAGATGAATCTTCAGACCTAATCACGGGGACTGCAGTTTCTTCGGGCACTGCAATTCTAGCCAGAATAAATCTGTGGGTTTGTGATTGGAGAGCTGACACTTTGGAGAAGACATCTTTCTAAAAGATTCCGTCTGATGGAAGCATGTTATTCAGAGATCAACTCAACAAGATGCTAAAGAAGTCTCTAAAGGACAAAAAGCATGCCTGGTCTTACAAAGCTTCATCTTCTAACACCTCCAAGCCTTGAAACAGAGGGGCATATTCTCAAGAACATGTGATAACTACCGCAAGTGTAGCTTAACGCAACCCTACACATCGCAGTCCATCACGGGAAAACAACTCCGTGTTAACGTGGTATTCACAACATGGCGGTACCATGCGATAGTCACAGGACAACGCATCAACTGAACGCGTTAAAAACAACGCGATGCCACAAAAACGCGAAACCCTACACGAAAATAGTAGCGATGACGCCAATCGCGATACAAAAATCTATGAAAACCAGTCACAGGCCTGCAATTCCCACGCGTCATGCGGGAAAATGCACCATAAAAGTAGAAAAAAACATACCAACAAAAGCCAAACAACAGCGAAGCACAATGGAGGCAGCCGGAGCAAGTAAAGAGGACAACCAGAACCCCACAAGCCCCACGGAGGACCAGCCTGGGACCTCGGGGTCAGGGAAGGGCAAGGACAAGAAGAAGAGGAAGACAAAGATCAGTCCGCAGGAAAACAGGATCCTGATAACGGAGGTGATAGAACACCATCAATCACTGTTCGTCACCTCCACTGTGTCACTGGCAACTAAAAATGGAATATGGCAGACCATCGTGGACAAGGTGAATGCAGTCGGAGTGCTGAAGAGGACAATGGACGAGGTCAAGAGGCGCTGGAATGATGTGAAGAGCAAAACCAAGCTGAAACTCGCAAACAACCGGAAGGCAGCAATGCAGACTGGAGGTGGGAGTCCTGCGCCACAGGAGGAGCTGGACGAGATGGAGGAAATAGTGTCCACAGTCATCAGTGAGGAGACGGTGGCAGGAGTCGGGGGACCGGACACTGCTCAACATGACCGGACACAACAGCAACAGGGTGAGTAACCACCAGCGACTGGGGGGACGGGGGGAGATGGGCACAATGGCACACATGCACAATTAAGCATAGCACATCTGCGGACAAACCGTGCCCCAGACCCACAACTCCCACCAAGAGACCAATGCACACAGGTATGCAACATCTCAGCTCTGCAGAAGCACAGAACCCAGAGGCACACCACATGGAAGGGAGGAGGGCAGCTAAATCAGAGCTGCAGGGGCGACTCCCCCAAAATGCGGCACACACACATAACATGCAGAGCACATCAACATTGACAACGAGGTGGTACAAACCGCAACACGTCCACAACAGAACAGAGGACACAACAGGTGCCGCATGTGCATAGAAACTGGCCAATCACATATGGCACTGCAGGGAAATGTGAGTTGACAATGTACAAGTACAAACTCACATCCGTGATGTAGTCGGAATGTCCACTGTCCCGCATCAAATAGGCAGCTCCCCCCAAACAGTCACAATGGACATTGTCATGCAGTCTGAATGCAGACATGTAGAATGCGTCAACATACATGTGTACACAATGTCAAACTGCATCTCCCCTTCACATTGCAGGGGGAAATCCATCACCTCTCGCAGAGCAGTCCGAACCTCTCTTCTCTGATGACGAAGAGGACCACCACACCTTCGACTCAAACGCCCTCGAACAGCTCGTGGAGAGCCTCCGCAGCCCACTTCCAGGATCAGGGCAACCCAGCTGCCACGAGGAGCACCCCCCCTGCACAGTACACACAGCAGGTAGCACCCACCACCACGGCTGCCTCCCAGGACCCCCACGACGAACACATGGCCTTCCAACGCTGTGTGTTGGGGTGCCAGGAGAAGCTGGCTGAACAGGTGCAGCCAAACTAGACGCCATACGTGGGTGTCTAAGTCCCATCAGGGACCACTCACAGTCCCTAACGGATGCCCACAGTCCACTCCATGCCCTCCAACGGACCATGTCTGACATCGCCAGAGTCCTGACTCTGCGACAAGAAGGACTGTCTAGCCAGAGTTCCTACAGCGATCTCGCCCGGGAGTTGGGACACATGCGGAGGATCATGGAGAACATGGAGCGGACACAGGCGGAAAGAGCGGCTGCCACGGCTGCACACCAGCAAGAGGTAGCTGGGTCCCTCAATGCCCTAAAGACCTTCCTCATGGCATTGCTGCCACAAGGCCTGGCGCTGATGAATGCTGCTGCTACCACCCCATCCACATCTCTGGCCCCTGATGTGTCTGTGCCACACAGTGCTGGGGACAGTACACCACCACCCACATGTGAGGCACATGCAACAGCAGAGGACGAAGATGCGGATGAACCCACCCTCATGGTCAGGAGGACGCAGTAGCATTCATCTCCGCCATGTGGCCTGTTTCTGCTTGGTTCTGCCCTCTGCATCATCACCTTCCACTGTCCCCGATGCACTCTGCTACACTCACCACAGACCTCGACATGGACTGCCATATTCTGTTTGGTCACCAATGTCACAGCTATCAGACTGCGGACTGAAGTCCTCCTCTCCTGATGTACCTGTCATTCCCTGAAGGACTCTGGCTGGCCCTCCACGGGCCAACAATGTGAAGTGGGGTTGGCATGGCCCTGTACTGCTCCAGCTGCAACTCTCCCTTGAATGTGTAATAAACATTCATATCCACACAGATGTGTCATGTCAATGATCTTTCAAGTGTGGAAGTATAGATGAATGTAGGGTCTGTGATTCCCCCTTACGTCCATGTTGCCCATGTTGTGGGACTATTGTCACAGGGTGACAGATTGCCGATTCCGGTCCGGGTGGCGCTGACACTACAACGGAGACACATCCATTAGTCACTTCCTTGTCCAGCCCAGGACGGAACCACGCCCAGAGCCCTGGGGTCATTGTTCACACCCTTACGCTGCACTGGCATACGCCAGGACAGCCCACTCCGATTACGCACACAGGGGGGGACGACAGCGCTACATGTCCTAGGTCTTCACTGTGGGGATCTGCAGCTCACAGGTCTAATTGTCAGCATGCCACAGCCACTCCCTCACGGCTGGTGTACACCCACACCACACCCATCCAGCACTGGCGTCACAGGACATGTGACCCTGGCAATAAAAATGGCCTGGCGCACGTGCTGGACGCCATTTCCACTCTCTCTGACTGGGTGTCTCCTGTAGTTCTCATGTGGGCATGAGGGCCTAGGGCCCTGCCACCTCACATTGCCCAGTGCCGGGGGTGACATGATGGCGTCCCCACAACGGGACTCAATCATTAGGGGTCCATGGCTAGAGGGGCACAGACTTGGTGGCACTGGATACACTGCAGCAGGCACAGGCACCCCGCCACGGGACGGTGTCTTGCGGTGCAGTGAATTAGGGGCACCTAAAGTGCTGAGCGGGTGTGCAGCCTGCGATGATGCCGTGTGCACTGATGTGGTCTCTGCCATTGCGTTATCAAGACCCAGAGTCAGGTGTGTGACCTGGTGGCCCGCGGTGCGGGGCTGCATGATGTGGAGGGTGCCATGGTTGCGGGCACCGGGCTTGGAGATCCCTCTGGAACGTGGTGGGCCCTCTTGGAGATACGCCAGTGGCGGAAGGTGAGCAGCGAGGCCTGGTTTCACATGGGTGGGCAAACACCGCTGGGCGGCGGGAGGGGCTGGGGTGCAGCAGCCTGTGTGCGCAGGGGCGGGCAAGCGATGTTGGCGTGTGCAACTGTATGGACTCTGCCATTCATGTCTCTGGAAACTGTTTCAGATAAGGGACCTGGGGGACTGCTGTGAATACCGGCACGTGGTTGGAGACACACCGGTGGCAGCAGGTGAGCAGTGAGGCCTAGGTCCTCAGTGTCAGTACTCTCTCCCTCTCTCTCTCTCCCTCTCTCTTTCTCTCTCCCTCTCTCCCTCTCTCTTTCTCTCTCCCTCTCTCTCTCTCCTTCTCTCTCTCTCTTTCTCTCTCC